>OY997590.1:2405000-3605000 GCA_963921825.1 Erodium maritimum | reverse complement strand
ACGCGTGTTAAAATATAAATATAATTGGGCCTTTAACTATCAGCTTCAACTTTTAGTTGAGTTGGTACTCCAATATTACCTTTTATCCATTTGAGCGAGAAAACGAGAAACCCCCTTTCGAGGTCTTTGGAAGAAATTTAGGTCCTGATCCCTTCCAGAAAAGATCTCCTTTGTTGTTGTTCTCGTGACCGAAGTGTTTAGGAATATGATAGTTTCTACACTGAGTTTATGCAATTTAAAGAAATGAAGACACAAAAAACGTTTTGAAAAGGTTGAAGAACTTAAAAGAGAAGCTAGAGACTTTCTGTTACCCCTCTCTCTGTAAAACCCTAACCAAAGAGGGGTCCTCTTTGGTTCGCCGCACAGGCGGCTGCTGCGCCTTTCCTCCCCATTCTTTCCGCACTCTCCTTCTTTTTTCCGGACGTTTAGTTAACGGTCGAAATGCCTGCTCCCCGTCTACTTTGTCGACAATCTAGGCTATGGCCATCTTGGGCCAGAATGCTATTGCAAGGCACGAGTCTACTGCCCCAGCCCTCCTCCACCACCCTGCCTTAGTGCTCTTCCACCAAGCCCGTCTGCACTGGCCTAATCATCCACCTCGCCATTCTTTTTTGGCCATATCTGCCACTCTACCCCCTTATACGCCCAGCTCCCCTTGCCCTCCTCCATCCAGAACCGTCCCACCACATATCCTCACGTCGTTCTGTTTCCATTCGCTGCTCCCATCTACTGTATCTCCCGACGACAACATCTCTAACTATTATGGACTAGCCTTCTCGTCATTCCCCTTTTTCGGTCTGATCTGTTCCCATCGTCCGGCAGAGCTCTACAGTCTGAGCCATGCTCCTGCTTACCGTGCTTACTAGACCACTCTTGTGCCTCCCCGAGCTAATCAGATCTGTATTGTCAGTGCCGTCCATCTCCCCCTCGCTCCGATCTCAGCCCCGACTATCGTAGCCCGGCCACGAGTTCTTCAGTTTCGTTATTGTTGTTGTTGTTTTATTGTTTTGGTCTTTTTGTTGTTTTCCTCTATGTCCCATCTACCGGAACCTCTCCATCAAAGACTAGTCTTTGACTGACGGGTTTCCCTTTGGTGTTGTCGTTGTCTTTGGTGTCGTGATTGGTTGGGTCTTTCTTTCGGCGATTATTTTCAGAGCTTCGATAAGAACGAACAACCTATTCGTTGATTGTCTAGGCATGCGTCGTCCGGTTTGAGAGCTATCATCTCAATGGTCGTTGTTTGGATTTTCGAGAACGATCGGTGAATACAACGCTTATGTTGTATATATGGGGTGAAAGCGTTGACCATTGAGATCGGATGACCCCAACATTCACATCATTGTTACTTCAAATAAATTAAAAAAATGAAACAAAAAAAAATCGAAAGTGTGAAAGTACCTGAGTTGGAACTAGGTTGCGTAAATAAGTCCCGGAAGTTGCCTAGGTCCCCGGGGGTTAATTGGAAATATTCCGACCTACGTTGTTCGTCATCCGGTGAATGAGAACGCTGAGTTTTGTCGTCAGATATTTTCTATCTGATTTTTAGAGAGGGGAAGTTGAGAATGGGAGTGTGAAAGTGGAGAAAAATTTGAGAAAAGTTGAAGAATGGTTGGTGGTTTGAGAATGGAGTTGATGGTATTTATAGGGAAAAAATGTCAGATTGAGTTACAATTAAAAAATGTTACCGTTACCGGCCGTTTTACAACGGTCGGATTTTTCTTGTCTCGGTAAGGCCATGTGTCGCGGCCTCATTGTCTTGTGCGCGACCGACGACTTGCGAACCATTGATCCGCACTATCGGTTCGCAAGTCGCGACCCCGACCCGGGATTTAACGGTTCGTGGCCGCAGAAAATGTGCTCTACAACGCTCAACGCACGACCCGCGACCACGAACCGTTAAATCACAAGTCGCCGATCGCGGTTCGCGTCTCGATTCATCGAGTTGTATGTGCTGTAAGAATATTCTAAATATGGGCTTGGCCAAGTGACAAGTCTTAGCCTAAAGATACTCTAAATATCTACACATACCGTAAAACACGGAAATGCGAACCACAAAGCAAAGGATTATCGAATGATACCGACTTGGTCACTAATCCTCTGTATCCACGTCATAAAACGAAGTTAGAACACAAATGATTACATATAAATCCAAGTCGTGTATACAATGTTAATAGTCCAAACAAATACTACCGGCTCACTAACATTCTATCAACATCATAGAACCAATGAAGTTCACATAATAGCAATCGCATATTGTCAATTCCATAACCTTAAAGTTTCCTATTTATAGCCAGGTCAGACGCAGGGGTGGAACTACATACAATTTACAGTGTTTTATGGAACATCCTTACACATGAAAACTTGGTCTAATGGTGTAAGGTTCTTGAATATTTACAAGAAAAATGAGTTCAAATCACTATCGGTACATCTTGAGATTTTATTTTGCTTCTACCTTGACTACCCTTGAATTTTTCGTTGGTTCCGCCCCTGGTCGGACGCATGGTCGACGACATGCTACAGGTGTTGTAAGAAGTTGTATGTCATTCATCGAGCATTTCTCAACTATGATGGAGTAGTCGCTTAGACATTAATCCCATAACAGATGTTGAAGCTTTACATTTTGCATCATTAAAACATAATGAAGGTTGCGCCCTTCTTGTTTTCTTGGGTCTGTTTTGTTCTTGTATTCCTTTATAAGTCGACATGTGATCGACTTGAGATTTTTCTTTTTTGTGATTCTGTAGCAGGATCTTGTAATCTCTTTGACCTCAAAAGAGGTCTTAATTAAATTTGCTTTGCCGGTCAAAAAAAATTAAAACAGAATGAAGAAGTGATATATTACGATTTGGAGAAACACGTGCACCAAATCTTAGAAACACGTGCACACCTAGTACAAGTTTGAATTGTAGTTTATCTTAGGAAACAAACCTTCCAACTCCGTTTGGTATTAGAACTGGAAAGTAAGAGTCACATCCCATTGAAGGGTTATAAAAGCCTCTCTCACTTTCTATCTCGGTGCATAATTCATAAACAGAGTTCCGAGCTATGGGGTTAGAACCAGAGAGTGCTTTGGAAAATCACATAGTTGATACCGCCGACGTCGATCCCTCCGGCTCCGATTATAAGCTTGATATCGCCGGCCTCCTCTTCACGCCGGAAAGGGACTACCTTGTAAAAAACAACGGCGAAAAGGTATCTATGTTTTTTTGTTTTGTTTGTCTATATATTATGCTAATCGTAGATAATCTCCGAATCGCCATTAGAGAGATTAATTTGAATCTACATAGTAAGATTATTCATAAACCCTAACCCTTAATCCCTAACCCGTTCTGTAAGGGGATTTTCCGTCCAAATTAACTAAGAAAGTTTACATATGTATATGGTGGTACAGGTTAAGGCTGATGAACTGAAGGGCAAGGCGATCGTATTGTTCATCTTCCCGTTAGACTTGAAGTACCTGCGGCCGAGTGTCACTTTCCACATGATCGAAGCTTACCACGAGCTTCTACCTTTGGGCGGTGTGGAGTTCGTTTTCGCGCCCGTCCTGTTCGAGGATCCCGTTGAATTTACATTCCTCCCGGAGGCTATTTTCAACCACTTGTTCTCCATCCTCCCTTTCCCCGCCGTCCCCTTCTCGGACCTCGAGGCCTGCGGGCCCCGCATCGTGGAGACGTTCCTGTTCTACGATCACCCTCGCACGACGTTGTTTCCCCGCCTCCCGTATTGGGCGATCATCGATCCGACCGACGAGGTTGTAACGGGACGGGGCTGTTTCCCCCATCTCTTCAAGCTCTTTGGCGGGGCCGAGCTCCACCCCCTCTCGCGCGAGAGGGTATGGACCCTAATTGACGGGCATCGAGACCATCGCGCTAAGGACAGGAAGCGCCTCATCGGCCAATGGGATCAGCTCTTGGCGTCCCCCGCCCGTGATTTCTTGCTCTCGAGCAACGGCGACAAGGTCCCCATATCCTCTCTTAAAGAAAAGGTCGTAGGACTCTACTTCTGCGAGAACGTCCCTCACCCTCCTCATCTCGAGATGATCCGCAGGGTCTACCAGGACGCCAAGCTGCGCGGTCTCGACCTCGAGATCGTGCAGATCAACTTCCATTACAAGTTCATGACCACCGAGCGTTACAGTACCGAATACATGTCGGTACAACAATGTAACGAGGAGATTGGTTGGTTGACCCTGCCTTTCAAGGACCCGAGTTGCAGGAAGGCGTGCAATTTCTACGACCCCTTGGAGGACGAGCACGAGTGGTGGGGCGGAGACCAGCTAGTCATTATCGATCCGCGCCCGACAGACGCTAGCGGCCCCCGTTTCGAGTTCTCCGGGGTCGAGATCTTCCAACAATACGGGATCGAAGGCTACCCGTTCACGCGGCCGTCTCTTTACGAAATCCAGCGCAAGAGACACGAAAGAGAGGGGACACTAAGATTTCAACTGCAATCGCTTTTTCCACCGGGCGAATGTCACTTGTTCCGACCTAGTGCTGGATCCGACGATCCCATTCAGCTCTCGGGGAAGAGGGTTCTTGTTTTGTTTGCCAAACGATGTGTATTCGAGTCCGGCGGTGAATTCGTGTCCATGCTCGAATCCAAGTACCGTGCACAACAAGGCGATGAAATCAAATTCGAGGTAGTATATGTATCGACCGACGATTTTGAGCATGACTTTAGCGAGTGCGTCAAAGACATGCCATGGTTGGTGCATCGGTTCGATCGAGACTTTGCTACGAGCTGCGGCGACAAGGCTTTTGGATATGGACATTGGGGAATTGCGGTTGTGGCCTTCGGCGAAGACGGAGAGCTCCTTGCCAAGAAATGTGGTGCACAACATGTTTGGAGGTTGGATCCTTCGTCTCGCAAGCAAGAATTCCCCTTCGTTTCGGATGATACCGAGTTTCTTATCCGCCAGGAAGTTACAGATAAATGCGCTCTTAATGAGTATTATTGTTTATCTGATGATGACAGTGAATCTTAACTTAGCTAGCTGTTACTGATTAATTAGTTTGTTATGAGAGGATGAGTTTTGTACATCAACTTCAAGCATTTGAAAGGAAAATTGTCTATTACACAACTAAAACTAAAGATCCTTATTATTTAGATGTGTCTTTAATCGTTAGTACATCTTCGTAGTATTAGTTGTCCGGCTACTTTTGTCATTTAACAACTCAAAGATAGGGATAACTCTGGTTCCTAACTTTCTTGAACGTTTCGTTTTAACGTCCTAACCCAGACCAACGTTTCGTTACAGTTCCATATACGAAAGGTTGGAACTTTTACAAAATCTGATATGAACCGTTTAAATTAATGATTTCGTTGACATGGGAAGTGAAAAGTCGAAACTACCCCTGCATTCACGTTAACCTTTCAGCTCCCCATGCCTGTTCAACATGCAATTAGAACACTGAGTATACATATCCAACAATTTTTCAACACTAAATTTCAAAATAATGCATTATTTTGGGAAAGATGAGCTGAAAAGTTAACATGAATGGAGTTGTAGTTTCGACTTTTCACTTCCCATGTTAACGAAATCGTTAATTTAAATGGTTCATATCAGGTTTTGTAAAAGTTCCAACCTTTCATTTATGGAACTGTAACGAAACGTTGGTCTGGGTTAGGACG
The DNA here is from genome assembly GCA_963921825.1 of Erodium maritimum. Classification (NCBI taxonomy): domain Eukaryota; kingdom Viridiplantae; phylum Streptophyta; class Magnoliopsida; order Geraniales; family Geraniaceae; genus Erodium; species Erodium maritimum. The sequence continues at coordinate 3,599,369 of OY997590.1, read as the reverse complement.
TTAAAACGAAACGTTCAAGAAAGGTTTGGACCCAGAGTTTTTTCCTTAAAGATATAAAGATACAATGTGTATGTGTATTGAAAAAAAAAACTAAAAACACAGGTGCTCCTGTAAACAGAAAAAAAAGACATGGTCTTATCTTTTTTGTCTGATTCAAGACTCTATTATGAGGATTTGGAAGGGGGTATTTCACCCCTGAATCATGATCAGCCGGGAAGAGCACCTTCATATGGCCCGATTCCTTCTTCAGTATATAGGCACCCTTAAGAAGAAGTCTGCAGCGAACAACTATCCCCTTCAGAAGAACCGAAGCCATGTGAAGCACAACCGCCATCTGAAAAATGAGCCACCATGCGATGGTTACCCGACCTATCAAGACGACCTGGCATGCAAGATCCCACCATCTCAACAACACTGCCCAACTGAAGAAGCTCTGTCATCATAACAACACCGACCATCCGAACAACACCCTACATCGCCTCAACACCCGTCATCTAAAAAATATTACGGTGATAGAGAAGACGATGGAGAAGAATACATTTCCTTTCAAGTTGTTGTTGAACTTAAAGTAGGTACCCCTTAATGTACTTCATGTTTAATAACATTAGTGATGGACTATCTATGTATTCTAATCAACTTGTATATGTAGTTAACCTCATAACCTTCTTAGCATTTAAGATAATACGCATTTGTGATATAGCACATAATTTTATTCATACACAAAAGGTGATTAAAAAACATACCAACAATACATTACAATTCAGTTAAATTGTGTTCAAACAATCTCATCCACTTTCACAGATATTATGCCTTACAAAAGTTCAACCTCAAAGAAACATCAATTGTTCCATCTCACCTACGTATCCACTAAACATACGTCATAATATTACATGACAGAGCATCATAATAACAACCTACAACACTAAACCATAAGTACGGTTCCATGTTGCGGCCACCTAGTTTGTATTAAAACTCATTTTATTGAATAATTAAATTTCTTTTAATTGTATTTTTCCAACAAGGGCCAAAAGGCCAGATCTGACGTTGGAAGCAACGTAGCAAGAGTGTTGATAAAAAACAAGTTGATTTGATCATTCGTGTTAAGGTTAAACTACTGATAAATATTGTTCATTGTTCAATCTTCCTTTCCTGACGTGAACGAAAAGTTACTAAGAAATGTTCAATCCAGCACGCGTCTCATACCGTGACATCACCATCATTTACACTAAGATTTATTATTCAATCCATCGATTTCTACCTTCAAAGGTAAATCCTCAAATCACGAACCCTAATAATTCATGATTAGCTGATAAAAAATAACTCATTATTTGCATGTTAAAAATTAACATATGAAATTTGTAGAAAATCACATGCAATTCATATCCTCTTCCAATTCCTTCGTCGTTTTTCAATCTTCTTCACCTTCTCGCATCTCTTCCAATCCGTCCTCAACTCCTAAATTTTGTGCTATGAACGAGTACTTGTGCGAGATGTCCTCGACCTTGTCCATGAGGTGGCGGAAGTCGATGGCCAAGAGACGATCGCCCACAGACAACGACAACGCACGATCTCCGATGTCTATGATGCAATCGCCCACATCCACAAGGCGATTACCCATATCTACTAAGCGGTTTCCCAAGTCCATGATGAGATTTTTATGATTTCGATACTTGGATGACCCCTAAGAAGAGGGTTGTGATGATTTCGATACTTATATGTGACTCCACTTAGAGTGTGTGTTTCAAAGCTCTTTTTAGGATGAAAATCAGGATTCAATTTGTATTAGTAGAAAGGAAAGAGGGGAGCAATGGCGAAATACGTGACAATTGAAACATAAACATATCGTAACTATGTGACAACGTGGATGTCAATTGTACTAATCAAATTTAGTGTGACAACTATGTGATAACACCTAACCTACATTTGGTTGATATTGTAACAATTATTGTTACGTCCCCAAAAAGAACATTCCAGTGGTTCGAGTTTCAAATTTCATATGTGAGGTCTTGAGTTCGAATTAGGGTAAATAATTGCGTATACTGCAGGTGTGGGGCGCACGTTTATTGTATTGTTTGTGCGTATTATGTTGCGTTGTTTTGATCTGGAGTCTGTAATATTATTATCTAAGCAAGTTTAAGGTTTGTAACATTATTGTTTACTGGTCCTCTCGTCCGTCAGTTGCGGTGGTGGTCCGTTTGCTCGCCTTTCTCTGCTCGGGGGAGTGGTGTCTCTGACCTGGATTGGACAGATCTGAGCTCGGGAAGGTTAGCTTTGCCGGATTCCCTCGACTCTGGTCGTCCTCTCGTGTTCGTGAGGCGTGGTGCCAACATACTCAAGGAGATCAATCTAGTTTTTGGTGTTGGCCACCAGAGTACCCGACTCTTCTGTAGCTATGATCCCCATGCGGTGGAGCCTCTCTCATGTCATCGGAGGTGGCTTGTTTCAAATCTGGTCGTGGGACGTGTCACTCCATTCTCCCGGAGATGACAACATGCTTATTTATTTATTTTTTGCAAAAATGAATGAGAATTTGAATTCTAACTACTTAGCTTATGGAATTTCAGAATTTTACGAAGAATGTTAGCATTTGCCTGGGATAAGTAAGAAATACGAGGTGTTGTAGGCCAAGGAACATATCTTGGTTGTCAATACGTACGAGACTGTATGTAGCATCTCAATTGTGCTTTGTTTATGTGGGGGCAACTGAAATTTTCTTCTGCCTGTATACAATCCCTACATAAACATAGCAAGCAAGAAAGATTTAAGTACTAATCGTAATTGTCATAACGATTAAAGCACCAACTGTCTTTGTTCAGTGAGGACTTACAGTTGTTACTCGACCGGTTATTCGATAGATACGCAAAAACGATGGCCAAGATAAGGAATAATACGGTAACCTGCATCAAAGATACAGTACTGTCAAACTCTGCTCTCAGAATAACATCAGATTCTTATCGGATCCATAAATTCAACAAACACTCACCAGAGCTGAACAACGTGACCGACTCCTGATTATGTAAGATTTCCTGGAGCAGGCCGTTAAAAATGTCAGGACATTGATAGAATGACAAGAAAAGGGAACATATAAGTTTTGGCTAACCTCGAGGCTATGAGTCCAGAGTCCTTGCAAACATTCTGTATAGCTTCGAGTCTCCTCAATATTCCTTTTGCACTGGGATCTTTCATGTCAACCTATACAGGTGGCAAATTTTGGGTGAGAGAAACGATAATATCTTGGGATAATTGCAACCTATACAGTGAGTTTCCATTAAACGATAAATTGGCATGAAACAAAAGTTTGCAGTGGTGAATCGATACAACAATAAATGTTAAACAGTAACACATTCCTCACTGCAAGCTGATATATCATGCAAATTTACAAATATATGCAACATACCTTGGACATCATCACACAAGAAAAGTCGAAGAAAGCACAGTAGACATCAGACATGGTTTTTGTTCTGTCAATAACTTTAGCAGTAAGACCTACAAGGCCATTAATTCAATAGGAATTAGCTATATACTCTCGATTATGAACCTATAATAATTTTGTAAAGCTTTATACGTATAGAACCCATTGTTGCACTCAGGTTTCCAGAACCCAACCTCGGCATATAGAACCCATTGTTGCACTCATGTTTCCAAAACCCAACCTCAGCATAAAACATAGGGATAATCGTAAAGTATCCCGAGGCATTCATTTTTTACAGCTTGTAGCCCTCTTCTTTGATTATTGCAACAAAGTACCTTGAAGTTGTCTTTTTGTTGCGATTTGTATAAAAAAATATGACTTTACCCTTACAAATTAGATTTAAAAAATAATAAGTAAAAAAGAATACTTTTTGCAATTATCAAAGAAGAGGGCTACAAGTTGCAAAAAATGAATACCTCAGGGTATTTTTTGCAATCATTCCTTTATCCAATGACATCAGGCACCTACTAAATAAGCATCCTATGGCACATATACCATGTTTCAAGTTTCAGATGAATTGAAAGCAATGACAAACTATGATCTTACCGCGCCTCATTCTCACTACACCTCTGAAGACCTCAACATTGTTGTAGCACATTGCTAAGCTTCCAATAGCCATGATCTACCAAAGGTGGTGCCCAAATGAGCCATAAACTTTCATCATACTTAAGCACCATAAATGCATGAATGCATGTGATAAAATATAGAAATATTTTGAAGGATTTATTTTTTACCTGAGGAATAGCACAAAAACGGAATATAGAAATATCCTTCAAATTATACATGTACATCAAACAATCTTCAAGTTGCAAGAACAAGTTCAAGGCACTTTTTTGCCATTAGCAAAGGCTCTACAAGTTGCAAGAACTGGATATCTCATGGTACTTTTTTGGCAATCATGCCTAGAATTATAAAAAAAAAAGTGACGCTCAAACGAAGTTTTCTTCATATTTCAAGTCCAGACAAACCTCAAGTTCATTGACATATTTACCCCAAATATCACGAGGCCAGAGCATTCCTGACTTCGGTATCGCGTTGATATGCTCCAAATAATCCCGAATGATACTTGTTTTCTATTATTAATCAGATCCATCGAATCAAATAGTAGTGTTAGAATAAACGTGAGTTTAGAGTAGAAGCAAAGAGGTAATGGTTGCTTCTTCACCCATACCAGCAAAAATAATCCCATTGAATAGGATTTATCAGAAGGAAGATCTTCCTTCCTGGAGGCTTGGAAAAGGTTGGTCAGACCTAAACAAAAGAGTCCCCCTACATTGTTGCACCAGTTATCATACTCATCAATTGTTTGCACCTGCAAAAGGAAGATAATGTTGGTAGCGACAAAGAACATTGACATTGATGACATCATGATTAAAGTTAACATGCAGTTCATACATATTGACAAATAGTGACGTAAAATGGGATGTCATCTTTGTTGAAAAAGATGCAGGTTATGATAACTGCTGGAGTCTCGCATTGATGAGAAGGGGATCAAAAGGGTAGCTTAAACAATAAATACGGGCCTCCACCTATCAACTTGAGCTTTTAGGAGGGGTGGGCTTTAACATGGTATCAGAGCCTGGTCCGTTTCCTATATGCACCTCTTCTGGGCCATGATACTTTGAGCTAGTATCCCGAGGTCCACATGCAAAAGGTCCCTTGTGTTGTCTGGCTTGCACGTGAGGGAGGTGTTGGAGTCCCATACTAATAAGATGGGGATCAAAAGACGGGCTTAAATAACAAATCAGGGCCTCCCTAACCAGTTTGGGTTTTTACAATAACGAGCAACAGACAATTCAATTCTTTAGATCTTAAGTGTCTGTGGCTAAGTAATTGTGTTTCCTACAACTGACAGAGTATTAGCATTTCCTTCTTTCAACCTGCTAGAGAGTTCTGCATACTAAAACCCGTGTAACCATCCAAAATAAATTGAAAAAATAGTTCAAAGAAGCCCTGGTATACCTCCTTGCCGAGAGATTTAGCCATTCCTGCACCCATTGTCAGAGTAATGTCTGCAATGGCCTTCCGATAACTGTAAAACAATTATATATATAAAGTGAACAATTGGGCTTTGAGATTGCGATGCAGATTTACTGGGAAGATATACATGTACATGGAACGGGTTATATCAACAATTAGCTGCCTCTTTCAACTAGCCACATGAAACGTGTTGTGCTCGCTGCTCAACTTTTTTTTTTACAAAAACGCACCTAGACCTTTCATATAATGTTTAGCACAGCATGCTAAACAAGGTTTTTCAAGGGTACGTATTTGGGATTTTCCCTAAACAATACAAGAAATACATAAACAATTAGCTGCCACTTTTATATTAGTAGATAAGGTGCCAAGATAACAACTAACTCTTCTCCAAGCTCCAGAAAAGCAGTCCATACATGATGAATTTGCTCCATAAGAACTTTGGACTCATTAGTACCACCTTGATAATGAACACAAAAGGTTAGAACTTTCTGAGATTTAATTGCTTATATCACCTAAGTTTTCTAGGATTTGGCCTACATTTAAAACCATAGAGTAAATTGTTAGATTTAAATTTAATTTTGGGATGATTGCAAAAAAGTGACATAAGGTAATCATTTTTTTGTAACTTGTAGCCCACTTCTTTGATAATTGCAAGAAAGTACCATGAACTTGTCTTTTGTTGCCATCTGTATATGAAAATGTTGATTTTTCCATTTCAATATAGATTTCAAAAATAATTTTACCATTACAATTTAGATTTAAAAAATAATAAGTGAAAAACAAAAAATCCAAATGTTCATATTCCTTAATTTTCTTCCTTTTTGTTCTGTACAAAAAGTAAGAAATATAAGGGATATGATCATTTGGATTTTTGTTTATTCTTTTTTTAAATTTCCAAATGTACAATCGTTATTTTGAAACAAACTTATACAAATTGCAATAAAAAGACAAGTTCGTTACACTTTTTTGCAATTATCAAAGAAGAGGGCTACAAGTTGCAAAAGTAAATACCTTATGGTACTTTTTGCAATTATCCCTTTTAAATTAGTCCATTTTTGTTTTCTACTGGGCTGGGTCTAGCATTGTGATTGGCAAGGGAAATGAAATAGTTGATTAAAATGATTCACCAGAATCGAAAAATTGCAAAGAGAAGAGCTAAAACTGGTAGATTGTTGTTGAATTCTCTAGTATACGGATCTATGAAATAAGTACATTTATCGCAATGGTGACAAGATCAGAGAAACTCACATTTTAAGTTCAAGTCACGATTCTGTATGTGCTGAAGAAAATTGGAAAGAATAGGCACTTTGCCTTCATTAGTTATGCTCGTATCATACTCTGCGAAGATAACATCAAATAATGTTGAAGAGAAAGGAGGTTGATTCGACTTGATATGAATTGGGAAATTAAAGTCAAACTAGAGCACACAATCTCTTGATCCATTTGTATTTGACAAATTGAGTATGAAAAATTGTATGACCAGTCAAGCTAAAGTAGTATATTGCGTTGTATGAACTAACCTTTAGCTTGATAAGCTAGCATACTTCAGTTCATAAATTATGTATGTAAACATCTAAATGGGTTAGTTTCAAGAAAGTACCTTTAGGTATTCACTTTTTACAAGTTGTAGCCCTCTTCTTTGTCAATTGCAAAAAAGTGTTTGAACTTGCCTTTATGTTGCACTTCGAATAATATGTAAAAGACAAAATTCCAAAATTTTCACTTTAAGTGCAACAACAAGGCAAGTTCAGGCACTTTTTTTTAGCAATTTATCAAAGAGAGCTACAATTTGCAAAAAGTCAATATATCAGGGTACTTTTTTGCAATTATCCTTACCTAAATTAAATTCTACAAACTGTTTTTCCCTAATGATGAAACATAATGCCTCTGGTCACCTGATAAATGCAGTTCTAGTCTCAACATACATACATATACCTTCTAAAGCATGAAGTTTAGACAGAGGCAAATTACACTACAACTAAAATGGTTCAATTCATTCAAATCATTTTGATTAGAGATCTCTAAAGCTACACAAAACGTACTAAGCACAAAATTAAGAAACACCATACAGAATAAATAGTTCAAAATGGTAGCTAACCAACAGTGTCAAGGGCTTCGAGAACCAGAAAAAAAATGCACACCTGCAAAACCACATATGATATTACTTGATAATTGTTGGTACTAGTCAGCTATAGTTTACAAGATAACCAAGTAAAAACACATAAATAGATAAATTTAAGCATCAATAACAAAAAAAAAACACCACAATTGTTCAAAACCGTTTAATATATGATTGTATCAAAATGCAATTTAAGTTTCAGTGAACAAAACGCAAAAAAGGGTTAATTGCCTTTAGTACCCCTTATGTATTGGTCACACTCCTTTAGTACCCTGATGTATTGGTAACGCTCTGGACAAAATTTTGTTACCAATATGTAAGGGGTATTAAATGTCTTGTTACCAATATGTAAAGGGTATTAAATGTCTTGTTACCAATATGTAAAGGGTATTAAATGTCTGGTTACCAATATGTAAGGGTACAAAAGGTAATTAACCCAAAAAAACACCCACAGACTAGCACAAAAGGTAAGCCAATTCACCAACAACCCGCACAGAGTAGCACCATAAACGATCAAAAACCTCATAAAATCCACCAATCCTCCAAACCATAAGCAAGACAAACAATGTGAACCAAAACTCACAGAGTTGCGAAGATCTGTGTCAAGCTGTTGAATCAGGAATCCAAAGGTGCGATAGAACTTATGAAGAATAGTGTAGCAGAAACCCCAGTGCGGCTCCGGTGGGATCTGCTTCCCGGCGTGCCTCACGGCCATCTTCAGCTTCAACAGCGGGTACAAATCATCTGGGTTCTTCAGAATCGCCCACAAACTCCCCATTCTCGACCCACAAACAGATTATTCGAAGAAAAACCTAAGATCCAAGAGACTCAGCAACAAGTTGTGGGTACTGGGTTGGGTGATAAGAGCATGTACAACGGACCGGCCCTTAACCTCGGTTCGCGTTGTTACGGGCCGCAGGACGCGGGCCGTCCCGTTATGGGACGGTTTTTACGCGTCCCGCAAAAATGCGGGCCGGACCGCGGCACGCGTCCCACAACCACGGGACGGGTCGAGTCCCGTGTCCGGCGGCTAGCCATTCTCATGCTGCCACGCGTACTATTTTTTTTTAAAATACAAAAAATCATATCTAACTAAATATGATTGGTTCACTCACAATCTAAGTCTCATTGTAAAACACCCACTATTTTGAGTCCCGAGTCCCACAATGTACAGTCAGCATACGAGCCTTACATACAAGCCTCACATACGAGCCTTTCAATTGTACATGGATATATGATGGGCGGCGGAATTGGGGTATTGGAGCCCTTAAGGTTAGAGCATGTACAATGGAAAGGCTCGTATGTGAGGCTTGTATGTAAGGCTCGTATGTTGATTGTACAAAATAGTGGAACTCGGGACTCAAAATAGTAGGTGTTTTACAATGGGGCTTGGATGTGAGGCTTGTGTGAGTGGACCAATCATATTTAGTTAAATCTGATTTTTCGTATTTAAAAAAAAATAGGACGCGTGGCACACGGCCATTAGTTGGCCGAAGGACGCGAGCCACAGGCCTCGGCCCGTCCCGTGGTTGAGGGACGTGGGACGCGGGACTCGGCCCGACCTGCGTTTTTGCGGGACACGGGACGCGTAAAAGCCGTCCTACAACGAGACGGTCCGCGTCCCGCGGCCTGCAAAAATACAAACCGAGGTTGAGGGCCAGTCCGTTGTACATGCTCTTAGGGAATAGAGGAATTAAAAGAGAGTGAAGAGAGAAAGAGGGCAATAGTCGTACACTAGCTCGTACTGTAATGGAGTCTGCCTTCCCCAGATACACAATACTTACTCAACAGGCCTTGGGCTGGCTACATAAAGCCCAACAAATGCAACATGGGTAATTAAAAACAACAAGATAGAGGCCCGAAATTGGGTCCAAACATAAAATATGCGTGTCATCACTCCCTTCACCAGTAACGTTCGTGTCTTCACGAGCTTATTGGGAATTTGTCCCGAAGATCGACGGAAACTCCGATGGGTAGGATGTGTCGAGTGAGAACCGATGTGCTTTTTCAGCTGCGAGGCGTGAAATGTCGGGCGTATCTTGGAGGTGATCGGCATAGCGATGCAATAAGCAACCACACCAATTTTAAATAAATAAAAAGAAATAGGTAGATTCGTACCTTTTAGGAAAAACTCCATGTACTATCTCCGACTTGTACATCTCAAAAACTTGCTGCTGACTTATTTGTCGATCAGAAACGCACTCCTGACTTAAGGTAATTACACAAACTAACATTTTTCGTTAGAGATGACGGAGAAAGTTAGGAAAAACTACAAGAACTAACTGCAATATGACTATTGAACTCAAAAACTAACAGAATACTTGCTAGTTTTTGTAGTTTTTCTTAACGGTTTCCGTCATCTCTAACTGAAAAAGTTACTTTTTAGTAAATCTTTAAGTCAACCGTGAGTTTCTGATCGACAAAAAAGTCAGCAGCAAGTTCTTGAGCGGTACAACTCGACAATAGTTAGTTCCTAGTTTTATCCCCACCTTTTAACTATCAAGCTTCTATTCGCTCACAAATGGATGAAAATAATATTTGGTAGAAGAGTATGCCGACTCTTCTATCACATTTAAATTATTCTCTCCTCGTAAAGACATAGATTTGATATACATTTTGTTGATGAGAGAAGACGTTTGGATTTTATACTCCCGGTGTTATACAAAACCAAGTCTCGATCGTGCCAGATGCCCTCTTTCCCCCGGAGATCACACACCATCATTATCCTACAAACGGAAATGGTTTGGCGAAAGACAATACTTGGCAAACCCTGAGCACTTCGCAAGTCGATGTTCAATATTCTAATCAAGTGCAAAAATTCTCGAACGATACCCATTCACACGATCATCTCTTTAACGAACAAGGTGAGCTCATCGCCAGGAAATATATCAAAGAAGGAATTGATCAAGATTTGGAGGAGTCAAATGCGCGATACAGTTGAAGATATGTGTTATGAGTCTAATTATGAATACGATGGCTGATCTATATCTCTGATTCTCTGCCAGTAATAGCATGCATTACAAAGACTAACCTGTTATGCAAATCTGATGTGCATTCTGGGAAATTGGTTTGTTTTGTCTCCATATTTTTAGTACAACTTCTTACATGTCGATATATTTGCTTTGGTAAATCACTCATCAATGATATATCATCGGTTCATCTCTTTCGTGCATTATATAACTAGTTTTATTGTCTCACCGAACTCGGATTGATTTCAAATTTTAGAATGTTTAGAGACGCATAGCTATAAACTGTTCATAAGTAGTTTGAATGCCTTGACGAACTCGAATTGACCTTAAATTTTGAGTTGCTTCTGTACTCTCCATACTTTCTAACTCAAACTAATTTTATTTCGTTTTTCCAGTTTTTAAATATACGGACAATTTTTGCTTGTGAACGGCCTATATAATTTAATTATGTTAACAAACTATCAATGAGTTGAAAAAATTGTTACAAGTAAAGAAGATACTAATAGAATGAAATAAGAACTTCACCATATTCTTCCATAAGCAGAAAAATCATGGAATAGTACCGAAATCTTGAAATCTTTGTAGGTCGGACACTTGAGTCTAAGATTGTGCTACACTATAGGGCTGGGCACGGCCGGGTAACCGGCACCGGCCAGCCCAGGTACCACCGGAACCGACGTCGACGGTGGTGACAACACCACCACCGGCGCCGACCCCGAAACCGGGAAGGCTGTATTAGACCCGGCCGAGATAAGGCTCGGGCGGGGTGGGGTTTTCACCGGTTCAACCGGCCCAACAACTACAGTACAAGCCCATTACTATTTTGAGCCCAAAATGAAGCCCAACTTAAATTTCAATACAAACTTAAATTTTCAACAATCTGATTTCAATACAAACTTAAATTTTCAACTTCCTGATTTCAATACAAACTTAAATTTTCAAGAATTCCACCAAACAAAAGTAGCAAATTACATACAAACTGATATACATCAGAAAGATGATCAGAACACCAAAATATTTGTTCTAAGTTCTTACATACAACCAAAAGCACAAATTTACAAAATACAAACAGCTTCAGTCCCATTGCCTTCAAAAGTTGGAAGCTTTCATTTGCTTCCAACAAGAGCTTTCATTTGCTCTCAAAAAAGGAAGCTTTCATTTGCTTTCCTTACAAGAACAGTACCTATCACAATGAAATAAGGAAAACATTAGCAAAAGCAAATTAAAAAATGAAATGAAGGCAAAAAAGATCAAGTATGATATAGTTCGTACTAACCAACTTTTGGTAGTTCGATCACAGAAGAACAGGAGCGCCAATGTTGGTGGCAAACGTATCAATTACTGGAAAGTAGATGCAAAAACAATTATTTATAACCAATGCAAAAAAAAACCAGATCAAAACAGATACGAAAAAGATGAGTTATTACCATCCTCCTCATCTTGAATCATGTCTTCATCCTTCTCCATACTTGCTAAAGTTTGAATAACATTAATACCTTTCAACCAATCTTGCGTGCAAATCAATGCTTGCACAACTCGTGTACTCAATGAACTCCTAAAAGCATCGAGTACTCTGCTGCCAGCAGAGAATGCACTTTCACTAGAAACTGAGGTCATGGGAATAACTAGAATGTCTCTAGCCATCCTAGCAAGAATAGGGAATCGATGAGCATTATCTGCCCACCATGAAAGCACTTTGAACTCAGAACTGTCAGTAGCTCGCTGCTCATTTAAATATGTTTCCAACTCATTTTGAGGAGCACCAACACGTGAAGAACAAAGCCTTTTAAATTTTTCAAAATTTCGGTGTTTTGAGACTTGGTCACCAACACTATCGGAACAGTCCGGTTGTGTTTCGGGCTCATCAACACCAAATTCAGTTTTATAACGTGCAAACATATCATCAAGAGATACTTTGACACATTGGGATAGACTAGCATAAACTTCAGCGGGATACATGTCCTCTAAAAGATAATTGACATAACTCAACTTCTTCCGGGGATCAAAAATTGGTGCTAGGAATGTGAACATGTTCAACATTCCCAAATCCCTGAAATACTTGTTGAATTTTTCATTCATCCTAGAGGACATGTTTCTCATGCTTAAATTATCACTTTCTAAACCCTCTTTTATAAGCAAATTAATGTCTGATATTTCATCCAATATCACGTTTGATGTAGCATATGAGGAACCTGATATTCTAACAGTTGCACAAAAAAAGGTTTGCAAAAACTTCATCAAGGATTTAACTACAACCCAATCAGATTGAGTCAACCTACCTAAATTGGACCCAATTTTTTTCCAAACCTTAAAATCCAACTCAGCATTCAAACAAGGATCTAGCATGCTATATTGATGGAATGCATTCTCTAACCTACAAGCTGAATGAAGCATAAGGTAGGTTGAGTTCCACCTTGTGGACACATCAACGGACAGCAGCCGCTTGGTTTTATAACCAGCCAGCACACAAGCATTTTTAAACCTAGATAACCTCATTGGAGAATGCCTAATGAACCTTACAGCAGCCCTTATCCTTTCTATAGACCTATCAACTTCCTTAAGACCATCATTAACGATCAGGTTCAAAATATGTGCAACACACCTCATATGCATAAATCTACCATCAAATAAATTAGAGCACAGCATTCTTTGATTAAGTTGTACCCTCAAATATTCTATGGCGTCTTTGTTAGGGGATGCATTGTCTACTGTTATTGCCATTATGTTATCTAACCCCCATGCATTCAAACAGGTTTCAACAGCTCTCCCAATATCTTCCCCTCGATGAGAAGTTATTGGGCAGAAATTTAAATTTTTTTTGTGTAAAACCCATGCATCATCAATGAAATGTGCAGTTATGCACATATAATTGACTTGTTGGACACTTGTCCAAGTGTCCGTTGTGAAAGAGACTCTAAATTTTGAGTTTCGGAAATACTCAAACAACTTTAGTTTTTCCGCCTCATATAACTTGTAAATATCCCTAATCATAGTATATCTAAAGGGGATCACAAACATTGGACAGCAAGCAGATACAAAATGATGAAACCCCTCCCCATCAACAAACCTAAAGGCCAATTCATCAAGGACTAACATTTTGGTCAAAGCACTTCGACACACTTGTTGATTAAAGTGCCAAGCGACTAATTCCCCCTCTTTTCCCTTACCCTTTCCCACCTTGTGAAAACCTAATTTGGCTTGTTTTAGATCAGTTACTATCTTCTCAGGGTTCTTATCACACTTCTCTATATGCAATTTTAAAGTGCTAGTGCCATATTTACTAGAACCAGCAGGGTAGTTTTTAGGACAGTACTTACAATAAGCCCTAGAATCATTTCCATCTACAACCAAATCAAAGTGTTTCCATACAGTTGATGTGCGCTTAGAAGGGAGTTTTTTTTTACCTGAGGATGCAGCTGCTGCTGCATCCTTACCACCTTGCCCAGCCTTCTTACTTTGCACAACTATGGTTCCCTCGCTCCCAGAGCCTGAGGAGGCACCTGATTGCGTTCGTCCTTGCTCTCCTATCACTATGCCTTTCGCTCGAGAAACTTGACCAGGTTGGGTGACTGAACCTGGTTGGAATATCCCCTACATTTAAAACAATTCAGTTGGTTAATATAAATCAGATATGTATCAAAATGTTAAAACTGATCTGATTTTGAAAACAGATAATTTGTTTTTAATGAAAACAGATATGTATCAACATTACAGTCATATTCATCACTGATCAAAAAAGGAAACAATAAAGCACAAAAAAAGCCTTAACAAAAAAAATTAAGGGTTTGGTTTTGAGGTAGGGTTTGATTATCAGAATTTAGGGTTTGGTTTTGAGTTACGGTTTGACTCTGATTTAGAGGATCAATTGTGATTAAAATCACTATTCAACCCCTAAATCAGACTCAAACCCTAACCCAAAACAAAAACCTACAAGTTCTGCTAATCATACCCTTAATTAAACTAATATACATCAAACATTATAACCATAGGCAAAAAGATCAGAACCTCTTAAACAAACCATAAATACAAAAGCAACCTAATAAATCATAACTAAAACAATTGAAACACTAAAGCAAAAATCAAGCCTTCACACAAAAAATTGAGGGTTCACACAAAAAATTGAGGGTTTGGTATTGAGTTAGGGTTTGATTATCCGAATTTATGGTTTGGTTTTGATTTAGGGTTTGACTCTGATTTAGAGGTTGAATAGTGATTAGAATCACTATTAAACCCCTAAATCAGACTCAAACCCTAACCCAAAACCAAACCCTAAGTTCTGATAATCAAACACTTAGTTATATTCATATAAACCACATTTGGAACCCTAAATTATAATAAACCCTAAATAATACAGCAAAACCACAAAATCAGATTTGTAAACCTAAAATCAGAACAGCAAAACCACAAAATCAGATTTGTAAACCTAAAATCAGATTTGAAAACCCCTAAATCAGATTTGAAAACCCCTAAATCAGATTTGAAAACCCTAAAATCAGATTTGCAAACGCCTAAATCAGATTTGAAAACCACAAAATCAGATTTGAAAACCACAAAATCAGATTTGAAAACCTAAAATCAAGAATCAACCAATCGACGTCACCAATCGAACCCTAAATCAGAATGAAACCCTAACTAAACACAAAAACCCTAAATTATCATGAACCCTAAAACGGAAAAGTTGAGAAGTTACCTTCCCCTTTGCAAGCCGCTTCTCCTTCTCGTGTGCCTTCTCCATCCTTCCTCTCTCAGAGCCTCACTCAGTCTCAATTGATAGTCAGACACTCAGATTTCAGAAACCCTAAATCGAACTCGGGTGCTTATCATAAATGCTCATCCGGTCGGCCTTTTATAACCCCCTCGCCTCCTCCTCTTCCTCCTCCGCATTAAATGAAGCCGTGTCAGACAAGCATGGTAGTCGGAGAGTTGGAGGAGAGGGATTGAGAGGACCATGCCTCTTTGACAGTGAATCTGATAGGGTTTGGTGAGGTGAGTATAGACGAGAGAGAAAGGAAGGATCGGATCGAAGACACGATAGGGGAGAGACTGAGAGAGAGGGAAGATGAAGAAGTAGAAGAAGACAGAGAGAGGTGAGGTCGGGTAAGGTTAGGTGAAGCATTGAATGCGAGGAGACGAGACGCCGTAGAGAGAGAGAGAGAGACGAGACGCAGAAGAGAGAGAGACGGAAATGAGAGGAAAAGGTGAGGCTGAGAGTTTAGACGAAAATCAACGATTGGAAATCAAACCCTACATCGGACGGCTACGATCGACTGAGCCAGCGACTGGGCTTCGCGCTTAAACGGGCCGAGGCGAGGTTAACGGGCCGCGTCTTCCTGGGCCGAGCAAATATGACGGGCCTTAGGCCCAGGCGCGCGAAACCTTCTGCAGCCCGGTCGGTTCGGTTAAACCGCCGGTTCCCAGGTCTGCAAACCGGGCCTCGATTTTCTGGTCGCCGGTTCTCCCTTTTCCTCACCGGTGCCGGCGGTTTTTTTCCCGGTTCCGGTTTCTCCGGTGACGGTTTCGGCCGGGGACGGGCGGTGTCGGTGATTTCGGTGTATTATGCCCAGCCCTACTACACTATACTCTTGTTGTTTAAATTGAACAATCCCCATCCACCCCGAGCCATATCATCACATTAATGACCTCCATTCTGAGATGTTATTTTTATTTCTCGAAAACACTCATCACTCCAAGTAAAAGACAATAGAACTCTACGATTACTCGTTTTGAGCCTCCCGATCACCTATACCAAAAGGAGAAACACGAAAACTGGTAGTGGAAGAGGGTGAAGGCAGTTACCATGAAATCCTGGGGGTGGGGGGGGGGTCACTTTGCACGCAGGCAAGATATGGTCAAGCCTCCTACACCCATGGCAGAAGAAGGCGTTTCCATGAAAGAGCCTCGAACGAGAGAAATATGATCGAAACGCTGACATCTTTGAAGGTTAATGTTGAACACTTTAGTCCAAGATTCTGGTACACCATATTCTTTCATTCCCAAACTATATTCTTTCATTGCCCAAACTGAACAATCCCCCAGGTTCGTCCACATTATCACATTAATCAATCTACTAAATGTCACACTTATGGCTAGGGTCTTGTGCAAAAGACTGTCATTCTGAACTGATTTTGCATCATCATGCATTTTTATTTCCTGAAAACACTCGTCGTTAATACTCAAGGACAATAGGACAGTATGACTACTCCAGTGGACAACCCCATCTAGATATCAATCTGCAACTCTACAACTCCCGATAAACCATAATGAAGGCACCCGAGGACGATGACCCTCCAAACACCTTTCCAAGGCAGTCGGATTGTTCTAACAGTTCAAGACAACCATCCTGTATGGTCTATAACTCCGTGTGTCTGTATTATTATGCTCGATGGTTATTCCTCGTGGTTACCTATGTTATTTTTTATGATTCATCAAAATCCCACGGATTATGTTAATTTGCTCCAAAATCCCATGATAAATAGTTCGGTATTTTGGAAGAAGAAAAAAACAAATCTATGAGTTTTTGATAAATAACGAAAGTTAACCGTCTGTTACTCATAACCCACCACTTTTATAGTACAATTAATCCTAACCAATAAAATATCTAGAGAATATAACAATCATCGACAAGAAAACTGTCCATACTTTGGGGAGAAGATTTACAATGCGACATATATAACAACATAATTACATAGTCGATGATTATATATATAACACTGATTCCCAACTTTTTTAAACATTTTTTTATCACATCCTAACTTATGTAACCTTCAGTTATCACTTCCTAGCTCAAAAAATTTCATTTTTACAATTCCTAATCCAAAGGTGGTATTTTTTTTATAATTCTTAACTGCGAAAAAACAGCTACTTTTTGTAGTAAAATACCACATTTGGGTTAGGAATTGTAAAAAAAAAAAATTAGAGCTAGGAAGTGATAACTGAATGTTGCAAAAGTTAGGATGTGATAACTGAAGGTTGAAGAAGGTTAGGAAAAACGTTTTTCCTATATTCTATTAACATACATGTTTGCACCTATCATTTTCGCGGCATTCTCTTGCTCATATAGATGTAGGAAATATGACCTATAGAAAACCATGTTGACATCCTCCATCCATCGATACAAATGCTCTTCTTATCAATTCCCTACATGAAAATAGGCTCTCCTTGTAGACATACATATAGACAAGTATTTTGGTTGACGAGAAAGTACGTTTACGTATTCTTTCCGTTGAACGAACTCAACTCTAGAGATGAATAAAGCAATGTGATTCCAACGAGAATTCCACATTCGTGATTCCAACGAGAATTCCACATTCGTGATTCGACCGTGACGCTCTTGCGGTAAGAAATTTTAGTATTCGGGGCAAGGGACTGGATAGTCATTGGGAAGAGGTTGCTACCATAAAGAAACGGATGGATCCCACCTCTACTACTATAGAACATGCCGAGTGAACCAGGCGGGCCTTAGCAAACAATCCCGCCATACTCCATGAGAGACCCCTACGGAAATGGGAGAGGAGGCACATCCCGCCCTCACCGCGGCTAACTTGGTTCGGTCTCCCCCTCCCCCAAGCATAAAGTTCCCTGAGTGCCTAGCGTCCTCCTCTTACAACCTATCAGGTCCCCTCATAGGACCATTACCATACGTTTATAACCCCGAGAAAGAGGAGGGCTGGTAGTGAAGGGGTCAGGCCAAATCGACAAGTACTCATCAATTATAAAGAAATAGTGATTTAGATTGTTATCTAATAAGCATTGTTATGTTTCTATAACGATTAGTTTGCTATTGTTGGTTTACGGTTTCACCTTACCCGTCAAATATACCACTTCAAGCATAATTAAATTCAAATCCAAATATACCTCCTACACTAAATGTGTTTATTATATTAAAAAGACACAGGTAGGTAGATAGAAGAAGGAAAAACTCTAGGTACTAACTATTTTCGATTTGTACAAAAAGTGACTTTTTAGTAAATACCTAAGTCAACCGTGAGTTTCTGATCGACAAAAAAGTCAACAGCAAGTTCTTGAGCAGTACAACTCGACAATAGTTAGTTCCTGGTTTTATCCCATAGAATAATATACCGACCTTTCCCTTACATTAAATTTAGAGACTCTTCGTAAAGGCACACATACGGGATGCTTTTTGTTGATGAGGGAAGATGTTTACGTTTTCTACTCCCAACGTTATACAATACCAACCCTTGCCTATACTTGATGCCCCCGTCTACACGGAAATCATGCACCATAAGAATTTCACCATTGTCCAAAAAACGAAAACAGTCTGGCCAAAATCGAGTGACTGGCGAAACTGGTAAAACTTGCGGAACCCGAGCACTTTGCAAATCGATGTTGAACACTTTAGTCCATGACTCAGTTACACCGTATTCTTTCATCGCCCAGACTGAACAACTATGGGACACATCAACGTAACCAATCGATGTCGCCTTATGCGCTATCACAAAAATTAGTCCATCGAATGTCACACTTTGGGTTTCTATGTTACTAATACCTTCGTACCCGTTGTCAATGAACTCTGCGTCGTTTGGCATCCCTATTTCTCGAAAAACCTCATCGCTCGTATTGAAAGAAAGGATAACATCATCTGAACGCTTGCCATATGGGTATCTATTTCCACTCCAATAAACAGATCCATTTAGATAATAATCTTGACAGGCACCCCTAGGAGTCTATGATGGACCAACCAAAGGGTTATTGACCCTCCTGTTGAAGTATGAACCCACATCGACTAAATATAAGAATAAAGAGCTACTTATAAAGGCTAGAACCACACCCAACTAATAAGGTTGACCTTTAGTTGTGGAAGCCCGGCCCGATATAAGTGACCTGTTTTAAAACAAAAATTTACATGATATCAGAGCTGGTTCGGCCCACGGTCTGTTTGTCACCTCCACCCTGTGGTCTCCGGTCCATATGCAGTCCGGTCCATATGCAGATGTCCAGTCCTGCTATGGCCCATGTGTAGATGTCCAGTCCTACACGTGAGGGGGAGTGTTAAGTATGAACCCACACCGACTAAATATAAGAATAAAGAGCTACTTATAAAGGCTAGGACCACACCCAACTAATAAGGTTGACCTTTTAGTTGTGGAAACACGACCCGATATAAGTGACCCGTTTTAAAACAAAAATTTACACCTCCAAACACCTTTCCTCAGATCAAAAACATCACACACAAATGCAAAGCAATCACCAACAGTATGGAATGAGACACACACGACCTTATAATCATTAGCCTTGGAGTTAAATCCAAACCCAACACAATAGGGACGTTGGGTACGTTTATGGAAAAGTAGTGGAAGCTCAACTGTTTTTCTAGGGTTCCATATCAGGAAACTCATATTACGTTCATAATACAAACAAATCAACCTGTTACAAGAACCAACAACTCCAGCTGATCCGCGAAGGAATGGCTCAGGAACATCGTTGTGTTCACGGGACTCCGTAAGCGACTTATCACGAGAACTATATGAAGAGACATTTGATCTATAATCATGAAGTTTAAAAAGAACACGACGGCCATTATTGTTTAGGTTTCTGGCGGAGTGATAGGAGATGAAACTAGGGCAGGAGACGAGATAGTACCATGATTTGCAGACTGACCTGCACCGTAGAATCGACTTCATCGAAAGTCTGATCAATATCTCTGCCCAGATCTCGAGAAGAAGAAGATCGAACCCCACCATTGTTTGGGGTTCCGCCGCCAGTCCCATCATTACGTAGATCGCAAATATCTATATTGTGATGTTTGGTTATATTAATACTCATTCAAAGAATACGTTGTTAGGGCTGAAGTGACACGTAGCTAGTCGAACCTGACCCTTTTTTGCTGGTTCAGTTAGGTTTGTTTTGTATTTAGGCTAAGACCATGAACATCGCACCGGTCCATCGGCCTAGTTCGTGATTTTGCGGGCTGCAGGACGCGGGCCGTTCCGTTGTGGGACGGCTTTTACGCGTCCCGCGTTCGGCTGCCAGCCAATAGCGAGCAACCACGTGTCCTTTTTTTAATACGAAAAATCAGATTTAACTAAATATGATTGGTCCACTCACAATCCAAGCCTCACATCCAAACCCTATTCTAAAATACCCACTATTTTGAGTCCCGATTCTCACTATTTTGTCTAGTCAACATACGAACCCCACATACGAGCCTCGCATACGAGCTTTTCCATTGTACATTCTCTAAAGGCTTTTGTTCTTCGTGGGTTTTGGTCCAATTGTTAATTTGTTGTTTGGGCTGTTGTCCATTTGTTAGTCCCGTTAGTAGATGTTATTGTTTCGGATTTTATCCATGTTCATGAAATTCGAGTGTGTTAAATTGATTTCAATATCAAAATTTACGTTATTGTGTAAAGATATTAGGGTAAATTTCATCTTATTACCTTAAGTTAATCATTTTGGCATCTCACTATTTTAACTTTAATTCTTGGCACCTCACTACCTTAGAATTGGATTTTTTTTCTATTTCTATACCCGCCGTCAATATTCTGTCTATTTTTGGACGGAAAATGGTCATGTGTGAAGCACATGACCCTTCTTTTTCAAAAAATGAAAAATATACCCTTAATCTCTAAAAACCCTAAACTCTTTTTTTTACTCTTTCTCCACCTTCTCATATCCAGACCTCATTTCTGTTCTTCCTCTACCCAACCTCATCTCTCTCCCAAATCTGCTCGGTTTCACCAGAGTTACGGCTTCGAAAATCGAAGGCAAGTGCTTCAAAAACCAGAGGTCGCCTCGTTGTGGTGGAGGAAGGAGAAGCAATCGAACAGTAGATTAGGTTCGTGAAGGTTATGGAGGTCGAAGGTGAGGGTTGGGGCGTTTTGGTCGGGCTTGTCGGTGGCGGCGGCGAGGTCGGGCATTAGTTCGGTTGTGTTCTTCCGCAGAAGAAGTCGCCGTCTCCTCTCTTCTTATTCTTCCTTCTTCTTTTCAACTTTTTGGGGTTAGGGTGTGTGAGGACCACCTCGGTAAATTTCATTAGAATATTTAATTCTTTTCGTTTGGAACGGTGTTGTTGGATTTCGGGTTAAAACTTTGGAGCGAATGCAATCGGAAAAGAATAATATTTATCTTTAAAAAAAAGGGGGGGGAAGAGAGAAGTTGGATCGGGCTGACCCGCCAGACCCGCAGGCCCGGCCAAGCCAAGCCCGCACCTCTACCCTTGGGCCGCGAGGCCCATTCGTGCGTTAGAGGCCCATTGAAGCCGGCCCAGGGTTTATAAACCCATTTTAGGGTTTCGACAGCTCATTTTCACGCCTCCCTTCTGCCAGCGCCTCTCTCATCCTCTCTACTCGTCTCTCTCCCTTCTCACACGATCCCCTTGGCAGCTTCTCCCTCACGCCCAAGCTCCCCACCTCCGCCCCTCCTTCTCCATCGTCTTCGCCCAGACCCGCCGCCACGCCCTAGCCGTTTCCTCCCTCTCATCTCTCGATCTCGGACGGTCTCCATCCTCACCCGTTTTCCAGCTTCTCCGTGGCATCTGGCTCGCCGGTGAAGGTGGAAACCACCAAACCACCGCCGGCGTTTCCGACCTTCGCTGCTCCATCGGAACCTCCGCTTCTCGGTCCGGATCTGAGGAGAAACCGCCGTGCCCAGCCGCTCCCGTGACGACTACCTCCTCCCCGTCGTCTTTGTCCTCCACGGTGAGTCGCAACCGTGGTTTGGTCGCCGGATTCGCCGCCGGTGGCCGGTCGGTTTGCACCACCGAGAACCTTCTCTTTTGTCCCCTTCTATTTCGTTCTTTTTGTTCTTTATTCAAACTCTGTTTCTGGATCTGTTGACCTTGAACAAGGTTGAACAAAGTAATTAAGAAAAGATTTCGGAAAAGAGTTTTAAAACCAGAAGATCAGTTTTAATAATAAAAAATTGTTTGGATTTAAAAGGGAAAGGGATTTAAAATAAAAGAAATTAAATTCAGTTTTGAAATAAGACGTTTTGGGACTGCTGAACGGTTTTGGAAACCGAGCGTTTAATCGGACTAGAACGGGATAAAAGTGGAATGGAATCGGTCACCTCGGAATTCGTGTCACGAAACCCATACCTCGGGATACGCGTCACGAAACCCCGTGCCTCAGGAAACGTGCACCGGGTTCTATGGTTGGGGTTCGGGTGCTCGAAACCGATTCATCGCTTAATCCCGCTTTTAGCCCGTTCGAGTTTAAAAGGCAACGTGTTGTTTTTACTTGGGATTGTACCAGACCTGATTGTAAGTTTACCTGTTAAAATCAGATTGGGACTCTGCCCGAGAAGACCAGAGTCGAAACCATACTTGGACTTCGTAGACTTTGCCCTAGAAGACGGTGTTGGCCCGGTCGTCGGCAGCTAGGAGACGCTGATGTGGTATCGTCTCGAGGTAGGGAAAGTATCGTACCCCTCCTTAATTGTGGACGAATAACTAGTATGCATGACTAGGGTTATTAATAACCGGAACGAACTAGTATGCATGACTAGGGTTATTAGTAACCGGAACGTCTTAGTGACACATAGGTAAAACTGTTATATTATTAGTTTAATTGGACGAGTCTTGATAATACTTGGAACGAACATGTTTTGATATCTGTTTGACTTGCTTGTACTTTCTGGGAAATTGCTGTGCTGATAGGCGGGCCATGTCTAGGTCCTAGAGTTGTGTGCTGTGTGTTTACTCGTTGTGTGGGAGTCTAATTAACGTCATAATCGCTGTGTGAGAATCTAAATTATATTATGACTGATGTGTGAGAGTCTAAATAGAACTATCATCGTTGTTGCATGATGTGACTGTGTGGGCAAGTGTGCCATGTGTGACTATGTGAACCCTTGTTTGTGAAATGACCGGTGAGTGATAGACCGGGTGTATGCTAAGATGGTTCGGCTGGTATACCGAGACCATTAGTGATTGTGCTGTGTGCGAACCCTGTGTGTGTTTAAGAGACGGCGTAGCCGGAGGGATAATCATATCGAGACCAAGGATGGCGTGTTCAGATGACTCATAATCCAGGATGGGATTGATCGAGGAGTGTGCCGGTTTTATATTTACGTTGAGTAGAGCCCTTCATCTGTGTGAGGAAGAAGATATTGTGACTGACGCTGTGTGTTCCAGTGCGATATAAGCGGCTGTGTGCAAATCGATGGAGTTCCAGTTCGGTACATATGAGAGTAGCGCCCTTCATCTGTGTGAGGAGGAAGATATCGTGACTGACGATGTGTGTTCCGGTGCGATATAAGCGGCTGTGTGCAAATCGATGGAGTTCCAGTTCGGTACATATGAGAGTAGCGCCCTTCATCTGTGTGAGGAGGAAGATATCGTGACTGACGCTGTGTGTTCCGGTGCGATATAATCAGCTGTGTGCAAATCGATGGAGTTGACTCCCGCAATTTACGACATCTGTGTGCGTTTCGTTCGGACCCTTCCCCGTTGTTTGCTGTGTGCCGTCCTATGGACTCTATGTGTGTCTGTTGTGTGCCTTTCTCTCTGGTTTGTCTGTGTGTATTACAAGGAGTTTTATACTGTGTGGTTGGGCTGGTAAGGGTTTTGCCTAGAGACAACTTGTTGGGTCTTCTTTCTAGTTTACCCTAATTGTCGTTTTACCGTGAGGTTAAAAAGGTGTGTTTAGAGTCCTTTTACTTTTCCTACTGAGCGTAAGCTCACCCCCTTACTTTGTTGTGTTTCAGGTGTTGAGCGGCATCTGTACTAGCAGGACTCTCGGAGCTTGGGAGCTAGCGAGGGTTTAGCTAGTGTCTAGCGACGTACTGTTAACTGTTGAACTATTTTACTATTGTTTTATTGAGCTACGACTTGCGACATTGTTTAAAGTTTTAAAATTTGTGAATCGAGGCTTGTTGGTTTTATTTTCGACGGAAATCATTATTGTTTTAGCTCACATCTCGAATTCGGTCAAAACCGAATTTGGGGCGTGACAGGGTGTGATTTTTGAGTTGCAATGGTGAGTGTTTGGTCTGAAAAAGTTATAATGGGTTGTGGTAATTTCATATCAATGTTTGTTAGGTTTGATTTTTGGGGATTGGGTTGTTCTTGTCTGAGCTGTTCAGATTTTACAAAAGCTATTTTATCTATAAAAGGAAGAAGTAAGTGGGTTGCACACACCCCTTCCACTGAGCCAGTCGCAATTCAATCGTTGTATTCGACCGCACACACTAACTTTTATTTGGCGTTTTATTCTTGCTTTTAACTCGCGCACGTCTCTTTTTTTACTCGCAAATATTAATTTCGCGTTTTTTTCTTTACTCTTCGTTGTTTTTTGTTTCCACTTTCTTCCTCTCTCTTGCAGTTCATCGATCTTATCTCTTATAGTTACAATTCACTTTCTTCCTCTTTCTCGCGGTTCATCGATCTTATCTCTTAAGCTACAACAATTTTCTTTCTCTGTCTTCTATAGTACCGTTTTAGTTACTTTATAACCTGCGTTTCTGGTCAGATGTAGGTTTCAGAGAGTTGATTCTGATTCTATTTCTCACAATTTCCTCTTCTTCTCCACATATGGGGGTTGAGAGACTAGATTCAAACCTAGTCTATAGGGGCATGTGAAGGAGGTGTACCGGAGAGGCTATACGGGTCCACTGCTCCAAACCTCAGCATCGCGGGCCTTCATCGATGGTTGTCGCTACCGCCGCCACCACCATCCCCAAACCCACCGCAGTATGTCAGATTCTTCCACGCCACCACCATCCCCAAACCCACCGCAGTATGTCAGATTCTTCCACCCCCGACGTTGATTGAGCGAGCGTCCGAAACTTCGGCACCTACCGCCAGCGGCGGAACCAGAAATTTATTTTAGGGGTAGCCACCGATAGATGTTTGGTATGGACGATGTTTGTCAAAATTAAAGCATGAAAGACGTTTGTCAAACTGAAAAAAAATTACCCTAAAATAAAAGTTAATTTTAAACTTATAAATCATGGATAGAAACTTATATGACTTACCGGTGCCTATAGATTAATAAAACTAAAACACATCACCATCTTCAATTCTTTTTATCCAACCATTTTCTTCATTTTTGTGTATTATGTATCCTCAAATAGAATACAGTTCCTGACCAAAATATAAAAATAAATAAAATATAATATAATAATTATATATCCAACCAGTGGCGGAACTCTAAATGCTGTATTGTAATTTTTATATGCAATTATAAATAATAAGAAAAAAAATGGATAAACATAATATAAAAAAGATTGGTGTAAACAGGCATTCAGTTCATTTTTTTATTATAATATCCAACGATTACAAAATGTAATCGAAGGACAAGGGTCTAGAGTCGTACAAACAAAAGCATCGTTAAGAACGACCTCGGAACAAACAGTACAATGGTCTCAGAACCTGATTTACCAACCACTAAGCAACAAGAACAAACTCAGGCCAACAAGGGCAACTAACGGATAGAAAAAATAAGTACAACAAAAGCCAACAAGGGCTAACAAAGGCCAACAAGGGCACACCAACACAAGTACACCAAAACCTAACGGGTCTAAAACCTAGAATAAAAACTTGAAGTCCAAACAGAAACACCTCAAACGAGCAACCGCTCCCGACCTCAGCACCAGAAGAACCGAAAAGCACCCTAAAAATTGCCAAAATGTAAGGATCACCCTATCTCATCGGAAGCATCAACTCGGGGAGTTAAATGTCCTCCGACACACCGACGACGGTCAAG
Source organism: Erodium maritimum (assembly GCA_963921825.1). Taxonomy (NCBI): domain Eukaryota; kingdom Viridiplantae; phylum Streptophyta; class Magnoliopsida; order Geraniales; family Geraniaceae; genus Erodium; species Erodium maritimum. The sequence goes on along the minus strand of OY997590.1, from coordinate 3,573,164 downwards.
GCCAACTAAGAAGTAAAGTCAGAATATTTTTTTTTGTTACAACTGAGTTTCGAACCGAAGATATATGGGGGAAACAAGAAAGCCTCGTACCACCACGCTACTTCCTTCTTTGTTTAAGGGTAGCCATGGCTAACGCTATCCCCCTCTGTATCCGGCATTGCCTACCGCCCACCGACAGGTTCTACAATTCTACTCGGAATTTTGGTTTTCTTCTCCGATCTGTAGGGAAAGGCTGACAATTTCGACAGAAATTTCAGTGCTCAAAGGTAAATTCTTCTTTTGAAGTTAATATTATTATAATTATCACTCAATGACTAGAGCATATATTGTTTTAATGTTGTGTGAATTTATCTACTGATGTAACTCCATTTCATCTCTACATCTTCACTTTAGTACCTTCATTATTTTTCTCCTTGTTTTTCATAAATTTTATTGGTAAATTATGTTATTTCATTTTCTTATTTCAATCTTCATGGTCTAAGAGGTAGATAATTTTTTTGAATGACCAGGCTTGCTGCACTATTAGAAAACATGAAATTTTATAGATAATTTGGCTTATCGGGATTAGTGGTGTGTAGGTTAATGTATTGGTCATAATTATAGTTTTAATTTATTTTCCTTAATTTTCCAAACAACAAACAGAGATAGCCTGATAAATAAGAAATTTAGATATTTATTGGTTAGGTAAGGTAATAGTGTTTTGAAATAGAAGCTTTTATAGTGCCAAAAAAATAATGAATTTTATTGTGAAGATCAGAACTACGATATTGAACTAATGAAGTAACGATGTTCGGTGAGAGTAACAAGTTGTGCTCGTCGGCGAGCAATATAGTGAGTGGGTTTTCAATATCCACGGTGGAGAGAAGACAAAGCTCTCGGACTACTGAAACTAATTGTTGGATTAATTTGCGTAAACTGTTATAACGAATTGCAGAACAAAACAAGTAGAACACAGAATTAAACAAGCAATCGAAAACAAAGGAACGACCAACCGGTGTGACGTGCAGAACGAGAAGAACAGATGTGTCGTGGCACGGAGGTCCACTAACTTGAAATCAAATTCCGACGTGACCGTGGTGGCGATCAGCAGCGGCTGCTCCCCAAAGATCACACAGCTCTACCCAGCAGCGCGCCCACTCGAAGAGCAGGACGATAACCAGAACTTCGGGTTTGGAAAATAATATTTGGGAGAGTAACGATCTGTGTATAATATGGCTCTGGTGTTCAGTGTAAAAACGTATGTAACAAACGAAAATGAGAGCCTGTATTTATACTGCAAAGGACGTGAGGGCAAAGAGGTAAAAACACGTTTGAAAATCAAAAACTGAATCAGGTTAACATGGTCTAACACACACTGAAATTCAGAGTCAACAAACCCCCTCAACAGCACGACTTGACTCGTTCAAAAACGTGCTTAACAGAAAAAAAAAGTAAGTAATTTTACCAGAGTTATTATTTCTTCTATTCGGGGCGGCTCAAACGGACGTCGACGGTGCGCGCAAGACCCAATACACATAGAGCCCACTTGGGCAAGTTGCACAAGGAAGGAGTGGAGGTTATTATAAGCACTCCATTTTCCTAGCACTTGCCCGATGTGCTAAAACCAAACCAAGGCTTTTGAAGCCAGTTTTCCTACACTAATTAGTATATGTTGGCCACCTTCAACCTGATTCTTAACACTTGCCGTTTTGTTGTTAATGAAAGTTGTTTTGCTGTTTGTTTCAAGATTCGAAAAATGAATCCACGAGTAAGGTAGGAAAAGTAAATTCACCACAAGGGAACATGAAATACAATACAATTAAGATTAGTCTATCTTGTTCTTTGCCCTTGCTTTTTTTCCTCACCTAAAGATGTTCCAAAACCGTATTCTTCTTCCTCCTCCTTGTTGTTTCTTCCTTCTTCTCCGCTTCCTTAGCTCTCCTTTTTTCTTCTCTCAGTTCCTTTCTCTGTTGTTTCGTTTTTTTCTTCAGTTTTCTTTCCTGTTTCACTTTGTCTGAATCGACATCCTCTTCAGTGGATTCCGCTTCTTCGGAGTCCTCCCAAAAATTGATCCATGCATTAATTACGCTTCCCATGATAATTTTTCCTGTAAGTAAGAAAACACATTTGGAATTGAAATTAGAGATAAAAATACACACACAACCAAATATCAAATATAGCATTTGGAAGACGGAGGAAAGGATGAAACAAACCTCGAGGCCTCCTTGAGAGGCTGTGTGTTAAGCCCTCTCTCACTCTATGATTTACTCACACACTCTCCTTCCTTGAGGAATTTCTCATTTGTTTCAGCCTAACAGAATCTCTCTGACAAACATCAAGCTGCCTGCCCTTGCTTGTTATTCAAACGACCACGTTTTGACGCCGAGATCATGGGTGGTGGACAGACGTATGTGAAAAGGTGGGAAATGATAGGGTTTCTCTTCAGCGAAGCCCCTTAATCAAGGCATGCCACGTGACATCATTCTTCCCTCTCCCGCCCATTTCAATATAGTTCGTAACCAAGGGTTCAAACTATTTTGTCCGTAGGTTTTTTGAATGTTTTACTTAAAAACCAGAGAGCAGAGAAAAGAATACGACACTACAGTGGGAAACGTTGTATTTGTGGTGATGGATTGGTGTCTGTTATAACATGAAAGATAATAGATATACCTTTGGACATTTGGGGTTCGTCCCCAAATGTCCAAAGGTATATCTATTATCTTTCATGTTATAACAGACACCAATCCATCACCACAAATACAACGTTTCCCACTGTAGTGTCGTATTCTTTTCTCTGCTCTCTGGTTTTTAAGTAAAACATTCAAAAAACCTACGGACAAAATAGTTTGAACCCTTGGTTACGAACTATATTGAAATGGGCGGGAGAGGGAAGAATGATGTCACGTGGCATGCCTTGATTAAGGGGCTTCGCTGAAGAGAAACCCTATCATTTCCCACCTTTTCACATACGTCTGTCCACCACCCATGATCTCGGCGTCAAAACGTGGTCGTTTGAATAACAAGCAAGGGCAGGCAGCTTGATGTTTGTCAGAGAGATTTTGTTAGGCTGGAACAAATGAGAAGTTCCTCAAGGAAGGAGAGTGTGAGTAAATAATAAAAATAATAAAACATTTTGTAATAAAATAACAAATGAGAAGTTCCCCAAGGAAGGAGATTTTATTATAAAAACATTTTGTTTTGAATTTTTTTATTATAATGTTTAATATATATTATTAATAATTAAAAATAATAAAAAATAAGATTATGCAGAGAGAAAAGATAAGGTTTTATAGTAAAAAATAAACTTATTTGTTTTTTAAAATATTAGAAGAAATCATTAATGACTTTTTGCGGTAATAAAAGAGTTTAAAAATATGTCATAAATTATATAAATACCAAACCTTAAATTTGAATTATTCTCCTCTTTGTTTTGTACTGCCAAAGAATAAGTGTGGTAATATGTTGTATTTTTAATATTTGTTATTTTTTACTTAATACAAAATACAAATATAATTTATATTTTTTTTGTCATATATATCTAATATATATTTATTAATAATTAAAAATAATAAAATTAATATAATCCGTCTAGGTCCCGTCTATTGTCTAAGACCTTTACCGTCCGACTAACGTCTAACGTCTTTTACAACTATTTCTTTTGTACTATAACTCGCTACTTAATAGCTTTTTTCGAGTCCACACCGAATCCTGTTTCAGTTCTCAAAATAAAGTGACTGGACCTCCTTATTAGATCAGTAGCCCTTCGACCGCTGGTTGTAACACTTACGTACATTATATATTTTATCTTTATACATAAGTGTTTCGGTACAAGTAAAATAGAATCCAATGAAACCATATCGCCCAAAATTCAAAGAATACCAAATTTGTTTCTCTATATAACGATTTTCTTCATTTATAATACGCTGAAACTCGTTTTATAAGTCTTGTTTTAAGCTGAACAAAGTTTAACATTTGAGTACAAACATGTTAAGTTCATTTTAAATGTGTCTAATGCATACTATAGTTTAAGATTTTCTATTTGTATTTTAAGTTTACTTATTGTTGAAATTACGGAGCAGGGATTCCCTGACCCGAGCGGAGCATGGGCGGGGCGGAGTGATGTCGGGGCAAGGTCGGGTACGGTGATATTTGTTCGGGTACTAAACACGCCCCACATTCCATCGGAGTTCCACAATATGCTACTTTGAGCCCCTCCGTCGTGCTTCTTCGGCCAGATCCGTTCCCATGCCCCAAGCCAGTCAAATCTGTACCTGCCGGCGCCATCCACACCCTACTTTCGCTCCAATCACATCCTCGGGCAACGGTGGCCAACCACGTGTCTCCACCGCTGCTCTTCGACGAGGCTTCTAGTAGCGACTCTCTTCTCCTCCTTTTCTTGCTAACTATTTTTGCGGGCATCGGCCAGATCTGCGTCGCTTTCTTTTGTGTAGCTTTTTTATTTATTTTATAAATTCCCTTTGCTAGAATCTCGTTGTCAAAGACCCGTCCGTCTTTCTCCGGTGGACTTTCGGGACGTGTGGTTGTTCCTTCTGGTGGCTTGTCCGATCTGTTATGTCAATCGACGGATCTCTCCCGATCGTCGATAAGAATGACAGATCAAGCAGTACTCATATCTTAACACCTCTTACGGTCGGTTGAATGTTTAAGCGTCGTGGCACTCTTTTGGTATTCACGTCAAGGTTGTAGAAGGCACTTGGCGCTAGTCGGACGATGAGGTCTTTTAGGCGTTAGGCGGAGACTAGTCGGGGCCTAGTATGATTTCATTTTTTAATTAATAATTATATATATTATACAAAAATATATATTTTTAATTAAATAAAATTGAAAAGAATTTTTAATTATAATTTTTTATTTAAATTACATTTTTACATTAGTATTATATATAAAAATTAAAGGATTTTTGGATTTATGGTTTAACTATTAGTATTTGTTATATATTATATATATACATATGCATATTATATTTAATGACAATACACACAACTACGAAACTATCATTACTCTAGGTCTTACCTACTTATCTACCCATTATATCTAATTCTCTATCATTAATTACCTTTTTCTACTTTACTCAACCGCTCACATCATATATTGGTGTTCCCAACCAATACTCAAATTGTATAGATTTTATTTATTATTCTATTTCTGTATATAATAAATTGTATACAAAACGTCTTATCTGACAATAAATATATATTTTCTCAAAAAAAATAACAATAAATATATTTATTTCTATATATGAAACAAATGAATTGGTGCCTGATTTAAAAAGTTACATAGAAATAATAAAAATTTGATATTTTACACTTAATGTATGGAATGTGAACCAAGGTTTGTTGTGAGCTGAAAACGCATGTATGTCCTACTCAACTTTTTATGCTCGTTCTTGGGGGTGGACAAATAATTCCAAACCATCGGAAACCGACCAATCTGATCGTTATTGAGACCGAAAAAACCGGAATCGAAGGTTTTAGGTGTCAAAATCCCTGAACCGGTCAGTTTGTCGGATTCACCTGTTTGACCTAACTGTTTTTGATCTGACGATTTTAACACCGCAATGACGTCGAAAACCAGCGGTTGCGGATTTTCCGGTGCTAAAAACAGTCGGTTTCGATCGGTTTTCGATGGTGCGGACTTTTTTGCCCACCCGTATGCCTGAGCACAAAAAATGGGGTGGGACATACATGCGTTTTCAGCTCATAAGCTGCGCTTCAGTGTAACAGTTTGAACCCTTGGTTACGAACAGAAATAACCGTTACCCACACTTCATTAAATTTTCATACAAAAAAGTTGATTCAAACCATGACACATCCTATCCTACCTAGTACCTATATCACAGACTTACACGTTCGGTCACTGATTGGTTTAATCAATCACGATTATAGCTTAAAGAAATATTTGGGTTTCAAGTCTCACTAATTTTAAAAGAGCCAGTATTAATGTTTTTAACAATTTTGTCTTCTTTTTTATCACATTTTCTCTTGATATAAAACCGAAGATCAAACGGAAAAAACTTCCAACCCACAGCGTGTTCTTTATAAAATGGTCTACAAATAAGTCATGACTTTTGATACATAATGTTATATTCAATTCAAACTTCTATCAAGTTTTTTTATTAAGAAATATTCATTAATAAATTAAGACGGATATTAAAATAGAATAAACCATTTTCCCAAACAAATACTACGGACAAAAAGACAATCTCTCACGTGCAAATATCAACACGTGTTATTACACGGTAGACAATCCAACGTACGAGTGTATCTGACACATATTTATTTCGGACAGTTAACGCGAGTACACAGTACATCTGATCATGTTCATTATCTTTGGAATCAATGTGTCTCAACTACTTTTCTACTTTTTCTCCCACCTGCTCCCTCCCACGTGACCCATTACTTTTTCCTCTGCATGGTGCATGGTATCGATAGGAAGGTGGCACGAGACACGTAAATTATAATACAATATATTCAAATATTTGGTATCGATAGGAAGGTGGCACGAGACACGTAAATTATAATACAATATATTCAAATATTTAAAAATACAGTTATGTATTGTTTTATTCAATTGATATTACTTGAATGATAAATCAAAATAAAATCACAAAATTAATTATATTATTTAAAATACAAGAAGAATCTATATCGAAATCCCTATACTGATACCAGAGAAATCGAGCTACTCATAGTTTTCTAAATTAGAAATCGACATCGGAATCTTTAGAATAACTCTATCGATAAACATGCTTTAAGAGTATCCACAACGCTCATCGTCGGCACTGGCAAGGAGTTGCTGGCGGTAAGCATTAAAATAATATTTTTTTGTCTCCTCGCACTGTCGGCCGAAAACGTCAGCACCGCGCAATGGATGACTTTTTTCTGACGGGGAACGGCCAGCGGTGTGAATAAAATATTCTCAAAATAAGAATTAAATTAAACTAAGTAGCATAAAAATAGAAGGATTAGTACAAGATGACCGATCGAAATTTGAACTACGAAGCGAATTAAACTAAGTTAAGTGTCTCTAAATTTATTCCGAATGTGTTCGACGAGGTCGTCCTTCAATTGATAATGCATGCGTTCATCTTGCATCCTCTGAGTGTTTCCAAGTATGATCTGGGACAAGATGAAGCTTCCTCGCGTAAAATTTGGTTAACTTGGCCGACCCTCATCTGTTGGTTCAATGTAGCCGTCGTATGTATGACGTTATGCCTCGACTATCATATTGTACATGATAACACATGCATTTATCACCAGTACATTCACAAACGATTCAATCGAGTGATCATGTGAAACCGAACTTGTTTGAGCTTCTTATCCTCAAACAGTGTGTACGAGTTAGAATCTATATATAACAAATATTAATTTAACACGCATATGTTTCTGGGTCAGAGAAAAGAATACGACACGACACCGGAGCACAGGTTGTGAGCTGAAAACGCATGTATGTCCCACTCCGGTTTTTTCCGTTTGAACTTTGGTTTTATATCAAGAGAAAAGGTTCAAAACAATAGTGGCTCTTTTTGAATCAGTGAGACTTCAAACCCAAGTATTTCTTTAAACTATAATCGTGATTGATTAAACCAATCAATGTCTGAAACGTGTAAGGGTGAAGCTATCAAGTCTGTGTGATAGACATGGTTGTAAAAGGCGCTAGGCACTAGTCGGGCGACAAGCACCCTTAGGCGTTAGACGGAGACTAGTCAGGGTCTAAACGGATTTTATTTTTAATTATTAAAAAATATATATTCTGTATATACATAATAAAAATAAAAATTATATTATAAAAATATGATAATTATATCAAATAGATATAAAAATTATATTACAAAAAAATTAAAATTAACTTGTATTTACTAACCTTACCTAACTCGGTAATCTCTGATCCATCAAACCATTTTTAAAGTATTATATTAATAATATTATATGTTATATATTAATTATATTATAAAAAAGACACTCATATCTATCTATATGGCTGTACCTATCTCAACCTACTCTATCACTTCACTATCTTTTCATCTTCCCAACACACTTTAACCTCTTGCTTCTAATCCTTTTGTCTTCCCAATACTACGTATACTGATAAACTTACACATCTTTACTGTTAAAAGCTTTTTTCTCTTTGTTCTTTGTTCTTTCTTCTTCATTAGTTTATGTATTTTCATCTTCCAGCAACTTAATCTTGTTCTAGTTTTAGTAGAACGTCTATCAATGCGTAGAGCTAAGACAAGAAGCTTTGATTCGTCAACAGTAGAGCAAGGTCTCTTTTTCTCACATAGGTACTACGTAGGATATGATGTGTCATGGCTTGGCTTCAACTTTTTTACATGAAAATTTAATAAACTATAGGATAATGGTTATTTCTGTTCGTAACCAAGGGTTCAAACTGTTTTGCAAGTATATTTTCTGAATGTTTTACTTAAAAACCAGAACGCGTAAAAAAGAATGTATGTCCCACACCATTTTTCTGTTTGATCTTCGATTTTATATCAAGAGAAAAAGTAATAAAGAAAAAAGACATAATGGTTCAAAATAATAGTGGCTCTTTTTGTATTAGTGAGACTTCAAACCATCGTTCTTTTTGGACCCAAACATTATACTCGCTTGAGATACTATTGCAGAAATAGTGGAAAACGTTATATTCGTGGTGATGGATTGGTGCCTTGTATAAAATGAAAGATAATAGGTATATATTTGGGCATTTTGGGGACGCAAAGAGTCTAAAAGTGAACAAACCGTGAAGTCAAAGAATTATTAACCAGATAAAATGATGATCCTTTTGTATATTTCGTTGTCACAATTAGAGAACCAACTCAACTAAAAGCTTAAGCTGATAGTTGAAGGTCCAATTATAGTTATATTATAACACGCGCCTTCACGGACAAACCCGTTTACGGGTTTGGAGGTGAATTATTTAGAAGAGAGAGATGAGCTTATTGAGAAGAATGATAAGGGCTGGCCCATTTTGGGGCAAATTTGATAAATAGAGAAGAAATATAATTTTTGTAGAGAGTGCGGTTTGAACCCGGGTCCGTGAGGTGTCAGACTCTGATACCAAATTAGAGAATCAACTCAACTAAAAGCTTAAACTGATAGTTGAAAGCCCAATTATAGTTATATTCTAACAGTCACGGGTCCTATCCCTTGTGATCATCATATCGGACGGTGGTAAGCTATCTGGAGGTTGGGGCTTTCAGTTTCACCGTGGATACAAAGCCAAAGGCAGACAACCCATGTTTGGCCTCTACAAATACACCCCGTCTCTCTCGTTCTTCTCTCTCAGTGTTTCACATACAATTAAACAGTAAACTATAGCCTCCTGCAAGCAACACAACGGCCGTTAATTAACAAAAAGTGAATGTCAATTTAATAATTAACTCAAAATCTTATCAACAAAGTTGATTCTTACCTTTTTATTGGCTCAAAATCTTATACGAAATGTGTTCTTATCCCTCTCGTAAGTAGTGAATTTTAAATAACTTCAAGTTGAGAAATGAAAAAATAAGTTTAAAATCAGATTCAAAAGATAATATAAATTTAAAAAGTTTAAATAATACTAATGTCATATTTACATGTATACTATAGGCGTGCTACCACATGTTTTTTTCCGAGTAAAGTGTAATTTTATTCCTTTAAAAAGAACTAATTGTGACGCCTTGGGTTCACTCACACGGACGCCTGACACTTGGACAGGGTCATCTGTCGAACCTGTCCCAAGTCAGCCTTTTCCGTTACCCTCTGCGACGGCACAAGAGGTCTCGCCTCGGAGCGCAACTGTGACGCTCCGCGAGTTCTCCCTGAGAAGCGTGACTCGGCTCTCGTCTCGCCCCTCTCAGCTCGATCGGTACTAGAAATGATCGGTTTCTAGTACCAACATTCTTACCTTTTTATAGTAAAAGTAATAGTAAATTAACTAAAAGTGAATGTCAATTTAATAATTAACTCAAAATCTTACCAACATTCTTACCTTTTTATTGGCTCAAAATCTTATCCGAAATGTGTTCTTATCCCTCTCGTAAGAGCATCCACATCATGGGGGGTAGAACCCTGAGGCAGAACCCTCTGCTGACTGGGCAGGGTTTAGGGTTCTGCCCCCCTAAAAAAAGTGTGCTGCACATCAGAGGAGCTTGTATGGGGGGCTTAATTTTCAGAAATGTTTTTACCTGAATCCGTTAGTGTTATTTTTAAATCAACAACTACTAAATAAAATAGAAATAAAATGCATAAATAGAAATAAAATTTCATTAATAAAAATACAAAATTTTAAAAGTACATGACTTAAAAAAATACCTAACTTAAAAAAAATACATATCAGTCGTCTAAATCGCTTGAGTTGTAACCGCCCGACCGATTCAATATCCGAGCGGGCCTTGACATTTTTATTTTAACAAATCAATTTATAAATCAGATTTTTATTCGTAAAAATCATATGTCTATTTAAAAAATCAATTTTATTTACAAAATTAATTACCCTTTAATACTAATTCCCATTTATATTAATTGTCATTAATACTACTTCTAATTAATACTAATTCCCCCAATTAATACTAATTTCTATTTATTCTAGTTGATACTAATTAATACTAATTATCATACTAACCTAATTCCATTTCATCTTCTGCATCAACGCAGAAAAAAAATAATAATAATGTTCTTCTTCTCCACAGCTCTGTTGTTTTTTTCTTTTTTCTTTTCCGGCCGGACCACGCGTCACCACCGGAGTGGCCAGTTCCGAAGCATAGAGGCGCGAGTCATCGGGGATGGTTTATGCCTCGCGCCCCTCTGCCCCGAACCCTTCCCCTTCTCCCCCACGCCCCCTCCCCGCACGCCTCGCACCAAACGCACCCCACACCCGTCCGAACCCCGTACCCCGAACCCTCCTCTTCTGCCCCTGCTCCGGCCTCGCGCGTACGCCCCGCACCGATGTGGGTGCTCTAAGTAGTGAATTTTAAATAACTTTAAGTTGAGAAATGGAAAAATAAGTTTAAAATCAGGTTCAAAAGATAATATAAATTTTAAAAGTTTAAATAATACTAATGTCATATTTACATGTATAGTGTAGGCGTGCTACCACATGTTTTTTTTTTCTGAGTAAATTGTAATTTTATTCCTTAAAAAGAGCTAGTATATGTTTGAGGGTCTTGACGGGACAAACACAATAACTCTATAACTACGTAAACGTCTAGGACGTTCATTAACGAGGTGTCATTAAGGCTAACTAAGACAGAAAGTAAATTAAACTTAAGAACTAAAAACCAAACAAAACATAAGAAAAACTTACAAAAACCGCTCAAGGTAGGGCCTGAATACCGCTGGGTCGCCCGAGGACGACGCTCTTCTTCTGCTGTAGAACCGAACATGTGATCGTCAGTGGTGAACGACAGACATGTTATCCTCAAGGGTTCCTTCCACTTCTCCCTGAAGCCTGTCGGTCGACTCATGGGGACTGGCACGCCTAATCTTCTCGAGGCTCGCCAACCGAGCCCATCTTCATTCCTGGCACTTCCGTGGATGCCCCGATCGGACTAGACCAAGATGGTCCAGTCCGGGATGACCCCCAAGCGCAACCCAGTAGAAAACCCAGAACAAGGTCAAGGGAAGCAAGTACTCCTCCGGTGACATCAACGCTGGGAGGAAGAGGGTTTTGTTTTTGGGTCCAACGAGGCAACCACGAGTCCTCGATCGCCAGATTCGTGGTCTGCTGAAAGTTGTCTCGATGCTGGTGGTGGAACGTCGCGGTAGAGGGGTTGGAGCACCGGTTGGACACAAGGGCGGCTACACGTGGACGTATAGGGTTCCAAGCCAAAGACATTATGAGTTAATCCTAGTCTACCGCAGTCTGAAAATCGGTCCGCTCAACCCTAACTTCTAGATCAGAGCAGCTGTATCGGTGTTAATCAACGCTACCACAATATCCTCCTCTGAACGTCTCAACGAAACAACTCGGTTCAATAAATCGGCTTTAGATTTATATTATTGCAGCTTATTTTGCCCGCTTTTCAGCTTCAGTACTTTACTTTGGATGATTGGTGGTTATACAAATCGTTAACCTCTCAAAAAAATAATCTTTCTTATATACGTTACTCCCGAAATCATTGGCACCACAATGTATTCATAAGATTGATTCTGGAACATCTTATATCTGCCGCTTAAAGATTCAGAATTTACTAGTTTATACAGCTAAAAAAATCAATTGTGAAGAGATGTTATATTGTTTTAATTACAGGAACTAGCAAAAGGAAGGAACAAAGCAATCAGAAGATGGTATCAATCCTCAGCTTCCTTTTTGGGGGAGATTTTTCCACAATTTGCTTCTGAAGATCCATGAAAGTCAACCCCTTATTGGCAAATAATCTCCTGAGGTTAATTACAGAAAGCTCGTTTAAGCTAGCAACTGCAAGATCCGCCTGAACCAGATCATACCTGCACATTAAACGTTGATTAGCTGAAAATGTAAAACCTAACAAAAGAATCAAAAGGAAAACTAAGGTAAGTGAAACTATGTGCGTACGTCGGGTGGGCCCCAATAACTGCCACGGCCATCATCGTGCAATTATGAGATGCAACCACACCTCTTGGATCGTCTTCAAATACCACACACTTAAACGGATTCCGATCCAGCTGCAAAATTTGTCAAGTTACGTTAGAAATGGACAAGTCAAGCATTTGAACTAGGTAGGGTCCATGAGATCAGGGTTCAAGTTCTAGTTGGGCCTCTTTGGGCTTCTCTCCAACTCTAGTTGGGCCTCTTTCATTTCCCATCAACTCTTGTTGAGTCAAGTGACAAAAATAGACCTCTCATATGGGGTGGCCTTGAACCCGAATCTTGATACATCTTAATAATTGTACATGAAAAAAAAAGGGGGACGAGAGTTCTATTATCATCATCTGAATGGTATGAATGAACCTTGAATGATGCTCAATCTATCTATTTGATTGGTTCGAACAGATAGATCATAAACCTATGATTCCAAACTCGTTAATTACTAACCATGACCTATGTGTAAAAAACCTTTTTTGGGTTTCACTATTACCACAATTCAGTTGACTGAAACTATCTTCCAACATTGTTTTACCATGTTAGTTTGTCTCTATGAATTTGGCTCATTTTTTATATTTCATTTTGTGGTACCGTCAATTTTAATTTTGCTATTCTATTTTTTCTGTATAGAATTTACGAGGAGAAATATAATAGAAACCCTCCTTATCCTAAATACTGTGTGAACCAATCCTAGCCATACACCCTTTAGATCCAACATTCACCATAATGCCACATCATCATCCAAAATCTACCAAAACTCACGTCCATTTCTTCCTTTCTCCCACAAGCAAGGGTATAATTGTAAAAGCATGATGTCATGTGGACAAGTGTCCATTTTTTTCTTAACCAATTCACTAATTTAATATTTCCCGATTCGTTTGAACTCCGATTAGCTTCAAACTTGCGCCAATATTTTTCTTTTTCCAAGGGTTTCAAATCAAGATCAGTCATGAATATATTTTGAAGCACGAAAATAAAAAGTTATATTGGGGTGATAAAAACAATGTTAAGTGTTGATAAATCTTCACTAATAATTTTTTTATATCGAGGTATCAAACTAGTGCTAAATAGTGTTTAGTGTTGATAAAACTAGTGCTTAGTGTTCATAAAAAAACATGTGATGATGTAATAAAAATCATGTTTGATTTTGGAAAATGAGGTTATAAAACTAGAGTTCAGTGTTGATAAACCCAGTGTATAGTGTTGATAAACCCAGTGTATAATGTTGATAAACCCAATGTATAGTGTTGATAAAAATTACACAGACTTAACTTTTTTTTAAATCAGCCCCAAAATAAGGGGGATAACCTAGAGTTTAGTGTTGATAAAAAAAACATGTGATGGGATGATAAAAACACATGTAATTTAATGATAAACATAGTATTTAGTGTTGATAAAACTAGTGCTTAGTGTTCACAAAAAAAACATGTGATGATGTGATAAAAATCATGTTCGATTTTGGAAAATGAAGCGATAAAAATGGCGTTCAGTGTTGATAAACCTAGTGTATGGTGTTGATAAACCCAGTGTATAGTGTTAATAAAAATTACACAGACTTAACTTTTTTTAAAAATAAGCCCCGAAATAAGGGTGATAACCTAGAGTTTAGTGTTGATAAAAAAAAACATGTGATGGGATGATAAAACACATGTAATTTAATGATAAACATAGTGTTTAGTGTTGATAAAACTAGTGCATAGTGTTCATAAAAAAACATGTGATGATGTGATAAAAATCATGTTCGATTTTGGAAAATGAGGTGATAAATCCAGTGTATAGTGTTGATAAATCCAGTGTATAGTGTTGATAAACCCAGTGTATAGTGTTGATAAAAATTACCCAGACTTAACTTTTTCTAAAATCATCCCCGAAATAAGGGTGATAACCTAGAGTTTAGTGTTGATAAAAAAAACATGTGATGGGATGATAAAAACACATGTAATTGAATGATAAACATAGTGTTTAGTGTTGATAAAACTAGTGCTTAGTGTTCATAAAAAAACATGTGATGATGTGATAAAAATCATGTTTGATTCTGGAAAATGAGGTGATAAATCCAGTGTATAGTGTTGATAAATCCAGTGTATAGTGTTGATAAACCCAGTGTATAGTGTTGATAAAAATTACCCAGACTTAATTTTTTTTTAAAAAATCAACCCCGAAACAATTTTTTTTCGTGCTTCAAAATATATTCATGACTGATCTTGATAGAAAGCCCTTGAAAAAACAAAATTAATGGCGCAAGTTTGAAGCCAATCGGGGTTCAAACGAAGCGGGAAAAATTAAATTAATGCATTGGTAAAAAAAAAAAATATGATGGTTTTACTAAAGAGGAAAAATCAAATAGAAACCACTCCTTAACGTAAAAACTGTGTGAACCAATCCAAGCCATTTATTTTAAGAATGGATGGATGGGATGCAATTGATTTGTTGACTTGTTGATTGCAAAAAAACAGCACTTTTTAGTAATGGGTAAGGGCTTTTTAGTAAAACCATCATATATTTTTTTTTACCAATTCACTAATTTAATTTTTCCCGCTTCGTTTGAACTCCGATTCGCTTCAAACTTGCACCATTAGTTTTGTTTTTTCAAGGGCTTTCCATCAAGATCAGTCATGAATATATTTTTAAGCGCGAAATTTTTTTATTTTCGGGGTTGATTTTAAAAAAAAAGTTAAGTCTGGGTAATTTTTATCAACACTATACTCTGGGTTTATCAACACTATACACTGGATTTATCAACACTATACTCTAGATTTATCACCTCATTTTCCAAAATCAAACATGATTTTTATCACATCATCACATGTTTTTTTATGAACACTAAGCACTAGTTTTATCAACACTAAACACTATGTTTATCATTAAATTACATGTGTTTTCATCATCTCATCACATGTTTTTTTTTATCAACACTAAACTCTAGGTTATCACCCTTATTTCGGGGCTGATTTAAAAAAAAAGTTAAGTCTGTGTAATTTTTATCAACACAATACACTGGGTTTATCAACACTATACACTGGGTTTATCAACACTGAACACCAGTTTTATCACCTCATTTTCCAAAATCAAACATGATTTTTATCACATCATCACATGTTTTTTTATGAACACTAAGCACTAGTTTTATCAACACTAAACACTATGTTTATCATTAAATTACATGTGTTTTCATCATCTCATCACATGTTTTTTTATCAACACTAAACTCTAGGTTATCACCCTTATTTCGGGGCTGATTTAAAAAAAAAGTTAAGTCTGTGTAATTTTTATCAACACTATACACTGGGTTTATCAACACTATACACTGGGTTTATCAACACTGAACACCAGTTTTATCACCTCATTTTCCAAAATCGAACATGATTTTTATCACATTATCACATGTTTTTTTATGAACACTAAACACTAGTTTTATCAACACTAAACATTATGTTTATCATTAAATTACATGTGTTTTTATCATCTCATCACATGTTTTTTTATCAACACTAAACTCTAGATTATCACCCTTATTTTGGGGCTGATTTAAAAAAAAAGTTAAGTCTGTGTAATTTTTATCAACACTATACACTGGGTTTATCAACACTATATACTGGGTTTATCAACACTGAACACTAGTTTTATCACCTCATTTTCCAAAATCGAACATGATTTTTATTACATCATCACATGTTTTTTTATGAACACTAAGCACTAGTTTTATCAACACTAAACACTATTTAGCACTAGTTTGATACCCTGATATGAAAAATTTATTAGTGAAGATTTATCAACACTTAACATTGTTTTTATCACCCTAATATAACTTTTTATTTTCGTGTTTCAAAATATATTCATGACTGATCTTGATTTAAAGCCCTTGGAAAAAGAAAAATATTGGCGCAAGTTTGAAGCTAATCAGAGTTCAAACGAAGCGGGAAATATTAAATTAGTGAATTGGTTAAGAAAAAAATGGACACTTGTCCACATGGCACCATGCTTTTACAATTATGTCCTTGCTTGTGTGAGAAAAGAAGAAATTGGCGTGGTTTTTGGTGTAATTGGGATGATGATGTGGCATTATGGTGAATGTTGGATCTAAATGGTGTATGACTATGATTGGTTCACACAGTTTTTAGGATAATGAGGGTTTCTATTAGATTTCTCCTCTTTACTAAAAAGCCCTTACCCCTTACTAAAAAGTGTTGTTTTTTTTGCAGTCAATAAGTCAACAAATCAATTGCATCTCATCCATCCATTCTTAAAATGAATGGCTTGGATTGGTTCACACAGTTTTTATGTTAAGGAGTGGTTTCTATTTGATTTTTCCTCTAGAATTTACATTCTTGGATTTTAAGAGAGAGGTGAGCCAATGTTATTTGCTAATTAATTAATGTGCAAAACCTTACTATTCTTCTTATCATCCTTTTCTAGTTGACTTGCAAAACACCTTTGTATTCAGAGATGGTCTCATCTTCTTTTATACAAGTATGGTTTCCCAGAGAGTCCATAAGTATGATGAAAAATAGGAAGCATTGGGTATTTCTACTTTACCACTCATCATCATTCTTGGGAATTCCTTAAATTTGTTGTTTTGTTTTTTGATGGGTTGCTTTGAATTTGCAATATAGGTACAAACAGTTTTTGTAGGAAGAGAAGCTATTGGAGCCTTGGAGGTATCCACAACGAGGGAAAGGGAAATATGTCGGGCAGTTTGCCTACTGTGGCTTGATGCGACGGACAAGAGAAGTCGTTGGTTCGATCTTTCTTGTGAGTTTTGGTTTGGTTTTAGTGTGGTTTCGTTGCTAAGAATCCTCTCTGGTGAGCTATGTCACGCCACCAGAGAGAATTATTCCGGTTCTTGTTCCGACGGGATCAGATAAGGCTTTAGCGCCTGCAATCATCACGATAACTAAAGGGAACAAGACGGAAAAAAACTCGAAACCGATCTCTTACTCCATACAAACTCATACTAAAACCTAGAGCGACCAAGAAATGTTAGCAGCGCAATATAGAAAAGAGATTTGGAGACAATTTGTCAATACAAGGCAATTGTGATTTGATTCTTTTCCGAGTGCCTATTAGTTTCTCATTGGTTCGGTGTTGAGGTTGGTTTGTTTTGTTTGATCTTTTTTCAGTTTCGAGACGTCCCTCTCCAGAGAGGTACGACTCCATCTTTGTAATTTCGCTCAAATTTCAAAGATTAATAATATTCTTTGCTTATATATATAAAAAAAATCACCAAATCAACCCGTCATCAACCAAAATCAAATCACCCACAGCTAAACAACAAACCAATCACCGCGGAGGAGAGGTGAAGCTCAAAAGTAAAAGAATACCTGAGAGGACGGAACCTGACGGTGACTGTCACATTCTCCTTTGACTCGCTGGCATCGAGGGGAGGAGCGGAAGTCCTGGGGGCGGAGGAGGAAGCCGATAGCCTCGAAGGAGGCCAGGAGGAGGAGAACCATTACTATGGTGTGGGTCGGAGAGATTGAAACCTGAAGCGGGGATTATAAGGAGATGTGATGGTGTTCATGAGCTTGACTCTCCGGTTGTTTTCGGCACCGAGCGTCGGAAGAATCGCCCTAATGATACTGTAATCGCTTCTGTCTCCGGAAATTTGCTTGATCTCCTCTTCACCGCACATCGAAACCTTAGCATTCGATCTGATTCCGACCGCGTCCGCCAATACTGTGCTCTGTTTTAGGACTCCATGGCCGCTTGGCGGATTTGGGCGGGGGACTTGCTGCGGGAGCTGAAGGGGGAGATGGAGGATCGATGGGACTTGGAGGAGCTGGCCAAGCACACAAACGGGATGAGAAAAACGTATCCGAATGCCGCAATAAAGAGAAAAACGACTGCTTGATCTTGAATGCAGCACACAAACGGTCGGGGCTGGATTGAATGCGCAGGCAGCCGAGAGAGTCGGTGGATGGGTTTGAGGGGAGAACAGTATAGAAAAATGAAGGGAATAGAACTTGCCACGCTGCCAGTGGGTCTGGTATTATAGTTGTAAGAATTCGTTACGATATCAACTAAATGTAGTTTAAGTGTTATCACATAGTTGTCACACTAATTTGATTAGTACTATTGAGATCTATGTTGGGTAATAGGAACCATAACTTTGAGCATTTTATTACAAGTTACGATATGTTTCTGTTTCAACTGTCACCACGAATTTCGCCATTGTTTCCCTCTTCCCTTTCTATTAATACAAATTGAATCCTAAGTTTCATTGTAAAAACAGCTTGGAAATACACACACACACCGAATGGAGTCACATATAAGTATCAAAATCATCACAATCCTCTTCTTAGCACCCCTCGCCCAAGCTAATATATGCGCGTCCGAGACACCCGATCTCATCATGGACTTGGGAAACCGCATAGTAGATATGGGTAATCGCCTTGTGGATGTGGGCGACCGTCGCATTTCCATGGGTGATCGCATCGTAGACATGGGAGATCGCGTGCTGTCTATGGGCGACCGTCTCCTGGCCATAGAAGATCGGCTGGCGGATAACTTTCGCCGCCTCATGGACAAGGCCGAGGACATCTCGCACAAGTACTCGTTCATAGCACAAAATGTAGGAGTTGAGGACGGATTGGAAGAGACACGTGAAGGTGAAAAAGATTGAAGAACGACGGGAGGAGTCGGAAGAGGACGTGACTTGCATATGATTTTCTACAAATTTCATATGTTAATTTATAACATGCAAATAAATAGTGAGTTGTTTTTTTATTAGCCAAGCATGAATTATTAGGATTCATGATTTGAAGATTTACTTGCAGAAATCGATGGATTGAAAATAAAATCTTAGTGTATATGGTGTTGATCATTTTACGGTACATGAGACATGCTGGTTTGGTGTTGCTCTAACGTATATGCTCTTCAATCCAGCATTTCTTAGTAATTTTTCGTTCACATCAGGAAAGAAAGATCGAACAATTCATCAGTAGTCTGACCTTAATACAAATGATCTAATTAATCCACCTGGACTTCTTGCTCGTTCCACCCTTATAAATTAACATCAACTAATGTTATAGATGTGTCTCCATTCCTCTCTACAAATGGAGAATGTTTCCTTATATTAGGGGAAACCCAATAGTATGTCTTCGAATGACTTTTTAGTATAAATGTATTGATTTAAACTTTTTTTTTGTGGCAAAAACATATTTATATCTTTCGTTTATCATCTAGAAAACGATTATTTTTGTTAACTTTCAAACTGTCCCGTTCATTTCAACAGAAAATTCCCAGAATATTCAAAATTACATAAAATACCCGTACCACAAACCTTAAAAAACCCTCCCCAAACCCTAAATGCATAAACCATTTATCTTGCACTTCCAAACGAGTGTAGTTTAGGGTTTGGGGTAGGGGTATTTCAGGGATTTCTAAATTTTCTTGGGGTTTTCTGTCTAAATTAACGGAAATTTTGAAAATTAACGATAGTCATCGTTTTCTTATCATAAACGAACGATATAAGTACGTTTTTGGAAAATAAAAGTGCGGACAACTCATTTGTGCTAAAAGAAGTCATTTGAGGGCATATTATTGGGATTTCCCCTATATCTTTTATTTTGAAACATGGGGACAAAGGATTTTATTAAGGGTAAACTATAAATGCATACCCTGAAGTTGTCACGTTTAACCGATAATTACCCTGAAGTTTAAAGTTAACTGATGCATACCCTGAAGTTACGAATTTTAACTCAAAACCCCTCCGTCAGCTAAAATGACGAAAATACCCTCAACAACACTTCAATAATTATGTTTAAAAAATTATTTAAAAATTATTTTTGATATATATATATATATATTTACTTAGTAAATCACTTCATTTTTATTTAAAAAATCACTTAATTTATATTTTAAAAAAATCACTGAGGGTATTTTCGTCATTTTAGCTGACATAAAGGGTTTTGAGTTACAACTCGTAACTTCAGGGTATGCATCAGTTAACTTTAAACTTCAGGGTAATCATCGGTTAAACGTGCCAACTTCAGGATATGCATTTGTAGTTTACCCTTTTATTAATAACGTCAAATCATAAGAACATAAATTAGGTCAAATACCCTAGGTTTCATAATATGTCCGACACTCCCGTAGATATTTTGGCGCTCGTGGGCCCATAGAAGAAGTCTAGTTTTCATCATAGACGAGAATGACCGAAGCCAACAACCTAAACAAACAACCCGAAACCTAAAAACAAAAACAAGAAATGAAAAAAACATGAAATAAAGAAACAGACAATACAATGGAACACCAAAAATAGGGAGCCTGCGATCCCAGTTCTCCTGAAACTCATAGCTTTTGTGGTAGGGCGTCCTTGTACTATCAACATGTCGTCTTGATTTTTCGGGGTAACCCGACCTGGGGTGTCGTGGAACAATACACCATCTTATTGCCCCACCCCGGATCCCAAACTCATTGACTGGGTTGCTTCAAAAGGCCTTTTTTCAATTGACTCATACAGTTGTTCAATTGATAGACTTTTAGTTATTGTCGGTTTTTGTCTGAAAATAAACCTCGACAATTCCAATCCATAAATTGGCCATTGAAACCTCCAAAACCAGTGCACAAAAACACAAGAAGACAAGTGTGGCGACAATAACGTGTACCTTGAGATCGACGGCGGTTGGGTGATGTCATGGAACGGATTTTTTGGAAGGGGATGTACAAGCGTCACTCACTGAGAGGAAAACGATTTTCGTCGACCGTGGAGAAGATCTAGCCCTGACAACTCTCTTACAAGTGTTTGGACTACTTCAAATCATATTAATTACCACAATTCAGGATTTTATCTTTATCTAATGTAAAACATTTGTCTATACTATTCCCCCGAGGTAAAACTTATTAAAAACCACTCTTATCCTAAAAATCATAAAAACTCAATTTAGGCGCACACACCTAAGATCCAACCCTCACCATGAGATCACGATATCACCTCAAAAGGTATGCACAACTCATCATTTCTCACACAAGCAATGACATAATTGTAATAGCAGCGCACCATGTGGACAATGTCTATTTTTTCTTGACTAGTTCATTAATTTAATCATTCACGCTTCGATTGAAGTTTAATCATTTTCTTTCTCGCGCCAATACTTTTGTTTTTTCAAGAGCTATCTATCAAAACTAGTGATGAATATATTTTGAAACACGATTTTTTTTTATATCGAGATGATAAAACTAGTGTTGGGTGTTGATATATCTTCACTGATCAATGTTTCATATCAGGGTGATAAAACTATTGTTCAATGTTGATAAAAAAAACAAGTAATCCAGTGATAAAAGAGCTAGTGATGAGTTGATAAAAATCTTGTTCAGTTTTGATAATGAGGTGAAAAACTAGAGTTTAGCGGTGATAAACCTAGTGATTAGTGTTGATAAAAAAACATGTGATGGAGTGATAAAACTCAAGGTGATAAAAAACAAGTAATGATGTGATAAAAATCATGTTTAGTTTGATAATGAGGTGATAAAGCTAGTGTTTAGTGTTGATGTTCAATGTTGATAAGAATCACCCATATATAACTTTTTTGTGCTTCAAAATATATTCATCACTGGTTTTGATAGAAAGCTCTAGAAAAATAAAATAAAATATTGAGCAATGATTTAATTAGTGAATTGGTCAAGAAAAAAGTGTTATTACAGTTTTTCTAAAAATCCGCTGCCACTAACCAAATACGTTATGTTTTTGAAGATTCAAAGTGAATTGCATCTCATCCATCCATTTATAAAATGGATGGTCAGGATAGGTTTTCACGGTTTTTAGGAGAAAATTGAGGTTTTTAATAGATTTCTCCTCATATTCCTTGTATTACAAAAAAGTTATTACTCTCTCTAGCCTTTAGAACCAACCCTCAAAACTCTAGTTGCCGTCCTCCTCCTCCTCCTCCTCCTCCTCCTCCTCCTTCTTCTTCTTACTAAGCTCGTACACGATAATATTATCGTCACTCAATCTAAGTTCTGATTTAGGATCGATAGAGTCGATTTTTCATGGCGATCAAGGTTTGCGTTGATGTAGGTCTGTTCTTCGATGAGCTGCGGTTTTCGGAGGTGGTTTTGGGCGTAATATGGTTGTCCGAATACACTTTGACTTAGCTAGCAAGATCGACGAAACAAAATCTGCAGGCGATAGGCATGATTTCTAAAGATCGGAGGAGACCCCCACGAAGATGCGGGATGCAGGCAGGGGCAAAACCATGATTTTTTAGGGGTAGCCATCGTCATTGACACAAATTTCTTTTAGGAGAATCAAAATTAACGTTCTACCTTTGATGATGAATGTACTCGTTTGTGATGATTTTTTGGTGAGACCACTCAAACGTATATGTGCAAAAGAAAAACAAGTTTGAGAGCATTTTCTTAGTACACGAAGTGGTTCTATTCTTGACGGTGCACTCAAAATGGAGTTAATATAAAATTTCATTGTTAATGAGTTATACCACCCCCAATAAATAATGAAAGAGAAGCCTCAATTGTAAACCGAAGGTGTCCAATAAAAGAGGGTGTTCCCATGGATAATGAGTTGGAGTTAAAAAAGAGGGTGTTCCAAGTGAGGTTGGAACTCAGATTTAGAGCAAAATATATATAAATCTTTAGTCATCAAGCTATGTTTCTATATCTTTAGGGTGTTCCATGAAACATTCTAATCCCTTCTTGATTCCGCCCCTAGATGCAAGGAAGGTCGAACGTCTCGCTCTTATTCCGATTGGTTGTGATCAATCGCACTCCTCCATTAATTGATGAGATTGTTGATCTATTATCGCACTCCTCACAAAAAGAAACAAGTCCCCTCTCATAGAATCAAGCGGTAGTCAAACAATCTAACTAGTATCAAGTCTAGCCACAGTTGGTTACCTAAAGGCTGACAAGTTTCTTTATCTTGATAATGATCACAAATTATTAAAACCGACCTTTTCCCCCCGGTTATAATAGAATCATAGAGTTAGAATTGTCTAGGGAAAATATCTATATTCATCCTCTGGTTCTTCCTTTTATGTGTTGCTTTCTCATGAATTATTATAATCAAGTTGAGTTACAAAAAAAGGTTTCTTTCGCTTAAAAAATGTTATTACTCTAGTCTCTGGTTTTTATACGCCGATAAATGAATAAAATGACTCACATGTTAGTTTAATAAAATATTAAAAGTCAGTAATGTTCTCTACTAGAGTTTCCGATCCAATAACACAGGCGGCTCGCCGTTGTACCTCCCGACCTTGCTCTGGTCACTCTCCTCCACAATGGCGCCGCTCTACCTCTCACCAGCCAAACCCCCTCACCCTCACACCCAAATCGCAACGAACCCGTTGTAGTCATCCCCTCAAGCTCATTCATCGCGATCACCCCCTGCTTCTGCTCGACATCAGTCGCCGTCCCCGTTTTGGATCCCCTCCTCTGAGCAGCCCCCACTTCCTCTACAGCCGCCATCGGTGTACCCTCCTCCTTGTCCTCCACCAATGCCTCATTCTCGATCTCTATCCCAGTTCTGGGTTACGATGATCGACTGGTTTTGTTTTACTTTACCTGTTTTATTCCTTTTTGCAAGGTTAAAGATAGTGAGCGAAGATTCATGGCTTCTACCCAAGGATTCATGGACTTATACTGGGAGGGATCCTTGAATCAAATCTACCATCGTCGCTCTCCTCCCGTTGAAACTGACGGATTCAGGTTCGGTCGCACTCTATAGAGTATTCGTCAGTTTTGTCGTAGTTTAATTTAGCATGAGGAATGCAAGAAATTCAGTGCTCTAGGGACTGGCCCTGGGAGTGGTCCCTGGGAAAAGCTCTGCCTCCCTTTGAAACTGATGACAGCAGGTCTGGTCGCACTCTACAGATTATGCAGCGTTTAGGCAGTACCTTGAGCAGCCATAGTCAGTATCGTCCTAGTTTAGTGTTAGCTTGCCTATATAGCGCCTCATCTAATACCGTCAATGACGGTTATATTACGAAAAGAATAGCGAACAATTGTATTCTTTGTCTGTTTTTTGTGGTCAAAGACTTATCCTTGATGCACAGATGTAGTTACAAATCTAAACGACTGAAATTGCACCCTTCAGTCAATTTTTATTTATTTATTAACACATCAATAAAATCTAGGTTGCTTACTATTACATACTTGTCACACTAAATTTGATCACTACTTTTATGGTCCATGTCAACTCAAAAGAAAACTATTACGGCCCATGTTGGGTAATCAAAACCATAACTTCGACCACCTTTCACAAGTTATATAATACGTTTCTGTTTCAACTGTAACCGCTAATTTAGCAATTGCTTTCCTCTTTCCTTTCTATTAATAAAATATGAATCCTTATAAATTTCATAGCATATGGGTATTTCTCAAACTCTCTACTTCCACGACAGAGCAAAGGACCAGTTCAAAAAAGAAAAGGGCCTGGAAATATACACACAATTTGAATGGAGTCACATATAAGTATCAAAATCATCATCATCATCATCCTCCTTTTAGCCTCCCCCGCCCGAGCTAATCGCTATGTTTGTGGGTCACCTGATCGTCTCACAGACTTGGGGAACCGTCTTCTAGACATGGGTGATCGCCTCGTGGACATGGGTGATCGTCTTACTTCCATGGGTGATCGCGTCGTAGACATGGGAGATCGCTTGTTATCAATGGGGGATCGCCTCATGGCCATGGAAGACCGACGTGTGGACAACTTTGGTCACCTTGTGGACATGGGCGAGGATATTTCGCACAAATACTCACTCATAGTACAAAAATTAAGAGTTAAGGGAAAAGGCAACGGCATGTCCACACAAAAATCCTCACTTCCAAGAGATACATGAAGATAAAAAAAAGGTTGAAGAACAACACAAGGAATCCGAAAAGAAGACACGCTAAAATGACATTCTCATACGATTTCAAACAAATGTTATATGTTAATTTATAACATCACAGATGAATTGATAAATTAAGAATTTACTTTTGAAAGTAGAAATCAGGCATCATGTGTTGATAGATTGTAATATAAGTGATGTGAACACTATCGTTGTAGACAACATTGGTTTGAAGCCGCCCTTACTTAACGCGTTTTTCTTCCACCCAACATTTTCATATCGTATCTTGAAACAAAAGACTCTAACCATAAATCAAACTCACATCAATAAAACTCATTTGGTCATTCGTGCTAAAGTTAGGGTTAAATTACAGATAAATGTTGTCAAATCTAGGACAAGTGTCATGCATAATTTATGATTGACGTTTTTTTCCAGATCTGGCACGTAAAATCGCTAAGAAATGTTTTTCATTTATCAGCAAAGATTTTTATAAATATGTTAGGATTGGAAAAATCTGAAACCCGTAGAGAACAAAGACTTGATGTACATACCGAGCACTCTGGCAGCATTTGGATTATACATTAGACCAGTGGCGGATCTAGCTTTTGTAATGAGGGGGGCACCGATTTTTTTAATTTTTATAATAGACATAAGAATAATATAAAATAGCATTAAAAATATTATTATCGTATAAAAAGATAATAATTAATACTTATTATAAAACATGACGTCGAATTTTCATATTTTGAAAATGTTGTAAAACACTTTCTCAACGATATAATAAAAAATAAATATATCTTGACGTATACGATATTTATTAGCCTATTACTCGATTTCTTCTTCTTATAAAAAATTTATAGAATTCGACGATAATACTCTCAACCCTTAAATGATAACTAAACGTATGATATTCTTGAATTTTGAAATAACTTAAATTAATCTTTGACGCAAATTAAGAAACTTAATTAATGTAAATTATAAAACAATTATGAAAAGTTAAAATTTGAATATAATAAAGAGTAGTATAGGAATGTAAGAAAATTCAATTAAGAACTTAGAAAAATTAAAATAAAAATAAAATTTTATAAAAAGGAAATAGAAAGAAAATAAATAAAAATATACTGTTTACAGATTTGAGGGGGGCACTTTTGTTAAAAATATGAAATTTATGGGAAGATACAAAATAACTAAGGTATTATTGTAATTTGTATAAATTTGAGGGGGGGGGGGGGGGGGGGGGGGGGGGGAGGGGGCACTTCAATCCAATACATCTTATGCGGTAAAATCCATATCATTTACAGTACGATATTTATTATTTAGCACATGATGTCCGATATCTATCGTCAAAATAAATACTCAGATTGTGTGTTAGATGAGGGTTAGTTCGTAAGGTAAAGCGAAAATAGAGAAATTTGTGATTCTCGATGTTTTCGATATCTTTGATATGTAAAAGATGATTTCGTAGGTTGGTATAAATAGGCTCTCGATTAGGGGTAAGAAAGTAATTTTATGGGATAGCTAATTCCATAAATCACCCCCCAAGAGATCATGACCAACCAACTATTTGGTCAATGCTAAAAATAGAAAAACAATTTGTAGAATACAATAAATCACATTTTTTCCAACAATGCCCCATAAAAATATGATGGGTACGGAGATGAAAACGAGGAAGTGGTGACTTCTTAAAGTCGATAACTGCATAGGATAGGTTTTTTTTGGATAAGTTCATAAAATTTTATTAATAAAAAGAGAGATCAAAGCATGATCGATCCAGAACAAAACCGTAACAAAAGAGCTCTCAACAGGAGCTGTGAGAACAAACCCAGAGAAAAGAGCAAAACAAAAACAAAAACAAACAAGCTGATGAACAATGACTCAGAAGACCAGAAACCAGGTGTCCCACCCGAACCGATGAACGGTACCTCAGGGTGAATCCTCTGGTCCCAAAGGGACTAAGTAATTCACGCCCCTCCGCGCCATAGCTGATCAACCCCGTAAGTCCCCCCAGATAGTACTCACCGGACCTTGATGGGAACAAGCAAAGCCTGGACTGACTCCTGAACATGCACTCATTGGACCCAACCGACCATACAAGGTTGCAACAAAAATCAAGCTCGGTCAGCAACCTCCTTCCACGCTTCCTAGGAAGAAGGCACCACCCAGGAAAATGCTCCCAATCAGAAAAGAGATAGAGGCTCGCAACAACCCAACTTGCCACAACGTACGAAACGAATGATTATGAATTTTACCAAACACAATATCACCATAGTCCATCACCGCATTCAACACAACGTCATTGCGAAGAAGCCATATGTGCCAAACAACAATATAACATACTCTAATCCACGACTTCCACCAATGATTAGAACCCAGGCCTTTCTACAAACAAATAACGTCACCAAAAGTCCGAGGCATAATCCACACAACTCCCCACCAAGAAGCCACACGACCCCAAAGCCACCAAGAAAGTGTGCAATGGAGTAACATATGTTCAGAAGTTTCCATACCTGATTTACACAAAGGGCAAACCATTTGATTAATAGTTAAAGGTAAACCACAAGCTTCCAAAAACACCACAGTAGGAAGTGCTCTTTGAACAGCCAACCAAGAAAGGACACAGTGCTTGGGCGGGATACCACTAATCCACAAGAACGAGACCCACGATTGTGAGGAAACATTCTCCTCACCCATAAGAAGAGAATACGCACTAGAGACCGTAAAGCCTGATCTGTGCTTCCTCCAAATCAAGGAATCTTCCAAATACGAAATAAGCACATGTTGGGAGAGAGTCTCCTCGAATGCCTCAAACTCGGTCCTATCCCAATCCCACCGGACCTTCTTAGCTCCACCGACCACCCCGAACCATTCCACAATTCATCAACTTTCCCTTGCCTAGCTACAACCAAAGAGAATGTTGCTGAAAATCTCTCACGAAGTGAAGAATCTCCTATCCACAAATATTCCCAAAGAGAGACCCGATCACCTCTCCCCAAATTCCACCGAACGTCCTGATTGCCAAACAAGTTGTAAAAAATCGGGTTAGAAGTAAGACCAAGAATGTGATTGAAGATGTAGCAATTATCATTCCTATCCAACGGGGAAAGATCCCAATCCTCAATGAACCACCGCATTTTGATACAAATCAACTCTTTCCACAAAGAGCTAGTGGAAGTGGCGAACCGCCACCGCCATTTGGCCAAAAGAGCCACATTCATCTCCTCCAATCTCCTCAATCCAAGACCACCCCAACTCTTCGGAGTGCACACTACCGACCACCTAACCTTATTCAAAACTCTTCCATCCCCTCCATTACGCCACAAAAATCTCTTTTGCATTGCTTCCAACGCCTTAATAACACCTTTAGGAGCCTCTAAGAAGGACATGTAAAATAATGGCAGGCCTGAAAGAGTGGACTGAATGAGGGTGATTCTCTCAACCAAGGATAAGTACTTAGCGTACCACAATGCTAACGCTGTTTTGTACCTGAACAAAACAGGATCCCAAGTAGATAATCTCTTCGGAGAAGCTCCAAGAGAAAATCCCAACACTCAAGAAGTATGAAGTAAAACAAAAGCCACATAAAAATGTGTTCCGGCCAAAGTTTGAGGATGCGTAAAGGCTAAAGTCCCCAGGTCTTCATTGATATTTTTGAAAGTGTAAGCACACCAAGAGACTATAGGAACCCTAGAAATAACAATCCATTGGAAGCAACCTCCCTCACTACACAGAAAGCTATGATCATCAATAACATTCATCTAAGGCTGAAACCAAGCAGCTTCATCCCTCATCAACTCCTTATCAAAATCTTTGTCAGGACAGTAGACTAATACCACTCCATTCCCCAGAGATTTGATGAATATTTCTCTAACCCCCTCAATAGCAAACTCTTCCATAACTGTTCCCACAATAATATGTTTATGGAGGATAGCTAGATGACTAATTTCAAAAAGTTTTCCGTGTTCCTCAACAATCTTGCCCATAGGGATGATTTCTTCTTTCTTCTTCTGGACGGAGTTGAACTTTTTTTCCAAGCAGAAGAATTCCGATTATTCTTTCCAGCTTTGCCTCTTCTCCAAGATTTAACTACAAACAATCTATAGCCCTTAAGAACATACGAATTGAAGATATGAATGGATCTATTAAACCCAACTTTATCTTAGAATTGGATGAAAGCAAACCATCTCCCTCTCGCATTCGGCCTCTACGGTGTTTCCGCCTTATGGATCTTCCCAGCTTCTTGAAATAAATTGTGAATCCCTCTTTCCTTCTTCAAATAGAGATTTTTTAATAAAAAAGATCGATGATAAAAAAAAACTATAAATTTAAGTTTTTGGTTGAATTTGTCTTCTATTAAGTATGGTAATCAGTTAATAATGAATGAGTGATACTTATATACTAAAAAAAGCTTTTCGAAATTTAGGGTTTCTCTCCACTCTCTCCTTTTCCCCGATCGAAGCATTGTCGTCACCGACCTTGTCCCCTTCCTCATCTATTGCCACCATCCACCGTAACTCGCGATGGAACCCCGCCCACAAGGTCCGCTGACCCCTACTGCCTCCTGACTACCAACTCGGCGTTCGTCCTCGATCATCCCAATATGATGGGTACCATGGATCCCTGTTGAGGGAAGATTTCAAAGTCACCACCAAGTACCGTCACAAGCTCCCACATGATATGATGCACATCCATGGTAGGGATTGACCAACCGTGGCGGACTCCTGCCGCCTACCTCCACGCAAGCAACCGATTGATGGTGATGACCTTGAACATGCCCTTCAATGGCTCTCGTTTGATCTGTCTGTCACGCCCCAAATCCGGTTTTGACCGGACTCGAGACGTGAACTAAAACGATAATTAAATAACGATAAATAAAACAAACTTTAAATGAATAAGCGTCTAAAAGTGTAAATTGAAATCAACCAACGAGTCTAAAACTCAACAGTAATAAAAACAGTAAGTTCAATACATAAGTGGAAAGTACGTCTCTAATAAGATAAACTCTCAAACCCTCAGTGAGCTCCCGAGCCCTGAGATGTCCTACAACCTACTCAGCCAAGAAACCTGTAGTACAACATAAAACACGAAGGGGGTGAGCTTACGCTCAGTAGGAAAAAGTAGTAAGTAAAGGACCCCGTCTTAAACAAATAACAAATTAGTACAATTAACCAACAGAACGTAATGAAGATAAAAGAATTAAAATACTTGAAGAAAATATTAAAAAGGATAACAACAGAAATGTAACGAATAACAATGAACTGATTTACATACATGATCACATCAATAACGCATAAATAACTATTAAACCCAAGACTCTGATCCGTACCCTGACTGGTACACCATGTCAGATTGCCCCTCGGTCCAGAGGACACACATACCATCAGGACTTCTCGAAGCATTCCCTCAGAATACGTATCGTTGGAACCCCGGAAATGTCTCCAAGGGACCATAGATCATCAGGACGAAAATAGTAACCAGTATCAACACTTGCCGGAAACGCACATCGGCCTATACGTCTCCTGGAAACGCACATCGGGATCCAAACATATACCATACCGGAACCGCACATCGGACTAGGTATCTTCCCGGTCTGCCCACCTCGGGGTTCACACTCACATCATACCGGAACCGCACATCGGTCTAGATGTCTTCCCGGTATGTCCACCTCGGGGTCCACACTTGACACACACAATAACACAAGAACTCAAGGCAGTTACACACCCCATAACAAACCAAGCTTACCATTATGACTTACCAACCACGTATCATCGGTCTATCACTCACCCGATCATAACCAAAGACACAATTAATTTACACTCAAGCATTCATTCAATCAATCCAGCATTCAAGCATTCATTCAACCATCCATTTCACAAGCATCACAATTTATCTAGTTTAGTTAGACTCTCATCTTAGCCTAAAGACTAAGCAAGCAAGGCATGTGAGGCAAACGCAAACAATCATAAGGCTCATCACGACCATTCTACCAGCACGACAATTTCCCAAGATATTGAAAGCGGTTAACTAGTGAATCGCATCCTACATTACTAAGACTCGTCCGGTTATTATTATAATTGAAAAGCGATTATTCTAGTGAATCACATCCTACATGTTACTAGGACCTTTCCAGGTTTTATTATCCAAACAGTCATACTAGTCACGTTATTTAAATTGCTAGCTGAGTTTAGTACTTTTCCCTACCTCAAGACGAACCAACAACTGCGTCTCCTAATTGCTGACGACCAGGCCTACCTCCGATCTTCTCGGGCGAAGTCCAAGTCCGAGTTTGGGTTTAACAGATAAAAGGTCCAGTCAGATTCGGTAAGGTCCAAAGTCCTCTGAGTTAACAGATCAGTCTTTTTAAAAGTCTGAAGTCCTTGAAGTTACCAATTTTTAAGTCAAAGTATAAATTAAATTAATCAATTTTAAAACTGTCCGACCCGCCCGACCCGAGTCCGGAAACCGGATCCGAAACCGACCCAGATCCGAGTCCAGACCTGGACCGACCCGTGCCCGACCCAGACCCGGATCCAGACCCGAGTCTGGACCCGAACCCAGATTCAGTCTAGGCCGAGGCCCAAACTAGACCCAGGCCCGAGGCCCAAATCAAGTCCGGCCCGAGGCCCAAACTAATTCCAGGCCCAAGCCCAGTACTCGGTCTCGTCCTGACTGAGCTGGGAACGGAGATGGACGGGGCTAGGGTTCCGGCGAACTCCAGCCACAGCGGCGTCAGGTAAGAACGGGTTTTTTGGGTTTTTTACCTCTAGGGCCGAGTGAGAACATTGGGACTCGGGTTGTTGACTCGACAGTCGAGGCAACAATCTGTGAACACGATGGGGAACACATGAGTAGCCCGTGGAAGGAGGCTCTTCTTAAACTCCCGAAACCAATCACTACGATTCAAAGTGACATTATAGCTCAACCAAAAAGACGTGGCCGAAAGAAGGGTCAGCCAAGGAAGATTGTTCCTCCAGTTGTTTTTTATCAGACAAGAGCTAAAACTTCTGCTGATAGAGGAGGCAAGCCGGGAAGCTTTATAGTTGATGTCGCTAAGAAGGATAGCTCGGGTGATTGGAATTTCAGCAAGAAAGTGGGAAAAAAGGCTTTTGGCCTTGCTCCTTTGATGTTTGAACACGTCGTTCAGTGTTTTGAGGAGGAGATTGAGAATAGCGAGGAAGAGTTGTATTCTGAAGGAAAAGCTCCAATTCCTATTTCAGTATCTAACCACTTTCAGTGCTTGATGTCGGGTAGGATGCAGGAAGGGAGAAAGACAGTGTGATAGTCTTTCTTGTTTTTTGCTTCGGCTTATGCTATCTGTTTTGCTCTTGTAGCTGTATTGGTCTGCGAAACGGTCCTACTTTGTGGATCGTTTCCTTGCAGTGTTTTACTTTCTTGTAGAACACTTGATTAATAAATTTTCGCCTATAAAAAAAAGCCTTAGTTCTTGTTCACATGATGAATGTAGCTACTCGTCGTGGGGCGAATTTATGTATAACGTACTTCTCCAGCTAGTTTAGGTGGATACCCTCCCTTATTTTCCCTACTCTGGATTAGGGGATCATGGACCAGACCTAATGAGGGGAGTAGCTCCCAATTTATTGAAGGTAATCATATCAGAATAAATCTAATTGATTTATTCTAATTTGATTTTATTTGATTTCGATAATTAAATTAGAAAATCATGTATTATTTATTTTCTTCTATGAATCTTGTAACCTCCTATATAAAGGAGTTTAGACTCTTCAATACAATTCCTGTCTCTAGAGCGAGTCCCAACTGACTTTAGCTTTCTATCAGAATTGTTGTTCGCCCCAACTCTGATCGAATAGATAGTCCATCAACCTATAGATATTGCTGTTTTTCTCTATTATTTATCACTAATTCATATAAATATTTAACCATGAAAAGAAATCATATGAGTCCGACCCGAATGTGAAAAGGAGAAATGGCGCCGAGACGAGCAGGAATTCGAAACGCGTCATTGACATTAAGGCGTGATGATAAAAGCCACAGAAGCCATAGCCTTTTCTATTTCTTGGTAATTTTATCTTCCCATGAAAATCAAATTACAGTATTTAAAAGATATTTTTTCCATAAAAAAGTTGAAAATTAAGGAAAGCAAAGTATAATAGGATCTAAGGGATGACCACCTCTCTATTACAGTTTGTTTTGCGCATCCGCTAGTCAAGTTTGTTAGGGTTTGTTTTGCGCAATCGCTAACTATCGCGTTCTTGCACCCCCCCACCCCCACCACCACCACTACCACCAACAATATGTCACGCCCCAAATCCGGCTTTGACCGGACTCGAGACGTGAACTCAAATAGTAATTAAACAATAAGATAAAGGGAAATTTAAATGAAATAAACCTCATAGTTTTAGTACAAAAGTGAACAACTCCGAAATAACATGAGTCAACGCTCAAATCCAAACAAGTGAAAACATAGTTTAATGTAGAAATAGAAGGTACGTCTCTAATACAAAAACAACTTGGACCCTCAATGAGCTCCCGAGCCCTGCGACGTCCTTTAAGCCTACTCACCAACGAAACCTGTAAAACAGTATAACAGAAGGGGTGAGCTTACACTTAATAGAAAAAAGTAATAAAGGGAAAAATGACTCCCGCTCCGTCACCAAATTTCTTGATTAATAACAATTAATAAAATGACAACACCAAGAGAGATCAACAGGGACACAACTTAATCACCAATAGAAACCCATTAAAGAAAAACACGGATACCGAAATAGAAGACAATTAAACTGCGAGACTCCGCTCCGCACACAAGCTCAACATATCATACCGAAAACGCACATCGGCCTAGATATCTTTCCGGAACACCGATCATCGGGGTGAAACACATACATAATACCGGAATACCCCTCGGTCTAGATGTCTTCCCGGAACACACAACATCGGGGTGAAACAAGTCTTCCCGGAACACGTAGCATCGGAGTGAGACAACAATACACCATACCGGAATACCCATCGGCCTAGGTGTCTTCCCGGAACATGTAGCATCGAGGTGAAACAACATAATAAAAATATCGGACCGACACACCCCTCGGTCGGATATCTTCCCGGAAAACACCATCGGGGCAAGTGAACAACAATAACACACAATACCAAACAAAACACATCATACCGAACTCATCTTATCGACCAAGCTTACCGACACAACTTACCAAACGCGTCCCATCGGTCTATCATTCACCCGATCACATCACAAGGTACAATCATATCACATTCAATACATTCACTCAACCACTCATGTCACGGAACAACCATTCATATCACAATCATCATAATTCATATAGTTTAATATGATTTTTAGACTAACCAAAGAACATATTATACACCGACAATTAAGGACTATTAACCACAATCAACACAAACAACAATCAATCCTAAGGCTCGACCTAGCCACATATGAATCTACAGCACGCCAATTCCCATAATTGAAAGCGGTTATTCTAGTGAATCACATCCTATATGCAAACTAAGTCTCTTCCGGTTATTATCATCCTATATGCATACTATTAGCATTCCTTAATTAAAAGCGGAAATTTACTACTCTTCCCTACCTCAAAAGTTCTCCAAATGCTTAAACACCAAGGTCGTCTAGTAGACTCCTCATTCGAGCTCGAGAATAAGGTCTAGGAACATAAATTAATACTATAATTAATAAACATTCAAAGTCGGTTTTAAAGTGAAAGACCTAAAATGCCCCTAATGACAAAACTTGGGCCAAAAGGGGTAAATTGGGCCCAAACTAGGCCCAACTTGGACAACCCACAAGCCCAGAACTCAACCCGGTCCGTGCCCCTCAAAGGCCCGTCACCAGGCCCAGACCGTGGCCCTCAGAGGGCCGGCACCAGGCCCTGACCATGCCCCTCAGAGGGCTGGTCTGGGACCCGGACCGTGTCGCTCTGAGGGCCGGTACCGAGCCCGGACCGTGCCGCTCAGAGGGCCGGCACCGAGCCCGTTCCGTTCCGCTCAGAGGGCTGGCACCGAGCCCGTTCCGTGCTGCTCAGAGGGCCGGAACCAAGCCCTTTCCGTGTCGAAATTGGGCAGACTCACCTCCTTCTTCTCCAACTTCGTTTCCACGAAAATCTAATTCAAAAACTCCATTTTTAACACCATCCAACTCCAAAATCAGTCACCAACACCCCCAAACTTCAACACCTATAATAAGTTTTCTCCAAACATCAACAATCTAATGATGATGATTTCTAACCAAAACTTCACTATTCTTTAACAAAAATATCATCTAACAACCATTAACTAAGAAAAACCACAAGTTCAAGCAATTTCCATGGAAACCTATAATCTCAAATTGATTGAAAGAAGATTGTGAGAGTTCACTTACCCTGGGGTGAATAGATGATGAAGATTAGAAGACTTTTGAGAGGTTTTGATGAAGAAATGGCTTCAAGTTCCTCCTTTTTCTCCCTTTCTTCTTCCTCAAGTCAAGAAGCTCCTCCGCTCTCTCTCCCCTTGTGAATTTCGGCTGCAATGGTGAAGAACGGGCTGAATTGTAACCAAACAATGCCTTTAACCTATAGTTGAATTGACCAAAAGGCTCATCCTAGCTTCTTTCTTCTATTTTGGCACTTATGAGGGTATATTGGTCCATTCGCACCCATTTCTTCCCTTCCAAGCCAACATGGATAAGTGTCCATGTGGGGACCACCTTGTTCTTAATTATTTCCAGCATCTCTAATTTAATTAAGTTTAGTCGAAAATTAGCCTCCGGTTGACCGAAAGTTGACTTTTTTTCACAAGGACAGTCATTTGAAAGGAAACGACCCAACTAAGCTAACCGTGACGACGGCTAAGCTTTCTGGGTCCCGAAAAGGTCCCGAATGACTCCCGAAGTCATCGGTTAACTTTTCCGGCCGAAAGTCAAACTTCGCCAAAATCACCGGTTCGACCGGGGGCGGTTCTTGGCTCAGCCCACGCTAGTTGCTCGTGTGCTGGAGGCACAGGCCGAGGATGCCGAGACGGGAGAGCTCCGGGAGAGACTTACCAGCGGTATTTGTCACGCCCCAAATCCGGTTTTGACCGGACTCGAGACGTGAACTAAAACAATAACAAACTTAAAGGAAAGTAAAGCCAAAACGGTCTCAGATAGTAGTTTAAAACCTTGAACAACGTCGCGAGTCACAGCTCGGCAAAACAACGGTAAAATAATTCAACAAAAAAAAGTACGTCTCTAGACACTAGCCCGAATCCCCGTCAGCTCCCTAGCTTCGAGAATCCTGCTAGTACAAGTCTCGTTCAACACCTGAAACACAACAAAGTAAGGGGGTGAGCTTACGCTCAGTAGGAAAAGTAGTTAAGGTTCTGAACCACAGTTCATCACCACAGGTAACCGTCCAATTAGGGCATACTAGTAAAGCACAACTATTAAAAGTCAAATTAAAACAATTACTCCAAGACAACACTTAGCCTTCCAACAGGCACAACCCGTAACACAACTCACACCGAACCGAACTCATACCACTTTTCCACAACTAGCTCTTGACACCCATCACCTAACAATTCTCAATGAACAACACCTACTGTTATCTCACAACCGACCACACGTGCGAACTCGCACTGCAACACAGGAAACAGGTACAACCATCTCGAGTCACCGAACACTCTCACAAGACCAAAGTCACACTAAACCCAAGGCACGAAGCCAGACAGCCCGCACGGCACACACAACCGACAACGCACAAAGCCCAACAACACGCACAGCGCACACAACAGACCCACCCTAAACATAGTATAACCATTTCCAACGCCTCCGGCTATCACAACCCGTCCACTTATGTCGTACCAGAACACGAAGCCTCCGCCCCAACACCCGGTTACCGATCACTTTCACAAAGTCATAAACATACTTAAAAGAATTGCACAAAGCCAAACAACAAGAAAGGGCACACAACAAGATACACACAGATATCGTAAAACAGTCCCAACGTCGTTGGATGCACTAAGCCACTTGCACACAGCCACTTATATCGTATAGGACCACACAACATCAGTCTCAATATCTTCCTACTCACACAGACGAAGGGTAACATCCTCGACCGGAAATCCTTCAGTCCGATGTCTTCCTCCTCACACAGACGAAGGGCACTACTCAACATACGTACCAAACTGGTATACAACAATACACGCACGGATATCATAAAACGGCACAAGCCCACACCACCGAATGCACACAACCACTTATATCGTATTGGATCACACAACATCAGTCACAATATCATCCTCCTCACACAGACGAAGGGTAACATCCTCGACCGGAAATCCTTCAGTCTGATGTCTTCCTCCTCACACAGACGAAGGGCAATACTCAACATACGCACCGAACCGATACACCCTTCGGTCAACCCCGTCCCGGGCTACGAGTCATAGGGGTACTGATTACGCCATCATTGGACTCGGTACCCTACACCAGAACTATCCCTCGGTGTAGGTACTACTCCGGCTACGCCGTCTCTTGGAACACGCAACCAAGGTTTAACACACAACACAATCCACTGATGGTCTCGACATACCAACCAGACCATCTTAACATAGCACACAGCCGGTCTATCACTCACCCGGACATATCACAACCAAATGTTCACATCATCAAACATGGCACACTTGCCCACACACAGTCACATCATACAATAACGATTCGATCTTATTAGACTCTTAAGAACATAACCGTCACGTACTTACCATCACTTACCGACCCCACGTTCCATGTGGTAACCCCACCGGCTTAACCGACATCAAATCCCCAACCGTCCTACAGTTCAACATATCAATTAAACAGGAAATAACCACACAGGTCAGCAACATGCATCACTAGTTCAATCCTATCCGTTTTCATGTTCGTTATTTAGTATCCGATCAAACAACACCAAGCACAACAGTAGATACACTCAGCAACCAATCCTACAGGCACGACATGGCCCGATTCTACCAGCACGGCAATTCCCAAGACAGAAAATGTAAATGTTCACAGTTCATACGTCTACGCTAGTTGTTCGCATCCTACATGCCCAACTATGATCTTTCCGATTTTATTATTTCCTAGCATGCATACTAGTAACTTTCCGTAATTAAAGCGGTATCCGCTCCTTTCCCTACCTCGATCGCTATCCAAACGCTTAGTCAACGCGAGTCATCTAGTAGCCTCCTCCGCCGTGCTCGGGTCCAACGTCTAAGATCACAAAGTAAATCCGAGAATTAGAGGTAATTCAATGACGGTGTAAGGAGAAAAACATCTCAAACTAACCCCCAATTGCTCAACTTGTCAAAAAGGGCCCGGAAGGCCAATTTTGCCCGGAATCGGGAAAACGTCCCTCGGGACTCCGAGAGTTTCCATTTTCGTTTCTAACACTCCTAACTAATTTCACGTGTTCCAACGCACTTGACGGAATCAAATTCCGATGTTCGGGCGTTCTAATTCCACAATTAAAATTTCTAATTATAATTTCCGAATTTTTACGAATTATAAACCCTAATTCCCTATTGATGAACAAGATTGAAGTTATCCCTAGCATGATAAGCTATACGGGCTGTGACTTTGTGAGAAATGGAATGCACATTCACAGTTAATAGTTGCCAGATTTAAGGTACAAATCAGTCTTAAAGCAAGTGTCCCACTTTACTTACTTCAAGTCAACACTGGAAATTATGTTCTAAATAATTTTCTAGATCCAGACAAGATAATCAATAAAAGGGAAGCAAAGAAGAACCCATGGTTGAGCTCTTACCATGTCTAGATAAGCCTGGAGCTCCTTCATCTTTTCAATGTCTTCTGGGTATTCATTACCAGTGCTCAAACCTTCCAACTGAAGCTCATCCATGGCTCTTTTCTGTCGTCAAAACCAACAACTATACATACAACTACAGTGTTGTGATAACATCAATCAAAGCCCTTGTAAAGCTGAAGCTGAAGCTGAAGCGAGAGATGGGTCTGACTCTGCAGATGGATGGTTTAGGAGGGTCTTCAATTCCGATGATGAAGCTCTGGTTCCAAATCTCACGGTATCGCCACCCACACAGACATTTTTTTTCCTCATGGTCTTGTCTCCCAAAACCCTATTGTTCCTCTCTTTTATCAATCCAGACCAAAACAAGTAGTAGGCTTTAGTTGGTTTAAAAGGGCCTAGCTCAAG
Organism: Erodium maritimum; assembly: GCA_963921825.1. Classification (NCBI taxonomy): domain Eukaryota; kingdom Viridiplantae; phylum Streptophyta; class Magnoliopsida; order Geraniales; family Geraniaceae; genus Erodium; species Erodium maritimum. The sequence goes on along the minus strand of OY997590.1, from coordinate 3,533,662 downwards.
GGCCAAAAATTAGATTTTTTTTTTGAAAGCCAAATATTACAACTATTGACGTTGAGGGTTGGGAGCAGGGTACTGATCTAGGTCTACGTTACCGCGGAGGACTATTCGTGCCGCGTTGTTGTAGAGACGATGTGTTGAGAGAGTCTCATCACTCCCATCTTGCTGTGCACCCGGGTGGCACCAAGATGTATCGAGATATCAGACGGCAGTTCTTGTGGAGCGGGATGCGTAGAGCAGTTGCAGAGTTCATTTCTAGATGCCTTACTTGTCAGCAAGTGAAGGCCGAGCATCAGCGTCCCGCCAGTTTGCTACAGCCACTGCCAACTGCAGAGTGGAAGTGGGAGCACGTTACGATGGACTTCGTGTGTGGCTTACCGAGGTCGCCGAGAGGGCACGACGCAGTTTGGGTAGTGGTCGACCGATTGACCAAGTCGGCGCACTTCTTATCTATGAGGATGACCGACACGGTTGATACACTGAGTCGTTTGTACGTTCGAGAGATTATCCGACTTCACGGGGTACCGGTATCTATGGTGTTCGACAGGGATCCTCGATTCACCTCCAGATTCTGGGAGAGCTTGCAGAGAGCTTTGGGGACCGAGGTCCTGCTTAGTACATCGTACCACCTGCAGACGGGCGGGCAGTCAGAGCGCACGATACAGATCTTAGAGGATATGCTGCGGGCATTTGTATTGGACTTCCAAGGGTCGTGGGAGGATCACTTATGTAAAATCCCACTTCTTTACGAAAGGGTAATTTTGTGAAATCAGAAACGTGGGGGTAGAACCTTGCAACAAGTATTATTTGAAGAGAAAATTCAAAAAAAAAAGAAATTGGTTTGGGTCAGCTCTACTCGGGATTGGGCCGAGCCATACGGCCCAACACGCACGCTCATAGCCCAATCTCGTGAAACCCTAACAAACAAAAGGGGAAAAACGCTTTCCAGTTCCATTTGCGTGCACGCGACCCGGGGAGCCGACCCCTCTCTCTCTCGCACTCGTCTTCCTCGCGAAACAGATCTACGCCGGCGCTCCATTCCCCTGCGACCACTCCCATCCTCTTCTCTTCCGTTCTCCTTCACTCTCTTCTACTTCCACTCCTTCCTCCTTCACCCTCGCACAACCAGTTCTTGCCATCACCAGAAACTCGCCACAAATCCCCCACGAGTTCGACCCGAGCCTTCATCGCCGGAACCACGCGAGTTCATCGGAGAACGACTCGGTTCGAGCTTCCCGAGTTCGTTTTCTCGCGGTTCGTGTGTTTTCCCCCCTCCTTCCTCTCCTCCCGACCTCGTCTTGACCGAAATCGTACCCTCCCAAGTTCGATTCGAGCTGCTCTGGTCGGAACCCTTACCAGCGACCTAGCAAGCTTCAAATCTGAGCCGGGAGCGGGTTTGAGTTGTGTGCGAGCCTCTGCCGTCCCATCCATGACTTCGCCGGCACCCTGGTGCCATATCTGCCACTGTTTCCCTCTTCTCAAGCGTCCCTGACACTGTGCACGGCGGCCGGAAAATCTCGACTCGCCGGAGTGAGCGAAGCTCGGAGACGAGCCTGAACCAACACAACCATCCACAGTGGCTACCGGCATTGATCAATTTCTCCTGTATAAGCCATGCCTGCTTCCTTTCCTTGAACACATTTGAAACTTCTGTGTGTATCTTGCTCTGCCCAAATACCTCCAATAATGTATTCCAAACAACAATATTTGGAATGTAATTCCAGTTCTTAGTCCCTTTAAAAACCTGCATCATTGTTGTGAATTTTCTCCAATTCCCATTTACCTTGATCAATGCATTGAAAATATAGATATTAGGTTCACAACCTGTACTTTTTATCTCCCCCAAAACCTCGATTGCAGATCCACACTTGTCGTACTTTTCAAGCCCCGAAAACAAGATAAAATAAGTAACACGGTTAGGCTTCATACCTTCCTCCACCATCTCTACTTTAAGCTTCGGTGCTTTATCAAATAAACCATCTCTTCCATAATCACATATCAATGAACTGTAAGTCACATTAGTAGGCCTACACTTACCAGCCTTCATATCCAATATCTTGTAAAGCTCAAGGATTATTGGTTGAACATTTCCTTTGCTAAGACAGTGTTGGACAAACATGGACAAAGCTGAATCGACAATTATGAAACTAGTGTCCTCAACATGAAGAAAAAGAATAGAATTTATCTGACTAATAACCCAAGTAACATCCAATTCCTTGTCATTGTAGGTTGTGTTGATAGCCAAATAACTTGTTGTCAACTCTTTTGAAGACATGCTTTTCACAAACCTAGAACCGGTGTGTTTGCTCTTAACATGGACCAAACTTTCCCTCCAAGTAACACTTACTGTTTTTTGGACTATAAATAACGCCGTGTCAACCTCCACAAAAGCTTCCCAACTCAGATTTTGTAATCGAACAAAAGTACCACTAGTCAAGAAGTTATGTAAGAGACCATCCATAAATTCCTGCTCCTGTAAAGATGAATGAGCCTCCAGCATTTTATTCATAATTTTCAGCAGTGAATTCATGTTTGGAGGAGAGTCATGTCTATTTAAGTAGAAGCCAAAATTACCTCTCGGAGAAACAACATCATAAATTGACTTACATACTTCACCAATAGCTAGAAATGAGTTACATGGCCCAAAACCCTTGCCAAAATCATCAAACAACTTAGAAATCATTAAAGCTTCAAGATGTGCTACCTCACATATCACTGAATTCAAATACTGCCAGAAATCGTCAACCTTGAAATAGTCCTCATCAATAAATGGTTGATTCAATCCCTCCAAATAATCTTCCCAAATCAATTCAGCAATTACATGTAATTGGAGTTGACCTTCAAAATGAAAATGATGCTTGACATTGTCTCTAAAACCCACGGTAACTTCCATCACCATGTCTTTTTCTACTATGCTTCCAAGTATGTAAAACTCCCACAAATTCATGTTCTCATCTACTGCAATTTTACTAGAAGAACCAGGAGTACCATAACCAAATTGTTCCAATAGAATCTCAAAAATATTTACTGACCTTGAGCCCTCAATATCAAAATGTGCATCATAAATGAAACTCCACATAACAGTGAAAATTCCATGTTCTAAAATAAGAGAGGTGCCAACTCCAGTAGGCCAAATAATCATTCCCAGACTATTTACAGGTGAAACTAACAGCTGTAATTCAAATTGTATTGGGCATACCGTGAAATAGGTTACTGTGGATGACTTTTGCATTTCGTCGAACACCTTGTGTGCATCAGAAATGTCCATTTCCCAGGTGAGCATCTGATAAAAATCTGAAACCCCTTTTGTTATTTGGTCGAATTCAGTCACATCCAGAGTTGCTACTACATCATCCAACTCAGAATCGACAGAAATAAAATCTGATGTTGCAACTTGGTCTTCACCCAAACTTGTAGTAACAATCGGTAGAGATGGAACAAGTGTAGGAGAAGCAAAAGTCTGAAGGATGGTAGACATTTCCCTCACCTTTTCCTGCACAGCCGCTATAACCTTGATTCAGCTGAATAGCAAAGGCTGAAAATCAATAAGAAGCTACCTTCAACTTTGACTCTGTTTCTATCTCAGTTGCAGCCGCTAATGTGAAACACAGAGAGAAGGCCATTATATTTATTAAAACACAGATTAGACAGCGTTAGGGCAAATTGAACAGGGATGGGATGGCATTAAGGCAAGTTGGTAAAAACATTTCAAATAGGGTTTAACCACAAACAAATGCATCAAAATACAAATCATCATCAACAAAGACCAAATATAATTCACATCCTAATATTCATAAACTAAATGAAATAGTTGACAATTCATTATAAATACAAACTGATTAGTACAACTATTGTAAAAACAATCAGATAATTTGTAACATTACAAACATCAATGCTGAGCCTACAACACTCTCTATATGTTCAACCCTAAACCCTCTGACTAAATTCTTCCATGACAATAACATAAAGACCTTCACATTTCAAGAGACTTTCCAAGACACCAGAGTTCAATAATTACAAAAAAATACACTGTAATCATCTATACGCAAATACCCATATGCCTCATGTCTGAGTGAAACCCTATCAAAATGACTGAATATCATAATCAGATCACAGATTCTAACTACCTCAGCACAATGAAAAAATCACAATATACACAAACAGGAAAGAAAAAACTCTGGGTACTCCATCAATCAGTACAGAAATACCATATAACCATCATATTGAACAATACAATGATTAAAAATTTAAAACAAACAGGCATAAGAAAGTTTCAAGTACTCAATAAAAGATTAACAACTTGCTTAAGATTTGATAATTCACAATTAGTCTTCGCCTGAAAATTCACGAACATATTTCAAAGCCATTATTGAAATGATATTAGTGTAGAAATGCCAAATTACAAACTAAAACCATAAAATGATAAAATGCTACAAAAGTGAAAAGGGGGAAAGTTATGATAAACTATACTAGCGTTAGCTGTTGATCAATACATGATGGAGGTAACACTTGCTTTGGAAATCGCACAAAGAGAGCAATAAAACAATATCACCCACATCCTTTCCCAAAATATTAACCAAATCAAGGATAATACATACCAGAACCGGGGGCAAGTATAGAAATCTATACAAACATAGAGTAAAATACAACCGACATCATATTCACCACAACCAACATCAATTGCATAATTCCGAAGAAACGAAGGAGAGATTTTCTCCAACAATTTGGATAGAAGAAACGAAGGAGAGATTTTCTCCAACAATTTGGATAAACAAAAATCACCGCTTCAGTTGTACATCCACCGAACATATATGTACACACAAAAATAACTACTGCAAGCCACCATGAAAGGAAAAATCAACACAAACGCATGAAGGTTATTTGTTTTTGCAATAGCTCCTCCGTCATCAAAAGTTTCACCCCATACACAAACATCTGTTACTTCCTTGAGCACTAATAAGCCAATAAATTCACCACAACAACTGAAGAAAAAAAAATGTGACTTGGACAGATCCATGCATTCCATTCATATGTAACCAAATTACATTTACATCGATTACTCCATCTGTAATTCTCAAGGAAATAGATAAGTTTTCAACAACATACAACAACACTTGAAATTATCAAACAAACAATCTTCAAAGTTCATTAAATATAGAGGTTCGTCTCTGTCGAGCTGTGAAAAATTGATAAAGAAGAGGGGGAAAGGAACCCACAATAAATGCACCAAATAAAGATCCACCAAATTCAAATCCCAAATCAAACCCAATACAAAAAAAATGAAATGTCAGGAAAAATATAGTGATGTGAATTGTTTAAGTCCGACATTCCTCCCAGATAATATATCCACCACCAATGACAAATGCAACTCTTTCTCATCTCATTTTTTTCAACAAATAAACTCTTGGCACTTCTGAAAAAGTGTATCATTGATTGTGTTCCTGCACTCAATAACAAAGATATAAGAGGTGACATACGGTAAGAAAGAATTTGTGTATTCCTCCAACCAAAGTTATTGTAAATTGAAATGATTATTTATCTAAGAGACTCACACAATTAAAACACATATACTTACTGAATGTTTAGAAAAACAACTCACAAAATTGTCCCACTCCAGGTGAAATTTATACATAAAACAAGCAAATGATGCAACGTTATGCGATGATTCGAAGAGTTGCAACAAAATGTGATCAACAAAAAAGAGAGAAGAAATCATTCAACCAAATAAGGATAACTCACACAAAATTGTCCCACTCCGGGTGAAATTTATACATAAAACGAGCAAATGATGCAACGTTATGCGATGATTCGAAGAGTTGCAACAAAATGTGATCAACAAAAAAGAGAGAAGAACCATTCAACCAAATACGGATAAGGCACCGGTACTGATTCAACCAAATAAAGATAAGGCACTGATACATGTATTCTACAAGAGATAAGAAAAAAGAAAGAGAGAAAGAGGAAGAATGGGACATTTCTCATTTAGTTAAACCAAAAGATTATAGAAAAACTAAACTGATAGATTAGAAACAATATAAAACCATAAACTGCTGTGACAGGAAAGGTGGAGCATACCTTATTGAAAGCAAGAAGTCAGACCTTGTCCTGGATTTTACAGGTGAGCAGCATGTAGATTTGGGTTTGGAGATTTGATATAATTTGCAAACTCAGCAAATAAATGAAATAGGGACAGAGTAGATTTGGGTTTGGAGATTTGATATAATTTGCCTCAGCAAATAAATGAAATAGGGACAGAAATATAACCGTGAAAACTTAATGGACACTGTCAAAGACAATCTTTTCCATATGAAATATGTACAATTATCAGGCAATTAGAGAAACATACATCCCATTACCTAGAGCAAAATGTTTTCAGGTTTCAAATCTTTGACAGTGAAACTATTACTTCTGCAGCATACAATTTGCAAATCAACAATTTTTATTCATTTGACATTAATTTCTAAGAATATTTGCAAAAATGACATTAATTTCTAAGGAAAGTGAGGACCTTTGTGGGCTACTTGTACAAGCATGAAAAGTTCACCAGGGCAGTAATCAGTTATCAGACAAATATATGTTTTTGTCTGCAACAAGAGTCAGCAAGTAAAATGACACTTTAATGAGGATGAAAATCAAGTGATATATGGCTTGACCTGCATGAGAAAAACACGGCAAGTCCATCATTCTTTCTATCATCATTCTCTTCCATTTTAGTTCATACATTAGATTTTAACAAAACAATACAAGAATGTATAGGCCTTTGCCTAATATTTAGAGCCAACTTCATCTTTGAAAGGTGTTGTCAATCAAAATGGAACCGCGTGCAAATTTCTTGCCATTTTTCAGAGGTGGGATAAAATGAACCACGACATGAGAACCTCGTACGAATTTCTTGCCAAGTTTCAGATGGTGGGGCGAGAAGAACCATGACATGACATTCAGTAGGAATACAATCAACTGAAAACCATAACCTAAAGTACAAACTAAGAACTTATCTGAGCCAACTTATCTGAGCCATTAGATGAAGTTTAATGAATGGTTTTGGGGATAATTGCAAAAAAGTATTATGGTATTCATTTTTTGCAACTTGTAACCTTCTTTTTTGATAATTGCAAAAAAAAAACACCCTGAACTTGTCTTTTTGTTGCAACTTGTTTAAAAAAGACGATTTCTCTCTTAGAGATTTAATTTGTAAAAATAATAATTAAAGGACAAAAAATCTAGATTTACATATCCCTTGATTTGCTTCCTCTTTATATTGTACAAAGAGATAAATTTAAGGATATGAAAATTGGATTTTTGTTATATAATTATTATTTTTAAAATTTAAATTTACAATGGTAAAATCATCCATTGGAAACAAATTCATACAAAGTGCAACAGAAAGACATGTTTCGTGCACTTTTTGCAACTATCAAAGAAGAAGGCTACAAGATGCAAAAAGTGGATACCGCAAAGTACTTTTTTGCAATTATCCCTTATTTTTATATTTTTTAAAAACCCTTGAAAATCATGGGCCGTTAGATCCTCTTAATCTAATGGCCTAGATGAGTTCTTAGTTTATACTACATAATTGGTTTTTTATAGATAGTGCCCTGCATGCAGTAAGACTGGCAAAGTTCATGCTTGAAATTGTGAGTAACTACATTTATAAATTGTTCATAAACACATGACCTTACAGTAAATTTCCATGTACACATGACTACGAACTTCCACGTGTCACCATCGTACAAAATACTGGAAATAGACAGAAACCATAAAATATAAAAGGATAACCCCTTTAACTATCGTTTTGCAGGAACACATCGTACCACCTTTACTTCGCCAAACAATTAACCTAAATGTTACATTTTATTTGCAACTGTTATAACACTGTCAATTGGAAGGGGGATTTAACAAATACCAACGATTAGTTTTTGCAAACAAAGATTGCCTATAATTTGTTGTTGCAAAACGCGGATAGTAGGAGGGTGGTTTTGGGGGTTATCCAAAGATAATATGCAAAATCCTCGGGGCATTTTAGGCATTTCGCTCCAACTTTGACAAAGTTATAAAAGTTGGAAATTTAAAAAGTTCATGGTTACTTTTTGGCAACGAAAAGGTGGTACGGTGCGTTCTTACAAAATGATAGTTAAAGTGGGTTAGTTTGGGGGGGTTTCCCCTAAAAAAATTCATTTTTTCGTCAATTTGACGTAACGTGAGTTTCGAATATTCCAAAACTGTTCACTTCAGCCTTCAATCACATTTCAAGTCAAACACATGAAACTTATATGCTAGATTTCAAACACCTTAAGGGTTTATCGAATAAATCGTTCCTCCACCACACCAACACCTAATAGAAGCAAACCCACCAGAATTTATGGAAAAAAAGGGTTAACTGCTAAAAACTACATTATGTAATGTCCACATGCGAAAAACTACATTTGTATTGTCCCCGCTTTTAAACTACACTATCTTTTGACCACGGTCGTTTGATTATAAAATTTGGAATATCCCGTTAAAATTAGGGACGCGGACAACACATAATGTAGTTTCTTCGCACATGCACAATACGTAATGTAGTTTTTCGCATGTGGACGATATATAAAGGTAGTTTAACACATGGACAATACATAATGTAGTTTTTCACATGTGGGCAATACAAAGTGTAGTTTTTAGCAATTAACCCCCCAAAAAATGAGTAAGAAGTCCATTATCAAGCTATAGAAACAGTAAACTAAGCAAAACAGGCAGAAAAATCTGAGAAATAAAGACCAGCTAAGAGCAAGAACAGGGACGTTACCAGTAGAAGCTGAGACTTTGAAGGTGGCTTGTTTTCCAGCTTCCACTGGATAAGGCAATATCTCGACACCATGCACCTTTACATCGTAATTTCCTTTCTTATCTTTGTACATGCAAAAGAACGATAACCGAAACCAAATTTAGCAATAAGCCGAGAAATATCCACTGATAATATGCTTTATAGGGCAAGTTTTGTCAAAACAAAGACTAATCTTAAGACCCAAATAAAAGAATCAGCTCCACTTATCAACTTCAATAGCTTACATATTTACATGATTACATCTAGGGGTAACTTTATTAACACACCTTCGGCGACCTATGATTCTCAAATACACACCGTAAAGGTGAGGAGTTACCAGTTTTAGACTGTAACCTTTCGTTATCCATAAAAAAAAAAACACGGATTCCGTCCATTTTGTTCCACAAAACCACTGATAAATGAGAAAGGTGACAGTGTGTTCCTAATAAAACCATCACCTATTCAGTGTAAATTTGTGGGTTTTTGATTAATTAAGAAAGGTGATAGAGTGTTATTGATAACCCCTCGCCTTTAGGGGGTGTTTTTGAGAATCAAAGGTCGTCGAGGGGGTGTAAATAACTTTTTCCCTTGCATCTGATAAAAACATGACAAAAGCAAGACAACTCCCTCTGTGTTTATTTTCATGCAAAACGAACTAAAATTTAGCAATAAACCATAAGAGTTCCACTCAAAATACACATAACACAGAGCAAGTTCAGTCAAAACACAGATAAATCCTACGTTCCACATCAAAAATTTAGGTTTCACTCACCAATATCAATAGATTACAGTACATCTACAAAACCATTAAAAAGAGCAAGCCAAGGTAAAAGGGTTGATAAGAAAATTGATAATTTCTCTAAATAAAACCCAAGTTCCAGTAAAATAATTGCAACCCCAATTCTAAACAACCATTACATCATAATCCTCACTCTTATCTGTGTTCTTGCAAACAAATAATCAGAAACAAGCTGAAAATTCCACAGAAAATATGATTCAGAGGCTCAACAAATACACCTTAAGACCCAAACCAAAACATTCTTATCAATTCCAACAAATCACACCCAAAAACCCCATAACAAAGCGAATGAATCCAAGCCAAGAGGGTTACAAAAAAATGGAAACTATTCTTGATAGAACTTAATTTCCAGTAAAATAATTGCAATCCCAATTCTAAACAGCCCAAAGGGTTACCAAATTTCTATTTCTAAGTTTCACTATTATCTCTGTTCATGCAGACAAATAATTAGTTCCACTGAAAATATGATCCACAGCCAAATATATACACATCATAAGACCCAAACCAAAACATTCTTATCAACTTCAACAGATCACACCCAAAAATTCCATAACAAAGCAAACGAATCCAAGCCAAGAGGGTTACAGAGAACGGAAAGGATTCACAATATAACTTAATTTCCAGTAAATTGATTGCAATCCCAGTTCTAAACAGCCAAAAGGGTTATCAAAAGGGTAAGTACTTACCACAGTATTTGACATCAATGGCTCGAGTACAGGGCAGGAGCAAGCAAGTAGAGAAGAGAAGCAAAAGGGTAAGCCTCGATTGACTGATCGCCTCCATGGATTGAAGGTGAAGCTCGAAGAAGAGACTAAAGAACTGAAATCAAAACCTCTAACAAATCAGGCAATCCATCTAGGAACACTTGATTGACATTTATACAACCATTTCCCAACAGTGACCCAGAATCACCCTCACTCGAATCACTCTGAGAAGATCCCCAATTCGTGTTGCCTTCGACACACCCAATAAGAACATAAACACCAACTAATCCATCAAACAACCAAAATTAGATCAAGTTTCACATAGGCAGAAACATGTCACAAATAATCCTAAAACAATACAACTATAGCCTGAGCATTATCAAAAAATATAGATTCATCAAAATGAAACCAGATTTAAGTCATAATGAAGAACAAAAAACATGTCACAAAAAATCCTGAAACAATACAACTATAGCCTGAACATTATCAAAATATATAAATTCATCAAAATGAAACAAGATCTAAGTCATAATGAAGAACAAAAGACATAAATTGAATAAAAGAGTACATGAGTCTTACTCGAATTTGATTACGGTTTTACCTGATAGCAAGTAACAATCTGAAAGCAAACTCTCTTTCCAATGTTAAATACTCTAAAACCAAAAGCACAAAATGTAGGCTAGAAATCCCACAATAACAAAACTTAAGACTCCTTTCTCTATCAAATGCTCTTAAAACACTGAACTTGAGCGAATGTAGGCTAAAAATCACCCAATAACAAAACTTAAGACTCCTTTCTCTATCAAATGCTCTTAAAACACTGAACTTGAGCAGAGTTTAAGGTACAATTCACTCATTTAAAACCCCTATTTTGCATTTCAATGCCTATTTTGCATTTCAATGTCAAATTATCTCAAAGTACGGGATTAAAATTATTGGCTACTACACATGAATCAAATTCTACAATATTAAAGTACTTCATATCAAAGGTGTAGAACACATATTGACACTATCACTTCAGTTCAGCATAAAGCATAAAAGAGCTACAGCTTGCAAAAATCAATACCTCAGGGTATTTTTGTACAGTTATACTTTGGTCTTATTGCTGATTAAAGAGCAAATAATGTGGGACAAAGCACAAAAAAAAGGTAATGTTGAGTTCAAATAGAAAGAGAGACATCTATGAGAGGACCAAACCTTATTTTGTATTATGTTCACCGAATTTCTGAATTTCTAAGAGTAGGCAATGAGAAAACGCAGAGAGGAACAGAAGCAGTGAATAAAAATGAATCAACAACATACCTGTGATCCATGAAACCTAGACAGAGTCAAAAGTGGCGGGGAGAGAGAGAGAGAGAGAGCAAATCTATTAATCGTCGTTCTGAGTAGGCTTCCGTTCTTTTCTTGAAGGATTTGCTAGAGTTTTTGAAATTGACCACCACACAATGGGAGATTCTACCGCGTTTCTGATCAAATAATAACCACACAAAAAATGAGAATCGGCAAAAAAGAGAAAGAATCAGAACCCATTCCAGATAGATGAAGAGAAGCAAAAGATCAATTATGTCGTTTCTCCGAACAAAGATATACACAAAGAAATAACCGCTGCGAACAGCCATGAGAGAGGAATCAACCCAATCAGAAGAAGAAACAACGCGGTAACCATTCAATAGCAATCAATCAACAAACTACTATCGAGTAAAAAAAACCCAACCCATGTGCTCAAAATCCACCAAAATCAAGGAAAGCAACCTAACCATGAAAAAGGAAAAATAAAAGCAAAAACTTTAAGCTTTCTCTGTGTTGCAGATTAAGCAAAACAACCATAATACAGAACCTACATAGCTGTTTCAACCACAGACAAAAATTGTAGCTTGAAATCAATCCATACCCAAATAATAAACCTTACAAAGTGATCAGAAAACAAACATGATCACTTTTTAATGGTTTCAGTAATATAAACACACAGAACAGGGAGAGAAGCATATTGGTGTAATGAAAAAATTTGCAGAGCTCAAGAACAGAAGCTTACGATTTTGGGAGAGGTCGTGAATACCAACCAACTCGTGAACTGAGGTGGGTTTATGCAACAAACCCAATTCTCAGTTTTTACACTTTTTTACTTGTTCCCAAATATATATTTTTTTGTCATTCTGTTCTAAAAGAATAAGAGCCCCAACTTTATCAGGTGTTCTATCTTACAAAGTCTCATCTTCACAAATGAAAACAACTACATCATTATACTCATGAGGAACCCAAACAACCTCAGAAAACACCACACTCGTGTGCCTATAACAACAAACACAATAACACGAAGCGAGCGAACTAAACTCGGTCCAAAACTATAATTTTCTAACTTCAATCATCAATTTCCAGTGCACATAAAAACCAAACCCATTTACAATTGAACGATTAGGTAATATACAAAGATGCAAATTTGTGATCTTGCTTACTTTGAGCAGAAGACCTCAGAAGTCCAAAATTCGAACATAGACAATACACAAAATCGAGACAAACCTAAACTTGGATAATAAAAATCTAACCTGCACATAGACAAATCCTTGAAGACACATCGTTTGTATGGTAAACTGAAGGTTAGTAGCTCATATATTGGGCAGCCATCGCAGCAAATTTCAGCTTCTCAAAGATTGTCAGCACTTCTCCAACAAAGTTTTTAAGGCAAAAACACAGTTGCTAGAGCAAAGCAAAAATAATAAACCTCTGCGGCAGTCCCTTGGTTTGCTAGGCTGAACACTTTTCCAGTACTTACAGGACCTCTTGTCAAATCACCGAACTCATTTATGGACCAACCATGCTTTCCCGGTGCCTACCCAGTCGGCTTCAATTCTTGCCAATTCCATATTCACTTGAGCCAAGCGAACCACACCAAAGATATCTGGACCTTTGAACTCTGCTACTAAGAAATCTGCATAGCAAAGCAAATTTGTTGAGTAACCACACAAAGTCATAAGAGAATATAATTATTTTGTTCTATGTACACATTAAAAGAACCTGAGAGACGAATGAGTTTGCCTCTACCCGGGTCGGCGCCTCCGCTCCCACCCACTGACTGGAATTGAACATCAACCCAGTCTCAGCAGGCAACGAATCGAACCCACAAGCCGAGATCACCAGCGCCCCCTTCCCATCGTAATCCACCTCCATCTTCTCTATAACTCCGGCTCTGCAAACACAAAACGTAAATTCAGAAATTGAAATCAAAATAGAAGTCGACTACAATCACACAACGTGGACGAAAGCAGACCAACTACGTGTTATGGATTTATGATGTTGGACCTGATTTACAGGCCTTTTTCTATTGATTGCTTTTATTTTCAGTTAGTGGGCCTATTGTTTGGTCAAGCCCACGGCCCGCAACTGTAATTTACAACCCAAATAAAATAACATCTCTCTTCCTCTAAAATCCTCTCTTCTTCCTCTTCCTCCCTCATTTCCCCTTCCTCCTCTCATCATATTCTTCCGTTGATTAGGGTTTCTAAGCCCTAATTCTACCGCTACCCACATAGACCCATATCACTGGTATCAGAGCCTCCCTTTTCAGGCACTATGTCCGGCTCATCCTCCCCTCGCCAGTTACAGGACGATTTGGCCACCACTTCTGCTGAGGTCGCTGGCCTCAAGAAGACCATCACCAACATGGACTCCAAGCTCACGGAGCTTACGGCCTTGATCGGAGCCTTGGTCACCAAAATCACAGAGCCCCCGTCGCCTTCTCCGATGAGACCGTACGCAACGATTCCCCCGTCGCCTCCTCCGTGTTCATCGGTCTCAGCTCTTCCAGCCCAACCGAGCATCTTAGGCGCGCCTCCATAACCTCTCTCAGATCCACCGTCCAAACGAGAGCTCCGAGCGAGGAAGCCACCGCGCTTCGATGAGTCAGATTTCGCTGGGTGGGAACTCAAGTTCCGCCAGTATTGCATCGCTGAGAACGTCGGAGATGAAGAGATGGTCTGCGAGGCTATGCTCGGATTCGAGGACGCCGCCCTCCGCCACCACCTTCACTTCACCCAGAAACTGAAGGCTCAGGGCGTTGCATCGGTTCCATGGTCGGAGTACCTCGCCGCCCTCCGCCGCCGCTTCACGGATGGTGAGTACACGAATTACATGTCCGAGTTGGCTCACCTGCGCCAAGACGGCTCTGTAGATGACTACTTCCAGTCATTTCAGAGCATTATCACCCAGCTCAGCCTCTCTGAGAAGGACGCTTTGGCAATGTTCCTCAGTAATCTTCAACCTGAAATCAAAGACGGCGTGCATATGCATTTCCCTAAAGACCTCCAGCAAGCCTTGCTCATGGCTAAGAGGCAGGAAAAGAGGAAGCTTGCTCCTTGACCCATACCTCACATCTCCTTCCCTAACCACCACACCCCACATACCTCCAAATACACTCGTCAACCACCACCTTGTCCACCTCCACCTCCCATATCCACAAAACCACCATATACACCACCTAAAACCTCCCCACATCCCAATCCCAGAGCACCCACCCAAGCCCAACGCCAGCTCTGAGATGAACGATACAAGAAAGGGCTTTGCGTCTGGTGCGGCGACAAATTCTCTCGCGAGCACCGCTGCACCAAATCGCAGCTTTTTCAGATGCTAGTGGAAGACGAGGAGGGCCACCAGTCCTCGGGCGAGGAATTCGTGGACTGCCTGGCTACGCTGGACCACTTGAACGAAGAGGAATCCGTGGTTACTGCAGGTAATCCATTGATCTCGCTTCACGCCTTCCTGGGTACTACTGGATTCCAAACCATGGAGGTTCAAGGGTCTTTCGATCAACACCAGGTGATTATCCTCATCGATTCCGGCAGCACGCACAATTTCATACACGCGACTGTCGCGAAACGATTGAACTATCGCTCATCTCCCACGCAAGGGGTGCGTGTCTCGGTTGCGAATGGCGAGTCCCTCACCTCCAGTTTTAGATGCTCGCCCTTCCTTGGGTGATGCAAGGGAACTCTTTCACCGCTGATTTTCTGGTACTACCAATCCAAGGGTGCGATATTGTGCTGGGTATTCAATGGTTGGTCACCCTTGGACCGATCCTTTGGGATTTTGGGATGCAGACAATGGACGTGGCTATCCGGTTCGCCTCAATGGCTTGGGGTTTGGCAATGTCTCATGGGCCTCAAAGCGCCAGTGTGTCAAGCTCTCTTCCCTCACAGGTTCTTCTACTCGTCACTCCGTCTCTGCCTTGATTCTTGTCTACCCTGCGCATGCTCAAAGCCAAGACTCCTTGCCAGCGGAAATTTCTTCTCTATTATGCGAGTTTGCTAGCCTGTTCCAAGCCCCCTCCGGCCTTCCTCCGAGCCGCTCCCATGATCATGCCATCAATCCAGCCCTCCAGAAGACTGAGATCGAGAAGATGGTTGGCGAGATGCTCAAATCAGGTATTATCAAAGACAACACGAGCCCCTTCGCTTTCCATGTTATCTTGGTGCGCAAGAAATACAATTCTTAGCGCCTATGTGTGGATTACCGACGCCTAAACTCCATCACTCTGAGGAATAAATTCCCAATTCCACTTGTGGACGAGCTATTGGATGAATTTCAGGGATCAACGTTTTTCTCCAAACTCGATTTGTGCTCTGGATTCTACCAAATTCGTATGAAGGCTGAGGACATCCACAAGACGGCTTTCTGCACACATTCTGGTCACTACGAATTCCTGGTAATGCCTTTTGGCCTCACTAACGCTCCTTCTATGTTTCAGTCGTTAATGAACGATATTTTTCGTCCATTGTTGAGGGTGTTCGTCCTAGTCTTTTTTGACGATATTCTGATCTACTCCCATTCACTAGAAGACCATGTCTCACACCTGCGATTGGTCTTTGAGATCCTGTCTAAGGAGCAATTTTTTTGAAACGCTCGAAGTGCATTTTTGCTTGCAGGGACATCGAGTATCTGGGTCATGTTGTTTCATTGGATGGGGTGTCCATGGACGTGAGGAAAAGTGACTATGTGATGTAATGGCCTCGTCCGAAGACCTTGAAGCAATTGCGCAGTTATTTGGGACTCACCGGATATTACCGCAAGTTTATCAAAAACTATGGGATCCTGGCTTGGCCCTTAACCTAGTTATTGAAAAAATATGGGTTCGAGTGGTACGATGAGGCTTCCTTCACTTTTGAGCGCCTGAAGACTGCGATCTCCACTGCTCCAGTCTTGGCCCTCTCTGATTTCAGCCTACCGTTCACAGTCGATACAGATGTGTCCATTCATGGCGTCGGAGCGGTACTCTCTCAGCAAGGTTGTCCCGTGGCTTTCTTCAGAAAGGTCGTGGGTCCTTGCTACCCGGCCCTGTCTGTGTACAAGAAGTAGATGCTCGCCATCCTTCTAGCGGTCAAACGATGACATTCTTACCTCGCGGGTCGCCATTTCCTGATCAAGACAGATCACCAGAGCCTCCGATTTCTCTTGGATCAGCACACTTCAACCCCGACACAGATGACTTGGGCCATCAAGATAATGGGCTACGACTACGAGGTTCAGTTCCGCAAGGGCCACTCTAACATCGTCGCCGACTCCTTGTCTCGCCAATCCCACGATGGCTATGTTTATGTGATTTCAGTGGTTTCTTCGGGTTTGTTTGAGTGCATCACCGCCTCTTGGAAGCTCGACCCCAAGCTTCGATCCCTCATCTCGGAACTTAAAGCCCACCCCACCCACCTCAAGGGCCATTACCTTTGGCACAACAACCAGCTCCTGCGCAAAGGCAAGTTGGTCGTGGGAGATGAAAAATCCTTGAGGGCAGACATCTTATCCTATTTCCACTCTTCTTCTGTGGGGGGTCACTCAGGTATCCATGCCACTTACAAGCGGATCACGGCGCAACTCTATTGGAAGCGTCTCAAGCGCGAGGTACAGTCCTTCATATCCATGGACTTCATCGATGGTCTGCCATGATTCCGTGGGTTTGAGGTGATCCTTGTGGTGGTAGACCGTCTCACCAAGTCTGCGCATTTCTTGCCGTTGACGCATCCTTATTCCGCACTCTCTGTGGCACAGAAGTTTCTCAACTCAGTGTTTAAGCTCCACGGCATGCCCACAGCAATTGTTTGTGATCGGGACATGGTCTTTGGCAGCAACTTCTGGAAAGAACTCTGCCGCTTGCAGCATATAACCCAGATGCTTTCCGCTACCTATAACCCTCAGACGGACGATCAGACGAAAGTGGTGAACCGGTGCCTTGAGACGTACCTGCGCTGTATGTGGTACAACACCTCATTCCACTCCACCACCCAAACTTCTCCCTACGAGGCCTTATATGGTCAACCTCCTCCACCCCTTATCCCACACACTCCGGGCAGCTCGACAGTGGAGACTGTGGATCGAAGTATCAACGCAAGGGAGGAGGCGATGCGACTTTTGAAATTTCACATGTCTCGTGCCCAGGAATGCATGAAGACCCAGGCCGACAAGCATCGCTATGATCGCAACTTCGAGGTAGGTGATCTGGTTTTCGTCAAACTCCAACCTTATCGTCAATCCTCTGTGGCACAATGCTCGAACTAGAAGCTATGTCCCAAGGTTTACGGGCCTTTCAGAATCCTGTCCAAGATTGGCTTCGTAGCTTACAGACTTGACCTGCCTAAGAGCTCCAAGGTTCACCCAACCTTCCATGTCTCTCAACTGCGCCGCCATGTCGGTTCCGATTTGGTCCGTCTCACCCTTCCTCCCATGGGCGTAGATGGAGTGGTGATCAAGACCCCAATTCGTATCATGGATCGCCAACTGGTCAAGAGAGGATCCCGGGCGACGACCAAGGTACTGGTGCAGTGGAACGACTCCTTCCCGGAGGACTCCACCTGCGAATTCCTCTATGATTTGCAGCTCCAGTTTCTAGATTTTCAAGCAAGTTCCCGGGGACACGAACAATTCTGAAGCAGGGAGTGATGTTATGGATTTATGATGTTGGACCTGATTAAAATGCCTTTTTCTATTTATTGCTTTTTTTTTAAATTAGTGGGTCTATTTTTTGGCCAAGCCCATGGCCCACAACTGTATCTCCTTCTTCTATATCTTCTGGAATGAACGAGAAGGGAGCATGACTCCTATTACAGTCCAAATAATATCTCTCTATCCCTTTCTAGAATCCTCTCTTCTTCCTCTTCCTCCCTCATTTCCCCTTCCCCCTCTCATCCTGTAAAGACCGCCCCGGTTAAACTTCGTTTTATTTATTTTATTTGTTCTGGCTGTCGAGCGGAAAGTTTTTTTTTTTAAAGAGAAGGACCTTGAGCCAAGCCAGACCAGGCCCAGCCTGCCAAGCCCAAGCCCACGCTGAGACTCAGCCCAGCACTCTTCTCTCACGCGTGCGACTCGCACGTGGCGATCGCTACAGGGACTAGGGTTTCACCTCTCACCCTCAGTTTGCTTCACGCATCCCGAGGCCTTTCGTCTTCTCTCTCTTTCTCTCGACATCTCACGTCGGCGACGCTTACTCCTACTCCCGGTCTCGAACCGAACCACGCCGACACAAGACCGACGTCGAAGCACCGTCGCCACGCCCCGGTGTCAGAGACCGAACCGCGCCGCCGCAATTTCTTCGACATCGCCATCGACGTCGCCCGTTCTCGTTTCGAGTGACGCCGCACCTGCAACGGGAAATCCAATGTAGGTGAGCAATACTTCAGGCCCGATTCACCTTCCCCGTCAGTCCCTCCCCTGAGATTCGCGCGCGCGCGAGCTCGATTTGGTCGAGCTCGGCTGGAGCGACGCGGCCGGAACATTTCCCTACGGGAAGACGTCCAGGCGAAGGGAATTCCGATATGACGTGAGGTTGTTTACCCTACGGGGATTGACGGGGAAGGTGAATCGGGCCGATGTGAATCGGGAAGACGTCCAGGCGAAGGGAATTCCGGTATGACGTGAGGTTGTTTACCCTACGGGGATTGTTTACTGGCTGCTTCACCCCGAGGGTATGCGTTCCTGCGGGAGTGTTTCCGGGAGGACATCTTACTTCACCCCGATGATCTATGGTCCTGTGGGGACATTTCCGAGAGCTCTGATGATATGTGTCGCCTTAGGGATGTTTCCGTTGGCCTCGACAATATGTGTCTCCTCTGGGCCGAGGGGCAATCCGATATGACACATTGACAAATTGTGGATTGGAGTATTGTGGTTTAAGTTATCTATGTGATGTTATACGCGCCTTCATTAGTTGTTTTTATTAAAGAATAAACTGCCTTTCTTTGATCTCCTTTAGTTACTGTCATATTAAGCATTGCAATTTTTGTTGATCTTTGACTATGACGTCTTTTTTAGTTAATCGTACTAATCAGAACCTTTAGATAATTGTACAAACTGTGTCTTATTGTCAAGCGGAGGTTTCTTTTACTGTACCACTTTTTCCTACTGAGCGTAAGCTCACCCCCTTTCTTGTTTCCTGATGTACATGTTTCCTTGATGAGTAGATCTAGAGGGGGTCTCAAGGCTCGGGAGCTCCTTGAGGTTTTGGGAATTTTATTTATTTCTAGAGACGTATTGCCTTTGTATCTACGATACTTTCTGTTATTCTGTTTATAGAGCTATTGACTCTTGACTTTGGTTTTCATGGATTTTGCTTTATTAAATCTCTTTTTCTTATTATTTAATTATTATCTTTAGTTCGCGTCTCGAGTCCGGTCAAAACCGGATTTGGGGCGTGACACATCCTATTCTTCCCTCGGCTGATTAGGGTTTCCAAGCCCTAATTTCGCCGCTACCCACATAGACCCATATCAGTACGCAAGTCCCGCACAGACGGATCGCCTAAGAAGAAACACCGACGAAGAAGAAAACCCAACGATTACCATCGGAAATCAACACCTATCGCAGCATGAAAAATCAACAATTACCATCAGAAATCAAAACCGATCGCCGGCATGTAAAGCCACCGATCGAAAACCAACGATAGCAGCAACCGTATATAAAACCAACATAAACGCCGATTACGAACCAGAAACTTTCGTAAAATGGAGAAAGGAGAAGGAACCCTTCCGAATCAACAAATCAAGAACTATTGAGAATAATTACAATAAAAAACAAACCTGGCCAGAGCAATCGCACGCACACCCGCTGGAATTAAGCGACAACTGAAATTTTCCATATTCATACACACATATATATCTACACCATGTACTCCAAACGATACGATTGTTAGATAATACTTAAGCCAATAGTTTAGTGACACATGGCTGTACAGAATCCCTTACAAATTTTTAAAATTGGATTCAGGTGGGCCCTCCGTTTATATATATATATATAGGGCTATCGAGTACGAACCTTGTTTTGGGTCAGAACGTAGAATAATCTGGATCATTGATTATCCAAATCGGATGATAACTAAAATTCAGGGGGTGGGGTGACTGATTACGAAATCAATTAAAAGATATGCATTAATTAAAAAAGATATTAAAAGATATGCATTAAATCTGGGTCTTTAATTTTACGATCCAATGACCCAGATTGAAAGTTCTACGTTCTGACGAAAGATACAAGTTTGTACCTAATAGTTATCTTATATATATATTGATTTCTTAATTTATCTAGTCTACAAATTTTTTTTATAATACAATTTTTTTTGAGATAATGTAGTATTTTATGTAAATATCGGCAAGAAGGATGTTTTGAAGAGGCTCAGGGATATGACCCCCGGACCAATTCCAGACAGGGGACGAACAAGCCGCCCTGGCTAGCCAGTGAGCTGCTTTGTTCGCTGTCCGTTTTACAAAGACGAGTTGCACGTACTCGAGTTTAGTTAATAGGGAAATACAATCTGCGATAATTGTCCCTAAAGGAGAAAGAAGTCTCCCTCCTTTCTTGATCATATCCACTATGACCTTGCAGTCGCTTCTCACGATCGCCCTTTGAGAGGGATGTTGCCTAAGCCAAATCAGCGCATCCCTGATAGCATACGCCTCCACTAGACCCGGGTTCTGGGGCCCATGGAAAGAGGTCGATCGAGCCGCTATGACCCCTCCCCGACCGTCCCTCCCTATCCAACCTGTCCCCATCAAATTTGCTGCCGCGAAGAGCGCGCCATCTGTATTTATTGCCCACACCCCTTGAACCGAAAACTCCCACCTGTCTGCCGCTCTGGGCTGGTCATTTCCTGGATTTACCTGACTCTGGCGTTTCCGCTTCATAGCTTCGAGCCATCCAGCTTGTAAATGGAAGGCTGTCTGAAAGACCGCAGCCGCCTGCTGGGTTGATTGTTCCCATACCACCTTATTCCTAGCTTTCCACACCTCCCATAGTATGCAGCCAATCAGCCCTCCACTCGCCGGGGGATTACTGCTCAGAGTTCTCTGTAGCCATTCGGACATCGAGTGAGCGTCCTGGGGGGTGTTCAACCCTGATTTAGCCCAACACTCTACCGCCAACGGACATTGTACCAGAAGATGAAGCTCTGATTCCTCCGCCCCTAAGCAGACTGGACATCCCGCCTCCATTTCCACCTGTCTACGCCTGAGATTCACTGCGACCTGAAGACATCCAGAGCACGTTCTCCAGAGAAACGTCCGCACTATGGGCAGGACCTCTAATTTCCATATTCGTGTTCATATGTCCGTCTGAGGCTGGAAGGCGGCTTGGTCTTGTTGACACATCCCATATGTCGCCTTTACCGTATACTGCCCAAGGTAATCCCCCGTCCAGTACCAAGAGTCCGATACGGCGGAGTTACTCACCGGAATTGCCAGGATGGCCCTTTGATCGTCTACATCAAACATTTGTCTGATCTTTTCGACATCCCATCGACGTTCGTGTGGTAACATGAGATCCGATACCGGTGTTGTAGCTAGATCTACCCTCACTGACTGGATTCTCGGCTCAACCCCAACTAGCCACGGCTGAAGGCCGATCATAGTAGAAGTCCCAGGTCCAATCGACCTACGCGCACCCCCATTAATCAGCTCTTGAGCCGATAATAGACTTTGCCAGACAAAGCTCTGGTTAGGTTTCTGGACCGCGTCCAAGACTGAGGATTCCGGATAGTATTTAGCTTTTAGCACCCTCGCAACCAAAGTTGACTCATCTAGGAGGAGTCTCCAAAGTTGCTTACCAAGAAGTGCAGAGTTAAAGTCATGCATATTCTTGAAACCCAGGCCCCCCTCCTCTTTAGGCCGGGACATAGTCGTCCAGGACTGCCAGATGAGTCCCTTCCCATCCCCTTTTGATGATTTCCACCAAAAACGGGCCAAAGCCACATTCATCTTCTCCAATAGACCTTTTGGCAACCGCATCACGCTCATTGTATATGTTGGGATCGCTTGTAGAACCGACTTGACTTGTACCTCCTTTCCTGCCCCGTTCAGTAGCTTCCCATCCCATCTCTGAATCCTCCTAAGTACACGTGTCAGAATGTATTGCATCCCATGTTTCCTACTTCACCCCATCATATTCGGGATTCCCAAATAGGGGGATGGGTGGATAAGTTCTGGGATCCCCAGAATCCTAACCCCATCTGCCCGACACGAGTCAGACGTATTGGCACTGAAGAAGAGCGACGATTTTTGTTGATTCACAATCTGGCCCGACGCCTCTTCAAACATACTAAGATACCCTTTGACACGCCCCATTTCTAATGGGGTCGCCTTGCAGTACACATAGCAGTCATCCGCAAAAAACAGGTGTGTTAGGGCCGGCGCACGAGGGGTTATGCGAACTCCATGCAACTCCCCCGTCCCTTCCGCACCTTTTAGCAGTCTCGAAAAACCTTCCATACAGAATAGATATAAATACAGGGATAGAGGGTCACCTTGTCTAATCCCACGCTCCGGCTGGACGAAGCTAGCTTGCTGCCCTCCCGCCACAACGTCATATGTAACTGAATAGTGCACCGTCGGAAAAGATTAATCCAATCTTCCCCCAACCCAAAGCCCCGCATCATGTCCCATAGGAACCCTCATTCTACTCGGTCGTAGTCTTTGCTCATATCCAATTTCAGTGCTACCCACCCTTCCTTTCCTTGCTTCTTATTTTTCAAATAGTGGAGGGTTTCGTACGATAAAATAATATTATCCTGGATCGACCGTCCAGGAACAAACGCACCTTGTGTTTCCGAGATCAGCTCATCTAAGAGACCTTTCAGACGATTCGCCGCCACCTTTGAGACGATCTTGAAAATTACATTACACAGCGCAATGGGTCGCAAATCCTTTAGGGACACTGGACACTCCACCTTCGGAATGAGTACCAACGTCGTTTTGTTCAGCGCTTTCGGGATTTCCTCCCCGCAAAGACCCTCCTCACCCATTGTGTGGCGTCCTCCCCGACCGTGCCCCAATACTTTTGGTAGAAATACAGATTCAGGCCATCCGGTCCCGGAGATTTGTTCGGACCCATAGAGAAGATCGCTTCCCGAACTTCCTCAGAGGATGCCACGCCCATCAGAGCTTGGTTTTGTGCTGTTGGAATCGAGGGCCATTTATACCATCCCCCCGCGTCCTCCTCGACAGAGTCTTGTAAAACTCAAGGATGTGGTCCCCCAGACCTGTTTCCCAGGAGAGGACATTGCCATCTGCATCCTTTAGCTCTGTCATCTTGTTTATATTCTTCCTCTGCGATGCCGATGCCTGGAAGAACTTGGTGTTTTGGTCACTCTCCGTGAGACAATGTTGTTTAGCCCGCTGCCTCCAAAACTCCCCCTTTTTCTCCAAAGTAGAGACATAAAGTTTCTGTAGTGCTCGCCTGCGTCGAATGCTCGTCCTATCCAAGCGTCCATTCAACCAGAGGATGTCTTTCTCATACCGAGAAATCTTCCTGGCTAAAGCATTGTAGACCTCTTTCCCCCAGACCTCCAGTGCCTCACCCGTCTCTTTTGTCTTGATCCCAATATCCCGATCTCCTGGGGAACCCCACCAGGCCTGGATTATATGACCACATTCCGGATCTTCCGTCCACAGGTTCTCAAATCTGAACTGTCTAGAACCCACCTGCTCTATTCTCCGCTCGGAGTCCAGAAGGATAGGCAAGTGATCGGAGGTGGAAATGCCCAAGTTGACTAAATGGAGATCCGGCCACATCTCCTTCAGTTCCTGCGATATAAGGGCCCTGTCAAGCTGGACCGTCATCCTCGTCTCCGGTTCACTACCGATGTGCCACGTAAATCCATACCATTGCAGTGGAACATCGGTGAGTTGTGCTTCCCACATCGCTCCCCGAAAACCCTGAATGAGACTAGCCGGGTAGTGATTACCCCCACGCTTCTCTCTCTGCTTGAGGATGCCATTGAAATCCCCCATAAGGAGCCACTTCTCCGATATCCGCACCCGTTTACTCAAAGACCGAATCATCTCCCATGTCTGCCAACGGAGCTCCCGATTCGCCTCCCCATAGATCCCCGTGAAACGAAACGTCTCCCCATTCACGTCCGCAACCTCCACATCGATGTACTAGTCCTGACAATCAATCTTCGTGACCGACACCCCCGTCATCCATAAAAGGATGATCCCACCTTTATGGCCATCCACCGGGACTTCCCACCCCCTTGAAATCCCACTTTCAATCTCAACAAATCGACCTCCTCTCTCTTCGCCAAGGTCTCACTCAGAAAAATTACCTGCGGTTTTCGCCGACGGATCACCCCCTTCAGATACTCCACCGCCGCTACTTGCCCAAGACCCCTGCAATTCCACGACAAGAATCACATGCTTCCTCCTCACTACCAACAACCGAAGACTCCGCTCGGGCACCACTCCGCTGCACGATTCCTCCTCGCTACCAACAGCCAAACTCTCCGCCCGGTCACCACCCCGCTGCACAGACCCTTCGTTCCCGTGCCAACGCTTGTCTCCCGGCACAAAACCGATCCCCTACCCCCGGATTGCCGACGATCCCCGATAGCCTGGTTCCAAAAAACCACCGGAAAGAGACGCAATAACTGCCCAACTCCCCTCCCTACTCTACCAACCACCACCCAAGGCACAACCTCACGATCGTGGGGCAACCATGTCTCTCACGCTGGATTGGAAACCCCGACCTCCACAGAAGCCGTCGAGCTCCGAATCGCCGAAAAAACACACAAAATACATCCGACCAACCACCCAGACTAGGGTAAGACGGGGTAGACTTAAAGGAACAGAGGATTTACCTGCTTTCCCTTTCACACGCAAGCTCCCGCCTGCGTACTCGCCGGCACGCGCTCGACTACACGCCTCTGACGCCGGAAGACCAGAGAGAGTTACGGCCGGCTATGATGTTTTGAGATACACCAATTTATTATTAGTTAAGTCATTATTTAGGCTTTAAAATTATCATTAATTTGGATTTTGAAGTAGTTTTTTACAAAATTAATATTATCGTAGATAGATATTTTAAAAGATAGTATGACCGAATTACCTCGCGACTGAAAGAGAGTATTTTTTGTTTTTATGAATACCAGTAAAACTTGGTTAAAAATCGAATGAGAGACGAATGGGTAAATGATAATACGATCTTATACAACACAAAAAATATTTTTGTTGTATTAACAATGAAATTGTTTAAAATATTTTTCAAAATATGCAACCTCAACGTCGCGTCTTCTAGTAAGTAGTCATCTATTAACTTCATACAATGCTAAAAATTTATAATAGGTTTTTATTATTCTGACGTTGTATGTTATTATAAAATAAATTGGTTCCCCCTCATTAAGAGCACCTACAACGGTCGTGTCAGGCGTGTTGTTGCAGGGCCTGCGACAGCTCTACCACGACTCGCTGCCACGGCTCATCGTTGCAAGGGGTCGTTGCAGAGGGGTCGTGGTAGTGTGTCGTTGTAGGATCTTGCAACATCGTTGTCATGCCCCAAATTCGGCGGGACCGAACCCGGAACGCGAACAGTGAAACAATAAAACAATTTTCAAACATTTTAATAAAACTCTTTAAAACAACACTTAAGTTAAACAAAAACGATAATTTTACAGCGGAAAATACGTTCAAAACGATGTACAAACGAGCTACAAGGTACGTCACTAACTACCCAGAGACCCGGACTTCCACTCCCAGCTCTTCAAGCTTCGAAGGCTCTCCTAGTCCGTCTCACGACCAGTTCCTACAGGAAAAGTAGCAGGGGGTGAGCATGTCGCTCACCGCCACGGATACCGGGTTGACCACGGCATACCAGCAGAAATGCCGGGAACCCAACAACAACAACCCCGGGGACTACTACCCCAAAAACACAAATTAGACTGACGGTCACGCAAAAAAACTATTAAACTTTCCCAACCAACTCAAAACCCGAACACGTAATGTAGACCTAACACAACGGTTACGACCTCAACCAAAAACGCAATTAATAACCACGCAACACCAAGATCACAAAGGATCGCACACAACAATCAAGATCACAAATGATCGCACTCCAGCTACTCAGTGCCGGTTGCTAACCGGCTGGGCTTGAGCCTGCCCCACGCAACTTTCCCCGACACGCAGTCGGGCCAGGCGGTCGACCTGTTCGCGACATATACAACAATACTTTTCCGATAGCTAGTCGGAAGGGGAGCCGCCCTTCATCACAGAAGAATGCACAACTTTACCGATGGTTAGTCAGAAGGCTAGCCAACCCTCACGCGCGCGACCCAGGACCCATTTTCTGTCAGGCGGGCCCCAACCTCCATGCAATCACAGTCATCACCCAAGGTTCAACGAATAACGACAATAATATATGACTAACTACCCCTCAACAGGACAGTCAGCAACAATACAAGTTTAACACCCCACATGCACACATGGCCACCCACGACACACAAACAGTAACATACGGGTTCAACACCCCAAAGGCACACATGACCACCCACGACACACACACAATAACATACAGGTTCAACACCCCAAAGGCACACATACCACCCTCATAAACACAACAAGTTACTTAACCTACGGGCACAACCAAAAGCCACCAGTATTTCTATTGTTCGATATGTTCACTTATCCTACGATACTACTAAGTGTCACATGCATTTCTATTGTTCGATACGTTCACGTATCCTACGACACCACTAAGTGTCGCCTGCATTTCTATTGTTCGATAACCTTTACTTATCCTACGACACCACTAAGTGTCACATGCATTTCTACGGTTAACTTTCCCTAGTCAAGGCCGAGATCCGGCTACTTTTCCCTACCTCGTAACGCTTTCCCAAAAGTCCACACCCAAGCTCCGGCGTGCTCGCGATCACTCGCCTAGCCTCCCCTTTCCGCGGTCGGCGGCACGATCTAACATGAACACAATTAAAACACTTTTTAAGTTCGCAGGCAAAGCTGAATTTTAAAGAATTAGACGCCCAAACGCAACTCCGGTAATGCCGATCGCTCCCAAACTTCCCAATTACTCGACCTTGTCAACAATGGGCCCGGAAAGGCCCGATTCGCCCGACTCGGCGAATCTGCCCGGGATTGGAAAACGCCCTTCCGGGGCTCCGAAAATTCCGTTTTTGTTTCTACGATCTTAGAATAATTCAAGGGTCCAATGCAATCAACAGAATCAATTTCCGACTTCCGAGCGATTTAATTCGCGTTTAAAGTTTCTAAACCCGAAATTTACAACTTGCACAAATTAATTCCATAATTCGTTCTGGGTGTGAATTATCGACTTGGGGATCGCCCAAAACAACCCGAACACGAAAAACACGAGGCCCGGGCAAGTGGGCCCCACACGGCCACAATGGAAAATTTTCCTTTTTGCCCCAAAACGTTCCTAACGAACCCCAAACATCAACCATTCATCTTTAAACCAATCTTAAACAAAACCCAACCTTAAACAAACCGTTTAAACTCAAACCCTAAAATTCAAACGTACCAAAACAAGAAAAGAATGGGTTCTCACCGTAGAGAATGACGAGGGGAGTTCGAATCCGTAGTCGTTGAGACGATTCATCGGTCGGATCGTCGGGAAATCGTCAAAAACCATCACTTTCTTTTCCCTTTTCTCCTTCCTCCTTCTCTCTTCTTTTTCTCTTTTTTCCTCTCTCCTCCTCCTTTTTTTTTTGTAAATTGCCGAACACACAACCTTCATTTCCTTTTGTTTTGTTCAAAAATAC
This sequence comes from Erodium maritimum, assembly GCA_963921825.1. NCBI lineage: Eukaryota > Viridiplantae > Streptophyta > Magnoliopsida > Geraniales > Geraniaceae > Erodium > Erodium maritimum. The sequence goes on along the minus strand of OY997590.1, from coordinate 3,505,337 downwards.
CAACTACTATCACTTGTGTGACAAGTGGCAAGTGGGTCCCACCTCTTTAAAAAATATCTTTGTAGATATTTTTCTGTCAGATTTGCGAAATTCGACCGTCTCGGGCCCCGAACGGGCCCATTTTCCAAGAAATTACGAAATTTCACGTGCTATAAGGAAACGGACAAACTAAGACCGCTGTAACGACGGATAAGCTTTTTGGATCCAAAACGGGCCTCGAACGGACCAAAACGTCGCTCGGTTGACTTTTCTAGCAAAAAGTCAACTTTTCCCAAATTGGTCAAAAAGTTGCCCTGAGTCACCCAAAACTCACTTTGGTCAATATCGGGGTCAACTTAAGTCCGATATGACCCTCGGGGTCAATTTTAGGTTCATTTAGGTGTTTGTCCCAAAATTTTAAATTTTTCTGTTTTTCCGCCGATTTGACCAACGTTGACCGGGAGCGGTTCTTACAATCGCGACGCGTCATTGTAGCGCCAACGACTAGCCGGTGGCCCACTCACAAGCCGACACGTGTCAGCATCGAATTAAAAAAAAACTAATTTTTACTATATAAACAGATTGATCCCTACCTCAAAAATCACTGCTTCTCTTCTACACACAAGTTCCCTTTCTTCTTTTATTCTTCTCTTCTTCTCCCGAATTTTTTTCCTTCGATTCATAATGGACGAGAGTAGCAACCTCCAATTCATATCTGACACGTTGAACATTGACGACACCGACTCCCAACATACCAAAGAAGACCTCATGACGAATATCGAATCATACACCCACCTCCTCAACTCGACCCAATCAACGCCACTTCCCCCATTCAACCCTCTCCAATACTCCCAATGGCCATAGTCGTAATTCCCCACCGAGAAACCTTCACAACCTTCCCAATTCGTTTCGGCCACGCAATTGAGGAGGAAGGGGAAGGGGAAGAAGCCTGCATCTACATCGACTAAAGCTCTACGGGTGGAGTGGTCAATCCCGGAGCAGGAAAGATTGGCGAGTTCGTGGCTCAACAATTCTCTGGACCCCATCACAGGGAAGAACAAGAGGAACGACATGTACTGGAAAAAAGTACATGTTGAGTTCCATTCGATGATAAAGGAAGGTGACCCACTTCAGGAGTGGGGTCCTTGCAAGGACCAATAGCATTAGATCAACAAAAGAGTCACAAAATTCGAGGAGAAGTATAGCAAGTTCGAGAACGATCTCACAAGCAGGAGGAGCAAGGCGTACGTCATTGCAGCGGTTGAATGGGTGTATAAGTCCGAGGAAAACCACGAGTTTGCTTGAAAGCATGCGTGGAAGATCGTGATGACGCAACCGAAGTGACATCATCGCAAGGTCCCACAATGTGACGTTGACATTGACCTCGACGCTGAAAGTGAAGCAAGCAAGCGTACAAGGTTGGACGAGTCTCGCAACTACACATCGGGCGACGAGGCCGACCACGAGTTGACCTCACTTGCAAGGGAGGAGCGATCGATCGGCCAGAAAAGGGCCAAGGCCAAGGCTAGAGGCAAAGGAAAACAAATGGACCCCCCACCCCGCCGGCAACGTTATCACCCGAGCAAATGCAGTTTCTGATAGAGTATGCTAAAACCCAGAATGAAATGAGTGAGAGGGAAGAGAGAATTATTGCGCACAAACAGAATCTCGAAGATACCAGATTCAGGATTCAATAGCGATTCATGGCGATGTTGGACCAAGTGGGTAGCCAAGACACCACCAATTTGTCCGAGGAGGATCAGAAGACTCGTCACGCTCTCATTGAAAACCTAGGGAAACGTTTGGAGTCGCTTTAGTTTGGTTTTTAATCTATGTAATAAAAAAACTAATCTAGTTGCACTTGTTGTAGTTTGGTTTTTCATGTAGTTAATGAATTTTTTTTTAAAGATGATTTTTTACCGAATTCTCGGTGCCTCGATCTTCGTGCACGGTTACTTTTTGGGAATAGTAATCGTGTGGGTCGTCGCTGCCAAGACGACCCCCTCTCCATCCCTTCCTATAAATACCACTCACTTCTCCCTCAAAATCTCACACCTTTCTCCATATATCTCTCTCAAACTCTCTCAATTCACCCTTCATATTTGTAATGTTGGGGGCTTCGTCTTCTTGGGCAACCGGTCCACTATGGTCGGCGGAGGAGGAGATGCATTTGGTGGTGAATTGGCTCACCTTTGTCGAGGTCGGGGCAAGTACTGGCATGAACTCTATCTCTCTTTCGTTCAAACCGGAGATGAAGCGTGGCCGAAGCGGACAAAGAAGCAGATTAATGATCATTTCCAAAAGATAAGCAAAAAGTGCAAGACTTTCGATAAGATTTATCGGAAACGTCTCAACGACCCTAGGAAAGGAGCAACCGAGGAGGACATCTATGCTGCAACCGTGAGTGATTATGAAAAAGAACACGGGCTATGGACAAAACGTGTTGCGTGAGAGATGCTCAAAGATGAGGGGAAGTGGCGTCTACACATTGGAGCCGTTAAAAACTAGGTTAATTATCGTACTTTTAGTTATCATATTATTAATTATCGTATGTATAATTATCGTAGGTTAATTAGGTTAATGCGGATGTTGTGTTTGTGGTTTAAATAAAAATATTAGTTATATTTAGAGTGATTTTAAAAATATGAAAAGTCCATATAAGGACTGCTTGTTACTAGCCATAGTATGTTATTGGAGAGCCCATGACATGAAATAATAGTATGGAGAAAAATGAAAGCCAAAAATGTACTCTTAATATGACTCCATACCACTAGTTATAATATATTATTGTAGATTTTTTTAAAGAGATTTTATAATATATTTTAGCTGATAAAGAAAATAAACATGCTTAGTGGGAAATCTTTTGTCACTGTCTTTGTTGTTCACCTTGTCATACAATTTGCAATATTTTCAATGTATTAATACTTAATTACATTCCAACACAACCTTCATGTTATTTAAGTTCTGTTATGATCAATTATTGTTGGTAATTCATTACTTTACGTCATACAGATTAACACTTATCCAACAGAAATGCGGAGCCTTTTTCTAGAGAAATATTCTCTCTAGAGAACGAAACCCTACTTCTCGAAGCCGCTTCCTCTCTTCTCTTTTTCGGCGGTGGTTAGGGTGGCTACGGTCACCACGGCCACCGCTGGTTCTCGTCCTTACCCTCCTTTCCTTCCCTTTTCTACCCTTTCCCCTCTGTCTCTGGTCCCCTCCTTTTTCTTTCGACTCCGACCAGTCAGTAGCTCCAGACTACTTGTGGGAGTTGCTTCTCCTTCGGTTCGGGCGGAGATCGTCGTAGTAATGAGCTCATTGCCTCTGTTTACCTCTCCTTCTTCTCTAGCCCCTTGCCTCTCTCTGGTTTTTCTCGAGTCTTTGCTGGTTGTGTCGGGGACGTGGTGGAGCAGATCTGACCGTAGGATGATCTTCCTCAACTCCCAGGGCAAGGATCTTCGCATTTCTGAGTTGTCGTGTCTCCGTGGTGGTGGTAAAGCTCGGCCATAAGCTTCCACTTTCGACAGCAGAGCCCTCTTGGATCCAGTGTGGGATGTACTTCTCCGACCTTCAAGGCGTGGATCTTCGTGGATTTGGTAAGCTTTGTCCCTGTTCGTTTGGTGGTTGGCCTAATCGCCGCTCTTCTCCTCCGGATTTGGTCCTTTTTGGAACAGAAATGAGGCTTCTGTGCTCAGCCGTCTATACCAGGGCCTCCCTCTCCTCTCTGGAAAAATCTCGGTCTCCTCTGCCTGCTCGTGTTTTGAGAGGTCATAGGTGACATCCCCCAAACTTGGGTCGCACTTGGTAGAAGTACCGCCCTCCTTATATTGCTTCTCAGGGTTGGTCGGAGCAGTACAGAGGACTGAGTCCGACATTAGGTTTTGGGGCTGATCTGCTCTCAAGGTATACTCATATCCCTTCTCTGGTAGGGGTAATCTTCTCCCTCCGTTCTTGCTCCCTCTTCTGATTCTTCGCTTCTTCTCGATCATGATGGTCGAGCTCGTCGGTTAAGGGGTTGGACGCCGCCGAGGTCTTTGGATATTGTTAACCCTGTTCAGAAGAAATCAGTTGGGGTGGGTCAGGTAAATCGGGTTAGCTTCAGCCGTAGCGGTGTTGGCCATCGGCATTTAGATTCAGATTTCTCCTCTTCTGAGGGTTATCAATCTAAAGAACTGGGAGTAGTTTCATCCCTTTCTAGTTTAGGGCCATGAGTTGACCTGGTTTTTCGGCTTGGGTTTCGGAAGTTATTCCCTTGCGCTTCATGGTGGACAAACTCGAGTTACTAGACCTTTCTCTCAAGTTTTTTCCTGGGCTTTAAGGTGGTAAAACTCGGGTTCCAGACCTTGCTTCACTTTCTTCTGCTTCTTCGAGTTTCTCTGTTGTTTAAGGTGGTGATGGTTTGTTTGTTGGTTAATTTGGTGGTTGTTTTGGTAGTCCTAATTTTGACTGTTGTTGTTTTCCTTCTGGGTTTGCATACCCCTCTTAGTTGTTTCTGGCTCGGGTTCTTCTGTATCTGTAACTTGCTCTACCCGTGTACTCCTCTTCCCTCTTAAAAGAAGTTTTATTTAAATTTGTTTTGCTGATCAAAAAAAAAATCCAACAGAAATGTGAACCTAGAAACCAAGTTCGGTGGAAGGCAAAAAAAAAACCCTTATCATTTCAAGTGTCAACAAAAATAAAAATAATGTTCAAACGTCTTGGGTACAAGTCTCGTGCTCGAATAAATTTCCATTTCGTACCACAAACATATCCTTCAAGATTTTCAACCTCTTCAATGTTCTTGATCGTCCATTTCCTCTCGCAAGGCCTCTAGTTTTTGCATCATGAAGGAGTATTTTTGCAAAATGTCCCCGCCCTTGTCCACTAGGCGATCGCCCCTTTTCTCGACGCTATTGCCTATAGCAACAAGGTGATCGCCAATGTCCACAAAGCGACTACCCAAATGCCAGAGGTGACTGCCAGCATGGCTGAGACGGTCGAGTGATCCACACAAATCATGGTCGGCTCTGGCAACCAAGGCGAAGAAAAGGACGAAAATGATTTTGGTTCTTATTTTTGACCCCATTTACAAATTGAAATTGTGTATATGCTTCTGATCTTTCTTTCTCGTTCCTTCGGTTCTATTGTGAAGGTGGAGGGTTTGAGGGAGATGCGGATGTTGTGAGGTTTGTAAAAGGTTCCCTCTGAATTGATAAAAATGAAAGAGAACAGTAACGAAATAAAGGGTGGCGTACGGTTGAATCGGAAGAACATTCCAAATTTATCTTGTGTTATCACATTTTTTTTGAAAGACCGTGTCATCACATTCTATTTGACCAAATAAGTTTTAATCTAAATACTTGAGCATTGGCATTGGACATTGGATGAAAATGTTCATTTGGGTTAGTTTGATGGTATCACTATCACATAAGAATAAATTTAATTTATTTATTTTGATTTGATTTGATTTCGATAATTAAATTGACAATCATAAAGCCTTAACGTACAAACCAGCAGAGAGAATGTCTCTCTCTTCTCTCTAGAAGTCGAAAACCTAGCCCCTTTTTTCCGCCGCTTCTCCCTCCGTTACTGCCGGTAGCCACCATGGCTTCGACCGTGGGAGCCACCGGTGGTTCTCTCGACCCCTCTCCTCACTTGCCCCTCTCCTTTCTTCTTCCTCCCTTTCTCCTTCGCCTTCTCCCCTGCTTTTTACCCAGTTCTTTTTGGGTTTCCTCAGATCTACAAGTGGGAGGTCGTTCCCCATCGTTTCTTGGTGGTGTGGATCGTAGATCTGGGTTCCCTCTACCTTCTTCTTCTTTCTGAGCCCTTTTTCGTCAAGATCTCCACACTAGCCCTTTTCTCTCAGGTGTGTTCCCGGTGGAGTGGACTCCCGGGCCTTGTCGGGTGTACGGCAAGGGGTGTTGGTCTTTCAGACCTTGGTTCGGGGAATTGGGGTTTGGAGGTTGATTTTTTGGGCGTTCTTCAGGGCTTCAGTTAACCGTGCTTCAATCTTACTTCCCAGCTTCGATTGAAGTGCGTCTCACCTCCTTGGGCGTCAATTGGGTGTTGACCGGCGACGGGTTCTGTGTTCTTCAGATCTGAGACGCGGGCAGTAGGGTTTGGGCGCCAGATCGAGAAGATTGGGCTGGATTTTGCCTCTCCTGCTGGCCCTACAAGACTGGTATCACCCTTCCCCTTCCCTTAGCATCGTATCTTTTCTTTCTTGGTGTTGGCCGGAAGATTTCGGTGGCTTAAGGGTCTGGGTTGAGTGGTTTTGGTTGGTGTAGGGTTGAGTTCTGCTGTTGGTTGGGCGCTGGGTATTTTGTTGGGGTTTTGTTTTGTTTTCTTTCTATGTTGCTGTTTTTCTTATGTTGCTTTCGTTGGCTCTTAGTTTACTTAATGGGTGTTGAATTTTCTTGGGTAAGAGTCCCAACCCTGAGGGGTGTAGTTGTTCTTCTTGTTTGGTTACTTGGGTTGGTTTAGACATTTGTTTTCTCTGGTTTTGAGGTGCCTCAGTGCATGCTCTGGTTTGTAAGTTTCAAGAGGGTTGAACCCTTGGTCTTGTTTTCGGTTTGAAAACCTAACTTTTTAATAATAATTAGCTGATAAAAAAATCGACAATCATATATTATTTGTTTCTTTCTGTGAATCTTGTAACCTCTTAGATACAGAAGTTTAAACTCTTTAATGGGGGAACCATGAGTCCTAACCTGTTTTAACCTTTGTTTTGGCGATTCTAACTAGGCTCAACCTTTGTTTGCACTTCTCAACTGTGACCTTTCTATTTTTCGCACAAACTATCATTTACCGTCTGTTCTGACGATTCCATTAGTTTTTTGGACATGTGTTGGTCACGTGCACAATAACATTTTCCTAACGGAATCGTCAAAATAGACAGTAAATGATAGTTTGTGCAAAAAAATGGAAAGGTCACAGTTGGGAAGTGCAAACAAAGGTCAAACCCAGTTGAGATCGCCAAAACAAAGGTCAAAGCAAGTTAAGACACATGGTTTCCTCTCTTTAATAATATCGTTCAAAACATTTCGATTACACTTTTTACAAGTTCTTTACGGTCTCACCCTTATTTGAGTTTATTGATTCAAATCTCAGTAGACATACTTGTTTGAAAACATGTGTGGGTAATGAGTCAAGAATAGATTAGAATAGGGCTTCCTTATAATTTTCCTCTAATCAAAGAAGGACATGGGATGAAAATAATACCTAATGAAATCTTATGATTGTTGTATTTAAGTTGATAAAGTGTATTGCCTCACGCGAATATCCTTTCGACGACCATATAGCCATGAACTGTCTTAGTTTGTCTGTAATATCCAGATGCCATGCCATACTGACGGATTCGGGTGTCGAGGGGTGGAATATCCGCAAAGGTCATTAAGTTCCTCTGTCCCCCATAAATAAAAATCCTCTTGTACTACCAAGGATGCCTCGTTGAGAGCAGGAACAACGGGCCGTCCCATTGTGAGACGACTTTTACGCGGGCCGCAAAAACGCGGGTCGGGCCGCAACCTGCGTCCCTCGTCCCGCAATTGCGGGCTGAGCCGCGTCCCTCGCCCCACGTCCCGTGTCCTCGGCCAACCAATCCCAAGCTACCACACGCCCTTTTTAAAAAAAAATACGAAAAATCAGATTTAACTCAATATGATTGGTTCACTCACAATACGTGCTTCACTAGTGAGCCTCATACTAAATCCCCATTGTAAAACACTCATTATTCTGATCCCGAGTCCCACTATTTTGTCTAGTCCCCCCAGGTCCTCGGCACATGCTCCGTAGAATTGGTTAATGGTTGACACTTTCTATTTCCGGTGCTCCACCGGAGATCCACGTGTGTGATACTCAAGATAAGCATGTACGTCCTTTGTTGTTGGGTGTAGAGATATGTCTGGATAGTCATCACTGAACTTTACAAAGATATGTCTTTCCTGGCCCTGACCAAGATATATCTCGTTGAACTTCGGTTGTGATATAGGTACCAGACACCTCTTGGCAAAACTCTCCATCTTTAAAGTTACTAGCGAATCGCTCCAAACACTGATCTAAACGGGTAAACTGATCTCAAGCACATTACCAAGGTCAATCACACAATTAATCATCGGTAACAGTGTCATCTTATTGAGCCGACCAAAAGTCGTTAAGGGTCTGATCAATAGGATCAAACCCTTAGTTCACGCACGCTTCAAGTGCGCTTAGATGGAGTACTCTGCTTGAATACTTCATTTCCGGTGATTTGTTCTTTGCCCCAAGTCTTTCATAAATGGCGGCCCACCATCACACATAGGTAGCTCATCAGGCACTTCTCACAAGCATTATCCCAATCAAGTCTGGGGCTATTAAGGATATAGAGTCCATTCTGGTAGCATAATCCATCAAGTACGTCTCTATCGCACCACCAAAAGTGGTTATGGATTACAATCTATCAGAGTGCAAGTGCGTCTCACAACCTAAGACTTGAAGTGAGCCTGGTTGAACGCGCCTCACACGCACAAAACCTAAGACTGGTCCTCGTTGGGTCCGCCGCGCCTCAGCTTTCACGTCTCTGGACGTCTCGTGTCTGACCCTTCACGGCCTCTGTCTCCGGCCTGTTCTGGTCATCACCTCATCACCCTGGTTCGTTGATTTTCTCGGAGACACTAGGTCGAAGCTGGAACGTCGATTTCATCGAGTTTCAATCAGACGCTTCATGCCACCGTCTCCGATCTGTGAGGGCTGAAGTGAGGTTACGTGTTGATTTCGGTTGTTGTAGACTCTGGTCGGAGTCTTACTATCAACACTTGAATAGCCCGCCTGATTCGTGCCGCCGACGCCTGCCACGAAATTAGGTTTGCTCCTGTTTTTTCGTGCCGCCGCCTGATACCATTTCTCGGAGGCACGTTCAGAGGCTCGTGAGGAGCTCTGGTTGGGTGTTTGGTAGGCCGAGCTCGGGAAGCAGAGTCTGGGTTGTCGAGTTTTGGGCCAACAATGGTTAGTCGTCATCGTCGAGATAGATCAATTTCGGGGTTGATCTCTTGGCTCCTTCATGGTTGTGGGTGTCGTTGTCCACCAATCCAAAGAGGACCCAATACCTATTGCTCGTGGTTCAAAAACAGAGGAGGTATTTTTTTCTCAATATTTGTTGTTTTGTGGTAATATGTTGCCTCAACAACACAGTTCTTAGAAGAAAACATCAAGTCCTGCTTGAGAACCAAGTAGGTGTTCTTAAGTCGTTACCCTATTGTAATGGAACTACTCTCTTTTTCAACCTTCTGCTCCGAATTAGTTTCTCTCTATGGTGAATAATGTGATATAGTCTCACGTGTTACGGAGAAAAAGGCTTCTAGATCTGGTTTAAAGGTAAGGGATGGTCGTCAGGCGGTCCGTACCCAAAGGAAGCCTAAAGCTCGTACAAATTCTGCTTCGGAGGTGGAGTTGCTCCCGGTCAAATCTCGTAGAAAGCGACGACCCAAAACGGCTTCGGGTGCGAAAAAAAGTCCCGGATGACAAAGGTCGAAGCGAGACTACTGCGAAACAACCATCTGCTGATCGCAGGAGGAATTTGGACACTGATGCAGTTAGGGTTGTTGAGCATGTCACAGTCCTTAGAAGCGTTACGGAGACGCAGACAGATGCCATTGCTAATCAACCAGTAGCTTCAAGGCATGTTTGTCGGACCCGAGCAGTGAGGAAAGGTAAATACTCTGAACAAGAGGAAGAGGTGTTTGTGAGTAATTTACCGTTTGAGTCATCATAAGGTTGGACTCAGAATATTTTCAGTCCTTTTGGTACGATTACGTCCTTAACTGTTCCTAAACGGCCGAGTCGAAATGGTAGATACTTCGGTTTCATCCATTTTGATTCTAAAGGAGCAGCGGCTAAAGCGATTGAGGTTTTAAATTGTTTTAAAATCGATGGGTATATTTTATTTGTCGTTGTGGCGTGGCGTCGCCGGTCGGAATTGGAGTTGAATCAAGCTCTGCAACTCAGAAGATTGATTATGTTTCTGGGGTTCAGACACATAGTAACCTTGGGAAGAATTTGGTTGAGCTCGTTTCTTCGGCAAAGGATGAGGACGTCTTGAGTTCTCAAGTGCAATGGAATGTTGGGGCATCTGTAGGCCTTCTCGGAGACTCACCGGAGTTAGTTGTGCACACCGATCAAGATGAGAATAGAAATCGTGATTCCGGTGATCGCGTTTCTGATTTCGGGGATCATGATGAATGCATTGATTCTGGGGACCCTGATACAATTGAGGATGATTGCGTTGTCTGTGGATCGACCCTTGTATCATCTGGGCTTGTTCAAACTCAGTCTATTCCAGTCCAACCCGTGTCGCTGGTGCTGGATCCGGCCCATGCTTCTGATGCTGTTGGAGCAATTGGTGATGTGTCCACAGGTCAACCGTCGTAGCATATGGAATCTTTGTGGAAGGACACCCTCATCAAGAAGCGGGTGAGTCTCCCTCCTAAGTATTTAACGGAATTCTACACTGTGATGTGTAAACCAAATGTCTCGGACCGAGAAAAATATGTTCGTCCCGTCGACATTGGGACAGGTTGAGCAAGTCCGAATTGGAAAAACTCAAGTCATAGCTTCGTCACATGGTACCGACGCAAGGACTACACTTCGTGAGTTGGTTGCCAAAAAGAAGGATGTGACGACTCAGCGGTGACCCCGGCGACAATGATTGACGGGTTTTGTTGTTTCTATTTTTGATCCTTGTTTCTTTTTTGAAAAGGCTTGGCCTTTTGGCTCCCTTTGATGGAGTACCTTTGTAATCGTTGGTGGCTACCCTACTTCTTGAATCAGGACATTCTAATTCTTTTTTGAATCGGTCTTATTAATAAATTTTCGAGCTTATAAAAAAAAGTGCGTCTCACAAGCACCACCAATACTGGTTATATATTGTTATCAAGATCTATCAAGTGCGTCTCATAGCACCACCAAAACTGGTTATAGATCATCAAGCACTACTAATGTTATAGGAATGAGAGATGTACTGCACCAAGACTAGTATGGCTGCATATGACAACTAACACGTGTCATCCATATTTTCTTGACCTGTGGGCTTGAACTTCATCCCTTTTGACATATCAAATAGTATTCTCCTCGGTTGACCTTTTGTGAAAGTATCAACAAAATTTCTTTCGGATCTCACAAATTCCAAAGAAATCACTCCACTTTCAGGAGTTTTCTAAAGACGTCATGCTTGATACGAATGTGTCTCTTCTTACCATTGTACATGTAAAAACCGCCCCCGGTCGATCCCGGTCGAACCGGTGATTTTAGGCGAAAGTTGACTTTCCGCCGGAAAAGTCGACCGATGACTCCGAGAGTCATTGGAGACCTTTCCGGGACCCAAATAGCTTAGCCGTTGTTACGGTTAGCTTAGTTCGATCGTTTCCTTTCAAAGGTGTAATTTTGAGAAAAAGTCAACTCGGGTCAAACTTAGCTTAATTAAGGACTAAAACTAAGTAAAGTATTTGAGCTGGATTTAATTGGGTTAGAGGTGGTTCCCACATGGACACTTGTCCATGTTGGCTTGGAAGGGAAGAAATGGGTGAGATTTGACCAAACTACCCTCATGTGAGCCAAAGGAGGGAGAGGGAGCAAGAGAGACATTTTAGGGAGATCATATTTAGGTTAAACCCCCAAAAGGTGAGCAATTCAGCCCATTTGCATTGTGTTGGTCGAAAATCACCAAAGGGAGAGAGAGAGTTGGAAACCATTGAAACTTGAAGAAGAAGAAGAAGAAGAAGAAGAAGAAGAAGAAGAAGAAGAAGAAGAAGAAGAAGAAGAAGAAGAAGAAGAAGAAGAAGAAGAAGAAGAAGAAGAAGAAGAAGAAGAAGAAGAAGCAAGGAGAAAAGGGAGCTCCTTTAGTGGATTTTCACCTCCAATCCTCTCCATTTCTACTTCATCTTCTTCATCTCTTCATTTCCTAGAGGTTAGTACTCATTAAAAACATTCCTTGATGAAATTGTTGTTGTGGGTTTGAGTAGAGATTGCATGAACTAGTGGGTTTTGGGTGTTGGATGGTTTAGATGTTGATTTTTGAAGAATAAATGGAGTTTGATGATAGAAATCACTTGGATTGTGTTGTTTTTGATGAAACCCATTGTGAGTATTGAAGTGTTGAAGTTATTGGGTATGTTTTGGATGTTTGGGAGGTCATCAATGGAGTTTGGAGGTGGAAAATTCGAGGAAACGAAGTTGAGGAGGAAGAAGAAGGTCTCTCTGCCCAGACTGGCACGGAAGGCCGCACGGACCGGACCTGATTCCGAGCCGGAGTGCCGCATGGACCGTGCCAGGTACCGGGCCGGAGTGCCGCACGGACCGAGCCGAGTACCGGGCCAGTGTGCCGCATGGGACGGGTCGGGTACCGGGCCTGTGGGCCGCCCGGATTGGGCCTCATTCTGGCCCAATTTTCCTTCTGCCCATATTTCGATCTTCGGACGTAATTCGATTATTTTCTCGTTAAAAACGCAGTTGAATTAGCATTGATTCGCGAATTGTTTGTGATCTTAGACTTTGGACCCGAGCACGAAAGATGAGGATACTAGACGGGTCTTGAAGTGACTAAGCGTTTGGAAAGCGATCGAGGAAGGGAAAGTAGCGAATACCGGTTTAATTGCGGAAAGTTACTAGTATGCATATAGGTTGGGAATACTCAATATAATTGTTAGAATTGCATGTTAGGATGTGAGGAACGAGTGAAATGAGGGATAGCTTACGAGTCATGTCGAGCCGTAAGTTTGGGAATTGTCGTGTTGTAGAAATGCATGTGGGCCATGTCGAGCCCTTAGGTTGGCGTGTTGATTGTGATGCTTGAATGCGTGGTTTATCCATTCATAGATTGAGAATCACGATATGGTATGCTCGGTATAGTATGTTGTTATGTTGTGGCAAGTGTGATATGTTTGATATGACGTGAACCAATGTTTGTGATATAATCGGGTGATTAATAGACTGATGTGATGTGTGGTAGTAAGTTGGGTCGGTTGGTATGTCGTGGTTGAACTAGGGTGTTGTGGCATGTTGAGCCTTTCGTGGTATGTTCCGAGACGAGGTGTATTCTGGTATGATACCTACACCGAGGGGGTGTGCCGGTGTAGGGTGGTATCTAGGCCGACGGTGTGGTCCCACGTACGCGGTCCCCCGGTGTGACTAGTTCCGGTATAATACCTACATCGATGGGGTATGCCGGTGTAGGGCCGAGGATAGTGTGATCCGTACCTTGATGATGTGTGCTCCAGGAAGACATCTAGGCCGATGTTGTGTGATCCGGTATGATGTATCGTGATTGGTACCCCGATGTGTGTTCCGGAAAGATATCTAGGCCGATGTTGTGTGGTCCGGTACAATATGGTTGAGTCGGGCTGTGGACAACCGGCGGAGTTCGGGGACTGCTGTACGGGACGTATGGTTGTTTCCCTGTATGTTGTTACTTGGTGATCGATCGTGTGAAATGAGTAAGTATTATTATAGTCATGTGAGTGTGGTTGTAATTATGTGAATTCCTTGATTGTCGTTAGTTGTTGTGCCTTACTAGTATGCCCTAATTGGACGATTACTCGTGGTGGTGAGCGGATACTCATCACCTTAACTACTTTTTCCTACTGAGCGAAAGCTCACCCCCTTTACTTTACTGTTCTACAGGTTTTGAGCGGGATATGGTCTAGTGGGATTCTCAGAGCTTGGGAGCTAGCGAGGGTCTTAGGCTAGTATGGGCTAGAGACGTACTCTCACTATTTTTCTAAACTATTTTGTTGTGTTTTCCAAGTTGTTGACTCGCGTTATCAGACTTGTTGGTTGAATTATCATTTTGGAACATATTTCTTTTATAAATTGTTTTTATTCATTATCGTTTCTTAGTTCACATCTCGAATCCGGTCAAAACCGGATTTGGGGCGTGACAGTACATATTATTCTTCGCAACACAGATAGCCGCTTGTGAATCACAACGTAATGAAACAAGCACAACTTGCCTTTCCCATACAGGCACGTCTATTAACAAGTTCCTCAACCAGTCTGCCTCTTGTCCAGTCAACTCAAGGGAAATGAACTCAGACTCCATGGTAGAGTTGACTATACAAGTCAGTTTTAGTGGGAGTTTGTTGTCTATGTTTGCTATTCGGAATGACACTATATTAGATATTCTGCAGAATAAAGTTGATGATGTTATTATCATTGTTGCTCTGAATGTTTTGTCTTTCAATTGCGGTTTAGCATAAGGTTTGAAAGACTAAATATTGATATCACTGAAGCATTAAGGACCAAGTGGAAATAGGCATGAATGATATCTCATTGCATGAAATTTCCTATCACACATCCATACTTGATATATGTCATTGAATGTATTTGGCATGGTGATCATTGATGAGTCTAGTTACGATTGTTGTAGCAAAGGCCGCTTTGGTCTCATGTTGGTACATGAGATGGACCTAATTGACTAAGGGGGAATGTTTTAAGAATATTGACCATTTTGTGCGCACATACAGTTTTCAAATATAATTGTCATAAGGAATCGATTTGTAGCCCAAGTGGGAGATTGTTGGGTTATTTTATAATCCAACGTGTGGGCTTACAAATGGGACAAATATATTTGGGGTCAACGATTCGTATTGGGCTTGGGAAGTCCAAATTAAAACATAATAATGAGGATGGGCTTTGTAATGTGTGATACTCATATAAGTCTGATTAGAGTAATGTGCTTTATTCAGATTCTATATATAAATGCATATATATAAATGTATATTAGGGTTTGGTCCCCAAGTTCAATCAGCCGTCTCTCTTTTCTCCTCCATTCCCATCTGTAGAGCGAGAGCTTTTGAGAGAGCATAAGGGATTGATCTGTGGAACGCCAAACCAATCTCGTTCTCGAACGAACAATGGAGTCAGGTACGAACTATTGCTGATGCATGTATAAGTCCCGATTGTTTGACTAAGCGTTAAATCTTTAAGGGATTCTATATTTGGTTATAACATCGATTCCTCGTCTGGAATCGCTCCGTTCGATTCGAATTCCAAAGCCAGGAATGGGCATAATTTCTGCTCACGTAACGTTTGATTGCTCGAATCGAGTTTCAAAAGGAGTCAATCGAGACAAAAAATGGTGCACCATGCACATGTTCCCAAAAACCGGGGTTGTTTTTGATGGATTGTTTTGGTCCATTTATACATCACGCTTATTCTCCAGTTATCTATTTTTATCATGGGTGTTTTGTGTCCGTAGGAATAAAAAGATAAAGGCATAAAATAGCATTTTCATTTCTCTTATTGCTGTAAAATTGAACATTTATGAACCACTCAACACCTTTCAAAATCTCTATTTAAACAACACAAGGGAGAGGGAACGAGAACAAGAGAGCTTGGAAGCAGACGCACAATCTAAATGGAGTCGCATACATGTATCAAAATCGTCACCCTCCTCTTCTTAACCTCCCTTGCTCGAGCTGATCGATATGAATACTTCGCGAGCATGCGTAGTTGCCTTGTTTCCATGGGAGATCGCCACGTTTCTATGTATAATAGCCTTGTACATGTGGGAGATCGCTTGGTGTCCAAGGGAGATCTCCTCACCGCCATGGAAGATCGGCTTGGGGCCTTGGAAGACCGGCTTGTGGACAATTTTGGTCGCCATGTGGACAAGGCCAAGGACATCTTGCACAAGCAAGGTTCTAAAAGTCGCTAGGCTCTAGTCGGGCGGCTAGGTCCTTCGGGGATTAATCGAGGACTAGACGGGGATTAATCAGGGATTAATCGAATTTGTATTTTTTTATTTTTGATAGATATATTATTGTATATAGAATAAAATATGAATTTCATTACATTAAAAATGGTAACTAATATATAAAATACCTAAAAATAACACCAGACAATTCAGAAGCACAAACTCTAATATCACCAACATCACAACCATCTAATTATTTTAATTGAGTCAGTATACTACGTAAAATTGTAGGAATCGCCTAGGCGGCTAGACGGGTCGGCTAGGCGACGCCCAATCGGGATTTTTAGAACAATGTGCACAAGTACTGGATATAAGTGCGGGTAGTATTCACACGATAAATCACAACACTCATGAGAGAATTCTCTCAAGTCTTTAATATAATCGGTGGAAATCTCATGACCCACCCCCTAATATCTGCTCCTTTTCCTCCTCAATCCTGAAGATGAAATATAAGTACCCCGTTTTTAAGGGATCGGACCACCGTGTAAAAGAGGCGCTAGATGATACGCATAACTCCTACTAGACCCAACCAGTTAAAGGACTTGTCTAACATGATGGTGTCGGTAAGGGTGAAACGGAAAGGTGAGTCTTCTTCCTCTATCCTCCTCTGGAATCGTGATCTGTTAAAATTCATTCAACCCAAAAACTTAAGTTGATAAGTGGGGGCATAAGATGTATACTACGTGCGGGCCTCGCACATAACACATTCGGTTATCGAATGGAGTTTTATTAATACAGGCCTAAACCAATTTTGATATCACAACAAAACTCATTTCAATCCATAAGTTCAAATTGATAGGTGGAGGCATAATATATATTAAAGAGTCAAACAATTTTGTATATTTTTGATGTCATTCACCCATAAGATGTTGTAGTCCCTCTCGAGTCTCGAGTATCGAGCTGCTGTGCGTGGAGGATCACCGCCCTCCTTTTGGGTGCTGAACCGACACCATCCACCACTTTAACATCCATGTCATTTACACTACAATCTTTATTATTAAAAAAATTTAACATATAACATCGGTTTGAAATCACATAGAGGTTACATTTTAGTGTCTCCTCCGTCAATTCCTCCCGTAATTCTTCAACCTCTTTTAACCTCATGTATCTCTAGGAAGTGAGGATTTGTGCGAGGACATGTCACCTTTTTCCCCAACTCTCAATTTTTGTGTTATGAATGAATACTCGTGGACGTCCCCGGCCTTGTCCAGAAGGCGACCAAAGTTGTCCACGAGCTTTTCTTCCATGATCATGAGGCGATCGGCAATGGACACCAAGCGAACTCCCATATCTACGAGCTGATCACCCACGTCCACGAGGCGATCACTCATGTACACAAGGCGATCCCCCATGCTTATGAGGTTGTTTCCCATGTCCACGAGGCGATCGGGCGCCCTACACATGACCACATAAGGATCGGCACGGGTGAGGGTGGCTAAGAAAAGGGTGGTGATGATTTTGATTCTTATATGTGAAATTGGTGTGTACATTTCCATTTTTTTTCCTGTAGTTCCTTTTCCATTATGTAGTTCGAGAACTATGGGGATAGCGTGTGATATTTATACACATTCAATTTTTTATTAATAGAAAAGTAACGACCAAATAAGTGGTAACAGTTGAAACAGAAGCTTATTATAACTTGTTACAAAGTACTCGAAGAAATGTGTATTAGTGTGACAAGTATGTTATAACTCTCAACATATATTATTGGATTAATTGAGTATTTTTTTTATCAAAAAAAAGTTCTCTGTCCACCTCTTCGTGAGGTTCTCTTCTACCTTTCTAGGGTTTATGATCTCCTACCACCGTCGTCGCCGCCGTCCTCCACGCCGCCCGTCTGCAATCTAGGGCTGCTACTTCTCCTCCACCGCACACGCCTTTCCAGTTCTCTGTCACCAGTTATGGCCCCCTCAGGATATCGGCGCCAGCCCTATGGTGGCGGAGTTTGTTCACCATGGTCGGCGATAGTCCATCCACGAGTATTGCCCTCTCCGCTCAATCTGATCAAGGATCTCCGGCCATGCATCACCAGGAACCTTGGTCATTGCATGGGGGCGTAACCAGGCCATTGGGGCCGTATCGGGACGATGCGTGATGGTTGCAGTTTCGCCGGGAACCAGGGGACGGAGGTCGGGACCATCGACCAGATATGGGATGGGGTCGCCATGATCCCCTTTTGGGAGATTACCACTGGTTGTTGGCTGCGATTCATCCATGGGGTCTGTTGCCCCATCCGTCATGCATGGTGGTCCCCCCTCCGATCATGGGGCCTCGGCCGACGCCATGCATGGTGACCCCTCCTCCGAGCAGGACGCCTCGACCGTCGATGCCCTTCAGAAAACAGGCAAACCCTAGACTGCATGAACCTTCGGGGACCCGAAGAGTCTACGGGACTCGAGGAGCCCCATCTAGGGTTCCAAGTCCACAACCGTCGTCGCCAAGAAGCCGAGGAGCCCAATATAGGGTTCCAAGTCCACAACCGCCGCCACCAAGGAGCCAAGTTTCGAGGGCCCCAAGGTCCGGGACATTGAAGGCAATCGGCCGCCCTAGGCTCCCAGTGTACACTTAAGGGGAGATGTCGCTGGTCCGTCAAGGGATACCAAGGTACAACCCTGGCATTGGCCCCCAGCCTCGGAAGTTCAAGCAAAGACAGAAGTCTGAGGTGCCTGAGGAAGAAGCTGTGAAACTGGACTTCCCAGATACATCCGGCCAAGCTCAGGACCAGGGGGCCATAACCCCCCCCCCCCCCCCCCCCCCCGAGGGGTGAATGATCTCCCAATGCGGGAGTGGGGTGGACCGTCGAGGGACTATACCCACAGACCCTGGACCACTGCAGCCGGGAGGTCTCGGGGAATCCGCACTACAGGCTAAGTTATTCCTTGTTTTCCTTTGGATAGGTCGAATAAATGTTTGGCTAGATAGGGTTCGGGTTGTGTTTTATTATTTGTTTGAAACGTTGGTTAGAGGAACTCTTGAGTTTGGATCTGCGAGACAAAGCAGACTTCACATATGGAACCATGAGCGTCTGACGGGCTGCGACCGGTTGGGACAGAAATCTGGTATCCGGGACTGTTACGTTCCGTCTTGTAAGCATGATATGTTATCGTAATACAATACCTCTTTCCCGTTTCAAAAAAAAACTCTCAACATATATTTCGTAATGAATTCTTACAAAAAAACAAGGGATAAATATCATTTTGTTATGTGAGCAAATGTCGTTTTTCATTATCTGACTGTGTGGGACCTTCAATTTAGATTTATGTCAGTGAGTTTATTTAATTTTTAAAAACTAACAAAATTTGATAAAAAGTAACGCTAATGTTTTCAAAAAATGCATGTCATTTTTTGAAGATCAACTCAAAGTCAATAACAAAACTTGAAAATTAAAATAGCTCAATGACATGACTTGAAAATGAACGTGGCGTACAGTATAACCATGATAACAATGTCAAATATATCGACCAAAAATGAAGTTTTTCCTTGCAACAACTGTGACTCATTCTTTTCCCTTGTACGCGAACAAAAGAAACCGAGACTCTAGTGATAATTTTAATTGAGGAATAGTATTGATGAAAGCTTGGTATTAAACAACTAAGAAAATTATTATTTATAGAGAGGAATCTAGATAAAACCCTGATATAAAGATGAGAACAACAAGATTTATTCGGAAATGACCGAAGACCTGAAAGGCTGAAACTCAATGGTTGAAATGCAAAAATTAGTAGAGGTCATTGATTGAAGTCACCATGTAGACTGTCGTAAAAATCGGGTTAGGCTGCACCACGTCAGTGTTTGGATGCTGATTTTTACAATACTGATCCGATTTTATCAAATTAGACGGTTTCAGGCTGGCTTGAACAAATTTGAGTTATATTTTGAACTGATTAGATATCAATACATCAAAAAGCAAATTAGGTATCAATACATCAAAAAGATTATAAAACACTTTATTGGAAAATCAGAAGTTTTAAACCTAGGCTCTGATACCTAGATCTTAGAACAATATGATTCTCACAGTTAATTAACGATCAAGAGAACGTACATTCATCCATAAGAACGACGGTAGGACTTGAGTGATGAAATTGATTTCTCTCTCTTGACTCCTTTAGGCGGCTCGATTTAGGTTTTGTGATGGCTAATAAATCTAACATAATGACTAGAGAGAGGACGAATTCCTAGGATTTCATACTTATATACCCACCAACATGGTCATAATAGGAATTACCTTTAATTAAAGGGGTAATTCCATTTTAGTACCCTAAAACTTTCGGATTTCGTTTTTAGCACCCTAAATGTTTTTTGTGCCACTTCAGTACCCTAAATCTTTGTTTATTCCAGTTTAGTACCCAATGTCTGATTTTCCATCCATTTTTTGATGGAAAAAAGTCATGTGCCTTGCACATAACCCTATCTTTTATAATAATACCAAAACTACACTTCGGTAATTTAAATAAATTGAATTTTTGAAAAATAAAAATGATTTTTATAAATAAAAAATCAGACGTTGGGTACTAAACTGGAATAAACAAAGATTTAGGGTACTGAAGTGACACAAAAAACATTTAGGGTACTAAAAACGAAATCTGAAAGTTTTAGGGTACTAAAATAGAATTATCCCTTAATTAAATAAACCTACAACGACGATGCAGTTCAAGCAATAAAGTATTCAGAAAGGTTTACCTGCTAGCTAAAACCCTATCCATTCCTTAAGGAAGCCGCAACCACACATGAATTTCTCGGTACGAAACGTTCTGATTAGATAAAAAGAGGTTTGAACTCCTAGCTAATTGCTATCATTATTACATAAGCCAGTCTTTCGTTCAATCACAGACAACATTCTTGCCTAACTTGTCACTATAAAACACAAACTAAGGAAGAGAAGCAAGAACTACAGAGCAACCCAAACATACTAAACAAAGCAAATAAATCTACCCATCCCACCCGAGGCACAACATTAAGAGCACGAATGCTCGATTAAATTTTTGGAAACTACACCACCTGAAACATTTAAAATCAACAGATTAATAGGCTAGGGTAGGTATGATTACGGATAAGAAAAGTCTAGACTCTCTCTGGACGTTTCGGGGATATTCCAAACTTATTTTATTTCACGAAAGAAATACGCAACACGCCGTCGTTTTGTAACGAAGAGGGGGTAAAACAGGGTTTTTTTTGCTTGGTTGTGTTTTCCTTAGAGCATGTACAAAGTATAATAAAAGAGTTTGAATTAAGGAATTGGATTAGGGGTTTAAATGTTGATGGTATAAAATAGTGAGATACAAAATTTAATAAATTGTGTTTTATAATTATGAGTCTATTGAGTTCTAGATTGTGAGTGGATGTTGACCGGTTAATTAATTAATATTTTATTGTTTTATTTAATTCTTTATTAAAACAGTTAATATTACATAAAATTGAAATAAATCTGAAAAAAATAAGTAATGATAATATAAAATAATGATTAATAAATTTAACATGAATAAAAATGAACTTGAGCTTTTATTAATCCTCTTTTAATACAACCCCAACAAAATACAAGTTCAATAATATAATTAAGGGTTAATTGTTGAAACTTACCCTTATGTATTGGTCACGAACACTATGCTACCCTCCTTTTCAAAATCATATTTGCGATACCTTATCTATTGGTCACGCGATTACGTTAGGAAAAATAGACTGTAAAATGCCGTTTTTCCATTCCGTTAGTCATATGACCTCAAGTGTCATATAATAGATGGTAAAATGCCGTTTTCCCCTTCATTATTTGACTTTTATACATTTTATAAGGAACATTATCATTGCACCCTCGTTGTTGTTCCTTATAAAATATATAGAGGTCAAATACTTAAGGGGAAAAAACGTCATTTTACCATCCATTATATGACACTTGAGGTCATATGACTAACGGAATGGAAAAAAATGGCATTTTACCATCTATTTTTCCTAACGTAATCGCGTGACCAATAGATAAGGTACTGCAAATACGATTTTGAAAAGGAGGGTAGCATAGTGTTCGTGACCAATACATAAGGGTAAGTTTCAAAAATTAACCCTATAATTAAACATACACATCATTGTGGTGGTGGTGGTGGTTGTTATCGAAAAGCTTTAATTTCAGCTTCAATCTCTTCCATAAGTTGCCAAATTCGGGACTTCAGCGAATCTTGTCGTCCCAACTGGCTTCGTTGCAGTTGGAGGTATCCTTTTCGTCAAGGCATTGTATTTTTCGTAGTATTATTGCCACTGGTCGGTTAACTGGTGAAATAGGCGGGTCCTTTCTAGGTTGCATTTGGACCTTGATCGTTCCAGCTCCGCCATGGCAGTTATTTGGTCTGTGAGGTTGTTCCCCTTCCTCTTCGAAGCCTTCTTGCCCAACGGTCGCGTTTGGCGAGGTGTTTGAGAGGGACTTGTCGTATGGGAGGGGGGTGTTTCGCTGAGAGGGACCTCACCTCCCTCGTTCAGATCGCAAGATGCCTTGAGACTCACCGTGTGACAGGTGTGTAATCTTCAGTTGTACTTGTGGGTGGGGTTGAGATATAATTTCCAGCCTCATCCAAGCGTTGTCGTTGCCGGCGTATATTACCCATGGTGCATTCCTCGACATTGAACTTCTCATCGCCCTCAAGCATCTCAACCCAATGATCGAGGTCGAATGTTTTCGGGTGACCAAACGGTCTGTCTTCCTCTAGGGTATCGAACCATATATGTTTCGCCGCTCTCATGTGGTCATCATAGTTCCATCCGCTATGGTACTCGAACTTCGAGGTCTTCAGATAACCGAGGAACCTCATTGTCCGCGACTGATATGAGGCTCAATGTTTCTTGATCGCATTCCACCTGAAATAAGGATGTTCTCTGGTCGCGTTGTACATGTTCGCAACAGTGCACCAGAATGTGTCTCCGATTTGGGAGTTTCCCTTAATCGGGTCTTTTGTTGTCGAGAGCCACATTCGTATGAGGTGCTTGTCCGCCTCGATGGTCCATTTCTTCCGTGCTTGTGTTGTTGTTCGAGGTCGTTGTTGGGAAGGTCTGTAGAGGATGACTGTGACGAAATACGAGTGCCAGTGTGTAGTGGGTAATCGGGGTACGAATAGTATTGTGGTGGAAGCGGTGTCGGATGGTAAACTTGCGACGACGGTTGGTACCATTGCGGTTGTGATGGGTGAAATTATGGTTGCGATGGGTGGAATTGCGGTTGCGATTGGTGGAATTGACCTTGAAAAATAAATTTTAAAAATAAATTACAACAATAAACGATAGTCTGAAAGTACATGAACTCGAACCCGGTTGCATATAGGGGAGAAAGCGGAGTTCTCACTAGGTTGTGTTAACATATAGCGGAGGCTGCCTGCTAGTTCCTCGGCGAACAATCTGAAATCCTCCGAGCTTCGTTGTTTGTCATCCGCCCTACGTTGTCTGCCATCCGATGAATGTGAACGGGTATTTTCGTCGTCCAACATTTTTCACGAGGATAATGGGAATGAAATAGTGCAATTTAGGAATGCGATAGTGAAATTGGAGAATGGGTGAGTGATGAGAATGGGGTATTTATAAGTATAGAAATAATTAGATTTGTTAATTAAAAAAATATTACCGTTTCTGACCGCTGCCCAACGGTCGGAATTTTTTTCTCGAATTGCCATGTGGCGGCATCCTATTGGCTGACTGGACGACCTGGGACGCGCATCCCTCGTCCCGTGAAACCGAGCCGCAGGATGCGGGACTCAGCCCGTCCCGTGTTTTTGCGGGACGCGGGACACGAAAAAAACCGAGCCGCAGGACTTATCCCGTCCCGTGTTTTTGCGGGACGCGGGACACGAAAAAAACTGCCCCACAACGGGAGGGCTCGCGTCATGCGTCCCACAAAAGATCCTCTATTCTACTCTATCATCCTAATATTCGAGATCAAGTACGCAGAGAATATACACAGAGGGGTCCCTGTCAACCACATCAACATGATTTTTCATTAACACAACATGATTTTCAATGATTTTTCATCAATATGAAATCTCGACGTCACTTATTTTAATAAGTAGTCATTATCGTTTTTATGCAATAATAATACTTTTAATGTTAATTTTTGAATTACTTTGACATTTATTATTATCGTGTAAAAAAATTTGTGCTCCCGTCACATGAAATGCTGAATCCGCCATTGCCTTCGATCCAAAAACGTCGTAATTTCCACAGCTCGAGCTTTTGGGTGAGCGCGTCCTCTACCCTGAAACCTACCATGCTCCTGTGATAGCATCGGTTAGAGTTTCTGTTTTGAGTTTTGTTTTGTTTAATTGTTTTTCTTTGAAAAAACATCTT
This sequence comes from Erodium maritimum, assembly GCA_963921825.1. Classification (NCBI taxonomy): domain Eukaryota; kingdom Viridiplantae; phylum Streptophyta; class Magnoliopsida; order Geraniales; family Geraniaceae; genus Erodium; species Erodium maritimum. The sequence goes on along the minus strand of OY997590.1, from coordinate 3,481,342 downwards.
GAGAGTTTCTGTTTTGAGTTTTGTTTTGTTTAATTGTTTTTCTTTGAAAAAACATCTTGAGTTTTGAGGACGACTCTCTCTCACGTGCAATATCAACACATGTTACTGATCATGTTCATTCATTATCTCTTTGGAATCAATGTGTCTCAACCACTTTTCAACTTTTTCTCCCACCTACTCCATCCCGCGTGACCCATTACTTTTTCCTCTGCATAGTGCATAGTATCGATAGGAAGGTGGCACGAGGCACGTAAATTATAAAACAATATATTCAAATATTTAAAAATACAGTTGTGTATTATTTTATTCAACTGATATTACTTGAATGATAAAATAAAATCATAAAATTATTTAAAATACAAGAAGAATCTATATCGAAATCCCTGTACTGATACTAGAGAAATCGAGCTATTCATAGTTTTGTAAACTAGGAATCTACATCGAAATCTTTAGAATAACTCTATTGATATACATGCTCTAAGAGCATCCACGAGTCGACGCTCGCCGTCGGCAGTGGCGGAGAGCTGTTGGCGGTGATCATTAAAATAATTTTTTTTTTGTCTCCCCGTCAGTTCACCGTCGGCGGGAAACATCAGCACCGTGCAATGGATGACTTTTTGTCGACAGAGAGCCGCTAGCGGTGTGAATAAAATATTCTCAAAATAAGAATTAAATTAAACTAAATTGCATAAAATTAGGACTAATACAAGATGACCGATCGAAATTTGAACTACGAAGCAAATTAAACTAAGTTAAGCGTCTCCAAATTTATTCCAAAGGTGTTCGACGAGGTCGTCCTTCAATTGATAATGCATGCGTTCATCTTGCATCCTCTGAGTGTTTTCAATATAACCTGGGACGGGACGAAACTTTTTCCGCAAAATTTGGTTTACTGGGCCCATTCTCATCTGTTGGTTCAATGTAGTCGTCGTATATATGTTGTCCTGCCTCGACTATCATATAAGTACATGGTAACACATGCATTCATCACCAAACTAAGGTCCCAGAACATTCACAAGCGATTCAATCGAGTGATCATGTGAAACCAAATTTGTTTGAGCTTCTTATCCTCAAACTGTGTGTAAGAGTTGAATATATATATATATATATATATAGGGTCGTTATCTATTGAAAATCATAGGTTTCACTATAAATTGAAAATCAGTTTCCACCGTAGGATTCTGTATATAGATGGTTGAGATTGTTTGTGGTATTTGTTGTACTAACAATTAGGGATAATTATCATTCCCAACCTCAAACTTTAGGTCAAATTCATATTCTAACTCCTCCTCACCTTTCGTTTCAAATCCTAACCTCAACTTTCGTTTTTTTTTTCAAAACCTATCATTTACCGTTCGAATTAACGGAACAGTTAATTTGCTAGTCACGTGCACACTTACGTGACCCCATATTTCAAATTTCTTCCCATTTTGTTTCCTTAAAACTACTACTTAAATGTAAGATTGTGAATGTGAATGGATTTAGGAGGGTATCAATGAGAAAGGGTTAAGGGTAAAAATGGTAATAAATTCGAAATATGTGGTCACTTAAGTGTGCACGTGACCAACAAATTAACTGTTCCGTTAATTCGAACAGTAAATGATAGGTTTTGAAAAAAAAACGAAAGTTAAGGTTAGGATTTGAAACGAAAGGTGAGGAGGGGTTAGGATATGAATTTGATATAAAGTTTAGGGTTGGGAATGATAATTATCCCTAACAATTATATTGATTTTCCAAAATTTAATTTTACAAGACAAAAGGGCATATACGACATTTCAGAACACTATTAACTACCAATACCTCACACGATCTACAAGCCCTCCCTCTCTCTCACCTCAGCTTCTCTCTAGTCGAACCTCGTCACATCTCCGAGCTCGCCGTGAAGCTTCCATCCGACCCAGCCATCTTCATCTAACCTTCACCAAAATTAGTTGGTCGGTAAATCCTTTATCGTCGCTGGTCTCTGACGCCTCTGCCGTTTATTGCAGCGACCCTCCGTTCGCCAAAGATCGAAGCTGGGGATGAGCCAAAAGGGTGGCAGAGCTATGTCCGAGCATGCGATTATTTGGTCGTCTCTGGATCTCTCTCTGTCTGCCCTAATCTGTGGAAGACTCGCAACGACGAAGAGGAAAGAGAACTAGAAGCTTCAATTCGGGTAATTTGCTTACGCTTATGGGTTCTAGATTTCTGAATGTTGGAGGTGTTTCTGTATACAAATGTTGAATTGATGAATGAGAAGTTTTGTAGGCTGCTATTGGGCTAGGATATGTTCGGTGAAGGCTAGGGTGTTGCATCAGCCTTAGCATTGTTCAATGCCATCACCAATCTTGTAGGTCCGTTAAAAAGATTTTGGGATAAGCAAGGTACAAGCTAAAATTTTTCAGTTTTAGAGTACGGGTAATTAGTCCTTCAAAAAGTTGTAGGGAACTTTATTGAAAGTTAGTAAGGATGAACGATTCATTTTAAATGCAAACTTTGGACAAGTTAGTTTGGAAAAAAGATAAAAGTTTACTATTGTTTCAATATCTATATACATATGGTTCATTATGTGTGTAACAACTAGTACTCAGTATTATCAATGATGCAATGTTCTGTAAATTTATCAATTGTGCTTTCTAATTGTTTCAATCTACATGTACTAATGTTTCAAAGTCCTGTAGTGTTGCATTGTTGCCTCAGTAACTTAGTAGTTTTATTATGTTACGACATATTGGTCATCATATTGAACTAAATTAATTTTAAAAGGTTTCAAAATTTATATACATTTGTTTCAACTGACTTCAATGTTGACACAGAATACATAGTAGTTTACTAATGTTTCATTAGTTAAACATAAATGGTTCATTCTGTAGAACCCAATCTCTCATGTTTCATTAGTTGAACATAAATGGTTCACTCCGTAGAACCAATCTCGTTGTAATGTAAAGTGCATTTTTTGCATTGATTAATATTAATGGCTTTAGATGTTTTTCAGTCTCATATAAATACATTGTTTCAATGTCCTTAGATAAATGTTTGATGGTATTATAGTAAAAGTACATGTCTTGCCATTTCATTTCATTCTATAAATTGTTTTCAGTAAATGTTTCAATTTTCATTCATCGATAGTAAGGTGTTTAGATGTTCTTAAGTCTCACCTAGAAATATTGTTTCAGTGTCTATGGAAAAACGTTTCATGGTATTTGTAGTAAAGGTACATGTCTTGCCATTTTATTGCATTCTAGAAATTGGTTTCAGTAAATGTTTCAAGGTTTATTGATCAATATCAAATGGTTAGGGATGTGTTTTCATCTCATGTATCATAATATTAGTGAAATTGTTTCACATCTTTTGACCTTACTAAAATATGTTTTACCTTTTTTCAGCAAAAAATGGTCTTATTCTCATAGATGACGATTCTGACTTCGAGTTTCCCGTTCCCAAGTTTTCACCGGTTGTAGTTGATGATAACACCAACGAGGACATCGAGAATCAGGAGGTGAAATACAAGAGAGTTAATGAAATGAAACTTTTTAATTCACTTCTTTTTTATAATAATATGTCAAGTAGTGACCACTTGTATTTGAGATCCACTTGTATTTGAGTCTACAACAGTTGCATAACAAATTTATTGCAACATCATATTATGCAAATGACCATATTCATATACGATAAGTTTATCCTTTAATATTCTAGTAGTTTTGGCTTAATATTCTAATCTGCACACAAAAAAAGTTTCTGATTTTGAGGTTCTAACTATACAAGAAAAATTTATCGAACATAAGTTTGTAAACCTTTTGAATTTTAATTACTTATTTAATTGAATAGTTTTTCATCAACACTAAAGTTTTGAATTTGAAATATACTTATTTCCAAAAAATAATATGAAATATACGGTTCTTACTAGTCAATGACTCAATGGAACTAGAATTATTAATAGGCAGTTACTTTCCCTACCAGTTATCTGCATTTAGTAATTTTGTGGAGAGGGAAGAGAGTTTTTTTGTTTCCTGATCTACCCTTTTGCAATTATATATTTAAGTAAATTTATAAAAGGGCTGAAAAATCACAACCTTTGGATGTGTCGTAATCCAATGGCTGTTTTTAGTTTCTAATTTATAGCAAATGTTTAGTTTATAGTGGATAGTCCCCTATATATATATATATATATATATGGGAGCTTTCAGGTACGACCCAATCTTTAATTACGAAATACGACTTAATCCCAACTTTGGAATCGCAAATTGCCCAAGGGCTGCGATTTTCGCATGACCTATTTTTTTTCCACCAAGTTTCTTATTTTGATTTTTCCCGCTTCGTTTCAACTCCGATTTAATTTTTTCTTGCGCCAAAAACTTTCTTTTTTCAAGATCTATCTATCAAGTACCATATTGAATATGTTTTGAAGCAAAAAAAAAACATGTACAATCAAAAACACAAATCGTTAACCGTGTACTATTGTATGTTCTTGCAACTACATTTGTATGAATAAGCTAATCTTAATGTATGTTTTAGCTAATCTTAATGTATTAGCTTACACGTACAAAACATACATACACATACAAATGAAAATAGTAAGAACATACATTAAGTTTAGCGTATACATACAACTGAAACAACATCAAAAGGTTGGCTTACACATACAAATGAAAATGCCAAGAACATACATTTAAAATTGTATAAACATACATTAAGTTCAGAGTACATATATTATTGAAAATTAAAAAACATGCATTTGTAAAAACATACATACAAAACATACATTAAGATTGGCTTATTCATACAAATGAAGTTGCAAAAACATACATTAATGCACGATTAACAATTTGTGTTTTTGCTTGTACATGTTCTTTTTTGCTTCAAAACATATTCAATATGCTACTTGATAGATAGATCTTGAAAAAAGAAAGTTTTTGGCGCAAGAAAAAATTAAATCGGAGTTATAACGAAGCGAGAAAGATCAAAATAAGAAACTTGGTAAAAAAAAAATCATGCGATTTGCGATTCCAAAGACTGGGATTGAGTTTCGTACAAAATTGACCAAATCTTACCTGAATGTTATCCTCTATATATATATATATAGGAGCATTATCAGATACAAACTAAAGATTAAAATATAAAATGAAAACTATTTCTGACTATTGAACAAATATAAAGTAGAGATTGAAATATAAAATGAAAACTGTTTCTAACTACTGGATTGCTATATATGAATGACTGAGATTAAATTCGGAAAATGAAACATTAAATTTCTTATTATGAAACATTCGTTTATAAATGGTTTTGAAACAACATGTTAAATAGAATGAATCATTTATGATTCCATGTTAATCATTTTAAACATTTTTCACTATTTCAAAGTATGAAACATTTTCTATAAAACTATGTCAAGAATAGTAAAATTGATTTTTTTCGAAACCATGAAACAATATGTTAAATATAATGAAACATTTATAACTTCATGTTCATCATTTTAAACATTTTTCACTATTTAAAGTTTGAAACATTTTCTATAAAACTCTGTTAATAATAGTTTTCACTTTATATCTTAAGGTCAGTTTATATTAGATAGTGAGCCTATATATATATATATATATAGAACAAATATTAATTTAACATACATATGTTTCTAGGTCACTCGACGGGTCAGAAATCAAAATATAGAACAAATATTAATTTAACATACATATGTTTTTAGGTCATTTGACGGGTCAGAAATCAAAAATAACTTGTTTGAGCTTCCTATCCTCATTGCTTTTTCTGATTTTCAGTTGAGACATTTCTCAACCCATCTGCCGTTGATGGAGTGATTAAGATGATTGTGACATAGCCGTTGATGGAGTGTTGTGTGATGGTACGATGAGAGTGTACTGTTTTTGTTTTCTAGACAAAAGCAGTTTGTGTGTTGATATATGTATTTGTTTTCAAATAAAACATTTGTTCTAATTTATAAAAGGGAAAATTTCATTTTACCACTCTGTCAAACATTTAACTTCAGTTTAATACCCTGACATAATTTTTTTTCAGTTTCATACCCTAACCAAACTTTGAATTTCACTTTCATACCCAGCAGGGTAAAATGTCCAAAATACCCCTAACTATTACTCAAATTTTCATTTCATGTCACTGACTCAGAATTTGAAAAGAAGTGAAATGACAATAATACCCTTCATTGTTTAGGGTGTTAAATTGAAAATTTCAATAATTTTAAAACAAAATCAGTTTTTTTACAAATTCATTTTTTAATTTCAAAAAATCAGATTTTAATTTTAAAAATACATAAAATCAATTTTTTTATATAAAAATATTTTTTTTTTATTAAAAACAGTTTTATTTTTTTAAAAAATTAATTTTATTTATATTAAAAAAAAAAACGGAGCTGCTCGCGAACTCGTCTTCTCCGGCGTGGTCTCCGGCCTCCCTCCTCCGCCGGCGTCGTCCCCGGCCACCCCCACTTCGCCGGCGTCGTCCCCGGCCTCTTCCCTCCTCCCTCAACCTTCTCCGGCGTCCTGAAACTTTCGATTTGGTTCAAATCTGTTTCAAATCAGATCTGAACCAAAGTTTCGAACTGATTTTTTATGCCAGGGTATTAAACTGAAGTTAAATGTTTGACAGGGTGGTAAAATGAAATTTTCCCTTTATAAAATTCGGAAGGCCCAAAACAATTTTTTTGTTGATTCAATTCTTTTGATAGAAAGATTAGTTAACAAATTAATAAATTTTACACACTGAATATCACAAGAGTTGTATTCACCGGTCGTTTCTAAAACATCGAAAGACAACCAACGAGAAGAATAGCTTTAAAAAAGGGATGATGCAGTGCTTAAATAAACAACAGCTACCATGTCGGTCTTTCTTATCGACACTCCGAAAAAATACACCGATAGAGAGACCCGACCGGACAAGCCACCAAAGACGGCAATCATATACTATCAGAGATCCGAAATTCTGTTAGAGGGGACATATATAAAAATACAAACAAAATAAGAAACGACGACGAGAATGAGCTACTCGCAGCCAACCTTCGATATATGGGGCTCGGGTCGGAGCGAGAGGGAGGTGGGTGACGTTTGCAAGTGCAGATCTGATCCACTTGAGGCGAGTGCACGGGTCTGGCAGGTTGGGCACGATAAGCAAAAACATGTCTGAGCGACTAGGACTACGGAACTCCAGCAGAACGTGGGAGCATATCTGACTGCCTAGCTGGAGGAGGAGCATGGCAGAGAGGCTCGGTCAGAGGAGCTCAGATCGTCATCATCGGGATTAGTGGTGTGTAGGTTAATCTATTGTTCATAATTTCAGTTTTAATTTATTTTCCGTAATTTTCCAAACAACAAACAGAGACAGCCTGATAAACAAGAAATTTAGATATTTATTGGATTAGGTAAGGTAATAGTGTTTTCCAATGAAGTAACAGTGTTATGTGAGAGTAACAAGTTGTGCTCGTCGGCGAGCAATATAGTGAGTGGGTTTTCAATATCCACGGTGGAGAGAATAAAGCTCTCGGACTACTGAACCTAATTGTTGGATTAATTTGGGTAAATTGTTATAACGAATTGTAGAACAAAACAAGTAGAACACAGAATTAAACAAGCAATCGAAAACAAAGGAACGACCAACCGGTGTGACGTGCAGAATGAGAAGAACAATTGTGTCGTGGCATGGAGGTTCACTAACTTGAAAGCAAATTTCCTGCGTGACCGTGGTGGCGATCAGCAGCGGTTGCTCCCCAAGAATCACACAGCTCTCCCCAGCAGCGCGCCCGCTCGCTCTACTGGATGTGGAAGCAGCAGGACGATAACCAGAACTTCGGGTTTGGAAAATGATTTTTGGGAGAGTAACGATCTGTGTATAATATAGCTCTGGTGTTCAGTGTAAAAACGTATGTAACAAATGAAAACCAGAGCCTGTATTTATACTGCAAAGGACGTGAGGGCAAAGAGGTAAAAACACGTTTGAAAATCAAAAACTGAATCCGTTTAACGTGATCAACACACACTGAAATTCGGAGTCAACAAACCCCCTCAACAAGAAGTAATTTGACCAAAAAGTTCATATTTCTTATGTTTTATCCCGCCACGAGCACGGCCCGGCCTAACGGACGATGTCGATGCGCGCGAGGCCCCGTCCGGCCCAATGCGCACAAAACCTACTTGGGCAAGTTGCACAAGGATGGAGTGGAGATTATTATAAACACTCTCTTTTCCTAGCACTTGCCCGATGTGCTAAAACCAAACCAAGGCTTTTGAAGCCAGTTTTCCAACACTAATTTGTATATGTTGGCCACCTTCAACCTGATTCTTAACCAGGGGTGGAACCAAGATATAAATTCAGGGTGTTCCGTCGATAATGATTAAATATAATAAATAAAAACTACATTGATAAGAACACTACGTTATCTTGTGTTACTTGTTCAATAATTCGTATGTAATCCTCACGATTGATATATAATGTGCACAACGTTTACTATATATATATATATATATATATATTAAATTATTGGCATATTAATTGATTTTCGTATAACTCTAAATATTCGATTCTCTCTACTCATTCTCTATGTCGCTCCACAGTTAAGCCCTCTCTCACTCTATGATTTACGCACACACTCTCCTTCGTTGAGGAGCTTCTCATTTATAGATAAGATAGTAAAAACGTTATGCGCTAGTCGGGCGGAAAGGAGTCCTAGGCGCTAGGCGGGGATTAATCGGGGATTAATCGGATTATTATTTTATCATACTTTATTATATATTACCAAAATTTATAGTATACTATATAAAAATATTAACAATATCGAACATTAAATATAATAAAAACATAAATATTCTACTAAACTGAAAGTATCGTACAATTCTTAAAAGAATATCAATAAGTATGACTATCAACTAGCATAATGTTATGGTTTCACTTGGTTTGTAGAATGTTAGAAACTATTTTTTAACTACAAATCCGACCCGACGCCTGACCGATCCACCCAATTAATCGGTCAGGCGGTGATTAATCGGCCGAATCGGGGATTAATCGGTTATATTCCGCACGAACAGCCTGGAGCGCACTAGGAAGATAAATATGGTCGGCATAGCCAATTTCAGCGCCTAGGCGGGGCCTAGGCGCCTCCGAACGGGGATTTTTACAACATTGTTATACACACGGTTCCAGTTGGCTGCCGTTGCTTGTTATTCAAACGACCACGTTTTGACGCCGAGGTCATGGGTGGTGGACAACCGTACGTGAAAAGGTGGGAAAGGATAAGGTTTGTCTTTGTCCGTAGGTTTTTTGAATGTTTTACTTAAAAAGCAACTTTGTCCGTAGGTTTTTTTGAATGTTTTACTTAAAAACCAGAGAACAGATAAATGAATACGACACTACTAGAGGTTGTCACGGGTCCCATCCCTTGTGATCATTGGATCGGACGGTGGTAAGCTATCTAGAGGTTGGGGCTTTCAGTTTCACCGTGGATACAAAGCCATAGGCACACAACCCATGTTTGGCCTCTACAAATACACCCAGTCTCCCTCGTTCTTCTCTCACAGTGTTTCAAATACAACTAAACACCAAACTATAGCCTCCTGCAAGCAACACAACGGCCTCCTTCACAGCGGCTGAGTGGTGGCGGTTGGTCGAAAACTGCAAGGGCTTAACTCGTTTCCGACCGTTATTATGCGGTCCGCGGAACGAAGGTAAGGCCGAAGATGAACACAAGACTAGCGAAGCACTTGTAGTCTTCGACCAAATGCCACCACTCGGTCGTTGTCCGTCATGAACGAGACCAGAAGAAACGCCGCGACTCAAGTTGGTCGGGCTGAGGCTCGGGAAATTAAGATGAAAAGTGGTGGCTGTTAGAGGAAGAAAGCCATGTGGGGTAGAAGAAGAATCTGCAGCTGGAGATGGGCGGAGGGAGACGGTGGCCAGAGGTGAGTTCTGACCCGAGGTCCGGCGGAGAAGCATGCTCCGGCGATGGAGGTTCTGGTTTCTCTTTCTAGAAAGATAGAAAGGACCAAGAGTCATGCTTTGATCCATGGGATAAAACTTTTATCCAATCAAAAAAACTTTTTGTCTTACTTGATAAAATAATCGGCCAAGGATAGATTTTGAAAAAACAAAGGAGATGGGCCCATAATTGACCATGATATGATATTTGAAGTGACTTAAGAGAAAGAGTTGAAGTGATGAAAAATGAAAATGTTTTTATATTTCAGAAATTTGTTATTTTTTAGATATTATAAAAACATTTTGTTTTGAATTTTTTATTATAATGTTTAATATATATTATTAATAAATAAAGTCCGCTTAGGCCACAACTAGTCTCCGCCTAGTCCCTGCCTAATGCCTAAGGATCCTCACCGCCCGACTAGCGCCTAAAGCCTAGCGCCTTTTACAACCATAGCTGGGAAGCGAGACAGTTAAGTTCATTTGAGTACAAACATATTATGAGTTGGCCGTCTAACGCCTAGCGCCTTTTATTTTAGGTTGAACAAAGTTTAACATTTGAGTACAAACATATTACGTTCATTTTAAATGTGCCTGATACTTACTATAGTTTAAAATTTTCTATTTGTATTTAAAGTTTACTTATTGTTGAAATTACGGAGCGGGGATTCCCTGACCCGAGCGGGGTATGGGCGGGGCAGGGTGATGTCGGGTACGGGGCAGGGACGGGGATGGGGATATTTGTTTAGGTCGGGTCGAGTATTACTAAACACGCCCCACCTTCCATCGGAGTTATACAATATACTACCCTGAGCCCCTCTGTCGTGCTTCTTCGGGCAGATCATTTCCCAAGCCCCAAGCCAGTCAAATCTGCACCCGCCGGCGCCATCCACCTCTCTCCTTTCGCTCCAATCCCGTCCTCAGACAACGACGGCCAACCACGTGTCTCCACCCCTGCCCCTGCCCTCCGACGAGGCTTCTAGCAGCGAGTCTCTTCTCCTCCTTCTCTCGCCGACTGATTTTGCGGGCACCGGCCAGATCTGCGTTCCTTTCTTTTGTGTAGTTTTTTTTTTGTTTTATAAATTCCCTCTGCTGGAATCTCGCCGTCAAAGACTTGTCCGTCTTTCTCCGGTGGATCTTCGGGTGGTGTGGTTGTTGTTTCTGGTGGCGTGTCCGATTCGTTATCTCAATCGGTGGATCTTTCCCGATTGTCGATAAGAAAGACAGATCAACCAGTACTCCTATCTGAACAGCTCTTACGTTCGGTTGAATATTTAAGCGTCGTGTCACCCTTTTGGTATTCACACAAGGTTTTGAGCTACCATCTTGCCGGTCGTATTTTGAGATCATGTAAACAATCCGTGGATACACGCTTGTATTGTATAGATTTTATTTATCATTTTATTTCTATATAGGGAAAATATCATATTTATACCCTTAACTGTACGCTTTTAACACATTAGTATCCTTAACTAATTTAATCACTAAAAAGGTAACGTAAGTTTCCAATCAGTAACACGTTAGTGTTTTCCGTCCATTTTTGGACGAAAAATGGTCATGTGCAATGCACATGACTTAAACTTCCAAAAAATGACAAAAATATCTCTCCAAGTTCAAACCATAATTATTCTTTTACGTTATTTCTCCTACGCAACCTTCATCTCTCCCATTTTATTTCATACATACGCCTCATTTATTCTGTTTCTTCTTTATTCTGTTTCTTTCCCAGCCTTCATCTCCATCACCATGACCATTTTCCGTCCAAAAATGGACGAACAACACTAAAGTGTTACTGATTGGAAACTTAAGTTATATTTTTAGTGATTAAATTAGTCTAATGTACCAATGTGTGAAAAACGTATACTTAAGGGCACCAATCTGATATTTTCCCTTCTATATAGGATAATTTGTATGCGTTTAACAATAAATATACTTATCTCTACATATGAAACAAATGTATTGTTGCCTGATTTAAAAAGTTTCATGGAAATAATAAAAAACTGATATTTTACGTTTAATGTATGTAAGTTGAAGACGCATTTGAAGAGTCTAGGGGTATAGATTCAAGTCTAGAGTCTGAGGCTAATACTAAATTATTAATATAGGGTACAATCATAACTACTTTGAAGTTAAAGGAGAGAAATGAATGGTCACCTCTTCAACTTAGAGCATCCACACTCATCTCGTCGGCTGTCGGCGAGATGGCACCGACGAGATGGCGCCGGCGAGATGGAATAAAGTAATATAATTAAATCATCTCGCCAGCTCCCCGCCAGCGAGCTCTACAGTGGGCTGGCGAGGAGGCGCCGGCGAGATGCAATTAATTTTAGGTTTTTAATGTTTTTTTTATTTAAAAAACCAGATTTTGAATAAAATACAAAACATCGAGAATGGAACACCCGATAACATGAAAGGATAGAAACCAAAACAAAGGAAAATTAAAACCGAGCAACGTAATACAAAGGAAACTACACCAATTAACATCTACGCGTCTCCAAATTTATTCCAGAGATGTTCGACAAGATCGTCCTTCAAACGGAAATGCATACGTTCACTTTGCATCCTCTCAGTGTTTCAAAGTATGACATTGGTCGGGACGAAGCCTCCACGTGAAATATGTGGTTGACTTGTACTACCTTCTTCTGTTTGTTCACGATACCCGTCGTACGTATGACGTTCAGCCTCAACTATCATATTGTGCAGTATAATGCACGCATTCATGACCAAACCGATCGACTTGGGAGCCCACAAGCGGGTCTGTTGTTTGATAATGTGAAACCGAGCTTGTAGTACGCCGAAAGCTCGTTCCACATCCTTCCTGCACGCTTCTTGGATTTCAGCGTACTTCTTCTGCTTCGGCGTTGACGGTAACAGAATTGTTTTTACGAACACTGGCCACGAAGGGTAAATACCGTCAGCAAGATAATAAGGAAGTGTGTAATCATTACCATTTATCGTGTAAGCAACCGGTGGTTGCCAACCGTTGATAACGTCCGCGAACAGCTTCGAATGGTTGAGGACCGTCAAATCGTTGTTCGACCCCGCCATGCCGAAGAAAGAGTGCCAAATCCATAAGTGACGAGTTGCAACCGCCTCAAGGACAACGGTTGGTCGATTACCGTGATCCCTTCGGGAATGTGACCTTCGAAGGGCCTTTGGGCAGTTCTTCCATTCCCAGTGCATGCAGTCAAGACTTCCAAGCATGCCCGAGAATCCGCGCGCTTCATTAACCGCCAAAATGTGGTCCATATCAGATTGTGTAGGCTTCCGCCGGTATGTAGCACCAAAGACTTTATGCAGTGCACTGCAAAATGTGCGCAAACATTCCAAAGCTGTTGTTTCCCCTATCTTCACATACTCGTCCAACGCATCAGCTGCAATTCCGTAACATAATTGCCTAATGACGGCAGTACATTTCTGGTAAGGAGATAATGAAACTTGACCCAATGCATCAAAGGATACCTTGAAGTAATCGTCGTGCTGCTCCAATGCATGAACGATACGGAGGAACATCGACTTTGGCATTCTAAACCGACGCCGAAACTGCACCTCGGTGTACACAGGGTTGGTGTTGAAGTAGTCATTCATTAACCGTTCGTTTGCGGCTACCCGGTCACGTCGAATGTATTTGCGCTTCTTTGGTGGAGAATCCACCAAAGCGTCGGCCAACATCTCCTCGATTGACATACAGTCTTCGAGCATGTCATTCAACATAGAATCCAATTCCATATCCTCGGGATCGAATTCCATGATGACGGACAAACAAGGATGAATGTCCGGACGATTCTAAGATGAGAAGGATGAATAGTAGAGAGTGTGTGCATTTTTACTTTGTGAGGGTGGGTTTATATAAGGTTTTGGTTAGGTTTATTATAAATGTTGTAGTTATGGTGAGCGACGATCAATGTTATTCGAATGGACGTACAGATATTTGTTGGATAATATAGGTAAGGTTAAATTTTCAAAACAACTAGCATTGAAACAAAGCCTTTTTTTATTGGACAAAAAAGATATATGCAATCTTCATCTCATCTCGCCGGCGTGAACTGCCAGCGAGAAGCACGTCGCCAGCGCTGATCTCGCCTGCTCCTCGCCAGCTCCCCGCCTCCTCCTCGCCGACGATGACATCTCGCCAGCTGCTCCTCGCAGACCACTGTAGATGCTCTTAGTTCATCCATTTCATTTCCCACTTTTCTATGTAGTATCATTATGTTAATAAGAATTTATTGCTCATACAAGTTTATAATTTATTGTCAATCTTAGTTTTCAATATATTATTATTATTAGGGAAAACACCAGGAGACAACCATGGTTCGACTTTATAGTTCAAAATTCAACCATAGAGAATTTTATCGATCAAATCACATCGTCCCGAAACTTAAACTTCAAAAACCATAAATATCTGTCAAAATTTAGACGGCATGTTAACAACGTAGGTGTAAAGACCAAAATGCCCCCAGTTTCAGTCATAACTCTATAGTTGTATTTTGTAATATAAAGTCAAACCATAGTTGTTTCTTGATGTTTTCCCATCACGCGTTTAATGTACCGTCTATTTTTAGACAGATGTTTATGGTTTTTGGAGTTTAAGTTTCGAGACGATGCGATTTGGTCGACAAAATACTCTATAATTTTATTTTGTACTATAAAGTCAGACCGTAGTTGTTTATTGGTGTTTTCCCTTACTATTATCTGAACAAGAACCTATAGGTTGCACTTGCAGACTTGCAGTGCATAAACTTTTTCTTGACATTTCAACACCACTCAAATTTCTAAACATCTTCTCCTTTCCAATATCTAAACTCTTTCTTCTGTTTCATTTCTGAACATTTCTTCTGATAATTATTTATTTGATTTGATTTGTGCACAACGGGCAAATGTTTTGTCCTTTCTTCCCTGTGGGACCCGGTCACGTGCTTCATTGATGACCGATATTGAGAGACAAACCAAAACATCTGTATACGATATATTTATTAGGAAAACAGAAAACAGTGACTATATAGGGATGGAAAGGTAAAAATGTATTGATAGACTAGGTTAGGTAGGAGACGCGTAAGTGTAGCAAGATAGATGAGTGTTTTTTATATAATATAATTAATACATACTACGGCCTAGGTTTTTTATACTGTATAGCTAATATATATATATATATATATATATATATGTATATATAACATTTCAGAAAAAATTGATGGGTTAAAAGTTATTGAAATAGAATAAAGTAAATAAATATATATGTTAGTTTAATATTTATGTGATATAACTATTATATTTATAGAGTATAAATATATGTTTATTAATAATAAAGTTATATATATATATGTTTATTAATAATTAAATCATATAATCCGCCTAGGTCCCGCCTAGTTTCAGCCTAACGGCTAGGGTCCTCACCGTCCAACTATCGGCTAACGCCATTTACAACCGGGATATCCAATTTCTGGACAATCATCCGGATATAACGAAAGACCGACATTTTCGAGTGGTAGCGGGGCGACAGTGGGGCTAGGAGGAGCACCGTCCCAAAAAAAGATCATGGCTCTCGGTCCCTGATAAGATTCAGAGCCTCTTGGGACGGGAAGGAAATTGCAACAATTTATTTGGAGTACGACTTGATGGTGAGGCCCTCCAGTTTCCAAGCGTTGAGCAACTCTGCACACAATTGTCGGGGACTAACATGCTCTGCATGCAGTAGCCGCCCGGCCAAGGCAAATCGGAATCAGAAGCCTCGTGATGTGGCACCGTATTTGTTGGTACCAGGAGCACCTTGTCATCCTCAAGGCCCGAGTTAGCAAAAGTTTCGTAGGTCGATGCCTTAATTAGGTTAGGTTGGACCAGGTTCAGACTCGCCGGATGGAGCCACCGCTGGTGATTGGGGGAGACTGTAGATCGGTGGGGGCGAGTGAGAGATGATTCCGTCTCCATAGGGGTGTTGCATGTTGAATTTTTAAAATAAAAATAGAATTTAAAAAAAAAGCTGATTTTATAGTGAAATGTTCAGTTAACACCCTTACAATGAAGGGCATTATCGTAATTTCACATATTTTTAAATTCTGAACCAATGGCATGAGTTTGAAAATGACATGAATTTGAAAATTTGAGTAATAGTTAGGGGTATTATCGTCTTTTTACATTTTTCCATCCAAACTAACAGAAAGTTAACGACTGGGTATAAAAGTGAAGATAAATGTTTGGTTAGGGTATGAAAGTAAAAAAAAATTATGCCAAGGTATTAAACTGAAATTAAATGTTTGCCAGAGGTGGTAAAATGAAATTTTCCCTTTATATTATTGCAGCTTAGCCTGCATTTCAGTTTCAGTACTTTACTTTGGTGATTGGTGGTTACACAAATCGTTTACCTCTCAAAAAAAAAATCTCTTATATACTTTACTCCCGAAATCATTGACATTACAAAAGGCCACAAAATCATTGATGTGACATTTTCAATTGAACCATCATAAGTTCATAACCTCGAAGACTATCTCTCTGGGCACCACAATGTATTCATAAGATTAATTCTGGAACATCTTATACCTGCCACTTGAAGATTCAGAATTTACTAGTTTATACAGCTAAAAAAATCAATTGTGAAGAGATGTCATATTGCTTTAATTACAGGAACTAGCAGAAGGAAGGAACAAAGCAATCAGAAGATGGTATCAATCCTCAGCTTCCTTTTGGGGGGAGATTTTTCCACAATTTGCTTCTGAAGATCCATGAAAGTCAACCCCTTATTGGCAAATAATCTCCTGAGGTTGATTACAGAAAGCTCGTTTAAGCTAGCAACTGCAAGATCCGCCTGAACCAGATCATACCTGCACATTAAACGTTGATCAGCTGAAAATGTAAAACCTAACAAAAGAATCAAAAGGAAAACTATGTGCGTACGCCGGGTGGGCCCCAATAACAGCCACGGCCATCATCGTGCAATTATGAGCTGCAGCCACACCTCTTGGATCGTCTTCAAATACCACACACTTAAACGGTTTCCGATCCAGCTGCAAGATTTGTCAAGTTACGTTAAAAATGGTCAAGTCAAGCATTTGAACTAGGGTCCATGAGATCAGGGTTCAAGTTCTAGCTGGGCCTCTTTGGGCTTCTCTCCAACTCTAGTTGGGCCTCTTTCATTTCCCATCAACTCTTGTTGAGTCAAGTGACAAAAATAGACCTCATATGGGGTGGCCTTGAACCCGAATCTTGATACATCTTAATAATTGTAGATGAAAAAAAAGGGGACGAGAGTTCTATTATCATCATCTGATTGGTATGAATGAACCTTAAATGATGCTCAATCTATCTGTTTGATTGGTTCGAACAGATAGATCATAAACCTATGATTCCAAACTCGTTCATTACCAACCATGACCTATGTGTAAAAAGTCTTTTTTGGGTTTCACTATTACCACAATTCAGTTGACTGAAACTATCTTCCGACACATATTTCAAGTGCACACACTTCAAGACTCTCACAAGCCACATGATCAAAAATCACCACTTAATGCTAATAGTTACAATAGCATAATATATAATGAAGGGGTACCATGTTCAGCTTCACAAAAAAAAAAAACTGTTCATCAAATAAAGCTCCTAATCTGTCAATTACGAAATATATGAGACTTGTGAAGCAAAATAATCCAAACTTGAGTGGTTATGGTTGTGATATAGCGACTATGATAGTATTTCATGTACCTTCATAGCTGCAGAAAGAAATTTATGAGCAACTGACTCCATGCCATCATCCTCTGTCACAACTGCCTGCATGAATAATTAAAGATAACATGAGAAATTTGCATTTCAGCTTAGTAAAACACGGGAAAGCGACATATAAATAGGTAAATTGCACACAAAACTATCTTCATGAATTGCCCACAACTACATGGAAGTTCCCACAAACAACTAACTACCCATATAAATTTTCACGTGTCACCGTCGTACAAAATAGACGGATATTATAAAAGAATTCGTTTGTTTTCATCACATGACTTACAGGTGAGTGTAAACTTTAAAATATCCCAAAACCACTTAGTCTCATGCTTTACTCTTCCGATTTCAATTTAATTCCGCTCTCGTAACCTTCAGATTCGTATTGAAATTGGAAGATTAAGGGATGGGATCAAGAAATTTTTTAATATTGTAGAATTTTAAACTCACGTGACAAAAAAAAGGCGACTTTTTTTATGGTTTCCATCTATTTGTATGATGGTGACACTTGGAAATTCATAAGGGTAGTCACGTGTCAGGAAAATTTTGCTATGGGGTTATGTGCTTGTGGAAATTCATAAAGATAGTTATATGCAATTAAACCAATATAAATATATTCATATGTACTACTATGTACATGAAATGACATGGCAAATTCAAAACCATAACCAACCTGGAAGTACTGCTTAAGCCCCATTCGTTCTAAGGCTTCTACCATGTTTCTCCGATCAAGACTTGAAACAACAGCACAAGGAATGCCAGCAGTATGCACTGCATCGAGCCATACTTTAAGCCCCTCCATAGGCTCTGAAAGCTATATGAGTCCAAAATATGAGCATTATTGTTGCAGAAACAAAAGCATAATTGAAATAACAGAGGCAGACCCTCACTTCGAGAAGATTTTTGAAATACAGCTCAGAAAGCCTCAACTTTAATCTGTCAACTTCTGGATCACCCCAACGCAAAACCTGAAGATTTTGAAACTTGATAACGTGATTTTGAAAAGGGAACTATCCATGACCCCAAAAAAATATAGATAAAGTGACTGTCTGTGAATCTTAATAACGATCCAACTAACTCGATTAGGAATTCTCAAACCTTATGGAGTATGTGATCAGCACCTGCAAATATCATCAGTCTTTGCGTAGTAGCATCTTCAGGAATTTCCTTCCCTGAGGATTCGAGGATTTATTAGGGTGAAACATAATATTTTTCTAAATGTTTTAGGGGATAAAATAAAATAGATGAATATGGTTTCACTTATATACACAAGTCCAAACTAATATTTATCAACCTAAACATTGGGTAAAAATCTTGACATTAAACATTAATAGCTATAGGTCACACTAGTCACCAGAGATAAGAACAGTAACAAAAATTATGTTTTAAAAGGCAGGGGATAGTAGATACCTTCTTCAGAGGCGAGCTGTTTCCAAGCATTCAATTTCAATGCTCGAGTGTCAACCTGATAGCACACTACAAATGTAACTAAATACTCTTTGGTTAACTCGGGTAGAAAAGGATGGGGACTTAGGTTTACATCTAGCCATGTCAAAAGAAGTAATGATAAATATTAGAAGCAGTAAATTCCCAGTAATTTTAGGATTTTTTTATTGGAATTAAAAGTTTTATTTTTGACGTGTACTAGGAATTTATTTATTTATTATTATATGATAATCAGCTGTTTAGTATCCTTTGCTCTTTGCATTCTCCTCCATTATCCCCTAACCCACTTGCCACTTCAATAGATGTTGATCTTAAACATCCTTACCCAACTAACTAGCCACTTTTATAGATGTCGATCTTAACATTCATTTATGCCTAACCCACTTCAAGGACAAAGACTGTATGTCAAATGATAATTTGGTCCTCAAAGACTATTGAATTTTATATCGAACATTATGTGTTCCTAACACTTCTAAGCCTTGTTTGGCAGCATTTGACTTCAAAATTAAAATAACCCAAGTTTAAGAACTAACCAGCACATTGTCCCATGAGAAAATAAGACCATAGGCCTCATCCGGTTTCATGGCATAGCGTATCCTCTTAAGAAAACCTTCTTGCAAGTTTTCGTTTAGAAAATCCTGATTCCAATTAGAATTAACACCCATAAGCCACAGAGCATCTCATGGCCGATATATAAATAAAAAGAGATTAAACAAATAACTAGCTATGTAAAATGAAAGCTGGCACATAGTGGTAATCTTGTTGCTTACCACATCAACCTTAAGCGGCCCATCCGCTCTAAAGGTCTCGAAACCCTCTCCATATTCAGCGCCAATATCCTACACCAGATTTCAGAAGATAAAAAATAAAATAAAAACTCTTATCACACAACTTTTCCGAGAGTTCAAAATCAAACCTCACAATCCTAAACCCTTTTAGCTTCACATACAAAATGACCCATTTATCTTCACAAATCAGAAAGGCTCAATTCACAACAAACCCAACATCAAGTTCTAAACTCTTTACCACCCAAATTTTCTGAGGGCTCAAAATCAAATCTCACAATCCTAAACCCTTTTAGCTTCACAAACAAAATTACCCATTTATCTTCACAAATCAGAAAGGCCGAATTCACAACAAACCCAGACACCAAGTTCCAACACATAATTGAATCAACAGAAGTAAAGAGGGCATGAAAGATAAGCACCTCTTGCATGAAAAGCTTGTTGGGTGTTGCGGGGAGGCCATTTTCATCGAACCCAGAAGCGCTCCTGATCACCAGAAGCTTCGAACGCTTAATTTTCTGCGAACACCAAACAATCAACAGCTATAACCAACACTGAAATCGAAAAATAAAACATAATCGAAAGGGGAAAAAAGGGTACCTACTTGTTGGTCCGATAGTCTGAGCTTGGAAGGGAAGTGAGAGTGTTGGAACCCAGAAGATGAAGAAGGCGATGGCGAAAGGACCAGTGAAGAGCTCCTGAGATTACATGCGCAGTCCATTTTTGCAACGAAGCTCGAAGAAGAAAGCCGAGCCGCTTTATTTCTGGAGTCCAATTTTCTCTTCTCCCTATGTTTCTTTTTTTGTAATTAATTATTTATTTTATTTCCTTATTGCTTTATCCTCATTCCTCAGTAGATAATTAACACGTGTATGATTCAAATGGTCTACACATGGCCAATGTGCACGTGATGTATCACGTGTTTTTGATTTTTCAGAGCATCATGTCCTTGTCCTTATAGGCAAGAGCTGAACATATATATATATTTCAATAAAAGTTACAACCTGTGTTTGACTAAACTAAATTATGAAGATAAAATCCATACGCTTTTTATTTTATGTACGATCGAATGGCAAACATTTCGATATAAATGAGAACTGGATGATTTTGATCTGTTTGAAACAGATTTAATCGAGAATTTTCTATGTCGTAGTGAAAAATGAGATAGTAAGCGAGGTTACCATTACTCCTGAACGCTTACCAATTATATGGGTTGACTAATAGTTCATTTGGTGCAAATTTCCAACCTCATTCTTAAAAAGACTTTGGTTGTTATTTTCCACTTTTACAACTTTCTTCGGAGTTGACACGATTAACCGACCATGACCCCGATTTTCATTACCAAACCAGAATAACTGGTCTTTTAGGAATCGACGTAGACTCCAAAATCAAAAAATAACCTACATTTTTTATTGATGCACTTAGTTATAAGTTTTAACCGACGATCGAAAACATGTCGGGGCGACATTTATTAATGAAATTCTATATTTCTTTCCAAAAAGAAAAAAATTAATTACAACAATGTCCACACATGTATTTCTTGCCCAACCATCCAAACATAACTCCCTTTGGTATTAGAACCGATACTACGAATCAGACCTAATCAAAATGCAACTCGGACAGCCCCAACGGCCCAAACTAGAAGGCCAATAGGAGTTATGTGTGCATAAGAGCATACACACCGAGCGCACCTTCACGCGTACCTGGAGGCATGATTCCGATGGATGAGGGTCGAGGTTCGCGGTCTGCACGGTGTGGCGTGCGTGAACCGGGCACCTCGAACCTCATCTTCTGGAGTCGTGATCCGGGGTGGGGAGCACGATCCACAAAGGCACCCCGCGGGTGCGGGGTGCGGGGCTGCGCCGTCAGCCAATAAGGCCACACCATGTGGCACGGCAGAAAAAAATGACCATTGCAAAATCAACGGTCTTTAACGGCTACATTTTTTTTTAAATACAAATTAAGTTCCAAAAACAATTTCCCCTCACCCCCATTCATCCACTTCACATACACCTCTCTCAAAATTCTCTCTACTTGTTCTCTCAAATTGTCATACTTTTTTGTGATTGCAATCCCTCCTCCCGCCCGGCGAATGTCGCCTGATTCGACCCTTGCCCTCGGGCGAAGGGTCGCATGTGGTCGACGCTTCGAGATACAATGGAAGAGGGTTCTTGTTTTATTGGTCAACGAATCTAAGTACAGGCACGGTGGTGAATTCGTGTCCATGCTCCAATCCAAGTATCATGGACAAGACAATGCAACTAATGAATTCAATTTCGAGGTTGTTTATGTATCGAGGGAGCGTCAAAGACATGCCATGGTTGGTGCATCCTTTCGTGGGAAATTCTCCTAGGGTCGCCAAGACATTTGGGTCGTTTTGGGGAATTGCAGTTGTGGCCTTTGGCGAAGACGGCGAGGTCATTGCCACGAAATGTGGTGCACATAAAATTTGGGACACGAGCAAGAGTTCCCGTTTAACGTTTCAAACGATACGACGGGTTTGATCGTCAGAGAGTCAGAAATGTGTGATTTGGATACGTATTACTGTTAACATGATGATGAATCATAAATTAGTTGCCTGTTATTAACCGATGATAAAAACAGTTACATGTAGAGCGTTATAAAAATAAAAATAAAACTAAAAGATCAATCTTATTAATTAGATTTGGCATTAGCCATTTGGCCTATCGGAAATAAAAAGTAAGTTTGGTTTCGCTAATTGAAACAGTCTCTTAACGGTATTTCTTCGTACCAGACTCCTAACCCAAACTCATTGCAAAAATAAGACGTGTGAGACTGGATTTTAGCCCAAAGAAAGGCGGATTGTCCAGGCGATGAAACCTTCTCATGAGTGAACAACACCAAAATCTCGAGCTTTTCAGATTCCATACTTGTCATTTCGGTAATACGTTCTTTTCAACGAAACTCAACTATATTTCATTCATATACGGACCCAACATTCTACAACAGATATCTGCAAAATTATCATTTCGAGATGTCAAAAGAAGAAGAAAATTACATGAAGGCGGAGTTTAGGAATCAGAATCAGCCTGCATCTTTGCAAGTTGAACTTGACGACGCCCTAAATGGAATGCTGTAGCTACCCACATCAAACAAACCTGATATCACACACACACGGAAATATATCAGTCATCGTATGAAATGGGAAATAACAGCATATGATGAAACCACATAGAAACTTTTTATTTCCATTCCTTTTTAATGCATGTAAGGATTCAAGATCTGTTATGCAATGGAAGGACTGATTATATAACATTTAACTGACTACTTACTCTATGATCATTGAGAAATGCTAGAGGAGTGACAAACAATTTCTAAGAGCAGTTGCAGTGCAGGGAGAATTCATCGCGGATCGGCCAAAAAAAACGTTTTTTGGTTTTCTCTCTACGTATCGGAGGAGCATTTGTTGCCCCTCTCAAATCGCCGGCGAAACAAACTCGCCCCCTTTTGGCCACTTGCATCGCTACACGTGGCTATTTTCCTACACTGGACGAACTCCCGACAAGTCGGGGCTAATCGTGGGGGCCGGAGGCGAATGGCACTATGGATGCTCTTAGTGCATCGATAGGTTTAAATAAATTAGGGATAATCTCACAAGGATACACTAAACTTCTCACTTTATTACATTGAGTTTAAAATTCTCGTCCGATTGAACTTCAAAAAAAAAATCTCATTTCACTCTATTTTGGTAATAAAGGACAAATATCTTAACTAAATTACAAATTTTCAAAATTTTAAATTTCCCTAAATCGGAATAGGGGCACTTTTGTCATTTAACATCATAATAGAGCAAAATGAGAAAATTTGAAAGTTTAGTGTAGTTATGTGAGAAAATCTGGAAGTCAATGTGGTTATGAGAGAAATGTGACAACTTTAGTGTACTTTTGTGAGATTATCCCTATATGTTACTAGGAGTTCATTTAGTTCAATAATCAACCAGAAAATGATTACCCATCCCAAATTAAGTGTTCTTTTAAGTTTCCAATAACATCCTTGTTTTTAGTTACTTACAATCACTCAGGATTAACACATGGAGTGATGCAGTGGAAAAGAAAGCATCAACTCCTCTAATCCTTAACCATTGCTAAAAAAAAGCAAAGAGACGCATAATGGGACGGAAGAAGTAAATTGAAATAGCATGTGCATACTTACAGGAAGAGCATAGAGAGAGAGAGTTGATGTTTTCCCGTTGAGAAAACTAACGAGTAATTTGTACATTCCAGCAGCTGTAGCATCTCCAAGTCTTTGAACAACAACATCTATGAAAACCTGCAGTGGCATGTTAGTTTTATTTTATTTGTTTGCATTCATCTAGTTACACTGGTAAATACAACACAATAAAACGGATATTTAGGCTTATATATCCACTTGGATAATCATGTGGACTTATATGATTATTCATAGGGGCATGTGCGAAGTCAGTTTTGCCTTCAAGCAAGCTTAGGAGTGTCGTGTACTGCTTTAAGGGATAAATGTTCTATTAAGAGTCAAACCTCAATTGAAGAAACTAACTTTAAAAGGAGTTTCCAATATTATGTATGGTAATTTTCTCAAACATGAACCTCTTCCATCTCAGTAAAATATCCAACCACTTCCCATAGAATGAAATAAATAAATGTTGGTTGAACATGTTTGATACCTTTGCTTTGTATTTTTCATCCTGCGAGACAACAGTGAATAAGAGTTCTCTTGCAGGCCTGGTCATAACATAAGTAACCACCTGCAAAAGTAATAATTTGCCTTAATGACTGTTCATGTTTACCCTTAAGACTACTAATCGAAGAACTTGCAATATATCCAAAAAAGGACATGAAAACTACATAAAAAATCGAACTATGAAATAGAACCCAACATGGTTACCCTTTGCACTCACATTGAGGTTAGCAATTAAAGCATAAAGATGAGAACATGTTCAATTAATAGTGTAACAAACAAAATAAATTTTAGCAGGCAAGTCATGTCATGTAGGACAACCTTTCGCAGGGTCTCTGAAACAGCAACTGCAATCCAAGTTGGCCATACCGCAATAGCAATCAAATTTGAGAAGGCAACAAATGGAGCAGCACATATAGCTGTAGTAACTCCAGCAATTGTAAGGATGCGCCCCTGTTTTTTCCTTAGGTCAGATCAACATAAAAGCCGAGACAATATTGCACTTGAAAGTTAATATGTTCAACAAGTCCCCATGAATATCATCATGCTATAAGTAAAATTTTGTCACTAAGTTTTCCAAAGGGATAAGATATATGACATGAAAAAGCAAGATAAACTGGGGAAAAAATAAACTTTGGAGTAGCATTACCGTTAAGGTAAGCTGTCCAGCAAGGATAAAAACAGCAATGAAGCTATTTATCTGTGCGAACAATTTTCTCCTATCAAGCGAGCTTGTAAAAGTAGTGGCAATTACATTCACTTTCTGCAGTTGCATGGAGAGGTGAAAATCAGTATTTAAGTAAAATTCAGGTGACCTGGGAGATAACGGTTGGATTTTCTGTGGCAATACATGGAAGTTGATTTACAAAGATATAAAAAAAATCTTGGAGTAAAATGTCATTGTACCTGAAAATAGAAGAAAGAAGAGACTACTGCACTCAGCCAGAGAAATAAAGACACATTCAACAAATATGTTGAGGACAGGATAAGCCAAAGTCCATCCAAGATGGCCCTAAACGCAGGCTTCAGCGTAGGAGTGGATGATTTAGGAGAAGAACACTTTGGGCTAGGCTTCAGTCTAGGAGATGAACTTTTTGGAGAGTGCATAGTTTGCCCGTCACCCTCATTTTGTTCATGATTATTATCAGCTTCTCTAAAAGCCAAACAACCACAGAATGAAAAAAAATGAGGCCTCGAAGTTTAGAGCCATTGACACACATAGATGAATGGAAAAAAAAAAGCTCCTCTTTTTGCTAACCTGATGGGAGTTGATTCTTCAGGTAGATGGGATAGATCTTGGTTGATCCCTTTTGAGGACTGTGCAGCAAATTCCATTAACAAAGCAGCAAATAGGAATAAATCTGCAACAATCCACTTCATTTTTCAAACAATGGAGGTAAAATTTATTTGATCTTAACTTCCATACATTTAGCATGCATTCATACATGGTCCCAACCAAGCCATTACTGTAGCAAACAATGACCCAAAAAGCTGGCCCAATGTAGCGCCAGCTCCAATGAACCCGAACAATCTTGAGCCTGACTGAATACAAACAACAAAACTTAATGTGCAATATATAGATGTATATTATATTTGTGTCATGAGCAAAATTTCCCGTTGGGGACATAATTTACAGGCGATGTACAGACCTCACTATCCATCACATCGATTACTCTTGCCCAAGTCGAAGATATAGCAATGAGATTAAGCAAAGCAACCTTCAAATAAACAAAAACTCGCATTATCTACAACTGGAAGCACTCAACTAGACTTGAAAGATACATTATGCACTAGTAGCTAGCCATTTTGTAACTCACCCATAAGAAAAATATAATTCTGACAGAGACATAAAACCAATCTTCGTTATCCCAGTCCACAGATGAGAAAATGGATTCATAAACATCAACTTTCTGATCCTCTGCTGAAGGGGGGGAAGATCTATCTATC
This sequence comes from Erodium maritimum, assembly GCA_963921825.1. NCBI lineage: Eukaryota > Viridiplantae > Streptophyta > Magnoliopsida > Geraniales > Geraniaceae > Erodium > Erodium maritimum. The sequence continues at coordinate 3,454,880 of OY997590.1, read as the reverse complement.
CAATCCTATGAGTGGAAAAATAGTCCAACGATGAGCAACAATCGCCATTTTGGCGGGAAAGCATTAGCATCATAAGAAAGCATCCCATATTCTGTTACCTTCAACTTAGATGCTGAGGAAGAACGCCATAGAATAAAAAACGCAACCAGTGATACGCTAAAAAATCTGTGTATCAAAACCAAAGCCTGGCATTTCAAAGTAGAACTTATTACACGAGATTATATCAAGAGCATTTTCCAACCCTAACTAAACAGGAAAAAAGAAAGTTATTGAGTTAAATACGGCATGGTGTTAGGGCATGAAGCGAGCTAATCAAATTCCAACTCCTAACAACAAATTAAATTGGAAATCAGTGTATCAAAACCAAAGTCTGGCATTTCAAAGTAGAACTTATTACACGAGATTATATAAAGAACATTTTCCAGCCATAATTAAAAGATAAAAAGAAAGCTATTGAGTTTAATATGGCATGGTGTTAGGGCATGAAACGAGCTAATCAAATTCCAACTCCTAACAACAAATTAAATTGGAAATCTGTGTATCAAAACCAAAGCTAGCATTTCAAAGTAGAACTTAAAGAACATTTGCCAACCTAATTAAACATGAAAAAAGTAAGCTATAGAGTTAAACATGGCATGGTGTTAGGGCATGAAATCAGCTAATCAAATTCCAACTCCTAACAACAAATTAAATTGGATATGTAAATGTTCAGCAACCTGTTGCCAAAATTGAGCAGAAGCCAGAAACCGAACATGTTAAAGCTCATATGATTCATAATCAAGTATAATATGGCATGGTGTTAGGGCATGAAATGAGCTAATCAAAGTCCAACTCCAACAACAAATTAAATTGGATTTGGAAATGTTCAGCAACTTGTTGCCAACATTAAACAGAAACTGAACATGTTAAAAGCTAATATGATTCATAATTGAGATTAATATGGCATGGTGTTAGGGCATGAAATGAGCTAATCAAATTCAACTCATAACAACAAATTAAATTGATTTTTGGAAATGTTCAGCAAGCAGAAATTGAACATGTTAAAAGCTCATACAGTTCATAATCCTCGACGAACACACAAATACCTTGGATTTGGAGAGATTAGGCAAGGAGAAGAGGAGAGTGGAGAGAGGAGCCGCGATGAAAGTGAGAACCAAGGAACCGAGAAAGAGACCAGGAAGGTTCGATAACCCAAGCGATATGGCTCCTTCGTCCCGCAACGGCAGAACCACGAAGTAAGCACTCAGAATCTGCAATTCCAACCACAAATTAGATCAGAATCGTCGAATCGATCGAGCAACGAAACGGGATCGAAGGGAGATTTGCGTACGAAGAAGAAGCAGGAGGAGGAGTGGAGCAATGCGGAGGTCTCGTGAGGGTGAACGGCTACGACCGTGGAGAGGATCGCGTTCAGGCGAGATCCGCTCATCTTCTTCTTCCTCCTCCTCCGGCTACTTCTCCGACTTCGACTGTAGGTATCGATCTTCCTTTGTTCTTCGTCCTCGACCGGAATTTGATCGGAGACGGAGATGGATATGAGAGAACGGAAATGTTTAGATTTTTTAACGGCCGTTCTCAGCTTTAGCTGCTTTATATATATGCTACCACCACGCCGACGTCAACCGTTAAACCTATACCCAACCTTTAAAATATTGGGTCAATTTTAGATGTCGTCTAATATTTGTCGGGACCGCTGACTAGTTTTACATTTTAGATAAAAATATTAGATCCATTTTAAATGTCGCCTAATATTTGTTATAGTGTAAAATAATCTATTTATACCTTAATTTTAGACTTACCCTATTTAGTTAAATCTGATTTTACGTATTTTTTAAAACAAAAAATCGGAATGGTCACGTGTCGCAGCACGGATTTCTGACGCATGAACCGGATCGAACGACCCGCGAACCGTATTTATACGGTTCGCGGTTCACATAAATGGTGCCCCACAATGGGTCGAACCGCAAACCGTATTGATACGGTTCGGTTCGCCAAGTCATGCACGGTGCGTAGCACTCTGCATGCACTTAGTTAAGTTTGATTCGTGAAACTCCAAATACTTTCCATGTTTTATTGGAAATGCTCAAATAATCGTCGTGTTTCGTTTTTTTCCTCGAAGAATCCTCTAGGATTTTCAAAACTTATCGTTGTTAGTCTTATATATGATATTGTTGAAACATAAATATATCATAATTTGTGATGAATTGGTCTTATTAATAAATTTTCGAACTTATAAAAACACATTTGGTCGTCAAGCCCGAGATCGATGACAACATGGAAAAAAGTCACCATTTTCTTCTTCACCCAAGTAGGAACCATCGGAGGCTTTACTAAGGTCGACCGCATGTAAATATTCATTTAGTGGCAAAGTCACGCAATTATTCCGGTCTAAAATTGTTGCTAATATTTGTGGTGTGTGACATACAGGATGCGATATATTACAAATATTTGTGATGGTTCTATGAGGAGAATAATTTTCCGTATGCTGACAATACATAAGGTAGTTTTTCGCAATTATCTATTTTTCTATAATGAATGCATTTCCCATATATTCATGTGTGTGTTTGATTTCAAGCATTCTATGGTGTACTTTTTAATTCAGTCAAACTACACTTTCGTCCGCTTTTTGACCATTTATTCAGATGAGTTCCCACATTTACCAATTCGTCAGTTGAACTCGACCGAAATTGCAGACGTCAATCTGATCGACAAAATTGCTTTGTAATCGATGAACAAAACACTACAATTTCGCTATAATTGTTGGTATATATATGACGGCGATTCTTAATCGGCTCGAAATTGAGCCCCTTGAGACAGATTTTGATACAAAAAGAAAAATTACATGATGGTTCTATGAACTTCAGAAGGAGAATAGCCTGGTGAAGAAGTTTCCATCTTTAGCCTTGTCCACACATGCCACGTGGACATATCTTCCCAGCTTGTCCACTTGTCTTGGCTCTCCCTTGGTGTCTTTTTTGCACACCTTGCAAGTCTTGTCCACCCATCCCTCCTCCACATACTCTCCATCCACTATATCAATTCAAACAAAAACATTATAGCAATTGATAATCATAAAATTAAATCAATCTTATATGTGTTAGACGTGAGACATTGATCGGTCCCTTTACATATATACGAGTTTGAATAGAAAACAAAAACTACATTGTACGGACTTTGAGCATAGCATACAGGTCGTTGATTCGACCAGGCTCTTATATCGTATTGAAGATTAATCCAATCCCAAAACGCTCATGTTGATAGATGAAAGAAATATTCGCAAATATTCTTGGATATTCATTTTTTTGTAACCTTGACCATTTTCTTTAATAATTATTAAAATTATCACGAACTCATCATATCGTCAAAAAAAGGACAAATTTACCTTCCATTTTTAAAATAATAAAATATAGAATAAAAAAAGGACAGATATTCATATCTCCTTAATTTCTACAAAAAAAACAAAGAACATGAAAATTTGAATTTTTGGTTTCACTTATTTTTTTTAAAAATCTACATTATAAGGATAAAAAAATTTCACATAAAACGTAACAAAAAGGCGAGTTTTTTTTGTTTAGCAAAGGGTATATATTCATTCAAACAAGTAACATGATACAATACCAAAGTCAGGGGATAAACCCGATACAAGCCAAGGAAATAGCCGGATTCCCCCATTTGGAGACAAATACATGTTCCGGCATACGTGACTAAGAAAATATTTCTACACAAGATGGTGAAGAAGAACTAATATCTGTAGATGCGCAGAACAACATGAGGCCAAAGGGCTAAATTCCGTGATAAAAGATTGCCTTGGGTCGCGCGGACAATATGGGTATCACCTCAAGGAACATGACCCTCCCAAAAAAACGAGTTCATTGTACTATTTAACGACCATCATCATCCTAGTTCCTAAGTGAGGCACACTAAAATCTATCCTGAAATGTTTAAATAATTCATGTTCATCCAAACCAACCAAATTATCCTAATAGATGTAAACATTTATGGATTAAGGAGGTGGATACATACCCTCAACATAGGATTTGAAGAAATCCTTGTATGTTCCTCCAATTTTCCTTCTCAAAGCTCCATACTGTTCAATAATAAAAGAAAAATATACATAATTATTAAAACATAAAATTATAATCAGACCCTTGACTATCGGTTTTGAAAAATATAATTATAATTGAACTTTCAATTGAAAACTTAAAATTTAAATTGAGTCACTTCCTTAATATGGTATCAGCGCTTATTATCTCATAGATTCGAGTTGGAAACTCATTCTTTACAAAAATTCTGGTTATTATTTATTTAAAAAAATTATTCAAAATAGGCTATCATTAGTCACTCTTTTGATTGGACTCAGTCAGTTTTTTATATAATTCACTTCTAAATCTGTAAATGAATTTGTTTGTGTGTGACGCGTGTTAGAATATAATTATAATTAAATTTTGAACCATCGTAACGAAGAATCAAAACCCTTAATTACCTGTGCTCGGTTCATCCTCTCGCCGGACTTGGTGGCCTGTCGAGCTTCATCAATAAGCTCGGCGTCCTCGACCGACCGGACCTGCGAGAAATCGAGAGCCTCCGTCACGCTGCTGAACAGAGACTGCTTCTCCTTCTTCGGCTCTTCTTCCTTGTTGCCCTTCTCCGTCTTCGCCGCCATAACTACTCTGAGTCTCGGCCTGTAATGATTGCTCTGCACGGCTCCTAAGCTCGGAGAAGCTGACATGGAGGTGCTGGGGAGAGCTCTGATCAGACCCATGTTTGCTTCTGGTAAGAACAAGTTTTCACCCCCAACGTATGTGGCAACGAAGAGTGTGTGTTCCTCGTTATGTATAGGTGGTTGGACCACTTGTTTTCCGCCACGTGGAACCGAGGAACGTGAGGTTGTTTGTACGAGACGTGGCCGTTTTCCTGTCTCCTGAAACTACTGTGCCTCGAGAACTCAAGAGTGTATCTTATGTTCACCGAGATTCAAAACTAATGGCTACGAAAAATCAGTAAATTTATTTTGTAAAGAAAATAATAGGCGAAATATATAGTGCGGGATTAACAACCAATAGAACTTTTTACTAACTTCCGATACAACCGGTTTGACACATCTTGGAATCAGCACCAATCCAAAAACTAATATTTCATAATGAAACCAACCAGTTTAATACATGTAAATAAAAATCTATATACTAATAATCATACACATCTTTTTATTTCAAGCCAAAACATATTATTACAGTCTCCAAAACAAAAGAAAAATTACATATAAATCCTGGTGTTCTATGTTAGCAATATGTGTGACACATAAGGGTGCTCATGGGTCATTCATTTATACCAGATCAGTGGTTATTACGAAGCCACATGTATATGACGAACGATATTGGTTTGGTTGGTTAACCGATGGTTTGTCGTTTCAAGAACCGACAACCAACCGTTAACTTTCCGGTTCAATCGTCAAGAACTAGTAACCAACCGTTAACTTTTCAGTTTCGGATTTTTCGGTGCAGTTTCCGGTTGGTGGTGTTTGTTTTTAGCGGTTTCGATTTTTTTGCCCGCCCCTAATATAGTGTATTTTAAATTATCTTTATTTATCCATCTTTCTGAGTTTTTTTACATTCAAATCGATGGTTTTGTTTTTTGAAACACGTTCCAGACTCCATACCGAAACTAAAAAAAACATCGCAACGTAATGCACACAAACAGTACAACAAATGCACTGCCTAAAATACGATAAATACACACATATCTAGGGTTGAACTCAAGACCTCTCATATGAAAGGTTAAAGACTTGACCACTGTAGTAACCTTTAAAGTTTAGTTATATCGTCAAAAAAAAAAAAACTAACTTACAATTTTTAAAACTCAACTACTTTGATTTGATAGTCCATGACAATAAGTGTTACCCTTTAAATTTGAGATATTAATTTGTATAACATACATACATAAAGTGAACTGTCATTTCCCAGAAATCTATGATGTTCAGAAAATTGAACACCATAGATTGTTCAAACAAATTCACAGTCAAGTCTCTGATCATCCACAACAACGACAAGGTAATCAAAAGAAGTTCATGATCTACGTAAGATTAGTAAGTTCAGTACCACATAAACAAGACAAGAGTGTCATTTTTTTTCTACAACGTTGATCTCTACAAAGCCAAGTAATCTCAGACAACATAAACCATACCAACCTCGAGAAGAGAAGCGGGCTGAACCTTGAGCGACACGTCAGCGCCTCTGCAATTCCTCCTCAGGAAATTATACCCAAAATTGATCGCCAATCGTTTCATCACCGACGATCCTTGCTTGGCCTTCACATGGGAGTGGCCGAGTATGAAAGCGGTCCCGGCCTGCTGAGCGGCCATCAAGTCCTCAAGCTCTTCCTGCAACATAGCGTCCTCCTCCGACGGCCCGTCGGCCTCGGAGTCGTTGTCGATGGCGAATCTGACCCGTTTCTCGGCGGCTACGGGCTCCATTTCGATCACGTCCGTTATGCTGTCGACGGTCGGGAACCCGACGGAGACGCTTTCTGGTTGGAGGCTCTCTTCGATCTCGTAGGGCGCTACCATCCCGATCACGGTTAGTCTGCACTCGGTCGAGGATGCGTTGGACCGAGCGCAGTCGTCCTCGAACGAGTTTGAGTACGCCCGCCGGTTCGTTCGGATCCAGTCGAATCGGATGAAGTCGGCGAGCCGAGCCACGAGCTCCGATTCGAACGAGTCGACGTCCTGGTGCACGTCGCGGTACCCGTACCTGACGATGCACCGGTACGACCGGTGGGCCGCGGGGCCCACACGCCCGACGAGGTACCGCTCGGCAGGTGGGACGTAAGGGACCTGTTAATGGCAATCAAAATCAGACCTAAACTAGTCAGATAATCAGACCTAACTTCAAATTTTAACTGAAAAAATAATAACATTCAACGCTTTGGACAAAATTTCGGACAAGTTTACGCCATTTTGATAATCTATGACCAATTCATAAAGGGTACTAAATATTCTGTTATCAATACATAAGGAGTATTAAATGATTTGTGACCAATTCATAGAGAGTATTAAATGTGTGTTACCAAAACGGAGGGACTGTTTTTGAACGTTACCAAACGTAAGAGTACTGAATGTATGTTACCAATAGAAAAGGGGTATAAAAGGTGATCAACCCTAAATATAAGGGATAACTGTAAAAATTTACCCTAAGGTATTCACTTTTTGCAACTAGGAGCTCTCTTCTAATGTAATTGCGAAATAATACCCTGAGCATATCTTTTTGCTGCACTGAGTAATCTAATCTGTTTCGAAACGACGATTTACCCTTGAAATACAGTAGATGAAAAACAAAAAATCCAGAATCTTAACTATTCTTAATTTTCTTCCGCTTTATCTATTCAAGAGAGAAAATAAAGAGATGTGAGGATTCTGGATTTTTTTACTTTATATTTTTGAAATTCTAAAATTTTCAAGGGTAATGGAACAAGTTCACTCAGTGCAACAAAAAAATAAGTTCACAAGTGTTTTTTTAATCATCGCCAACAACAATTGATATGTTAAGATTCAAAAGACGTTAATTAGAATGTTATGTACCGGCACGGATTTCACGCACACAAAGACGAGGACGCGGTGGAAGGCGGGGAGGTTGGTGACGAAGCGGGAGAAGTTGGCCGGGATACCCGAGATGAGGTCGGTGAACACAAGTCCGATGCCTGGGACTCTGGCAATGCCGAGGCTCGGGCCTAGGGCGAGTAACCATTCCAGAGAGACCTTGTTGTGGAGGTCGAACTCGTATTTCTTGATGGTCGCGTAATGCCAGACAAACATGACGATCATGAGGAAGAGGGCTAAGAGGATCGGGAGCCACGCGCCCTCACGAAACTTGGTGAGGGAAGCGGAGAAGTAGAGTAACTCGATAGAGCCGAAGAAGAGTAGGAAGATAAGAGCGAGGATCGGAGGTTTGTTCCAACAAATGATGATGACCAAGGATGTGAGGCAAGTCGTTACTAGCATGACCGTCATCACAGCTAACCCTGCAACAAGCACGCAAGATTGCCCGGTGAATAGCTCGTCTTATCGATACAGTCACAGTTCAAAATCAGCATATACAGTAATGGAAATATAGCAGCAAAATATGAAATGTCTTGAAATAAGTTTGAAAAAATTTAGTCTAGTTGTGTAACAACTTTGTCCCTTGAATTGCTGGTCTTTTCACTAGTCACGGTTCAAAATCAGCCTATAATGACATGGAAATAGTAGCAAAATCTAGAAATAAGTTTGAAAAAAGGGATTATTGCAGTAAAAAACCGCAGGTATTCATTTTTTGCAACTTGTAGCTCTCTTCTTTAATAATTGCAAAATTTACCATTGATGTGTCTTTATGTTGCGATATGTGTAAATGACGATTTTACCCTTACAATTTAGATGTAAAAAGTCCAAATTTCTTCAATTATTATTTTAAAATTTAAAGGGTAAAATCATCATTTCGAACAGATTTATATAAGTGCAACAAAAAGGACATGTTGAGGAACTTTTTTACAAGTATCAAAGAAAAAGGCTATACAATATCTCAGTGTACTTTTTGCAGTTATCCCTTGAAAATGTTAAGGTTATTCGTGTCACGGTTTCCATTCAGCCTATAGAGTCATGGAATTAGTCGCAAAATCCATAATATCTAGAAATAGGTTCGGAAAAGCTAAGGTTACCTGATGCATTTCCCATATGTTTGATGTCTCTGAATCCGATGGTGACAGCGATGCAGAGGATCATTAGCATCCAGTTGATCTCAGGGATGTAAATCTGGCCGTGGATCTTGTCGGAGGTGTGAACCACTTTGACTCTCGGGAAACAACCGAGTGACTGGCTTTGGTTTATGATAGAGAAAGTACCGCTTATGATTGCTTGGCTTCCCACAACTGATGCAAGAATGGCCACAACAAGCATCGGCCACCTTACACTATCTGCACGACAAACATCTCGCCTTTAGATTTTTTTTCATTCAATGGACAAAGATGATTTTCATTTTTCATTCCAATCTTTAAGTTAGGATACTTGCAAAAGAGTACCTGATGTATTCTTTTTGCAACTTGTAACCCTCTTCTTTTATAATTGCAAAAAAAGTCATGAACTTGTCTTTTTGTTACACTTCTTATCTAACGATTTTACCCTTAGAAATTTAAATTTGAAAAATAATAACTCAAAAACAAAAGGTCTAAATTTTCATCTCTCAAACTTCTTACTCTTTATACAGTACAACTAGAAAAATTAGGGATGTGAGAATTTGGGTATTTTTAATTCATATTTTTAAAATTTAAATTGTAAGGGCAAAATCGTCATTTTCATACAAGTTGCAACAAAAAGACAAGCTCATGGTACTTTTTTGTAATTATCAAAGAAGATGGCTATAAATTGCAAAAAAAAATGAGTTTTTTTTTGCAATTATCTCTATATATTATAGCACTTGATTTGTAGGGTGAAAATGATTTACGTGGAACTGAGACGTAGAAGCTGATCTCAGAACTGGGATGGTGATGCTTTGACAAGTAAGCAGCTTGGCCCATATATGCCAATATGAGTGCTGGATAGACAAGGAATGTGAAAGCCATCTACAGAAGAACAAAGTGAGAACAATTAGCAGACAATTCAAGAAGTATATACACTTCAGAATAGTATATGAAAAATATTGGACGAATTTGAACAAATTTGATTGAGTTTTCGACCGATTTCCACTTATTGAACTCGGCAGTTATGTTTCACCGAGTTCTCGAAAAGATATCGGGATTTTTAGAACATTCAATACATCAAACTAAATCTTCCTGATACCTGAATTGCAGCATACGAAAAGTGCCCAAGATCAGCAAACATGGCCTCCGAACCTGCATAAAAAGCATATACTTTAACATATACCACAAATTTATTTATGATATAACATAAACAAAATATTTTTTTAAAGGATAATTGCAAAAAAGTAACTGAGGTATTCACTTTTTGTAAGTTTTAGCTCTCTTCAATAATTGCATAAACTTTCCTTTTTGTTGCACTTCGTGTAAATTTGTTTCAAAATGAAAATTTTACCCTTTAAAAATAGTAAGTAAAAGACAAAAAAAATCGAGTTTTTTTCATCTCCATTAATTTTTTCCTCTTTGTTTGTCCAAAGATGAAAATACTGGGTTTTTTTTACTTATTATTTCCTAAATTAAAATTTTTAACGGTATAATCGTCATTGTGAAACAAATTTACATAGAGTGCAACGAAAAGGAAAGTTCAGAGCACGTTTTTGCAATTATTAAAGATGAGGGCTATAACTTGCAAAAAGTGAATATCACAAGGTACTTTTGCAATTATCCCTAAAGTATTACTTTTCTATCTTGTGTTTAGCCCTTATTGGCAAGTCAACACATGAATGTCACACTCGATTTATACATGCAAGACTAGCAACACCGAAAATGAGTACATCATGATTATGTATGTTCTAATTTTACCTGTTATGCAGAGCAAAATTCCACCCAATGACATCCATCCACCAAGCCTAGTCTTTCTCAAGAACTTGAACATGTAATACGGAGAAAGAGCTTTATAGACATGTGGGTTCCAGCGAAATATGTTGTATAGTCCGAGTGTACTGATGCATAACAACCAAACCAACACAATGGGCGCAAAAAAGAACCCAACCCGGTGTGTACCATAATGCTGAAGTGCAAATAGACATACTAGTATGAAGCAAGTAATAGGAATCACCGCATCTGAAGAATTCAAAGAAAAAATAGATGAGGTTAAGACCTCCAATTGGCTGATAATTAAGAGTTCATAGCACATAACTATCTTTATGAATTGCCCACAAACACGACTCCATAGTAAATTTCCACAAACACATGAACTCATAGCAAAATTTCCACATTCATTGTTCATAACTTCGTTCATGAATTGCCCACAAACACATGATTCCATGGTAAATTTCCACAAACACATGAACTCATAGCAAAATTTCCCCATATGCACGACTACTCTTGAGCGTAAGAATAAGTGGTTTTAGGATATATTAAAATTTACACTCACGTGCAAGTCATGTGACGAAAAAAATGATTTTTTTATGGTTTCCGTTTGTTCGGTAAGATACTTGAAAATTCACAAGGATAGTCATGTGTCTGGAAAATGTACTATGGGTTTATGTGCTATGGACAATTCATAGAGGTAGTTATGTGCAATGAACCCATTAAGTACTTGATCCCATAATCCACAATCATCATAATATAAGGTGACAAACTTACATTCGTGGTGTTCCTTCGTCATGGACAGCTCAAGACCCGATACAGCAGAGAAAACTACAATGACAAATCGAAACCCGTAGTCAGCAAACGGAGATAAACCCGATATAGCTCAAAAACGTGCAAGTGATGAGAAACTTACCAGAAATGCATGGAGTCAGAACTCCGTCTCCAATCACCATGCAAGTACCAAGAAGAACCACAGTCAACAAAGCAGTATGCAAGGCCTTGTGCTTCTCAAGCAACATTTTAATCCTCGAACTATTCTTCTTCTCTGGTGGATGCTCAAGTTTATACGTTGAGAGCGCTTCATCAGCAACCTGTCCATTTGGCAGGACACTAACTTTTACATGCCTACATAATAATGAGTACAGAGCAAAGGTGCCACCTGAAAATTACAAACATATATATTTCAATATACTGACACGAGTTAATAATAGGGATGATTGCAAATCGCTATGGTGAAATATACGCCTTTTGCAACTATTCCTAACTTTATACTCTTACAATCAGCAACTTAAACTTTCAAAAAAGTACACTGCTCTTTTTTTGCCAAAAAATGATGAAAATGTCTTTGACCCTAATCTAAAAAAGACTTCATAACTACCAAAATATTTTGATTAGAAGTAGAAAACGATTGGGTAGATGTAAAAAAAGACTGCTTCAAAGATAAAACTATAAAAAGTTGCGGAAATTGGTATTTTTTACATTAGGGTCAAGGGCTTTTATCACACTTTTTGACAAAAAAGAGTTGTGTGCAATTTTTTGAAAGTTTAAAATTGATATAGCTATGTGCAAAAGTTTTTTGAAAGTTTAAAATTGATATAGTTATGTGCAAAAGGCATATGAGTTATTTTTTTCTTACTCACCCTCTCCATTGTCATCAGCTCGGAGGACTATAAAGACATACTTGCACAAAGGGACCAGAGTGAGAGTCCAGAACACAAAAGAAAGAGCGCCATATATCTCTTCGTTCGTCTTGGAGTGACGAATGTCTTCTGCAAATGTGCTCTTGAAAACATAGAGAGGAGAGATGCTCAAGTCGCCATAAACCACACCGAGGCTTTGATAAGCTAAGAGCATTATCGTCTTCCAAGATTCCTTCTAGAGAACAATTAAAAACAAAATTATGTAGCCATATTTCTGGGAACTAAAAACTGTTCTGATGAATTGAACCTCATCAGAAACTCCAAAAACAGATCCATGTAAATAAAGCTTGAAAAGGAAAATGCATAAACCTTTGAAGTATCCCAACACTTTCCATGACTAAGATCCATAGTCCTTGATCCTCGATATTCAGGATGAATTTTTTGCTCCTACAAAAAGGTACCAAAAGATTTATAAAGAAATGGCAGAGATTTTGATGGTATAAATTTCTAATACAACAGGCCCGAAAATGAAGAAAAACCAACAAAAATTATGAGTGATCTTTCATGGGGATCTGAACATGTATCTATACAGCTAAAAGAGGAGATAGAAGAAGAAAACCAAATCTGCCCACTTTTGAACAACCCACATGAAAAAAAAAAACTTTCTTTGATAACTTAACTCTGATTCAGGAAAAATACAGAAAGATGGAGCAAAGTGAGTTGAGTGCATCCGAAAATCTGTCGAAGTTTGAGGACAAACTAGTAAAGAATCATCCCATCTTTCTCCATTGCCTTCTCTCTCTCTCTCTCTCTCTCTCTCTCTCTCTCTCTCTCTCTCTCTCTCTCTCTCTCTCTCTCTCTCTCTCTCTCTCTCTCTCTCTTTTCTGGTTATCTATGAATGAAAGAAAAAAATCAAATACCTCACTATTTTTTGCCCTTGAGGATGAGCTACAAGTCCTAGACGAACAGAACTAACCTAATACCTGATGAAGTTGAAAGAATATGGAAACAACAAAACACTTGGATTGAACGGTGCTTGTGAACATTTTTCTTAGCTGCAGTTAGGTTTCTTCAATACGAAATAGAATACCAGGTCAAAACAGGGAACAAAAAGACACATTCATGTGACCCAACAGTTACATTTCAACACAACACAACAATCACACTATCTAATGTCCACCCAAATATAAGGTGGTTTCAAGGATTGTCATATCCTTTCCGTTTCTCTCTCACATTCACCTATGACCCACCAGCCCAACCCAGCCCATAGACATGTTCTTTAAGTCTCCCGATTGAAACCTACCTAAAAAGAGGACACAAAACCCCAGTTTTGCTTCGCTTTCCAAAGAATGAAATAGTGAAAGAGGGTGAACATGCTCTTGTCGTTGGCTTTTAAACAATTGGGTTTTGGCCAGCAATAAGTTACGGATATGCTGAATTTGTGAGGATGGAGAAGCTTTCTGAGCTCTATAACAAAGGATAGCTTGTTGGGGATAAGATGATACCCAAACATAGAAGCTAATCTTGTGGGGTAGCAGACCCATGTGAATAGTGATTCACAAAAGGGGCTTATGGTGATGAGGCCAAGACCCATAACATGTTGCTTATCTACACAATGAACAAAAAGATATAGCCACAAGCTTTTTGAATAAAAACCCATTCCTCAAAGCTTGTCTTTTACCATTTTCTGATACCCAATAAGCCCTCCCTCCATTGTGACCAACCACAACTTTTTGCTTGCATTTCCTCCAATCTTGTTGTGATTGAGCAAGATGCTATAAATTCCATAATAAATCATCAAACCTAACCCATAATTAAGGCAAACCAAAACACCAATAAAGGCTAAAAATGCATTTATTAGGAAGAACCCAGTTCAAAGTTGAAGCTGTATCCTAAACTCCTAAGCTAGCTGCCAAACCACTGGAAGTTTCAAGCAGCTTTCTCTACATTATTGCACATATGATGAGTCACATGTAAGTACTGGATCTACAAAACAATGATTAAAGGAGACAAAGTGTGTGTTCATGAATGAACCCTTTACCTTGTAGTATCTTCTTCTTCAAAGCCTCACAGATCCAAAACAATATGCACAACCAGACATGGAGAGCTACCAGAGAAGCTCAAGCTCCAGTCCTGACCCGAGCTCGAATTAAGCGCAGAGAATAGATCTTGAACCTTACCCAGTACCCCCTTAGCTTCCTAGAAGCAAAATATGGAACCAAATTTGCAGACAAAACGATTCACAAGCACAATGGTGGTGGAGAGAGCAAAAATGGCGAGATGGGTTGGGATTGGGAGGTTAATTGAAGGGACAGGGAAACTGGTGGAGCATAAAAGCTCTGCTATGGAGTCTGTAACAACCGACAATGGTGAAATGTTTGAGGATAAAAGAGCACGAAAATGCAGTAAAGAGATTGAGAAGAGGAAGAGGAAGAGGAGGAGAAGCTGAGAAGACAGTGATTTTGATTCCTGATCTTCTTTTTTATTATATGAATTTTATATATCAAAGCAAAACCCGACAATGTGAGCAGAATAGGAATGAATGATTATTTGATTATTTTTTTCTGCACTCTCTCAATAACATAATATAAAACTAAAAGCAAAGTGTGAACAAATAAGTGATCCTATCCACAAAATAATATTGTTATCTATTGTTGATTTTTTTTCATTGCAATTTACTAGTTTTTTTATTGCAAAGAGTGAATTTCTTTTAGGAAAAATTTCAATTTAATACTCTTGCAAACATTTATTTGCAATATAATACCCTAGCTTGTTTTTTTTGCAATTTAATATCCTGACAAACATTTATTTTCACTTTCATACCCAACCGTTAACTTTCCATCCAAAATGGCTGAAAAGTCCAAAATACCCCTTGAGACCAATCATATTTTCAAAACCTACCACAAAAAATCAGATTGTTTATATATTTCAAAAAACTATATTTTATTTCAAAAATATTTAAAAAATCAGTTTTTATATATTTCAAAAATCATATTTTTATATAATTAAAAAATCGGATTTATTTCAAAAAACATTTAAAAAAATCAGTTTTTATATATTAAAAAAAATTATATGTTTTTAAAAATAGTTTTTATTTCAAAAAAATATTTTTTTAAAAAACAGTTTTTATATATTTTAAAAATAAATTTTTATATATTTCATAATAATATTTTTATATAATTAAAAAAAGAAGATTTATTTCAAAAAAATAATTAAAATCAGTTTTTTATATTATAAGAATCAGATTTTTATATATTTTAAAAAATTAGATTTTATTTCAAAAAATATTTTTTAAAAATCACTTTTTATATATTTTAAAAAAATAAATTTTTATATATTTCAAAAATCATATTTTTATGTAATTCAAAAAAACAGATTTATTTTTAAAAAAAATAAAATCAGTTTTTTATATATTAAAAAAAACAGATTTTTATATATTTCAAAAAAATTATATTTTATTTCAAAAAATATTTTTTAAAAGATCGGTTTTTATATATTTTAAAAAATAAAAGATTGAAGGGTGTTTTGGGTATTTTTTGAAAAAAAACAAGGTCATGTGCAAAGCACATGACTACTTTCCATCCATTTTGGATGGAAAGTTAACGGTTGGGTATGAAAGTGAAAATAAATGTTTGTCAGGGTATTAAATTGCAAAAAAACAAGCTAGGGTATTATATTGCAAATAAATGTTTGTCAGGGTATTAAATTGAAATTTTCCCTTTCTTTTATAACTAAAAGCAAATTAAAGTATTGTGGTTACTTCATTGACATAATAGATTTTAAGGATGGGCTGATATCCAGTATAAACAGGGCTTATTGTATAAACTATAAACAAGTGACTTCAACGGAGCGCACCTGATGTGAACTCGTGATCACTTCGCGTGCGCCTCTGTCCGCACAGTAGCCCGTGTTGGCCACGCGCGTAGCGCACAAGGCACTAGCATCCTGTGATTTTAAGGTATAAGTACTCGTATATATAACCTATCAGCATCCGAGTATGTAAACTATTAGGACAATTACATGTAAAGTGTCAGCACTGTTTTGCATATAAGGTATTAGCACCGTGTTATGTAACATATCAGTACAGTGTTATGTAAGGTACCAGCATTGGGCGCTCAATACAATTGCATGCAAGGTATCATTACTGTTTTTCATATAAGGTATTAGCATTGTGCTGTGTAAACTATCAGCACTGGGCGCGCGCACCAGCAGCGGAGCGCCCACGTGTCAGCATCTTGCGCGCTCTAATGACGTCAACGCGCGCGCATCTTGTGGCTAAGAATCGTCCGTAGATTGCACAATAAGATGCGGGTTTTTTATTTAATTGCCCATGTGTCAGCATCTGGTGCGCTCTGACGATGTTACTTTGGGAGGATCTTATGGCCTAAATTTGTATGTAGTTTGCACAATAAGCCCATATTTGTATTTGATGCCAGTCCTTAAGGATGATGGTAAAACACCGGCTAGAGGGCCACGACCGCGTCTAACATGGGTGGTGGAGATATGTTTGTCTTTTTCGTCCCGACACGTCTCACCGACGGAGTTGGCAGGACTACGACTGGTTTCTCCAAAAAATTATGCATGACGTTGAGGTTGTCTGGATTGGGT
Organism: Erodium maritimum; assembly: GCA_963921825.1. Classification (NCBI taxonomy): domain Eukaryota; kingdom Viridiplantae; phylum Streptophyta; class Magnoliopsida; order Geraniales; family Geraniaceae; genus Erodium; species Erodium maritimum. The sequence goes on along the minus strand of OY997590.1, from coordinate 3,438,159 downwards.
TGTTGGGCAGACGGTGGAGGTCGGTGGCAGATGATACGACATGGGGGCTGAGGACATGACGAGTCTCACGGAGGAATCATTCGAGCCAACGTCGGTTGGTCATCCGGGGAGAGTCCATTTGGTGGTTCCTTCGTCTGGGACAGAGGGGATGTGGTGACGAATACCATTTCCACAAATCCCTAGGGCTCCGATAGGGCAAACGAGTCCTTGGGTTCGGATCAGAGCATGTCGTGGGGGTACCCCGGTAGGCCATCGTGGGAACGGGCAAGACCCAAGAGCCCTGGGTGCTCACATGCTGGCGGGAGTGGACGATATTAGTGTTCAAATGGGTGGCCTAGCCATCCGGGAGGTAGTCGTACCTCCAATCGAACTATACGGTAGAAGGCTAAACTTTGCCTACACAATCGCAACTCGGGTGTTAACCAATAAGACTTTTCATGGAAATCTTTTGTAGGCTGGATCACGGAGCTATGGCACTTGTTGGGCGTGGTGGCACGACCCTTGAGGGAAGTTGTATTGGCTTCTTCTTCTGGTTAACGAAGGAGAGGGCTCAGGTGCCATCCAGATCACTCGTCAAGGAGCATTGACCTGACGGAGACTTACAAGCAATGCCACAAGCACCACGATATCGAGAGTCAAGCCCCTAAATCTGTCTTTCGCAACCACCAAAGTAACACGAGGCTCGGTCCTCCACCCTCATAACCTGACAACCACGTCCCAAATACGGTTCCAACAAAAGTGCTTACAAATCAACTCTAATCGTTGTAATGGAGCCGGAACACAAACCTAGCCCTAACGAAAAAATAGCCTCAAATCTTAACATACTTTTTTTTACAATTATCCTTATATTCTATCTAAGAAATATTCTTAACATACAATATAAGAAATATCCTTATATTGTATTTGTTCATAGTCCTCACAGTCATGTACAACTATCAAATTGTTGAAGACGTGTATTATCATTAAACGAAAAATCAATCATACAGGTGTACTGATGATGAATCTTCATATAAAAAAACAGACCAAATTCATCTCTCTTATACTTTTTTCAGCTTATATACTGTCACGGGATAGAGATAGAACATCAAAAAGAATAAGAAAATCTAATCAAAATATTAACGTAACAATACATTAGCATGCAAAACAAACAAATAAATAAATAGCTAGTGTGGACTGTGCCTAATTAAATAGGAGAAGAGAATTGGAGCCAAACTCAATGTGTCGTTTTCATCGATGTGCCTAACCACGAATTTTGGCCTTTAAATCCCTATAATTTAATGCCTCTATTCTCACTTTTCCCAACACTTCATTTACTCAATTGCAGGCAGATCAATAACGGATAGGTATTGATGGAAAAGAAGCGACCGTGAATAACTGAAGTATCGGTGACGGATAGACGTTGGCGAATGAGTGCGTCGGTTACGTTACCGACGACAACGATTATAAACTCTTTGACCAATGGTTGACTCTTGAAAAAAAATACATTTTTATTTTGAATAACACAAAATTAATTGCTAAATTGACCCCAATTTTGTATAAATACAGATGTTTAGCATAAGAAAATCCACGCCTTCCATTACCAACTTCTTCAAACTTTCAAATATTGCATTCTCTAATTTTTTGTTCGAAATGGCGAGTAATTCTGATGCAAGAAGAGAGCTCCTTGCTAACGAACGGAGGCTCGAGCGACTGTTGGAACATGCAATCGAATATTGCATGTCCAATGAGGATGTTCAAAGCTTGTTAGACGAAGCCATGGTCGCAGAACAATCACGGAAGAATAAAAACTATATCAAGCGAGATTGAGAAGTTGTCAACGAACGTTTAATGCGTGACTATTTCAATAGGCACCTCGTGTACACTAAAGTGCAATTTCGTCGTCGTTTTCGAATGCCAAAGGATGTGTTCACTCGTATTGTTCGTGCGTTGGAGGATAACGATGCATACTTCAGTCAACGAGTGGACGCTTTGGGTCAGATATCAATATTCACGCAAGAAAGCTTCGTCCCGTCCAATGTCACAGTGACAAACATCATAATAATACAGGGTCAACGCGCTCACAATGCCTTAAAAGAAGACATCACCGAACTCATTTGGAATAAATATGGCAATGCATAATTAAGTTTCATTCTAGTTATTTCTATTATTATGCTAGAAATTAAATTATTTTCAATGAAATTGACTTTTGATTTGTGTGCATTTAAATTTCTTTTTATAATATTTATTTATACTATAAACCTACTCTATCAGCCAGTAGAAAAAACACGAACTGAAAACAAATTCTATCCGCCTGACTGATATTGAAGAGAGAAATAGATTTATTATTTTTTATCCTATCAACCAACAAATTAGTTAATGACTAGAAATGCTCTTATTTCCCATTGAGGGTAGTCATAAAAAATAATATCATAACACTTGTAGTCGAGTAACGGCAGACCACCATTTATTCGTCGATCGATATCAAAAGCCCAATGTCAGAGCCACAACAATCCACATCAACAAACAATTTCATAATCACTTCCATTCCTCGGGTTGGTAGTAGGGAAAATTGTGTCTTCGTGGTACTACCACATGTCCGCTATTGCTGTTTTTATAAACAAAATTCATAACTAACAAGGTTGGATAGGTTGGAATTTAGTAATAAGAGCATCTATAATGAAGGTCAATTTTATAGTATTTAATCGCTTTGATGCATCTCACCCTAAGACAGACTAACATGAACTATATGACCCTTCCTTCGGGTTGATTTGGCATAAGGATGTAGTGGACAATCGATTTTGTATGTCGCATTCAGAGACAAAAAGGATGAGAAAAAGAGAGAGGATTATGTACGGAGAGAAGAAGAAATTGTCTTGTTAGCCCTAACTCAACGTCAACAGGGCCGTAATACCAGATAAGCATTTTGTTAGTTAGGAAGGTTTTGGGGGTAATAGGTTTACCAACCTTTTTTCTCGGCCGATTGTGGTGTTGGCCACCGGCAAGAGTCATGCTCCCTTTGAGTCCATGGCTCTTTAGAGACTGGAGAGGCTGTAATCCCGATTTAGGTTAGGGTAGGGTGGGAGTTGGAAGATTTGATCTCCCTGTGCACTCATAGACTTACTTTCTGGTTTCAAGGCCTGCTTTCAAAATTGTGCTTCATGGTGGATAAATCTAGTTGGTAGAACTAAAATTAGTTGGTTTTTAGGGCTGTTTTCAAAATTAGGGCTTCATGTTAGAGAAATATGGTTATTAGACCCTTAAATTGTTTTCTTTCTTTGTTGTTCTTTGGTGGTACGTTAATCTTGTAAGCCCTTCAGACTGTTGAGGGTTCTGGTGTTAGGTTCCCACGGGAATGTTCTTTCTTTGTTCCATCACTTGCTCTCTATTTCGGAGGTCATTTTATTTAAATTTGCTTTGCTGATAAAAAAAAACATATTCATCAAGAGAAGAAAAACAAAAACAAAAGAGAAAGCAAAACATCACATTTTTTAAGCTATAGTGGTAGAATGGTAGTATAGCACACTAATCAATAAACCATAGATGTGAGCATTGTCCAGAAATCTCTAGATTCATGGTGTTGACTGTTGGGTTGGGCTGTTGACCTTTGCCTCAAAATGATTGATGGACAAATGCTTGCAAGCCCATAACTAGGAGAAGCTGCAGAGGCCCAATACTCTGATATTGGGCTGGAGTGGCCCAACATCTCTAAACCAACACATGTTTCTGCGCGGTATCGATAATCAAGTGTTCAATATCATCTTGATCGTTGAAACCCAGATATTCTGATTATTTGTTGTGTTTAATAATTTTAAAATCATAAAATTCTCATTTTAAAATAAAATTATACAAAATACAATAAAAAACAAGTACATGTCAATTATTTCATTATTATTAAAAAAATATAAAAGAACAAATACGACATGACGTATTTTTTCTTGATAATCTCTAGTTGACGTTTTTAGTCTCAAGATTACAAATTCCACTTATTTATCATACTCTGATATATAACTCGAGTTTGTTAGACGTTTTGGTTCTTGGTTTGATTGCAAGTGTTCAACAAATAGCCTTCTAAATCAACGTCGATGTATTTGAATGTCAATTTTTAATATTTTTTATATTTTCCTGAAAAAACAATTTGGCCACAAATATCAAAAAGGATCTTAAACATATACCCACTGCCACAACATTCCGCCAAAAATTCACCATTTTATATGGAGGGGTGTTTCTAATGTTTTACCTGTCGCTATGAAGTTAAGGGAAAAACAAGTGGATATTGGGCCGGAATGTGTCCATTGTGGGGAGGACGAGACCGGTGTCCATGCACTTTTTCGCTGTTCTAAGGTCGTGAAGGTTTGGAGTAGAATACCGGCCGTTGTGATTGGAGATGGAACCTCGGTGGGGGAGGTTTTAAAGGTGTGTTGGGCAGGGATGAACCGGGAGCAAGCGGCTTTCATGGCAGTGGTGTGTTGGGAGATTTGGAGAGCTCGAAATGAGGTGGTTTGGAACGGGAGGCAGAGGCCGGGTGAGGCCGTGGTTAGGGCAGCTGAGAACCTGCTTTCGGATTGGAAGTTGGCCCAAGTTTGTCCTGGGTTGAAGGTTGATGGGGGGCGATCAAGTCCATGATGGCGGCGTCCCCCGGAGGGAAGTATAAAAGTTAACGTGGATGGGGCTACTGGTGGTTATGTGGGAGGAGGTGGCGGTTTTATTTGCAGGAATGCTGATGGTTTGGTGGAGGGGTGGCAGTGTGTCCTATTTTCAGGAATTTGGGACCCGGAAACAGTCGAAGCCCTGACGGTGAGAGCGGCCTTGGTTTGGGTCCGGGAGAAGGGATGGGAGAACGGGGTCATCAAGTCCGATTGTATGAACGTTGTGCTTGCCATTTCCAAGGAGGAACCAATTCTGGCTCCAATTGGAGGTATTATAGATGATTGTAAGAGTCTCTTGCAGAATCTCACTGGATTCAAGGTGGTTTTTGCTCGAAGAGAGGCTAACAAGCTGGCACATGAGCTGACGACTAATGCACAGGATTGGGTTAATCTTGATTTTGATTGTAATGCTTTGCGGGGGTCTATTTCAGGCCTTGTGTTTGATGATCTTGCGTAATAATATTCTAGTTTTTCCTATAAAAAAAAACTAAAACAAAATTAAGCAAAACCATTAATTAACACCACTTAAAAAAACTTATAATACCATATTAATTATGGGCATACACTGCATATTTACACAAAGACAAGAAAAAACAATAAAATTCTTACAAACGTCTTCCTATGTATATAATGTGTGGCATAAATTCTAGACAACAAAAATAAGACCATATATCAAATATTAAAATTAAAGATCTAACAAAAAAAGAAATATCAAAATTTAAAAACCATGTATAAGATCAGTGACCAACCCCAGGGCTAGGAACTTCACCATGCTTCCTATAGAAATCATAATCTTCATCGTAGTTTCCATAATCCGATCCCAGCGGCGAATAATCTTCTAGAACCTTCCTCTGACGAGCCCTAACCCGATTAAACTCGATCTTCATCATCGTCGTCATCATCATCATCTGGCATGATCGATCTTGATCATCACAGTGAGCTTGTTCGCGTATTGATCTGGTGGCCTCGGCGCGGCTCCGTAGTTGGAACAACGATGGTATGAGAAGTAGGAGCAATATAGTGAAGCTCGAGCTTGACCTAGCCATGGAAGTTTTTCTCTTTCACCTACAAAATGAATTGAAATGATTTGTAATTGAGAGGGTTGAGCTTTAAGGTTACGCATGCAGTTGCATGAATTATATATAACATGTTGCTAGGGCACCACCATTATAATGGAGGAGCATCATTCTTTTGTTTTTTTAAAGTTTATTTGATTATTAACCCTTTCTTTCCCATGTATAGGTCCACGACATAGAACTTCTTTCTTCGTATATGAGATGGTAATTAATTAACATAAAGACATTTTCGAGGCAAATAGTTTGGTCTACTAAGTTATTCGGGATTGTAACATATATTTTGTACTAGAGAAAAGTTGTAAAATTAGAGGTCGAGAGAAACGTTAGATGGAAAATGCTTAGAACACTAGAGAATTAGTTTTCTCTGTGAGAGCCGCCGCACGAAGAAAAAGTCACCGTTATAGTCATAGCCGTTATTATGACCTATGTCATGGTTATGCTTCTTTTTTTCTGTACATCCTCTCTCATGTACCTTCCTTTTGGGTAATGCATGGTTTTTTCTTGTTAGGGTTCCTTTTGAGCGCCTCTACCTACCGCGATATTGGTTTCCTCCCGCCACACACGAAGCGTCTCCCGACCTTGTTCGGTCCTCTCTTTGCAAATCCGTTGGTTGTCGTCTGGCTCATCTCGTCGTCAAGGACCTCGCCGCCTCTGAGCCCCGCGGTCTCGCCGCCGTCTCTGAAGCCGCCCCACCGTCATTGAAGTCGCAGTCGTCGTCCCTAAAGCCGCCTCTGAAACCAGAACCGCCGTCTCTGAAGTCGCCGTCGACACGTCCTCCTTCCTAGCCTCCATTTGTACAAAAACACTTGTAGCTAGTGCTCCTTTGAAATGGATAAGAACAAAGGTGGTTTTAGTTTAATAATCCAAAAGTTTAACTTTCCCCAACTTTTCTCACCCATTTCACGATCTCTTTTTTTCCCTTGCTTTCACCTGCACAAGTAACCTAGATTTTGCTTTTGCTTTTGACGGTAATATTTATATATTAAGTCGTGGGATCCTTTCGGTCACTCCATCGATACCAAAAAATCCCAAAAGGTTTAGTCACTAAATAAAAAGCTCACTGTTTCTCCCCAAACTCAAGGAAATCAAAAGGAGTTGGTGGCGACAAACAAGTATTGGGACGACTTTGAGTCAACCAATCACTCGTCAGAGAATGTCAAAATTAATTATATTTGATTTTAATGTTTAATTGCAAATGTTGTTGAGAACGAGAAGCTGTTGTGTCTGATTCTTACATCAACGCGGTTTCGTGTCGATGTCGGTAGCGTGGACTCGGGAAGGTGATGCTACTTTGATTCATCCGTGAAATTACCATGTATATCACCTTATGTGTTTTTATTTTATTTTATTTTTTTAGAGGTAGTTGTCAATTAAAATAACCAAATTTATTTTGGTTGGAAATCTTTTTCTAATTTAGTATAACCCATCACTTGTACATACTCTTAAACAAGTGTATTTGTTGACTTTAATTTTTTTATATCTCAAGTAGATATGATACAGTAAAGAGCTCTTCACCGTCATATAATATAAATGAACATTCAATTTGGTCCGTGTTGTTTGGAAATAAAGATCCATTATTGAGAAGCCAAGTTTTGATCGTGAATCGTAGGGATGAGCAAAATAATAGTCAAACCGATCAAATAAATATTCAATCGATGAAAAACAAAAAAATCGACGGATTTTTATCAATTTTTTGGACCGAACATCAGACAAAAAAAAAAGAAACCGACCTGTTCTAAGTTAGGCTTGACTTATAATTAAGAAGAAGCATAGCAAAAATAGAGAGGAGTTGAACCAAAACCCTAGGGGATGCTCTGTGCAGCCTCCTCTCCCTTCCCCCCTTCTTCTCCATCATTGAAGCCTTTAGCTTCAAATCCTCAAAAGCTTCCACACAACCTCGTTGAGGTTACTCTCTTAACCTTTCAAAGGTTCCTCCGCCGCCGCTGCCGCCGCCACTCCACCGCCAGCCGCCTCCATGGCAATCCCTTGCCTCCACCATCGAAGCCCCCGACTTCAAGGTTCTTCCACCGCCGCTGCCCCTGATTCCCGGACGTCTCGCAGCCACCGTGGCCCTCCTGCCACTTTCCGGGATACGGGTTCCATGCGCCGTGCCACCTATCGCCGGCATGGGTCCGTCTCCCCAATGGATCTGGGATCCGGGAGGAAGGACGATAAGACGGGGTCTGTCTCCACGACACCCGAAGTCGGGACCCTCGATCTCGAACAAACCGCTGCGGATCGAATCGATGTTCTCGCCTTCTGCACTACTTCGAAAGAGCAGGGTGAATCAAGACGAAGAATTGACGATACCAGATCGCTCCAATGACACGGGGCCTAGAAGACCTGACATCACAGTTTTGGTAGTCTGCTACTTCGATCGTGTGCTAATTTCCTTTCCTGTTTTAGGTCGAATAAGTTATTGGTTATTCGCTGTGTTAGGTCGATTAACCATTTTCTTTCATTTCAAGTCTCGTTGTTTTGAGACGATAGCTGTTTTAGGTCGAATAATTTGGACGGTTGTAAGGAGCTGGCTTAGTTTTGTGCCCACGATACAAAGTGATCTATTATTATGGGTCCATGAGCGCTGGGCTTGCTACGGTCGGCCCGGACTAAAATCTGGAACCCGAGGCGATCACGCCTCACATTACTTGATTGCCATTTGGCATTAATGAAATCTCCGTTTAACCGTTTCAAAAAAAAAGTTAGGCTTGACTTTTTATGGTATGGGGGACTTTTAAATTGAGCTAGATTACCTGAAGTCTAATCTTATTTCATTTTGGGAATAATAGGTGTTTTAAATTCCAATTTGTCATATTTGTTATATTATAATTTATTTAGATTTCATATTTTCTTTCCGGTTTTAGTAGGAGAAAACGAGTGTCCTTTGTGTTTTAGGTGATTGATTTTTGTCCAAAATAAGTCAGAAAATATAATTTTAAAATTGTAAAAAATCGATTGAACTGAATGTTGTCCATTTACAACTAAATCGAGTTTATTTAAATTTGGTATTTTATTTTAGTTAGTTTTCAATTATAATTCAAACAAACATAAAAAAGGATAAGATAAGATGTTCTGAATTGTTTATGTAGAAGCATAACTGCTCAAAAATCAAACGGTTGTAAACTATATACATATATATGTATATATATATATATATATTCTTTTTGAGATGGGGCTGTAAACTAAATAATAATGAAGATAATAATATATGTTTTTTTAATTGATACTTAGTCAAAGAACGAGCCCGATCTGGGCTGGGCTAGGGCCCAAATATATTTAGTAGGTGCCGTGCTGCGACGTGTACTAGCTAAAGCAACGTCAACGTGCGTAACATATCAGTTGGAAACACCGAGGAGGGTCGTCCGACAAACGCGCTTGGACCGCGCGTAATGTGTGGCTTGCTTCCCGGTTATTTTGCTGACGTGTCTTCTTCAAAATTATTCTGCACCACGTGGACCCACGTGACTCGACCTTTACACCACAAATAAAACGCCGCCGTTCAGGTGTATGTAGCTGAAAACAAATAAAAAACACAAGTAGGGGTGAATTTTGAATAAGGGATATCACGAGATTAATTTTTCCACATATTTTTGATGCGGGGTACATGTTTTAATACTCTTTTTTATGGGTAGGGTTGAACATCTGCATGTGAATTATAGAAAGACTGAACATATGCATATATATATATATAGGGTAGTTATCCAGTAAAATCATCCTTATTGTGCAAACTACGAACCAATCTAAGCCACAGGATACGGTCAAAGTGACGTCAGCAGAGCGCGCGCGATGCTGACACGTGGCAGATTCGCGCGCGCCTCTGCCCGCGCGCGTGAGCGTGTTGACCACGCGCGCGCACGGTGCTAATAGTTTGGCGCGCACAGTGCTAATAGTTTAGCACAGTGCCAAACTATTAGCACTGTGCGCCCAAACTATTAGCACTATGCGCGCCACGTGTCAGCACTGTGCGCGCGCGCCCACGTGTTAGCACCTGGTGAGTTCGTAGTTTGCACAATAAGGGGTGGTTTGTATTTGATACCAACCCTATATATATATATATATATATATATATATATATATGAATCAGAGACCACATGATAGACGTTAGAAACGGGTTATGGGCCAACCAACTCTGATATCATGTTAAAGACCAATTCAACCCAAAAACTTATCAAGGGTTCAAACTTATATTTCAACACTCCCCGTCACGTGTAGGATTGGACATCTACACGTGTAGGACTGGACATCTGCATATGGACCATAAACCATAATGTGGATGTGACAAACGGGTCACGGGTACCATGTTAAAGCCCAATCCAACCCAAAAATTCGAACCGATAGACAAAGACATCAATCTGGATACCAAGTGTTTAATTTGTCCCTACATTCTTTACGTGGACTTACATTTCAACAAAAGTAGAAGACAAACTTTAGATGGTGTAATAAATTTTAAAATAAGTTTATTTTGTCAATTTCCCCGTGGTAAGACTAGAAGCATCTCATATGATACTGGTTTAAATGAGTACTGATTTTATAAATAAATTATTAAGTGTATTTTTTTAAAACAAACCATTTATATCGGTTCGGTCTTTTTTAATTAGATGTAATCTTAACTTTTATAAGTAGTTTTTATTCTTATGTTTAATCGATGTGGATTCATACTTCAACAATAAAAAAAGAACATCTCATATTATTATCAACTCATACAAATAGTTACTTCAAATTTATTATATATATGTATATTCATAGAAAAAGTGTACACATAACGTCAAAGAATTCATTGGGTAAACTAAACGTCGGTTTTCGTTGGATGCCTAGCCAGTTTGCTCGAACAATAAATCTTCATCCATCAACAGAACAATTCATCCGAAAATTCGTCGAGGTATCAACAATCTATCAAGATAATTAAAACTGAATTCGAAAAGAGCCCCAAGTACTTGGGCGTAACCGTAACAAGTGGATTAGTAGCTGGTCCAACCCAATGACCTGTACTGAAAATTCAAACCGAGTCGGCGAGACCATAACCCAAAAGTCAAGGCCGCGCGTGAAGTCGACGTGGCCGATAGCGTGCGATACACGCCTCAGCTGACTTTGTCAACCATAACTGTTCCATTTCTCGTGCCACGTATATATAAAAGCGCTCGACCCTCACCATTTTTCTACATTCAAAATACAAATCAAAATCAGAGCAAAAAAAAAAAGCTTCCACTACAAGACCGATCTCGCAATGGCAAAGCTTCAGCAGCTCGCGGCGGCGGTGGTGATCTTCGTGATGTTAATGGCTTCCTCGCCGGAAGCCGCCAGACTCCTGAGATTGGACGACGGCGCCGGCGCCGGCGCCGGAGTCGCCGTGAATATCGCTCTTCCTGGTGATGATATGGGAAGCAACTGCGAGAAGTTCCCGACGCTCGCCGGGAAATACGGACCGGTGCTTCTCAATGCTCTGCCGAAGGGGCCGTTGCCGCCGTCAGGACCCAGCAAAGGCACCAACAGTCTCAACAACTGAAACTCATAGTCAATCAATTGTACCGAGTCCAATTTTTTTTTTTTTCATTTTTTTTCTGAAGTTCGTAGTTTTTTTATACAAATGTATAGATATATCATACATACTCATCACAAGATGTATTTTTAATTTATTTTTACACACATCAGATATGAACCAAACTGTCTCAGTTTTTCTTTAATGGAAAATTTACGGTGAATTATGTGCGCTTTGTTAATACCATCGGTGATTTGTTTGATCTTAAATAACATCCTGATTGCAAACAATGTCCCCGAGATACTTTCCGCCTGCAAAATCATTACCAGGTTATCTTTTAGGTGGAAAAAAGTCGACAGTATCGCTACAGAAATTGCATAGGCAAGAGTCACAAATTACAAGAAACGTACAATATAAATGAAACATAAGGGCTATAAATTGCAAACACGTACAAAATAAATGAAACATTAGGGCTATAAATTGCAAACACATAATGTGAAGCACCATTTCAAAAAGTCAAAACATAAGGGCTATAAATTGCAAACAGTATAATGTGCATAGCAAAACTACCAATTTCACAATACTGAAGTGACATGATTGATTTCCAGTAAACATAACGGATTTAAGACGGAAAATAATCTATAAAAAAATAATTCACCCAACACACATAATTCAACGGATTTAAGACGGAAAATAATTGGAGATATCATCTATAAAAAATAATTCACCCAACACACATAATTCAACGAGAATTTTACAATTTTACCCGTCATTTTAACTATATGAACACGACCACAATACCATATAAATGAAGTTGTTTGGTACTCATCTTCAATCTAAATACATATAGCATCAGAGGGTTGATTCATATGATCTAAACAAACTTTAACCGATATGGTGAATGAAGGTACAGAAATGTACAACACAACATTCTAGGATTTTGAGTATATCCACAGTACTAAGGCTATAGTGGGACATGGAATAGCTACATTTCGGATCGAGACACTGTTTGAGGAGTGAAGATGTACAGATGACAATCGTGAGGATCGACTCTGGCACCGAACGATGCCACTGCATCCCCTGCAACTTCTTTATGCTGCAAGAAATTCGAGTTTGTGAGGTTATGGGTAGAAAAAATATGAACCAACCCCAAAAAGTCAGACAGAACAAACCATCACAAGGATGATACAACAATTGGGGGTAAATTACACATAACTGCCTTTATGAATTGCACACACAAACACGTAATAAATTTCCACAAACACATGACTACCCTGGTGAATTTCCACGGGTCACGATCGTACAAAATAGACGAAAACCATCATTTTTTTATAATTTCGTGTGTCACATGAATTTAAAATTTCATGATATCCACAAAATGTTCGTTCCCATCCTTTTGATCTTCCGATTTCAAATATGGAATCAAACTAATATTGGAAGGGTAAAGCACGAGAGCGGGTAATTTGAGGATATTTTAGAACTTACACTCCCGTGTAAGTCGTGTGACGTAAAAAATTACAATTTCAACGGTTTCCGTCTATTTTGTACAAGGGATAGACCCTTGAAATATTCTCTGAGTCATGTGTCTGTAGGCAATTCATGAGGGTAGTTATGTGCAATGTACCCTAGCAATTATGCAACCAGATTTTAAGGTTTGTAAGTGATGAACACTCCAAGTTTCTCAGAAAGGTTAGATATTATATGATAAACCAGTGAGTTAATAGCCAATGAAACACAATTCTGAGAAGGCATATGATGACTTAAACACGTTCACTAAACATTACAATTAGTGAAACTAATCCCAGATCCAATTCGCTAAAAACTTATTGAATATTACCAAAATGTGTTTCATACCTGCCACAAGTTTCTTATGGAAACACTTATGCCTGATTGAAGTCCAAGCGATCCCCATGTAGCTGTAATAGTTGCAGTTGTTGAACATCGGTTCCAGAGAGCAACCACCAAACGATCTCCAGAGAGAGGACCAGCCCATACCTGAAACCACAATTACAACACATAGTAATTACTATATACTTCATTTTATGTCCTTTATGAGTAATGTTAAACTTTGAAACATGATAAATTGATAATCATCAACTTTACACTGCTTTTGGATAAAATATAATTAGATGAAAAGCAAAGTTGTGGCTCAAGATAAACAGGTATCAAGTATCGACAATAACTCCAAGGACAGAAAATCAAGTTTAATTCAAATGTGCAACAAGTTGATTAGCGAACCTGTTGGCAATCATCTAATCCTGCAACCTCAATTTTCCTTCCTTGAACACCGAGAGGGTCTGCAATTTGAAACAAATTGTAATTCTTGCCTAGTTATGATAGAGTTACAAAGAAGACCATTCAAATTCATAATGCATATATCTGTGTGTGAGAGAAACTTCACCTTGGTTTACTTCAATGACCTCCTTGTTTGTTAGAATCTCGTGTGTATCCGCAGTCATGTTTCTTACATCACAGCCAATCAAAAGAGGCGCCTGCAGATCGAAGATCAAAACTTTAAAATTGTAAATGACTAAAAAGTTAAGTGCATGACATTAAATATCATGTACAGAGCTTAAAAAGTTTTAGAGGTTGAAAATAATATATGCAGTTGCTTTGAAAGCTACAATTCCACCAACTTTGCCCCTCAAAGTGAAGATTCCAAAGAATAAATGAAAAGAAAGTGTTTATAAGTTAAATGAAAGACCTTCATCAAGGCCCAAATGCTAAAGTGAGCACGGTACTCCTCCGTAGTCATGCCTCCATTACCAACCTCCAACATATCCGGATCTACCAAAAATACCAACATAAAAATGAGCGAAATACCACGGCCAGTGAGGGTGGTTATTTAACTCAAACTTATTGACTTTTTAGTACCATTCCATCCACCGGGTCCTGCATATGCCGCCCACTTGTCGTTCAGATCAGCAATGGTAGTCATGCTAAACATGGGAACAAAAAAAGTTGGTATCATGATATCATTAAAGAACAAGAATATTCCCTACACTCAATGAAAAAGATCTTAAAGAGAGTAAGTATTGGAAGTGATGTGGGGCATATTTGACAACTATATAATGCCCATTCCATTTTAGTTGGATGCTTCCGTACTTGACTCTTAAATCTTAACTTCCATATCAGGTATCTAAGGCTTGACCTGGAGTTGACTATTAGGAAGAGACACATCAAAGCCCTAGAACACATAATGTATGCCTTCAATACCTGAACATAACACTGTTTTGATAACTGTTTCAGGCTGGCTGAAATGCTAAATTCAGATCATTCGATAATGAAAGGTTATTACTTATTAGCGAAGTACCAGTGATAGACATATGTCTCTACTATCGATCCCCTAACAAGTACTGATGTTATTTTCTCCGTGTCAAACAATAACCAAAACATAACATATTAAACTATAAGAAATCAAGAAAATGGGATTAACCTTGCCCATGTATCATTGATGTCATCAGTTGTCCGCCAACTATTTCCAACCTTGCCTGCCCACAAAGCAGGGTCATCAACCCCCCTGCAAATCAAATAAAGGGGAGACCAGTTATTTCAAGATAAAAGTTGATTGGCTTGGAGCTGCATGATAAATGAAGAAATCAAATTACCATTCACAAAGTGAATAAAAGATTGTCCGTCCAGTTTCATTAAGAGCATCACGCATTGGTGGATATCTGGAATTCACAGACAAAAGAAGCAAATTTTATATCAGTTTGATAGCTCTAGTATCAGACTAAGCGAGAAAATGATGAGGGTCAAACCTTTCTTTTGGTGGTATCCCCAGATTGAAGCAGTTGTCATATTTCAAATAATCCACACCCTGAAACATAGCCAAATTAAAGAATTAATCTAAAAGTATGGATGAAAAAAAGAGAATCATGTTTAGTTATAAGCGGGAAATACTTGGTGTGGTAAAGGGGGATTTAGGGAAACTGACCCAAGATGCAAATAGCTTCGCGTCATCATTTTCATGGAAAAGTGATCCAGGTCGAACTTGACAGGTAAACGCCCTACAAGTGAAGACGGATGAGTTGATAAAGCTTAAATCATAAAGACGTAATTATCTTATTGCATTAACTTGTAAGCTTGTATTTAGCAAGTGGACATTTGATCCTACCCCGCATCAGAATATATTCCTAGCTTGAGACCTTTCCCGTGTATGTAATCTGCAAGAGTTTTGATTCCAGACGGAAATGTGTCTGGATCGGGAACTAATTGGCCCTGTATAACCAAACAAGGGAAGGTTACGAGAAAATAAATAAATAAATTGTATTTCTTAAGGATAATTGCAAAAACTTGCAGTGAACTATGCACGTTTTGTAAATACTAGCGGTGAACTATTTATTTTGCAAATATCCCCCAACAATTATCCGTCTGGAAATCCACTAATGGGGTTATTTTTTTTTTGCAAAAAATCAAAAGTAACCCCGCAAATAGTGTATACATGAGGGTTACGAATTGCAAAACCATATGATGTAAAGGGAAAACTGTCATTTCCAAAACAAATTGAAGTCACAAGACTAGTTTCTGTTAAAGATGACGGATTTGCGGATGGAAAATAGTGGGGAATGTTTTTTGCAAAAATAAAATAAAATAGTTCATCGATATTATTTGCAAAAAATTGCAGTGAACTAATTATTGATTGAAGTTCAGACACACACACACACACACTAAACAAGAGAGGGTCAGAAGGAAAAAAAAACATAAAATGAGACAACAAAATAAATATGAACACTACAGAACTACACAGAAATAAGGCGATCGCTTCACTGATCATGCAGAAGTTCAGAAAGCAGCCTTAAATTTGATGACTGTATTAAGCAAATGAGAGCATGAATTATTTTTTTTCCTAATGCAGCACAAAATCTCTATCAACTGGTTGGAAGTAGAGAGTAGGATATGATCACAAGGAAATAAAGGTAAAATAAGAACATATTGACCTTTGAATCTCGAGCTGGAGAAGACCAGCAGTCGTCTGCATTCAACGAAGTTGAGTAAGTTAGAATAGAACCTTAAGCTATAACTACATTAAATGAATCAATTACGGTGGAAGAATACCTATATTGACATAAACATAACCTAAATCAGCCAATCCCGTTGAGATAAGTGCATCAGCTGTTAACAACAAAAGCAGATGTTATGTTTTATGCATGTAGACGTGTATAAGATGCAATCCGCAACAACAACACCCTGCACCCCCAAGTAAGCAATACATTCAACACATGAACATTCATTTTATTAGAGAACCAACTCAACGAAAAGTTTTATATTCCAGCACGCGCCCTCACGGACGAGCCCGTTTACAGGTTTGGATGTAGATTATTTAGAAAGAGATACGAGTTCATTGAGAAGATAGATAACCATCAGGGGTTATAAGATAAATAATTAGAATTTTGGAGATAGTGAGATTCAAACTCGTGTCCGTGAGCTCCTATATAATATTAGAAAACCAAATCAACTAAAAAAAGTTGTTTTTAGGCTGATAGTTGAAGGACCAATTATAGTTTTATATTCTAAGACATCTGTCCACCCAGATCAATCATAGAGCTAAAGGCAAAAGTATCGCAAGAACAACAAGATTACCAGTTTCCTTAATGACGGTTTCATTGATATTGCAGGCAAAGAAGTTCCAGCTATTCCATCTGCCATGGATGCAATAACGATTAACCAAAATCATCATGAGCCAGATCACACAATTCCACACATCATAGCAATATCATCATATGCAGCTGGTTAATGCAACCCAAATCTTTCCAGAGAATCGAACAACCATGTCAACATTTGACAAGCATGATATCACATACTCGCCTCATCAAGCACATGCCAAACACCAACACTTACACGGGTAAATTACAAATACCTACCCCTAACTTGTCACGTTCCTACCCTCATGTTTTTTTTAACTGATACCTACTCCGATGTTTAGTTATATAACAAATAGCCCAAGCCGTCAGCTAAAATGATGAAAATACATCTCCAAGCACAGAAAATCCCCAAAAATACATCTCCAAGCACACCCAACTCCACATTTGGCCTCACACCTGCCTGATCAAGCACACCAAAGCACATGCAAGACCCAATACTTGCAAACCCACCATCCTCAACTACCAAAACATCACAGCCCCAATACACACACAGTCTCAACACAACACACACACATATTTTTCCTAACTATACTTCCCCTTTTCACTATCCTTCGAATTAAAGCAACAGATTAAATCACAAACTTGCAGAGCACAAGAACATCATCATCTACAATCAGATCAAGAGGGAAAGAGAGAAAATACCCCATCTGAGGAGTTCGAGCCAAGCCGTTGTTGAGCTGAAGAAGCCCATACTTGGAAGTATCATACACTCCATTGAACGATGCGCTGAAAATCGATTCCCGATCAGCTTGCAACAGAGGCTTCACTCTACCTCCGATCGCCACAGACACCGTCGACAACATCAAGACCACCGCGAAACAAATAGACCGGAGGAAACTGCTGCTCTGGTCCGCCATTAGAGCACAGCCACAGCTCAGCTTCTGCTCTTCTTCTTCAGACCAAAACCTCGCGAGAAATCGATTCGGTCAGAGAAGAGAGACCCAGAAACGATTAATATTAATGTTATCATCAATTGATACGAAATTGAGAGATTTATAGAGAGTTCTAGAAAATGTTAATGAAATGGAATAATGAAATGTGCTCCGATTTATCCGTTTATATCTGTGACAGGTCAGCACTGTTGTTTTGTACTTTTGTTTCGCTTTGATTAAGCTCAACAATTAAAATCATTTTTATTTTATCCTGATTGTCGAGCAATGTTGTAAAAATCCCCGTCTGGAGGCTCCTAGGCCCGGCCTAGGCGCTAAAATGGGCTCTGTCGACCCGATTTATCCTCCTAGGGCGCTCCAGACGGTTTGGGCGGAATATGACCGATTAATCCCCGATTCGACCGATTAATCACCGCCTAGCTGATTAATTGAGCGGATCGGCCAAGCGTCGGATCGGATTTGTAGTTAAAAAAAGTTTCTAACCTTCTACAAACCAAGTGAAACCATAAAATTATGCTAGTTGATAGTCGTACATATTGATATTCTTTTTAAGAATTGTATGATACTTTTAGTTTAATAGAATATATATGTTTTTATTATATTTAATGTTCGATATTATTAATATTTTTTATATAGTATAATATAAATGTTGATAATATATAATAAAAAATAATTAAATAATAATCCAATTCATCCCCGATTAATCTCCGATTAATCCCCGCCTAACGCCTAGGACCCCTTCCCGTCCGACTAGCGCCTAACGTTTTTTACAACCTTGTTGTCGAGTAATATAATGAGGATAAATCTAATAGAAACCTCTCTTATCCTAAAAACTATGTGAACCAATCCTAGCCACACACCATTTAGATCCAACATTCACCATAATGCCACATCATCACCCCAATTCCTCCATAACTCACGCCAATTTCTTCCTATCTCACACAAGCAAGGGTATAATTGTAATAGCATGGTGCCATGTGGACAAGTGTCCATTTTTTTTCAACAATTCATTAATTTAATAATTCCCGCTTCGTTTCAACTCCGATTAGCTTCAAACTTGCGCCAATATTTTTCTTTTTCCAAGGGCTTTAAATCAAGATCAGTCATGAATATATTTTGAGCCACGAAAATAAAAATTTATATTGGGGTGATAAAAACAATGTTTAGCGTTGATAAATCTTCACTAATAATTTTTTTATATCGGGGTATCAAACTAGTGCTAAGTAGTGTTTAGTGTTGATAAAACTAGTGCTTAGTGTTCATAAAAAAACATGTGATGATGTGATAAAAATCATGTTCGATTTTGGAAAATGAGGTGATAAAACTAGTGTTCAGTGTTGATAAATCCAGTGTATAGTGTTGATAAACCCAGTGTATAGTGTTGATAAAAATTACCCAGACTTAAATTTTTTTAAAAATCAGCCCCGAAATAAGGGTGATAACCTAGAGTTTAGTGTTGATAAAAAAAAAACATGTGATGGGATGATAAAAACACATGTAATTTAATGATAAACATAGTGTTTAGTGTTATTGTTTATAAAAAAACATGTGATGATGTGATAAAAATCATGTTCGATTTTGGAAAATGAGGTGATAAATCCAGTGTATAGTGTTGATAAATCCAGTGTATAGTGTTGATAAACCCAGTGTATAGTGTTGATAAAAATTACCCAGACTTAACTTTTTTTAAAAAAATCAACCCCAAAAATAATTTTTTTTTCTTGCTTCAAAATATATTCATGACTGATCTTGATAGAAAGCCCTTGAAAAAACAAAACTAATGGCGCAAGTTTGAAGCCAATCGGAGTTCAAACGAAGCAGGAAAAATTAAATTAGTGAATTGGTAAAAAAATAATAATATGATAGTTTTACTAAAAAGCCCTTACTACTTAATAAAAAATGTTGTTTTTTTGCAGTCAACAAGTCAACAAATCAATTGCATCTCATCCATCCATTCCTAAAATGAATGGCTTGGATTGGTTCACATAGTTTTTACGTTAAGGAGTGGTTTCTATTTGATTTCTTCTCTTGTATGATACTTTTAGTTTAATAGAATATATATGTTTTTATTATATTTAATGTTCGATATTATTAATATTTTTTATATAGTATAATATAAATTTTGATAATATATAATAAAAAATAATTAAATAATAATCCAATTCATCCCCGCCTAACGCCTAGGACCCCTTCCCGTCCGACTAGCGCCTAACGTTTTTTACAACCTTGTTGTCGAGTAATACAGGCAACTTCATGAAAGCACCACAGGGCTAGTTATAGTAGTAAACAAGTTTCAAAGTCTAGCCAGTTAATATTTTAGTCGAATAATTTGTCATAATTGTTTGAATTAAAAACTAAACATATTTGATAAATAAGCCAAGATTAAACATTTTATTGCAAGTCTAAAATCCTCGTTTATAAGTCTAAAAACAAAATACGCTACAAAACGAGTTCACACTCAGATCAAGAACGGGCCTCTTTACCAAGTCAATGAACTGTTCTATTCGTTGAACGTTGAACAAACTCAATGTGAACATTATCGAGTATAAACCAAATATAAATGGACTCCGAGATAATAAGACCCGACGGGGAATAAAATGTACATCTCTTCAGATTTCTGAATGAGCTCCACCACTATTTTGCAATCACTACAAACATAAGCACGCGAGAGATTATTCTTCCTCAACCACCTGTATTTTTTTCCTAAGACCACCAAATCCATAGAGCCGCCCCTGACAACATCAACGTTTTGCGGAGACCAAACGTTTCAATTATTGCTGGATCTCGAGATTTCTGAAAAATGAACAACAAATAAACGAAAAAATAGATGAAATGAGGATGTTGTTACTAAATATTAGTTCGGAGTATGTTTTCATTGCGAAATAACTTTAAAGTATTTATCCGTTAAACGCGTATAATCCAAGGTATGTCATAGTAATTTACTCCAAACTTAACTATATAAACGAGCCCCAACAAATTTTGGTTATATCCCACTCATTCACACCCCTCTGTGGCCTGCTAAAATGGATCTGAACAGAAAAGGCCCAGTAATATCAATTGGGCCTAAGCCTGGGTCCAGACCAGTTTTACCGAGTCTGCAATATAAACCACTGGCGCTTCTTCCTCACACAAACCCTAGAGAGAGCCGGCGAGTCCGTGAGCGCTTGATTTCGCCGCCGCGAACGACCAGCGGATCCTCCTCCTCTCCTCTCGTCTCCACCATGGTCAGTTCTTCAGTACCTCACACATCTCCATTTTCGTCTCATTTGCTTCATCTAATCGCTTTCTTCTTCGTCGATTTTCGCAGACTTTCAAGCGCAGGAATGGCGGCCGCAACAAGCACGGCCGCGGACACGTGAAGTTCATCCGCTGCTCCAACTGCGGAAAATGCTGCCCCAAGGTAATCGATTAGATCTAATCCAATAATGCCTCTCATTCGATCTTCGTTGCGTTTCTCTGTCACTGATTCATCGGTGTATCTGATTATCGACGGTGGATCGGTGTTTTCGTCGTGAACAGGACAAGGCAATCAAGAGGTTTCTGGTGAGGAACATCGTCGAGCAAGCTGCCGTCAGGGATGTGCAGGAGGCTTGCGTCTACGAGCGTACTTTTCGAACCTCTAATCATTTTATATGAACATGATTATATGTATATGTGTGTGTCTTCGATTTCTGATTGAATTTTGTGTATCTTTGAACCTCAAATCATTTTATATGAACATAATTATATGCATATGTGGATGTCTTCGTGTTTCTGATCGAAATTTGTGTGTCTTTGAACCTCAAATCATTTGATATGAAACTATGAACATGGTTATATGTAGGGAAAACTCGATGTAGTCTCGTTGGACTTTGGTCAATTCTCAAATCATAACTAATACCTTTTAAATTTCTTACATAATAAGTTTGATAAATTAATTCTCAAAATGTATTAAAATCTGTTAAGTGTGACTGACTCCGTGAAATAACAACCACATGTTTGTCACGTGGCTCTTAAACATTATTGAAATGGCATGCGAACACTTGATGTCATAACGTAGACCTTGGTCAACGTTTGAAATGAGAACCGAACTTTGCTTGGGTTATGATTTTGTAACGATTGAAAGGTCAGGGTTATGACATTGAGTTACCCCTTATATGTACATGTGTGAGTTTTTCATGTTCTGATTGAAATTTGTGTATCTGATTGGTTTAATTTGATTTTTGCCAGAGTACACTCTTCCCAAGCTGTATGCTAAGATGCAGTACTGTGTCTCTTGTGCCATCCATTCTCACGTTGTGAGGGTTCGATCCCGCACCAACAGGAGGAACCGTGAGCCTCCACAGAGATTCATCAGGCGCAGGGTGAGCTTCATTTTTAACTGATCTTATTCTTTAATTATTGTGAAGATGTTATTTACGCGACCTTGGATTCTCAAAAACAGTCAACACTTTCACCTTTGTTATATTAATAAAAACCGACGGATTCACACTGAACAGGTGATGGTAACGGAATCCGTTCGGTTTTTGATTTTTAACTCATCTTAGTGTTGTGAATGCCCAAAACCAATCCATTGTACTGCTCAACATTTTGGTTTGATTTTCCTTTTAGATATGATGTGTGTCGAATTGCATGTTTTTGTGTGCATCACATTGGTTGTTTGGTTTAAAATGAGTCGATATCTATATACCATTGAAGAATGTTCCCAATCTTTGTTATAACATTTGCGTATGGCTAGAAGAGGTTACACAATCCCGTTAATTGGCATCAATCTAGTTTCATAAACAAGTACGTTGTCAATTAGATTGTCATTGTTTTGATTTTTTACATAACTATGCAGTTTTGTGAACTACATTTTCAATTTGTGTGCAGAGCGACTTTTTACTACCATTTTTATCGCATAGTTTTTTGTACATGTCATTGTTTAGTTCACAATGCAAGTTTTGTTTTTACTCTCTAGTTTTCGATTGCATACAGTATTTTCCATATTCCATTGTTCGTTTTATATTCTTATATTGGGGTTGTGTGCTTCTATTGTACATTGTTAGTTGCTATTATCCTATGTTGCTTTAGTTTATGTTGAGCCTTGTGTTTCTCAGGATGATGCCCCCAAGCCTGGTCAGCCTGGTCAAGCACCCCGTGTTCCCGGTGCTGGAGCTCCTCCTGCTCGGACTTGAAGACATATCTCAGTTTCTTCATATGCTAGCAAGTTTTTTCATACTTTGAATTTTAAGACTTGAGTGGTAATTTGTGTAATGATCACAGTTTACTGGAGATGTCATTTTTATGCTGGTTTTTAGCTGTTCTCTATCATCTGTTAACTTTGGATCATAGAAATATAGTATAATTACTAGAAAAAAAATCTGGGCGATAATATGGGTTAGCGTACAGCTAAATATCTTTCATGCTATATGGATGGTAAAATGCAGCCATCAAATGATCTCATTAGGGTAACAACCCTTTGTCCGCTTAATTATTGTATAAAATTGCATGGCATATTAAGATGTATCAGCCTAAACTCACTTGTAACTTGGTAAGACCTTTTCGTCGAAAGTAAGAAAAAAAGGATTTACTAACTTATCGCCTTTGATTTTCCCTCTCTTGATGATTTTATCTCGTTTGAGTCTACAGTTTTACAGTTTTGTCGACGTCGATTCTCTCCGATTCGTTCTTCTCTTTCTGCCTCTCTCTTCCCCATTGATTCTCTCTCTATTTTTCTTCTCTCATTTCTCAACAAATCTTCTCCTTGTATGTGTAGAGTCGAGTTACCGAATCCGATCCTCCACTGCAGAATCCACTAAATCCGACCCCAATGTCTTTGTTTCTTCCGACGCCGAATCGATCTCCACATTTGAAGGGTCTAAAATACATGACAAGGATAGCCTTCCCGAGGACCTTCCCGTATAGAAATGATCTTACACTCTAAAAGTTAAATATAATTAAAATTAGTTGAAAAGCTATCAATTTAGTGTTGAATTTTTGGCGCAAATAGGGTTTGTGGTCTTGCTAATCTCTTCCGGTCAGTATGCTGTTTATTTTGCCATACTTTTCATTTCAATTTGTTACATTTTTTTCTTATTCCAACAATATTTTTTTTTACCTACGTAGTTAGAATCTCCCCGTGCATAAACTTTCAAACTTACATCAATTTTGTTTGAAATGAATAAAGCAGAGTTAGTGTAGACCAAGACAAAATTTAATTGCAATAAACTTTCAAACTTTCATCAATTTTGTTTGAAATGAATAAAGCAGAGTTAGTGTTGACTAAGACAAAATTTAATTGCAACTTCAGGTCAATTTTCAAGACTCGATTAGATTTTATTCATTTGCTCATAAACATATAATAAATTGGTCAGAGTCATACACCTTAGATTCCAAATTATAATCTGGGAACCGGTAAAGGTACCGCGCTCTTAGACCCATAAAAATAATATACTTTGTATAGTAGACAATTAAAAAACAAATAAAGTAGACAGTTAAAAAACAAATAAACCTCTAGGGAGCCTGTGATGCCAGATCAGATGTCTCATTCAATATTCAACTGATTATGTTGAGGTACGCCTTTCATTCGGAAAATTCAATTTACACATTCAATTCGTCAAACTTAATGAACTAACGTAAGTTGCACAAGATTATCAATACTTCATAACGATCTTAATTTAGCCTAGTTTAACACCTATATTCCACAAGCTCTCAAGCTAAAAAGTTACGCTGGTGTCCGAACATCAAACCTGTAATGAGAGGGTTCTCATCCCACCCAAACCAATCCTGCTGAGCAAGATTTAAGAAAATTACTTCATAACGATCTTACAACTAAAATACAAATCAGCAAATGGTCCTTCGACAATCCTTTTAAGAATATTAATACTCTTCAGTCAATAGAAAGCAAAATGAGAACTCATATATGTGACATTTACTTTTTTTCCATAGCTATCTGATGAAACTACACTTGGACGGTGATTATGAACCGGCAACCACATATTATCTAAAGACTCAGCAACAAAAATACTCTTTAATTCATCATCAATAACACCCCGATAAATTCAACACGAGAACTCGATGTCAAGGCAAGTCGAAATGATGTAACTAACACCGAGCAGGGAGGAGGAAGCACACCTGGGGACGCTTGTACATGCTTATCTCAGCTGTGACGCTTTATCGAATTCGAATCTCGCCTTCAAGCATGCAAGTCCTTGTTTGAGTTCCAAGTAGAGGCCTTCTGGACTACGGCTTCTGTTGGTACTCCGGTTCCATTCTCCACACTCAGTAGATGATCGGTCTCATCTTCCTTGCCCTTTAATCATTTCAAAGGATAAAAAGGGAAAAGTTCAGAAATAAAATTACAAGGGAAAACGGAAAACCCCAATAACATAACCACTTTGGCCTTCCATTTGCAAAAGCTTACCCTCTGACCTTTTTTTCTGTCATAAACTAACTATGAACCTCTCCTAATCTACAGAAAGCTAAAAACTGTTAAGACGTTGTTAGTTTCTTGTGGAAGCTGATAATAATAAGTTCTTCTCAAAAATCACCCCCGTACTATCCTAGTTTGCAGTAGCTAACTGTAGACTTTTTTAAATGAAAAATCACAAGTTAGTTTTTTGTAGATTATAAAAAGTTCAGGGTTAATTTATGACAACAAATAGGTCAAAATGGGTGTGTTACTGGAGGTACCTAAGTTATAATTAGAACAGTTCATAAACACCTAACATTGTTAGACTGAAAGAGAAGGTTGTAAATGCATTAAATAGTACCTGGGATGATTGTGTTGAGGGCTCTATAACTTTTTGCTGACTCTCGATACTGCACAAGTAAGAGTACAGAACCATTCCAATCAAAGCAACTAGAATCCCCAAGATGTTCCTCCAGCTAAATGGATCATGAAGCAGAACATAACCAAATGCTAGAACGAGACATGTCTTCAGATGTCCGAGAACCTGATAGGTGACAGGAGATGTCTTCCCGATCACAAGAAATGTGCTAAAATTGACAGAGACGGAGATCAGGCAGGACAGAACAATGAAAATCTGCAAAACAGAATATGATTACATAATTTAGATGCCGAGAAATAAAAGTAAGGATCTAAATAAGGTTATGAAAAAAAATCAATCCTCACCACTACTTGTTGTGTATAGTTGAAAGCAAATACATTTTTATCGGTCAAAAACCAATCCAGAAATGGACCGGAGACAAACAAAGTCATTGCCTGATAGGGAGCAGATTGATAAAGCAGTTGGGTTGAAGAAATTTTGAACTTCTTCTGAATGGTATTTGTCATCTGAAAGAAATTATTAAGGTCTAAACGAGATTCATAATAAACAACATATTTACCAATAATCGAAGATAAACTTCTTCCGATTAGTACATATATGCTCACAAATTGCTCAGATAAGCACTAAAAAATGTTGTTTCTATCTACCAAGCATCTCGGGCAAAAAAAGCAATACTGGAGTTGTGAAGTGACTGTAAACTGAGAATCCATTTTAGAGAACTTTTTGTTTAGATGAACTTTAACTGCACTAATAGAAAATAGCATTTGCATCAACATATGGCATTAAAAGGTAATCAGTATTGATTACTAATAAGTGAAAGTTCAGTGAAGGATACAATCTGAGCTATGCATGTCGTAACAACTGCGAGAAGGGATAAGACCGAGCCCAAGGCATTAAGTTGCAGATCAGTAACTGTTGCTATCCCAACACCAATAAGTAGGAGAGTAAGAGAAAGTTGAATTCTCCTACTGCAAAATGATATAAGGAACGCATTAGTAAAGCATCAAATCAACAAAAAAAACAGAAGTTCAGTTCCAGTGCATCTTAACAGCTAAGATACATTTAACTTTAGTCATGTTCCTAATTGTGTGGTTGAGAGGCACAACACACCTAACTTAAAGATAAAGTAATGCAATATTGCATAAACAAGTCAATATTCTAGATCATAGGAAGAGTAAGCAACTGCCAAAACTGACCTGAATTTCTTCCCAAAGAAAAGGGTCTCCAGAAATACAGTACAAGGGATGATTGCCAGTTTTGTCATCTAAAATGGAAAATTATAAGCAATTTGTCCTATCAAATGCTTAATCAGGAAAGGACCTCATTTGAAGAAGGTGAAGGAAAAAAGTTAAGAAGAAATATTATTACCTGGTAGAAACCAACAGAGTTGAACCCCAGACTAAGATTCAATAACCCAATGGATATTCCATTTAAAATGCCAAAGCCCATGACTACTTTCTTATCGAAAGGTTTGTGTTCGAAAAAATTCATCCATAAAGCCCCATGAAGAGAACAGAAGGTCACTAGAAGATGCCAACTTGTCAGGGTTGTTGCTGCAAATGGATCAAAAGTACAAAAAGAGCTTAGACATAAAAATTAATTTTGGCAAGACTAATCAATTTTCATCATAGCATGACTCATTATCCTGAAGTAGTAACTAAAGCTATATACATGCACAAAAGCTACAACTCCATAAATACTAGGAAGATAAAGGTGACGGTATCAATGCCAGATCATATGAAGATCGTTAAGAATGTGGGTTCAATGATACTTGATATACTAGTTGGGCTCTCCACCAAATAGCTTAAGCTTTTGTGTGGGAGTGAACCTAACATGGCGTGCCAAACCATTCAATTTGCATTATATGTCATGTTAATGTGCGATCTATGAAATTTTTAATGCAAAAACTGGACAAAACACAAAGTAACATTCCCATAGTTTAATATGGATGACAGCAAGAGGTTGTTAAAGAGTACCGTAGAATCAAGGGAATGTACTTAGAATATACCAAGACTAAGTTCCCTATCCTTATATTCATTTGAGGGTTGGATATTGGACTATAACATAAGGGGTTCCTTCCATTATAGAAATCAACGTTCGACTTCAAATTAAGGATTCACTTGCGACAGAAAAAGGAAGAAAGTAATGTAAATCCAACGTGTGTGTTTTTAATACGAACAACCAACTACCGCAACCAAATCATTTCAAGAAAGCGACAAACATATCTAAGCATCTATCCAGAACCCCAATAAGCTTGTTTTGAATGTCAACTAGAATTCGAAAACATTAGCTCATCCAAGTCAACAAGTGACATTAAAATTGCCATAAAAAGCCTATCATTCAGGAAATCTGCCTGGGCATTGGAAACAGTTATATGAAACTGAAATAGATTTCAAGATCACTAAAATCCAGGTAAATTAGTGGTAAGCCAAGTTAAGACTGTTTTGTCGGCAAGCTCAAAAATGATAATTCAACAAAGTCAAAACGTGAATCATACGTAATTACGGATAGCATTAACAGCAAATTAACATTGCTACCACTAAACAAGATCGACCGCAAATGAACAAACACATCCAAGCTCAAAATCGGCAATGAACCGTCCAAAACTCACCGAAACAAAAACCGAGCGAACTAATCAGCGCCTTATTGCATATCACTATCGACACCGACGAAACAACCGACAGAGACAACGCTCCGACGGTTCCGAGCTGAAATCGCTGACTCTCTCCCATTTTCACGACCTCCTCGCCGCTCTTCGGTCCAGGACTCTCCAAAAACCGACCTGAAAACGAAAAAAAAAGCTCAGGAATCAGAACCAGAGATCAGAAAATCGTACCTAGCTCAGAACAGCAACGAAACCAGCAGCTCAAGCTCAACGAGAGACGAAAAAAATCCATAGACGGGAGCAGGAGCAAGCAAGGAAGCCAAATTCGACGAGATCAGAGCGTGTTTGAGCAAGAAAAATCTGTAGATCTGGAGCTTACGGTGCTTTGAGAGTTGAAATTGAAATGGCGTGATCTGAAGCTCGGAACGGAGGTGTGAAGGTTAGGCTCAGTGCCTCTTTCCTCTGGCTCGAAGACTTGCGTTTATTTTTTTATTACCAAGCTCAGATTAATATGGCTAATATTTGGTTTTCAGCACCTTCGGTATATATAGGTCGGTGGATATGGGCCTGTGTATGCAACCGGCGGGATCGGCCCGGCCCGGCCCACTTATCAGATCATTCAAATTTCCTTAATCGGAAATTATCACCCTTTGAACATTGATTATCCAGATCGGATGACCCCCGAAATTAAAGGAAACTGTGATTGATTATGAAATTAATTACAAAATATGCATTAATTATAAAGATATGCATTAAATTTAGACATTTAGTTCTATGATCCAAAGCTCATATTGATAATACTATGTTTTGACCAAATGTTGTGGTTTGTACCCGATAATTATCCATATTTTATTATAAAAGTTCATTAACTCTTAAGTCATAGTTATTGTACCAAATTTACTTTCTTCTTAATTATTTGATTAATGAGATTATTTTATATGTATAATCTTGTGTTAAAATGAAATGTATGTTATATATGATTTTTATATATTTTTCAGAAGTACAATGATTTTTATTTTTTATTTTTTCCCTTTTCATTCTCACATGTGATAAAAAAAAATGGCTTACTTTTCTATCATTTTAGTCTTGTTATTCTTGGAGTCCAATTCAGAGAAGTTGGTTAAAAATTAAATACCATTTATATATTCTTGAAAGTTCCAAAATTTAAAGGGATATTTTGTCAACTACTACTGAGTAGTGTAAAATAACTTTTCTTTCAAGTTTTATATGTAAATAAGCGGAAAAAGTTCTGATATAATTAACTGAGATTGATGATAAAATTAATGTATTTTTTTATCAGTAAAACAAAATCATAAATCTCTCATTTTCAATAGTTTATATAGAGAGGACATAGTTAAGAAAAGTACAAATAAAAACATTGGCATTCAAAGGATAGCCTCCAATAAAATATCGGACCCAGACAAATCTTATATTTTAAAGAAATTGTCTCTAAAATATATCACCACTGTTAAGAGAAATATTATTTCACTATTTCTAAATTATGTCAATGTTATCAATGAAATGGATTATAACAAAAAAATGAGTATGTATTAAAAATTCACTATTTTATAATAGGATAAGAACATCACGTCTCTAAGATGATCACAAGTTTCAAAATTAAGTGTCAGCTCGAAAAAGTCACAAGACATAAACTAGTAAACAATTATTTAATTATAATTAACAATATAAGTATACAACTTAAAAGCAGTAGATTAACAAACCTTTTTCTTAATATAGAGAATTAAAAATCCGCATTCCCAAAATAAATTTCATTTTCTACCTTTTATTGGTGAGAAAAATGATTTAATTGTTATTAAATGAGAAGCACAAGACAATATCCAAAACTGTTTCCATTTCCTAAAAAATAATTATTTTTTGTAAATAGTACTTTTATAATTTCTGTACAAATTCATCTCACTAGGGGTGGGCATGGAACCCTTTACGTACCGAACCTAATATTATCGGTTTGACATATTTTGGAACCAGTCCCAACCCAAAAATCAATTTTTTACAGTGAAACCAATCAGTTCACTAACCGGATGACTAGTGGTTTTAACTAACCAACCAATTTACTACATGTAAGTACAAATTTAGATACTAATAATCATATATATATTTCTATTTCAAGCCAAAACATATTACTACATTCTCCAAAACAAAAGAAAAATTACATATAAGTCATCGTTTTCTATGTTACCAATCCGTGTGACACAAAAGAGTGCTCATGGTCCATTCATCTATATCAGATCAGTGGTTATTATGAAGCCACATGTATATAATGAACAATACCAGTTTGGTTGGTTAACCGATGGTTTGCGTTTCAAGAACCGACAACCAACCGTTAACTTTTCGCTTCGATCGTCAAGAACCCGCAACCAACCGTTAACTTTCCGGTTTCGTGTTTTTCGGTGCGGTTTCCGGTTGGTAGTGGTTCATTTTAGCGGTTTCGGTTTTTTTTACCCACCCCTACATCTCACCATTCAATAATTCTCTTGAAAAATATACAATAAAAAAAGATAATCGCAAACTCTTGAATAAAAGAATTAAAAACCAAGATTTTGTAAATTGACAAGTTATTATCATTTTCCCCAAATAATATCAGAAACTTATTGCATTTGTATACAAAGATCATTGAAAGCCTGAAGATTTCTCGATCTCAGGTTTCCGATCGGAGAGGTGAATCTGACGACGACGGTGATGGATTCCGCCGGCGGTAATTACTCGATTGATTTGTGCGAGGAAGGAAGTGTCACGTTGTTGACGGAGGCGGGCACTTCTTCAAGCTCCGGCGCCGGAATTAGCATCACCGGTGCCGATCTGGGTAATCATTTCCATAATTTTCTACAGCATTTTACGTAATTATTTTTGGAAGTGGTGATAATCAAATTTGATCGCTAATTTATATCATTTACTGTTTAGCTAAGCCTAATTATTTTTGGTGGGTTATTGTTTTCATATTTTTTTTTTGTGAGAATGGGTTGATTTTGCATTTCTGTTTCTGCTTCTGCGTCGTTCATCGGGACAAACCCAAATTCATCACATAAGAGCACCCCCAACGTTGTCCGACCCGCGTGAGCGGAACGGGAAACTGTGGTTTTCGTCTGGTCGAAAGCTTGCGGGATGGACGAATATGTGGGCGAATGTACACCTTAGACGTGTGTGACCAAGTTCGACCTTGCTTTGGCAAAAAGGTCCAACAAAATGGTAGTCGGATCCAATCCTCGACTGTCACGTGCCCCTTTTGATATAAATATGAGGATGATGAGGGATGTATTTACATCCCAGAGTTAAAATTGGAGATCCCATTGGATACAAGGGCTCCCACAAAAATGAGAAAGGTCTTATTCTTAAGTGCGGTTTGAACTTTGATTTAGGTCACACTTCAACACCCTTGTATTTAGAAGGGAACATCTACACGTGGATCATAACATGGTTGGATATTTGCATCTGGATCAGAGACCACAAGGTGAAGATGATAAACAAGTTTTAGGTCGAACCAATTCTAATACCATGTTAAAGCTCAATCCAACACAAAAGCTCGAATTGATGAGTTGGAGTCTTCAAGATGTATATCAAAAGGTCAATTTATTCATACATTTTTGATGTGGAATACACACTTCAACAATAATCAGTTAGTGTTACAATGAAACCTAAAAATCGACCATTGATCCAAAGGAAATCCCTCTATAAGATAAACCTTAATAAAAACTGAAGAGCCCACACCAAATGATTGAGTTCGACGGTTTCTTATAAAAAAATTATGAACTCTAAAAATATCGAAATATAAAAAAAAACATAATCGATTGTTTTAAACAATGATAGAAGGGCAAAATCCGGAAAATCAAATTTTTAGTGTACACTTGTTTTTTTGTTAATCCATTAGCATAAACCACTCTCTCGTTTGTGTCATGGGCGATTCACCCATGCGCTTCATTGTCAATTTTTTCTCGTTAGAGTGTGTCTTTTTTCTCATTATTCGTCATTTCATTTATCCAAACAAAACATCATAGTTGAAGTTTTCGTCCTTGTAGAACCGTCTACATTGAGGGTACTCTAAATATTGATAATCTCTTAGCATCAATAGCTCAAAAGTTCGAACTAATAGGTGGGGGGTATCAAGATGTATATCAAAATATTAATTTATTCACGTACTTTTGATGTTGGATACACACTTCAACATTCTCCTTCACGTGTAAGGCTGGACATCTGCATATGAACCGGAGACCACGTGATAGAGGTAACAAACAAACCTCAGGGCCGAACCAATTCTAATACCATGTTAAATCCCTATCCAACCCAAATTCTCGAACTGATGGGTCGAGGCATAAAAATATACATCGAGAGATCAATTTATTCACACACTTTCGATGTGGGATGCACACTTCAACATATGAAGGGTAAATTACGTTGACATACCCCGTACTATATGCGTTTAACGGATAAATACCCCAAAATTATTTCATAACGAAAACATACCCCGAACTAACACTTAGTAACAACATCCCCCTTCCATCCATTTTCCATCCATTTTTAGGGTTAGATTTAGGTTTAGAGAGAGATCTAGGATTTGATTTAGGGTTGAAGTTGGTTTTGGAATTGTAACACTACGGATAGTTTTGAAATTTCTGAAAAAATGAACATTACATGGACGAAAAAATTGATGAAATGACGTATGTTGCTACTAAATATTAGTTCGGGTTATGTCTTCTTTACGAAATAACTTTGAGGTATTTATCCGTTAAACGCGTATAATACGGGGTATGTCAACGTAATTTACCCACATATGAATCATGACTTGTACTTGTATATGTTTTTTCTCACTATTATCGAACTTAATAATATCGATTATCTCTTCCTACTCAGTTGACATACTGCTATGGAAGCGATGGTATATTTCTCTCGGAGTCATTGTTGTTGTGACGGTCGAATACATCATATTCGAGGCCTCAGGACTACCGTTCTTATCGATTTGTTCAGATGTTTTGCTGATCTTGATCGTCGCGCTGTTTCTCCGTGCCAACTTTGCAGTTCTTAGAAACAAGTATGTCCATTTCAATTTCAGTATGCATTCAGTTCCTTGTCAATCGTGACCTTCATCTTTTTTCTTAACAGACCACCGCAAGTTTCACCGGAGCTCGTGGTGTCGGAAGAGATGGTTAACAATGCTGCTGCGTCGATTCGTGTTAAAATCAATTACACGCTGCTCATGGCTCATGAAATTACCCTTGGCAAAGATTTCAGACTCTTTTTTAAGGTTAGCTGATACTATATTGTACAATTTTGGTATGATTCTGTTCAGTGGCCAGTTTTTTTTGATAAAAATGGGTACCAAATTTTTTCAATAGTAATGCGTAACAGTAAAATTTTTTGAGGGGCACAACTAGAAAATGACAATAATTAAAAGGGTATTTTTAAAATATTTCAAAAGTTGTAATAAGATTTGAGGAGGGGCACTACCCCTGAGGCCTACGTGGCTCCGCCATTGTGATATATTTGTTTATTCGATGAAGTTAGTGACAATGATTGAACGAGTTTCTGTTTGTCAGGTAGTCGTTTGCCTATGGTTCATGTCTGTTGCCGCTAGCTACATTTCTTTCTACACCCTTGCTTACATCGGTAAGCACATTCGCCTTGTTTTGATCGAGTTTGAGCGTCAAAATAGAGGGAAAATCGCATGTTACAACTTTATATGTTGGACGAAAACCATGTTACCTCCTTCAACTTAATAATATCTCATGTTACAACCTTGAACTTCTTGTCTGTGTCCCCATCAATAACGTAGTTAGTTTTTGTATGAAATGACCAAATTACCCCTATACAGAAAGTTCAATAGTTCAGAGTTGTAACATGATGCGTTTTAAACATCAGGGCTACCTCACGTGACATGCATGTGATCAATTTTTATATAGATTTCGCCGGTTTTAACGATGATGATAAAATAAAAAGAAGTTCGACATTGTGACATGATGCGTTTTTATAACTCGTGTCGCCGTTTATTTACAATTGTTTCCACATACTTTATCACAGGAGCGATTGTATCGACTACAGTCCCCGCCTTGTACAGTAAATATGGAGGGCACGCGGATGAGAGTTCCGCGACGACCCACCAGAGAACCTCAAAGCCGTACAAATTCATTGATGGGACTCTGACTAGCAGAATTCCAAGGAGCTCATCCAAAGATAAAGATACGTGAATCCGGTGCATGACATTTTTGGATCTCGTTATGAAATCATTGATTCTAGAATTCAAAATCGAGTCATATATATATCGAGTTAAAAGATCATTTTTTTTGTCGGTTAAGTATGAATTTTATGTATTATTACCTTTTGTTTTCGCTCATTCCGGTGTTCAAAATCGAGTCACGGGTATCTATAAAGGTAAAAATTCAATCATATCCGATGGTATTATCCCGTTAGAGGCGATTAGTTCAAACATATCCAATTGATTCGTCCGGACTTTCGTAGCACTGAAAGTGAATAGTCAGACGAATTTAGATGAATGGTCAAGTGTCGTGTGGTAAGTGGTCACAAAACTTGGATCGGTCGGATAGTCAAGGAGTCCTCTCTCATCCCAATAGTTCAAAGGTTTGAATGTCAATCGATATATTTTTGGAACGTATGTGAAATGAAGATATGCTAGAAATAGAGTAGGCTTTTCCCTTATTTCCTTCTTTGTACATAAATAAAGTATGGTAATTTTCACCTCAATACCCTAATTAATTTTTTTTTCCACCCTAATACCCTAATTATTTTTAGTGGCATCTCAATACCTTAGAATTAGATTTTTTTTCACTTTAGTACCTACCGTCAATTTTCCATTCATTTTCCATCCAAGACACTTAAAAGGTCCAAAATACCCCTCACTAACATTCAAATTTTCAAAAGCAAGCCCTTGGTTTTCAAAATTTCTTTAAAAAAAATCAGCTTTTAATGTCACAAAAATGCATTCTAGGGTAGTGAGGTGACACAAAAAATGCATTCCAGGGTATGAAAGTGAAAAAAAAATACATTCTAGGGTAGTGAGATGCCACAAAAAAAAGTAGGGTATGCAAGTGAAAAAAAATGCATTATAGAGTATTGAGGTGCCACTAAAAATAGTTAGGGTATTGAGGCGAAAAAAAATTAATAATTAGGGTATTGAGGTGAAAATTACCCAATAAAGAAACTATAAGATGAGCTATAAATGTTTTATTTTTTTTTCAAGATAGACGATTCATGAAAACCATCATTTTTTGTCGATTTTCCTATTGAATTCGTTATTGATTCCTTTAGCGTTGCAAGTGCACGAAACTTAATTTCCCTTGAAAATATTATCCCTCCGTAACTTCCAAAAATAATATGCATGCAAAGCTCGATATCATATAGTCAAGTGGCGTATACTGTCTATGGGGTATTATTTTTTCGGCTTTCTCGAGTATTTAGACCATGTTTTCGATCTTATTCTTCGATGGAACTCGCATCGCTTAATTTTTCTCTCATAAAAAAAGTACTATGAAGTACTTATAAAATAAGTATAATATTACCATACAAAATAAAACAAGACACGTTACAAGAAATTTATGTTTCTATGTATCATTAAACGGGTGCGGGTAGATCACCTCAATTCCCCATTTTACCCCCATTACTTACAAACAATTACTCCGACAACACGTTACTTTCTACGAATTTGGTTGAAACTAAAGTCATTAAAACTGGGTACCCTCAAATGTTTGTCCGAACTGCCAGTTGGACGGGACGACGTCGTTGCTCGTCACCGTCCTTCCGTCGCTGGTGGTCACCTGAAACGACAGGCTCTGGCCGTTCAAGTAGCCGTTGCTCTGCCAGTTCTGGCCCCAGTTCCTCGACATCCTCTGCCACCCGGTCTTCGAGCCCTTGATCGAGACGGCGTGCACGTCTCCGGCGCCGGCGACGTTGGTGATCAGCACCAGGTTGAAGTACGAGTGCCCGTTGATCGTGAACCTTATCCCACCTTTCTTCACACAAGACACCCTGAAACGTACACATAAACATATACACATGTTAGATAATCCAATATCAACCGATTAGGCTGTCCACAGTAGCGTCGATTTTTTGAGGTTGAAACTGTGGGTCTAAATCAGATCGGATTCGACAGATTTTATAATGAAACATCCGATTTGAAGGGTAGAATATCTAAGCAAAATCTAAAGTATAAAAAGAAGATTCGTTGAAGGAGAAAGAATTGTGAGGGAGGAGAGAGACACAGAGAATCGTGAGGGAGGAGAAATGTTCGACGATTGATGAATCTGCATACTCGTAGAACGTCGATTCGTCAGGAAAGAGAAAATCAAAGCCGAAACGTCAGCAAAACCCATTATTTCGTCACTTCCGACAATTCTTTCAACCGTCACTGTAGAAGGTCTTAGAAAGCTGTTGTTGACCGTTGTTGGTCGATTGGATGGGTCAATGTGAATCTGTCTCTTGGGTGATCTAGACCAAAAAATCAAAATGTTTCGTGGGCGTTGAGACCGGAAAAATCGGCATGTCTTCAAACGATCGGGACCAAAAAAATCAATCTACCTTCTTGAACGATCGATAGCAAAACGATCGGTAAGTCCTTTAAAATGTAAACGCGTCTGATTTTGTCCAAACCCAAAATAACTCATGAGCTCAGACGGTCTTTTCAATCGTATGGGGGATTTCCCACCCCAATGTACATGTTCGTAACATATACAACTATACATAGTTATTTATATTCTTTTCGTTAAAGTAACCGCTAAATTTGAAATATTTTTTAAATAATCTTTTTTCTGAAAAGCATTTGTTTTCACAGAAAAGAAATTGTTCAATAGTGTGGACTTAAGGGAAAAAAAACCATAAACCACTCGACCAACAATAAGATCTAAGAAATTGGAAAAGATTGAAAAATAAAGAGACAAAGAATCAGTCGCACAGTAAAAAGAACCCGAATCGAGAGAAATAAAGAAGAGGTTAAGCATACTGAGAAAGAACATCTTTTGATAACTTTTTTAAAATACATTCTTAATTTTATACAGTCGATGTAAACCTAAATTCGTTTGTTAGAAAGAGAAGACTCGGGAACTCATAGAGTTTAATTTGTTTCACCTTTTGAAGGCGACGGGGACGATACCAGCGCGGTACTGGGCGATTTGGAGGAAGGCGGGCTCGGCGAGGTCGAAGTGCTGGAGGGGAGGGTTGCACCAGCCGCCGTTGTTGTTGGGGAGGGCGTAGTTGGGAGGGCAGAAGTTGGTGGCGGTGACGATGATGGATCCGCCGACGCACCACCTCGGGTCGTCGTTGCATTTCATCTCGTAGCACGAGCCGCAGCTCAGCCCGTTGTTGAACAGAGCCGTGCTCAGCGCCGCCGTGTTGGTCCCGTACCCTTGGCTGTACAAGTTCCCGTACCCGCAAGCCCCTCCTGCAAAAACCAACCGCAACGATACGTTAGTACATTAGCAATAGCTTCGACCTCGTATTTGGTATTTGTATACCATTTCACATCACTTAAATTAGAATGACTTTGAAGGGTTGATTTTTAGTCCTGACTTTAAGTTATTACGAGGGTATTTTGGTCTTTTTAATTTATCAGTTAACTCTGCGTCTATTTACTGACGGAATCTATTAGTTATTAACATTTCCATTATTCTTCAGATGCCATTTATAAAAGGTATAATCCACAAATATTGTTGTAGAAATGGAAGTCAAAACACAGGCGTTTCCCCTTAAAATTTAAAATTAACTTCTTCACGTGCATTTGCAAACTATTTTAATATCGTAAACCAACGAATACTTTTCTAAAATGTTCAAAGAGCACCGAAATAGTTTTTGAATATGGGAAAACCCTACTTTAGCACGCTTTACTATGGCCCATTTTGACGTTATAATAGTCGACTATCAGATGTTGTTAAAAACTAATGAACTTTGTTTGAACCATCAAGACTTGTTAACTGACCATGCGAAATGTCAAATTTATCCTTAAAAAAAGTAGCTAGGGTTACTAAACGGGATTTCATTAATTTTTAACGGGTTCTGATAATTGATTGTTATGATTTCTGAAAAAATGTCGGTTAGGATATACCGTCCAAAACCACTTTTGTCTATTGTTGTGTTGTAGAGTTGTCCTTCGAATATAAATGTATAAAAAAATGAAAATCGTTCGTTAAATATGTTCGGGGTCACTAGAAGTCGTGTTCATCGCCCCCGAAAAACAAGCCGTCTCGTGAACCAAATGACATTGTTTTGGAAAATTCAAACAAAAAGGGGGCAGTTACGTCTTTTTGCTACAAAAATTACAGAATCTAAGTGTGTGATAGTGATGAAAATAGTGGGTAGCACCTGAAAAATGTATATAGTAGGCTGAAATTTTCCCATATTGATATGCATTCATTTCTAGCTACTTTGACCATTTTACCCCTGATCAGCGTTCGACTCGACGGGGCAAGTGCTTATGAGAACTTACCCATGGTGCCGGAAGCGTCACCCCCGCCGTAGAATGTGGCGTGCCCACTTTGCCATCCTTCATCTCCAAATGTTTGGAAGAAACACAAATTAAGGACAAAGAGCACGAGTGAAATTACCGAAATAGCCATTTGTAGCTGTGTGTGTGAGAGAGGAAGGTGGGTTAAATTGGGAAAAGTTGTGCTTGTGTGAGAAATGAATGCGAGGTTGGGATTTATATAGGAGGAGAAGAGGATGAAGCTAAAGATAGATATGTGCATATATGCGAAAGTGTAGTGGAAACTAGAAAGAGACAAGTTGTAGCCAACGTTAACGTTCGAGGGTTAGAGTGCACATGACAATGTTTCGGTCGGGCAACCTCAACTAATAGGATCGGGCCCCATTTTGCACATGCACTTTGTTTCTCGATATTTAATGTTCGACGTGTTCTTTAACATCGAACGTGATCGTGTTTTATCCATATGAATTGAAAATCGAAGCTACTCCTTAACTATTACGATCATGCTATGCATATTTGTAACATCGTTGTCTCAAGACGCATAACTTAAGACTGACTCCCAACACTCCAACGTTCTATCCTGGAGTTTATGTCGTTGTTTGCTAAAGTCATGATTTGGGGAAAAATGGTACTTAAAACCCTAGTCATGCTCCGTGGATTGATGCTTGATGTGCTTTGCGTTACCATCTGTTCAACCAACCAAAACCATTGACTTCCATACAAAACTATACCTTATATGTATTTTAAGTTCAATTTACTAAACTATATGTATAATCATTTATACAGCAGAGTGGTAACTTTATTGACACACACTTCGTTATTTATTTATCAATAGTTCGCCGTAAAAGTCACTACTTATCAAGAACACATAGTTATATTTTGATATGATCACACCGAAAATTCGAGTTTCCGACCTAAAAACTACGGGTTTTCTTTGTATTGCGAGCAAAATCCTCATTTTTAGTGGTTTTTTGATAAAAACAAAATGTAACAATGGGTTATTGATACATAATGACCATTGGAAAGAGTTTTTGATAGCGAAAGGTCAAGGTGAGTATATATGTAAGGTCAGAGTGGTATGAGAATGATATGTCGGAACTCTATCGGATGGTGCATGAAGTCCACACCCGGCTCATGAGGGAGCTTTACACCAACAATGGGGATCCGGAAAGCGTTGATTTGGCTCAAAACTAATCAGATGACATGCGCTCATATCCGTATAATGATTGTGGTACACTTAGTTTATAAGAAGTGCTATTTTTTGCCATTACTGAGTTTGATTATTTCGGATGGCATTGGTTTATTATCTACACTCGTTGATGTTCATGTCGAATTTGTTAGAAGTTCAACGAACAGGGTAACTCACTATCTCGTCAGAGAGGCCTGTTTTTTGTCTGCATTTGAGTGAATAGGGATAATTATCTCCAAACCTTTTCGATATATTTTGACAGTGGATAGTTACTTTTGAGGATGGTTTATAGAACTTTTCTCGAGTCTACACACAAGTTATGGATTAACATAAACTCGGTGTCGAAAAACCTTGATATAATGTTAAATAAAAATAGAAAATTACACGTGTACAAAGATATGAACGACCTTATATTATTATTAAAGTCAATAAACGATTGGATTAAACTAGAGGTTGATATTGTGCAAACGTGGACTTAAGAAAAAATGGGAGATTTGGTAAGGACCTACCACGTTAAGAGCACATGCAATGTCCCTTTATTTATGCATCAATTTCAGATGAATGTTAATTATTGTGGTTGCCATCAAACATTAATAAAAACCAGTTTGATGCTGACTTTGTCGATAAAACCCAAAACAATCTTTTTAAGATCAGCCAAATTTAGTATTGCGAAGCTTGAAATAATAATAGTCATATAAGTTTTTTTTTTCATGAGTGACCGATTGCAATTAGTCTTTGATTTCCACCGATTTCGGTTTTTAGTCAAAATATGTGGCCTTCACAATATCGAATGGCAAAAGTCAAATTTTAGGAATTTGAAAACAAATTTTTTCCTAATATTGAGTCTATTCTAAATCCGATTATTTTGGTTTAATAAACCCAAGTACCCTTTCGGTAAGGTCGTGTATACTTAAGCGAAACTGATAACATTGTCGACACTATCGATACCGGATCCAATGAGTTTCGAGATGTTGTTAGAGCTGCCCATGGGTTGGGCCCAGTCTCGTAGGCGTGTTTTTGAACCAATTTGGAATGATCGGGTTGTTTAAATTGGAATCCATTCCCGCCCCAGGCCCATTAGGTCATCTAGACCCGTACGTTCAGATTAAGAGACGGGCCACCTGTATGCACCGATTCAACCAAAATACATTTCAATCTTACAATAAGAGCCTCAAATTTCTAACATTCACCAAAGTAACACAATTTTTAAATTTTTTTCCATTGACCGAAAAAACATGAAGAAGCGTCGAAAAGTACTTAAAAGCTCTAAATTTAATTATTTTTTAGTGATGAAAAAATATTCTATCCTATTGAAATTTCATCACATATTTAAACGTGTCACGCCCCAAATTCGATTTTGGCCGGACTCGAGACGTGACCGAAAATAATCGAGATAAAAGTAGTAAAACTGTAATAAATTCCTTTAAAACTGAAAGCGAGTCCAAATAATTTCTCAATAATTCAATCCAAAATTCAAATAAGGTGTCAAAACTTGACAGGTAACATAAGGTAAATAAAGTTCAACACTATGGACCAATACACCTCTAATACAACCCTCAAAACATCCGGAAGCTCCCGAGCCTCGAATTTCCCAGATCTCAAGTACACCTGTACGCACAACAAATAAACAAATAGGGGTGAGCTTACGCTCAGTAGGGAAAATCGTAAACAACTTTAGCCTCCAAGTTTAATAATAAAACTACTTTAGTTCGTTGACACAAAGTGCTTAAAACTCTTAGACCAAAAACTATAATAAACAAATAAAAAGCAACGAGAACAATAGC
Organism: Erodium maritimum; assembly: GCA_963921825.1. NCBI lineage: Eukaryota > Viridiplantae > Streptophyta > Magnoliopsida > Geraniales > Geraniaceae > Erodium > Erodium maritimum. The sequence continues at coordinate 3,396,683 of OY997590.1, read as the reverse complement.
GCATAACGATAACTTCCCAGCGAACAAATAGAGAACATTATAATAAAATGGAAAACCATCACAACTGGAAACAAGTAAACACTAGTAAACAATGAAAGACTATGGAATCAGTGTAGTGAAATAGTATCGCTTTTTCAACGATAACAGTAACTTAAAAGATTCCATGAAAATACTATAACGAATCAAGACTCATTAAAATGAGAGCAATTAATATCACGCCAACCACTCGCTTTCTCAAGCCTCCGATCCATGGATAGATTCTAGGATCACATCGGTTCCCATATTCCGATCCACCAGAGTATCCATATCATATCATATCATATTTTCCCTCGGTCCAGAGGAGGCACATGCGTTGGGGCACCGGAAACAATCCCAAATGGGCGCTTATCATCGGGATTCCCAGAAATGCCTCCAAAGGACCATATGTCATAGGGAACCAAGGTGGTGCTCCACTGGGACGCACGCCCTTGGGTGAAACCTTAGTAACCATCTCTCATGAAATAATCCACTCAATATCCCGCAGGATCTGCCGAGCTCTCAGGCTCCATTAACCACTCAATATCTCGTAGGATCTGCCGAGCCCTTAGGCCCCTCACATCACTCAATTAACCACTCCATAATCACTCAATATCCCGTAGGATCTGCCGAGCCCTTAGGCCCCTCACATCACTCAATAAACACTGCCTCTGTCAAACTCCAACCACCACAACGGCACCAGATTACCCCCCGGTGTAGTACCGAACCAAACAAAAAAACAAACAAACAAACGAACAAACAAACAAACATACATCTCAAGAATAAGAATAAAGGGAACAAGCATAAACATTCATCCATCAATCAACACTCATCGAAACACACTTTCATCACAGTGAAGACATCCAATACCGTTCCACACTTACTGTATACTTACCTGTCACGAACCATTGGTACATCGATCACCTGATTGTACCCCTTGGCACAACCAGTCATACTCGATCATCCGTTCAATCAACAATTATATCAACACAATCTTTCAACCAATCAAGTAAACATTCAACAAATCAACAGTAAAGTAAACTAGTTCCATTAGACTCTTGATTACCCTAATATCTATCAACCAAGCATGTAAACCTATCACACAACTAATCCGAGAGCTCTTCACAGCCTCTCTACCAGTAAACCAAAGCCCAAGTATTGAAAGCGAGTTACACTAGTTATTCTCATCCTAAGCATGCATTCTAGACATTCCGGTTATTAATAATTGAAAGACGATTATTCTAGTTATTCGCATCCTATAAGCCATTCTAGGACATTTCCGATTTTATTAACCTAACATGCATACTAAGCGTTAATTAAGAAATTAAGACTTTCCCTACCTTATGGTCTTCCTCTAATAATACTCTGATGAAAAGCTTGAGTGGCCTTTCCTCCGTTCTTCACACGGGTCCTGAAGTGGTCTTCGTCCTTCTAGCTCGGTTCCAAGCCCTTGCTCTCTGGCGAAGTCCCGTCTAGATTTGACAAATAAAACGTCCAAAATCAATACTAGTAAACGTCCAAAGGTCCACTGATTTAACCAAAATTGTCCTTTAAAAATTCTCACCTTGAATTAATTAAATCCGGTAATTAAATCTGTTTTTAAAACAATTTTAATTGAAAACCGGGTTGACCCGGATCCAACTTGGCCCGACCCGGATCTGGACCCCGAGCCTGGTCCAGACCCGGTTCAGGCCCGAACCCCAGTCTAGTGCTCTGGGCCCAAGGCCCGGATCCTGTCTGCCCGGCCCGAGGCCACATCCAGCCCACAGAGTTCTGGTTCAGGCCCCAAAAGCCCACCTGATCTTCCTCCTCGAGCACGACGGCGAGGCCCACTCCGGCGTCTTCAAGGTTATTCCGGCGAGTTTGCACAGGAAGCAGAGAGGGCGGAGAGACGATGGCAGGGTGTCAAGGCGAAGGGGAAGACGTCGTCAGGACAAAAGGACGAGCTTCCCGTCTAGATCTGGCCACCAGAGACGCTCGCCGGAGTTAGAATTCCAGATCTGGAGCTCAAAGCTCCGACGACGCTCTCCGGTCGCTTCTGACCCCAAACCCAGCGTAAAACTTGAGTATCTCCGGCGAGAAGGGACGGGGAAGACGGAGCTAGTGAGGAATCAACCTCACCGTTGCTTCTTGTCCCTGATTTGGCTCGGTGAAGTTCGATTCTGACGACGGTGGTTTCGATTCGAGGACGAAGACGAAGAGAGGGAAGGGGTCGTGGTGGTTCCTGGTACGGGGCGAGGTTTTGGTGCTCTGGCCTTGTCTTGTCGTCGCGGTGGCTCGAGTTGAGGCCGGAGAAGGCGTCGCCGGCGAGGGTTTGTCGAGGGAGGGTTCGGTTTCAGAGAGAAAGAGACGAGTTCGAGAGAGAGTGTGTGCGTGCCTCGGGAGGCGTGAAGGAGAAGAGGTTGCGCGTCTGTAGCTAGGGTTAACGCGTGAGGAAAAATTTGGGCCTGACGCTTGGGCTTGATCTGATTGATCGGGCCGGTTCTGACTTGGCCCAAATGGTTGAGTCAGGCTGGTCCAATCCCCTCTTCCTATATTTTATTTATTTACCAATCTTTTTCTTTTCTTTTCTCCCCCTTTTTGAACTCGATCCAACAAATAAACCCGTTCTCAATCCCTCGAGGTTCCCACCCTTCGACGTTAATATTTAATACTTCAAATATTAATTATTTTCCGGTCTTTACAAAACGTCCTACCCTAACGATTAGAGACGGGTTCCAATGAAAATGATTTTCTCCATCCAGGCATGTACCCAATGGTCAACGGGGACCTCTAATTACAATTCACTACCGCCCCATAACCTATTGGGGGCAACTCAATGGGACAGGGGATCGATAACCGTCTATAATATAGATCGAATCCGCCTACAATACAGATCGAACCCGTCTATAATCAATAACTGACCGGTGAAATTGTCAATACCCCCACTAGTGTCAGGGTAGATACTTAAAAGTTTGAGAATTGATACGTCAAATTCGATTATTTTTATCGACATTCTGATCGGTTAACCGACTGTGAACAATCCTATCATTCATACGGGCCCCGTGGAACCCTCTCGAAGTGACAACGTTGTCCGAAAAGATCTACTAAACAAGAGAGGGAAATGGATATTATCCAAACGTTGTAGGACATATATAGATAGATAGATATAAGCAAGGGCCAATCAGAAACAGCCTTACAAAACAAAAATTTGGTGGTATAAATGGTACTGTCGTCTGGTATTGAAGAGTCTCATTCAACATTTTCACAAAAATGTTATGGTCACTTCCAAAATAGCCTATCCTTTAACTTTGTCATGTATAAAAAAGTCTTGGACACAGCCACGTTGCAGTATGATATGTAGAGAACCCTCTAGCATGTGCATGTAAGTTTGAAAATAAGCATGATAGGGCCTTCTTCTTCTTTGGTAGTTTTCTTTTGAAAATAATGTAAAATTTATATAATAACTTGAAGATATACATGTATTTGATGAACACATATATGATAAACGGTAGTATTATAAATTCTAAATTATTATACCTTAATAGTATAGACTCCAGATCGAAGTACAAACAACGTAATATAAGGCACACCAACAATAATTTATCGTTGGCCCAAACAATAAGAAGAACCAGGCGAGGTTTGCTCTACAGTCACGTTAGGTCAAATGAGGCAACTGCGGGAAAACGGGATTTTAAGGAGGAGAAGCGTCTCTCCCATATCACGATCGAAAGTTGCGGATTGCCCACCTCTCCTACTTGCTGTCAAGTTCTTGTTCGATCATTCTCCACACGGAGAAAAGAGTCTTCTCTATAAGATCAAACAAAATTCAGGCACAATCTTGAGCAGTTATCTACAATTTAGGTTTATCTTTGCAGTTTCTGTGTCCTTTGTTTCTAAACCGAAGTGTTATCGGTTTTTTGTTTTAGGGTTTGTTAAACAGGATCTCAGAGTCCCTGTTTTCTATACTGACCCTTTTTTTTATTAATAATATTTACACATTTTCATTCAAAAAATAAGATCACAAATTAACGTGGATTCTATTAACTAAACTAATTCAAATTAATATTACAGAACCCTAGGGTTTCTCTCAGGACGTACACGTCTCTCTCTCTCTCTCTCTCCATCCTCTCTTCCCTACACACCGGCCATCTTCCATGGCTTCCGATCACCCACAGCCGTCCAACCCTACTGCTCCCCCCCCCCCATAGGATTTGGGAATGATTTGAGGGATAGTTTCGATATTTTTCAAAATTATTTGGGTCATGTGTTGACACATGACAATTTTCTATCTAAAAACGGATAGAAAATTAACGATGAGTACTAAATTGAGACAAACCAAACTCCTGAATAGCAAGATGGAAAAAAAGGTTTAAGATAATAGAAGTGGAATCCGAAACTTTTAGGGTAGTGAGATGAAATTATACCTTAATATTATTACGGTCATGCAATGAGGCTGATTAACTAGGAGAATCCGAACAAATAGCCATGGATTGCGTGACAAGTAGCCGCGAGACGAGCGTATTAAAAGAGGCGACGAATCATTCAGCACATAGGTGGTAGATTCGACAAAAACCACAATCTTCGTCATGTTCGTATAAAAGGTCTACATGATTTTATACCTTAAAAAAACAAAATTTCAAAACTAACCAAACACAGTACCTCACACATTCAAGATGAAAGAATGTAACATTAAACCATTTAAACAATGCGATAATGATATATTTCTATACAAAAAATTTACAGTTCATCCAATATGCTATGAACATGATATGGAACCAGAACTAAGAGCAAGAACAACGGAACGGCCCCGCTCCCCGCGCCGCTCCGTTCGTTGGCCGTTCCGCTGTAATCGTCGAAAAGCACGGCCCCGCTCCCCCTCCACGCGCTCCCGCTCCCGCTGCACACGCCCCCGCTCCCCACTCGCTGGCCGGGCGCGTTGGACGCGCCTGCGCGCCTTCTGCTGCGCTGGCAGCGTGTGGGGCTGCCACGTGTCCCGACCGTTGCACACTAACAGCTATATATATATATTTTAATTCAAAAATCAACAAATAAAACCCTATAAATACCCCTCTCCTCTCATATTTTTCACACCACTTCCTACTTCAACTATCCAACTTCACTATCTCCTTCCCAAATTCTCCTCTCTCGTTTCAATTATTCTCGCGAAAAATGTCGGGCGACGCTGGGTCTCGTGCACACTCATTTGGTGACGAACGAGAATTCACCGAGGACGAACTAGCACGAGGTTTCGGAGACATTCTAACGGGCCCTCGCTCCAACTCCCCAAGCTCGAACCCGGGGTCGAGTTCAGGTTAGTGCAAACTTATTTTATTGTATTAATGCATTGTATTCATTTTTTTGATTAATTATTTGCACTTATTTTATTATTTTATTTTTGAGCACTTAATTTAATGTATTAATTTTTTTGTATTAAATTTTTGAGCACTTAATTTAATGTATAAATATTTTTGTTAGGGCAAAACCGTCCCCCACAATACCAAATGGCGCCAGGGTTCCAAGTGCCATCACAATGGAGCATGCCCCCACAAGGTTTCCAGATGCCACCGTTCCCACCAGAATCACAATCACAATGGGGCATGGGACCCCAATTCTACAACTACGAGGGTCATCCACTACCCGACGTAGAAACCCCCCAACCATCCTCTTCCCAACGACGAGGCCGAGCCCCTGCCCGAGCCCGAGCCCGAGCCCGAGCCCCTGCCCGAGCCCAACCCGAAGAACCAGAGGCGGATGGCCGGACATTCAGCAAGGAGGAGGACCACCACCTCATAACTTGCTGGTTGAGCACAACAAGAGACGCCGTCAAGGGCAACTCGCAAACCGGCAACACATTCTGGTGCGCAGTGCAGAGGAAATACAACTCCCAGAACCGTTACCCACCTCGCCGCATGGAAGCCATCAAGAAACGTTGGCTCAGAGGTTCCGACCAGACAAGGAGGATGCTCGGCTATTTGAAGAGGTCCAGGGCCGAGAAGCCGAGCGGCGTAAACGACGAAGAGCACTTGAGACGTGCGAAGGAAATGTGGGAGAATGATGGGAAAGTGGTTAAAGACCACCCGCTAAAGTTCGACCTGGATCATTGGGTCTGGAGGCTCGATGGCAATGAGAAGTTCAGTGCCGAGGAGGGCACAATGGGAACTGTCCGCCGTCAAGTACGCCAACAACGACAACGGTTGGATGAGGCTGGGGCTTACAGCTCAACCCCACCCACAAGCACAGGGGAGGAGGGCACACATATCAGTGGTGAGTCCCAACAACCAGAATGGGGAGGAAGCGAGAACTACGAGGGGACTCAAGTCCCTCTCAGCGACACACCCCCATCCCTTGAGGCCGACCCAAGTCCCCCTCCCCGACCGCAAGGGAAGAAGGCAGCGAAGGCCGCAAAGAAGGGGACCGTCCTCACGGCCCAAATGTCTGCCTTCGTCGAGCTGGAACGTTCACGGGTGGATGCTGAACGTTCACGTCACGAACAACATGTAGAAAGGCATCGCCTCATACAGTCATTAACCCAACAGTGGGAATCAAACCTCGCCACCTACAAGGAGGTTCTGGGGGCGGATACATCTTCCTACGACGAAGAGCCTATGGCAGACCATAAGTTTTTCAAGTCCGAACTGCGACAACTCATATCCACCCTTAAAGCCCAAATCGAAGAACTTCGACGACAACCCCCACCATCGGATGTCGACCCAACAGACGATGATTCTTGAACTTGTATTTGGTTTTGGGTTGTATTAAAAGGGGTTGAATAAAATTAGAAGTTCATTTATATTCGTGTTGAATTTATTTATTAATTATTGATTGTCCTTAATTATTTATTTCCAAAATTGTATAAATTATAAACAATTTAAACGGTTTCTGATAACGAATTAAATAAAACAGGAAAATAACAAATAATAATCCAGTCAGCACTGTTCTGCACTCCCAGGACCTCAAGGTCCTTTCTGTTGCAAAACACCCACTTTTCTGCACTCTCACTCCCTGACTTTTGTCCAGTCAGCACAAGGTGCACTCCCACTCCCTGACCAAGATCATTCCTGTTGTACATGCTCTAAGAGGAAGTGCAGGGCTTGGGCCTGCAGAGCTTCACCAGAGGCGTGTCCCCGTTGAAGGGCCAAGGCGCAAAGACCTTAGCTTTATAAGGCGTTGCAGCTGCACCCAGAGATTCCTTGACCGCTGTAAAACTGATGTAGTAATCATCACCATACCCGTCCTCATCTGGTCGGTAGGCTGGTTCATAGTTAGCTTGGACAATATCCACAACCTTCAGCTTCGTGTCCTACGAACAAGAACATCATGAATCTCGAGATATGTAAGCACAAAAGACATTCGATAATGATGAATACGTTATACAAGAACATTATGAATCTCGAGGCATGTAAGCACAAAAGACATTCGATAACGATGAATATGTTATAGTTACATGTTCGGTGTTGTATTCCAGAATCGCCTTGTCACAGTAGCATTTCAGGTCATCCATTTCAGCGTTTAACTGGGTTTGGGTGAGGCGACGAGGCCCAACGTCCTCAAAGTTCAAATTGACAACAACATCTGCATCAAAGCCCTGGAATTGGATGGACAGACCAAAATAACATTCATCAAAACACATTCAATTTAGCAACAATTGGAACTTTGAGCAACACTCAAAAGCAAATTCAGCAACAATTAGAACCCTACACATATAACATTCTTCAAACACATTCAGTTTAGCAACAATTGGTACTTTTGAGTAAAATTATTACAAATTTAGCAACAATTAGAACCCTAAACATATAACATTCACCAAATATATTTAAAAACGAACTCCATGTCACCTTATTATACTAAAGTCAAACATCAAATCATAACCCACATATATGAAACGTATCAGATAGTAACAGGTTTCACCTTATTAATTCTCAAAATATATCAAAATCTGTTAAGTGTGACTAACGCCGTGAAATACCAGTCACATGCTTGTCACGTGCTCTAAAACTTTCCTAAAATGAAAACTTCAACTTCTCGTTTATCGCCAAATCATAAACATGAACTATCAACTTTTCCTGTTACACACTTAACGACCATTAGACTTACGAACGGAAAATGAAATAGTTACTAGTCAACGTTACTACATGACAATTTACGTTTACTTTTTTTTTATAAGCGCTAAAGAATTTATTCGATGGAGAATCTCCAAGGAGGAGAAGCCAAAAAGCAAACAACAACGATTACAAAAGTCTCCATAAGAAAAACAGGGTTCAAACCCTTAACAAAAAACGACCAGAATCATCTAGTCATCAAAAACAGCTTCTTCTAATCTTCCTCATACCACTCGTTATCTGAGGTCGGCACACTGGAAATGTGTGCTCGGGTCTTGGACCTAGTATTATGAGGACAAGGAAACAAATTAGATTTAGGCCGTCCCTTACGTGCCTTAGTCGCGCAGGCATCCTCCACCCAACCATCGATCATTTGTAAAGCTTTTTGGGACACGTTTTCTAGGGGTGGGAGCTTCCCTCCAAACACTTTATTATCCGAAAGAGACCATTTACGTTTACTTAGTTAGGATTTAGCAATAAACGAAAGGTGAGCGTGCGGACATGGAGTAACCCCTAGATTCAATTTAGCAACAATTGAAGCTTTGAGTAACACAAATAAAGAAAATTGGCAACAATTAGAGCTCTAAACACATAACAATCACCAAACACATACACTTTAGCAACAATTGAGAAGAACACGGTTAGGTTAGAGAACCAAATTAGTGATTAACTCAGAATTACATACCTCGCTGCGCTTGACCTTCTCAAGGTGATTGCGAAGCGTTGTTTTAGTCAGACGGGGGATTTCAAGGTAAGGAATCTCCCTCTCCACCGCAACCGCTACATCCATGTTTTCGATCCAGAAGCAAACCCTGAAACGCTACTCAGGAAGAGGACTCTCTACGTGTATATATATACACAGACACAGGCTACGAATTCGATGGAACTAACCCGAAACTTATATGGATTATCCAATTATGTATTGTATAATTGGCGAAATTAAATTCTCTATCTTGTATTAGGATCGTGTCGGTTTATTCATATAAAATTTCTTGCTTTTTATCCCTACTAAATAATGTTTTTTTTAAAAGGGTTTTAATTAGTCATATCTGGGGAGGATACAACCGGCATATCCTTGGCAGAAGATGCAGCTCTCTCCGTAGGGGTTTGCGAACAACAGCGGCAATGGACTATTCCATTCCTACCGGCCACCACCACCATGGGAGCGACAGGGACAACGATGGGCAGTCGGCGGCGTCAGTTCATACGGCTCCAATCAATCCCTCTGCTCGTACCTCTCCACGATTTCTTTTGTCGGTTTCGGATGGGGTCTTGGCGGAGACGAACCGTCTCGTTTTCCCGGAAGATAGGGATGAGGGAGGTCGGTCGACGGCTGCAAAAGGTCTGGGAGGCTGGACCACGCAGGGGAACTTGTTGGGTTATCGTCGGGGTATATTGCGACGTACCTCGGCGATCGGACCTCGTCCTCGCCTTCGAACGAAGAGAGAGGAGAACCAGGAGCACTGCCTGGAATCGAGACAGACCTCGAAGATGATGGAGAAGAAAGGATCGGACGGAGGCGAGCCGGGAAGGTGGAAGTGGAGATCGGGGAAGGAACCTTTAAGGGTTTCGCAGGACCGATCACTAGGCATGGGCCTCAAGGACGGGCCTAACCAAGGGAGGTCGAGCCTCATGGGAGACGCGAGACGGGCTTGGGCCAGGGGGTCGGAAAAGGTGTACGGGCCTAGGCGTGGGCTGGAGTTGGATATCGTATTTTTTAAGGGCTCCGGTCCATTTGGGGGCTAGGCCGATGATGATGGTCAGGGCGGGCTACGAAAGCGAGCCCAATCCAAGGGAAACAAAGGCGGACTGGATCAGGTCAAGATAGTCGGGCCAGGTCAGAGGGGTGGACCATCTGGGTTTCACAATCGGTTCGGGCCCCAGCACGTGGGCAGGACCCAAAATCCGAAATCGTGTTATGGCGGAACGAGCACGGACACCGGGAGAGGAATCAAAGGGTTCCAATCGGTCGGACGAGGCATCATACACAGCGGCGAGGGGATTTAAGCACCATCGCCTCGCCGAATGAGTCATAGGTGGTCCAGAGGGGGGTCGGCCGGTTACACCGCCTCTCTGGACGTAAGGTGGCAGCGGTACCACCAAGAACCAGCAAGGTACTTTCCTACCAGCTCGGAGGTCAGCAATCCCGCGATTTGGAGCCCTACCGCTATCAGTCAAGGGAGGACGATGCACGCTGACAACCTGGGGGAGTTTGTAGTCCACCAAGATCTTTATCCGGTAACGGGTCCGCTCGATCCTAGCTTTCACCAGTCTAGTATCGCTGTATCGGTATTGTTAGACGCTACCGCAACATCATCCTCTAGGCGTCCTTATAAAGTAGTCGGAAACAATGAGCCTTTTATTTTCTGCCAGAGTATCCTCTAGAGTGGGAGCTCGAACTATGTTGGCTATTTAAGTTACATTTTGTTTGGTGTTTTAGTGCTCTTGGGTCCTGTAAACGCTGTTTATTTATTTATTTTGATAAGCTAAAAATTTATTAACCAATCGTTCTACAAGATAGTAAAACAATGTCAGAAAACGATCCTCAAAAAGGACCATTTCCCTATACCAAAATAGCTACAAAGAGCAACAAAACACACCCAAGCAGGAAAGCAAATAAATCTACTTCCTACTCGAGTTCAAACAGAGTAACCGGTTAGAAACGGAAACCGGAAATAAAGCTCCTCATGTAATCGAATCAAGGTAATCCTCGTCCTCACTAGCCTCGACGTTCTCATCCTACGGGACTCCACGTTCGAGGACCAAAGAAACAAGGTCAATTGTCTTTTTTCCAACTTTCTTGCTAAAACTCCAGGCACCCAAGCTATCTTTTTAGCAATATCAACAGTGAAGCTTCCCAAATTGTATCCTTTATCAGCAGAGGTCTTGGCTCTTGTCTGATAAAAAACAGTTGGAGGAACAATTCTCTTAGGTTGACCCTTTTTTGAACGTCCACGTCCCTTCTTTGGTTGAGTTAAACCCTCAAGATTCGGGGGTTTAGACAAAGTGTCCTTCCACTCCCTTGAAACTCGACAACCGTTATTGAGACATCAAAATGAGGCATATCACCCAAAACCGCCACCACAGGAGAAGGACCGAGGCCAAGATGGGCCTCCACTAAGCCCAATGCTTGTTCACCCACCCTACTTGTAAGTGAATCTGTGGCATGCATAATCAGCCCGCACAATTGGGCATCATCTTCAGTCCGTTCACCAACAATTTCCCGGGCCTGTGAACCCAGCTAGCCTCAGCCCGACACGTAACCACATTAGCTACAATCGAAACAGAGACCCCATGAACTTCTGCAAACTGTGTATTATCGCAAGTAGCGATCGGATCAACGACTCCGTGTCTTCTCCAAATTGTGCTTGGTCAACACTCAAGTCAATAGGAGAAGTCGGACCATCGCCGAAAAACGACAAAGCATCCCTATTCATGTCAGAATCAGCTCGACCGTGATTCCCATCCGTCTGCACCACACCCCGAGGGTCTAAACGATGGAACCGAGCTTCAAATGCTCGGTTTATCTTCAAACACTGTTTATCTATAATATATCCACTCGTTTATCTTTAAAAAAATCAAATGTTTTTTAGCGTAAATGTGGAATTTATTGACTAAAAGTAAGTGGTAATATAATGAAAACCAAAAATAAGGGTTAGACATATTTCTAGACAGGTCTGTAACGTTTAAATCGTAACAAAATTGTCCGAGTATTTCTAATGACTTCTTAGGAGTGGATCCCTATTTCCATGGGAGGCGTGTTACTGTCACAATTTTCTCTTTTCTTTATTCGACTCGGATGTACCTGTTTTGCCTATCGAACATATTGTTCTCTCGGTAGAGACCCTCAAGGGGGATGTGGGAATGATACCAGGCATCCGAAGGGGTCCCTAAGAAAATGAGGAGACTTGGAACCAGATTGAGCCAGGTCTCCTCAACAACATCCCGCTTCCCGTATATGGTACTCATTGGACTCCGCTTCCCGTTTATGGTACTCATTGGACTTGACAAGCATGCGTAGCAAACCACGTATGGTTCTTTGGGCCAACAGGAGCTCCATTGCACCACATCCTATGGACACGGGCTATAGAAACACAGTTTGGAACGGACTTGGGTCCGGCCCAACCTCCCCCCAATGCCATATCGTCCTGGAGCTAGTCAGGGAGCTTGCTTTAGTGGCGCCACCATATTCGTACATCAAATTCTCCCCCATACATTGCATCTTAATGAAGGACTATAAAATGTCGACATGAGTTTCAAAACTAACCAAACACAATGCAGAATGTAACATTAAACCAATCAAACAATGTGATAATGAAATATTTCTATACAATAATTTTGCAGTTCATCCAATATGCTATGAACATGATATGTAATCAGAACTACGAGGAAGTGCAGGGCTTGGGCCTGCAGAGCTTCACCAGAGGTGTGTTCCCACTGAAGGGCCAAGGTGCAAAGACCTTAGCTTGATAAGGTGCTGCTGCTGCCCCAGAAGATTCCTCGACTGCTGTAAAACTGATGTAGTAATCATCACCATACCCATCACCCCCCGGTCGGTAGGCTGGTTCAAAGTTGGCTTGAACGATATCCACAACCTTCAACTTCGTGTCCTACAAACAAGAACATCATGAATCTCGAGATATTTCTTTTTGATTAGCAAAGCAAATTTAAATTAAAACCTCTTTTGAGAGAAAAGACGAGTGTATATGTAAGCACAGAACACGTTCGATAATGATGAATATGTTGTAGTTACATGTTTGATGTTGTTTTCCAGAATCGCCTTGTCACAGTAACATTTCAGCTTATCCAGTTCCATGTTTAATTGGAATTTGGTGAGGCGACGAGGCCCGACATCCTCAAAATTACTACCGATAACCACATCTGCATCAAAGCCCTGGATTGACAGACCAAAATAACATTCATCAAACACATTCAATTTAGGAACAATTAGAGCTTTGAGTGACACTCAAAGCGCAAATTTAGCAACAATTAGAACCCTAAACATATCACATTCACCAAATACATTCAATTTAGCAACCATTAGAACACTAAACGTATACCATTCATCCAAATGGATTCAATTTAGCAACAATTAGAACTTCGAATAACACTCGTCACTTTAGCAACAATTAGAACCCTAAACATCCAACATTCATCATATACATTCAATTTAGCAATTAGCAACAGTTGGAGCTTTTAGTGACACTAAACACAAATTTAACAACAATAAGAACCCTAGACACATAACATTCATCAAATACATTTGATTTAGCAATAATTGGAGCCTTGAGTAAGGCTCATCACAAATTTAACAACAATTAGAACCCTAAACATATAACATTCACCAAATACATGTAATTTGGTGACAATTGGAGCTTTGAGTAACACTCATCGCAAATTTAGCAACAATCAGAACCCTAAACATCTAACATTCATCAGATACATCCAATTATCAACAATCAGAACACTAAACACATGCAAGAATTTGTCTTGACCCCCTCCCTCCCTCCCCCCTCCCTCGTGTTCGTCTTCTCATGTTCCACCTTCCCCCTCCGGCCGTTCTTCTCTCCCCTCCATCTGGACGGGCCATGTTTCTTTGGGTGTGATCGTATCTGTCTATCCGCAAGGCAGGACAACCACCTTCACCGGTACTTAATTTCGTGGCGTTGCGTTAAAGTACGTGTACATATCTCTGGTCCCTACCCGGTTCTACACATGTTTGTAGAAGTTCTAGTTTATTATCCATGTGAATCATATCATCTTCTCGAATTTAGGAAGGAGGATCATCTAACGTTATTTTAAATTGTTTCGGGTTGTATCCCTAAACTTTAGTTTTATTTGTTTTGTACAGGATGTATGTTCTTTGATTTGTCTTGATTACCTTTCTCATAAGAACACTAAACACATAACATTAACCAAATACATGCAATTTAGCAACAATTTGGAAGAACATGATTAAGTTAGTGATTAACTAAGAATTACATACCTCGCTGCGCCTGACCTTCTCTTGGTGATTGCGAAGCGTTACTTCAGTCAGTTCGGGGATTTGAAGGTAAGGAATCTCATCCTCATCCGTAACATCCATGTTTACGATCAAGAAGCAAACCCTAAAACGCGAATCAGGAGGACTGTGCGTAACTTTTGTGGGTTATAAAAGTACGTATTGTATTTGTATTAGTGGAGAAAAAGTAAACTATTTGTTTTCTATTAGAAGTCGAATTGGCTATTTCCAAAAAAAGAAGAAACGAATTGGTTTATGGGGGAAACCATGGTGTTCTTAATCTCGTTTGATCTTTGTTTTCCGATCCCGACCTGGGTTTACCTTTTGTTGCATTTTCCAACTATCACCTTTCATTTTTTTGCAAAAAATATCATTTACCGTTTATTTTGACGATTTCGTTAGTTTTTTTTGCCACGTGTCAATTCACCCGTGACGACACGTGGCAAAAAAACTAAATGAAATCGTCAATTTTGACGATTTCTGATACTTTTTACAAAAAATGAAAATGTAATAGTTGGGAAATGCAACACAAGGTAAACTCAGGTTAGGATCAGGAAAACAAAAGTCAAACGGGGTTAGGAACCAGTGGCGAAGCTAGCTTTTTTGGTGGGGAGGGGCACCAAAAAATTTCAATAGTAATACACAACATCAAAAAAATTTGAGGGGCACAACTAAAAAATTATAAAAATATAAGGAGTATTTTTCAAAAAATTCAAAAATTAGTAGCAAAATTTCAAAAAAAATATATTTGAGGGGGGCACGTGCCCTACCTAGCTGCGCCAGTGGGAACCATGGTTACCTAGGAGTGCTAAAAACTACCTGGAATCCGACGACCCGCCCGAAACCGGCCGGAACCGGACCCGAACCCGCCGACGTATCTACATACATAGATAGATGTATATATATAAGCAAGGGCCAATCAGAAATAGCCTCACAAACACTAATTTGGTGGTATAAATGGTGCTGTCGTCTGGTATTCATTCAACAAGTCTCGTACACAAGTTTGAAATAGGAACATGCTATATGCATTACTTATTTTAATGATATAGGGCATTTCTTCTTCCTTGCTAAATATTATTATTAGAAGGTAGAATTATATTTTTTGAATTAAATAACTAAATATCAATATCTTTTGGTGTATTTTTATTTATAGAAACAAGATTATGACCACAACAACTGAATCTACTTTACTACACAGGTGATATATAAACAAGGGTAAATTACAAATGCGTATCCTTAAGTATGCACGTTTAACCGATGAATACCATAAAGTTTAAAGTTAACTAATGCATACCCTGAAGTTTCATGTATTAACTCAAAACTCCTTATGTCAGTTAAAATGACGAAAATACCCTCAGTGTTTTTTTTAAATAATTTTTTAAAAATATAAATGAAGTGATTTTTTAAATAAAAATGAAGTCATTTAATAAGTAAATATATATATATATATATATATAACAAAAGTAAATTTTAAATAATTTTTTTAACATAATTATTGAAGTATAGTTGAGGGTATTTTCGTCATTTTAACTGACGGAGGGGTTTTGAGTTAATACATGAAACTTCAGAGTATGCATTAGTTAACTTTAAACTTCAGGGTATTCATCGGTTAAACGTGCATACTAAAGGGTATGCATTTGTAGTTTACCCTATAAACAATCAGTGCACTTATAAGAAAATGAGAGAGTAAAGACCCTGATGGTGGTTGTCTTAACTCGCTGAGACAGTTCTGGATACCCCATCCTATCGAGGGAGGCCAGGTGTGACTGGCTGTAGAGACCTCTAGCTCCCTCCTTACATCGGACTAAAGGCCTCCTACGTTTTGACGAGGCTGCTTCGTAGACCACTCAAGGTATCTAAACCTACCGGTTTCTCATAAGCCACTCTCGATTAGTGTGGGTAAAGTTGACCCCCTTGCGTTTTCTTGTTGATTGTATTATGATGATATTGAGATCGCCGATCATGGTCCACACCCCATCGTAAAATCATTTTCGAAGGAGGTCCTGCGTATGATAGCTTTGTAGATGCATGTGAGGCGACATCAATATGGTTTGGAGGATTGGATCCGATCACACTCGACAGCCCCTCAACCCATACTCATGCCACCTCTCCTTGATTATCGTTCATCTCTACCCGTGTCCTCATGAAACCCTAGATTTCATAGCAAAAGTAACATCTTTGCATCTGAGAGATAGGTTTCAACAAGGAAGGAGTGTTGATCGTTGTGGATCTCGCGGTTCGTCGTGATACTGATACTGTTATCCCCTCTCTTCAGCTTAAGAATTGTGTTCCCACATTGTCCCTTTAATATTACATGTTTGGTATTCTGTTGCTTCCATCCACTTTCTTGGTTTGGACTCGTCGATTTAAGGTGTTGGTCGTCAGCAAGTAGTTTGACCTTTATGTTTTTTAGCTGTTTACCTTCAAATTAGATTTTTTGCATAGTGTGTTCAACTGGGTTTTGCCCTCTAATTTGTCTCGGTCGTTTGCGGTGTTAGCCGTCGACTTGTCAGTGTTCGTCTTCCAGACTTTGTGTGAGGTTGATGGTCCTAATGAGACATGGTGTTCTACTATCTTTATCAATCGATTGGTTTTGTCAGTTTCTTTTGAGCTTAATAATTGGAAAATCCGGGTTTTGACCTGGTTTACTCGTTTGTGCTTCATGCTAGGAAAATCTGGGGTTTAGACCTATTTTACTGTTTGGTGCTTAATGATAGAAAAATTTAGGTATTTAGACCTTTTCTTTGTTTCCTCCCCTTGTTGGAGTGTCAAGAGGCTGAGTTGTCATGTCAGGGCTCGAGTTCGTATCAGGTTCTGGTTGTTATTCTTGATTGGTTGCATTATGTTGGTTTCAATTGTGTCCTTTAAGAAGGTTGAGTATTTCTTGGACTTTTGGTAGTCTGTAATCGGACTTCTTGTACTCCTCTTTCGCTTCATGAGATGTTTTATTGAATATATACATTGCTAATAAAGAAAAGATCAATGGTTTGGATCGTTAGAAAAGATCCTTGAGTTGTTGTTTGTTGATTTTTCTCCCATCCTTGCAGTCTCATACGATAACATTCGTGAAAGGGGGGAAATGGTAGAAATGGTGGTTGTCGGACGAAAAAAGAGGGACAAGGAAAGAGCACACATACGATATCACGATAAACTCTAGACGGCCACATCTAGACACATAGAGGGATATAGAAACTTCTCTTTTGGTGTTTGCTTAATATTATCTAAACCAATGTTGATCAATTGAACCACAGTGTTATATGTACACTGGTCGAGTTTAGAGTTTCGTTTAACGGTGGAACGGAGAAGTGAGTCGCGGACCTCGACGACTCTACGAAATGTTGACACACTCGCGCCATGTGTGCAAGACATTGCAAATTTGTGAGACAAGTTTGTTCGATGGATAACTCACGTACATAACAAGGTTTATGAGTACCTTAAATATTTATCGAAAAGTCTTTCTTCGACAGACACTACCTGCATCGGTATATAACTGAACATTGCGATAAATTAATAAGACAACATATAATTTATCATACGATTATTATCACAAATTAATTGTTATTATCATGATGTAGGAATGGCCTATGCTGCACTTCAACTGGAATGATGGGATCCGTCCGGGGGTTTTGCCGCCACTCAGAAATCGATATGGACGTATGACTCAAACTTATATTCAATTATCTGTAATTTCATTAGTCTTTATTTTTTTGAGTATAGTCTATTTTTCAATTATATATGATAATATTATTGATGGTTATGTTATATATAAATAAAAATAATACTAATACTAACCATACTATATAGTTACATTTATAAAAGTAATTGTGAAAACTTACGGTCGTTCTAACTATAGAGAGTATTAAGGGAGCATCATACGCATGTGAGACTTAGAGTGAGAATTTGATCGATGTCTTTTTTTTCTATGAAAAATATAATAAGAAAATAAGTAAATTTGTTCATAGAAGTAGTATATTAGATGATATTGAGCAAATGAGCTTTAATGTCTATTTATAACGCTAAAAAAATTGAAAATGACTGATGAAGATTGATTTATAAGAAGATACCCTCGATGGATAAAATTTAATGTCTAGAATTCAAAACAAAAAATCCAAATACTTAAGGATTTTCTTGAATTAATAAATAAGATATATTCTTGTCAAGTGTAGATATGATAGATTATAGACAATTATAGACAATTACACCAAATTATACTAGCTTATAGGTGATCTCTTGTATAGATAGCTATTGTCAACAACTTCTAGATTTTCTACACTTACAAATTATTTTTAAATACTACCTATAGATTCTAACTAGTATTAATCACATACAACCAAAAATAAGAAAATCATCAGAACCGACACTAACGACATAAGGTAATATCTAGGTGAGAATTTTCAAGCACTAATGGTATTCGGTATCGAAACCCACCGGTTAATCGACACAAACAAAATAGGACAAGACCAACACAGTCTCTTGATTACCTCATGATATATTACCAAATTCATTTAACTATTGTTTCCCTCTAAAGATTAAAGAAGCTTATAAACAAACTTGTGCCTCTTAATCTTTTTGATTTGTGACTAAGAAATCAAAAATAAATAATCGTTCAAGTTCATGGCTTCTGGTTTTTCCTCTCTGTTGAGCATCTCCATTTTTTGTAAGTAAATCATTTCTGTATAGGTTGGATTCTCCGTTAAGCATCTCAATATCCATGATTGGGAAACATCTCCATATTTTACGAGCAAATCATTTATCTGAAGCCTGGACAATACAACTTTATATGATAGGTGTATAGAATCAACTCTACTTATTGTCTTCTTTCTTTCTTTGCCCTAATTCGTTCTGGTTAAAAGCTTTCCACTCATCTCTTTACTAGATTTAGTTCAATTTCATTGTTTCCCCGTCTACTATTGGCGTAGGGAACGTCGATTGTGGTGTTGGCCCTTGACGGGTGGTTTGGGCCATTAACCTGTTTTGAAATCGTCTGGATTTAGTTTTTAGGGTGTAAGTGTTTCGGTGGCCCTGACCACCGGATTATCTCTGCTGATCAGCAGTGTTGACTTCCAGCGTGTTGGTAACCTTTTTACTCGTTGAGTAGATGGTTTCGATGAGATAGTTTTTTTTTCTTGTTCGTTTTAAGGCTTGGATTTTGCTGTCCGAAAGTATTTGTGGGCTTCATGTTTGTTAAATCCAGGGTTTTCAAACCTTTGGTTTATTTGGAGCTTCAAGTTTGTTAAATTTGGGTTTTAGACAATCTTTGTTTCAGCTTTAGGGTTTATTTGTAGTGTACTTTCGGCCCTTGTTGGCCTCTGGTTGCTTCATGTTGGTTATATCTAGTACTGAGACCATTTGTCTGGTTTTCTCCCCTTGTTGGGATTGTTCTGAGGTTGTGCTTTTACGCCGGTGCTCTTGTTTGTAATGAGGGTTGATTCGTCAGTACCTTGTCCTCTCCCTTCATTTCGAAGGATTGGATTTAAAAAAAAGTTGCTAATAAAAAAAATCGAAAAATGAAATTTTCGTAATGCATCTTCTTATTGCGTTAATTTCGCAAGAGTTTCTTTTTCTTTTAACTTGTACATTAGTCAATTTAGTCTTGATTTTTTGCATATCTTTTATAGTTTGTAGTGTATATTAGTACCTAGAGTTCTAATACTGTCAAACTTCTCTTCTAGTCCATGAATTACATAGATTATATTTTGATAAATAATCATATTTTCATTGAACAGTTTATTACAAATTCAAAACATTCTAGCATCAGTTATTATATTAATATACATAATGTTTATTTTTCAATAAAACAATATTGATATTCTTGAAGATTCATCTATGATGTCTGACTACATTTCAATGTCTAAGAAATTGATTTATAAAGTATTAAGGAAGTAGGATGTATCAAATCAACACTTAATGGATTTCTCATATGCTTGCTTCATATTATTTTTTCTCTAATCATAAAAATCTATATTCAATATTGCATTTTTTGTCATAGTTTCGATCTAAGGTCTTAAATAGTTACTTAACTTGCTTAAAGCTTAAGCCAACCATGATCATATAATGAGTGCTTGAACAAGATTTAGAAGGTATCTAAAACCACACCCATAGTGGGGTCTTTTCCTCACCGATTCATGAGTTTCGGTTGAAAAGTTGATTTTCAATGTTGATTCGTCAAATCTGAGTCCAATATTACGTCGAATCAGGGCGATATTTGTAGACGGTCTACGATTTTGTAGACCGTCGTCATAGTCGTTTCTGCTGAGACGACTTTTACCATCTGACTCATCAAGCGACACGTGGGCAGTTTTGGTGAGGAGAATATACCGAGGCACAGAGATTCTGCCACGTGTAGTTGAGTCAACCGATTCAGTTTCACTGAAATTAATTTTTTTATATGAATTTTCTTTTAAATACCCTTCATTATTCTATGCATTCTCACACCATGAAAGGTTTCCTTCTCCTATGAAAGAGGTATTATTTTTTCGTTTCGTAATGAATTTTTCGAGTGGTGAAGAATACCCTTCATTATTTCCAGATGTTGCAGTCCTTACGGGCAATAGTTATGGAAGCTGAGGCACATATGACGAACCCCGTTCGGGTGAAGCATAGAAGGAATTATTTTTTCATAGATCGAAGCGATGCTCATGACCAACTTATGTCTGACTACTACATAGCGAAACCGTTGTGCGAGGAAAAAAAAATGTTTCAGCATGTTTCGTATGGCGCAAACTGTTTTCATGAAACTTTTAGGTGGTGTGTCCGACTTCGATGAATACTTTATCTAAAAATTTGATTGTTGTGGTCGGACCGGGTTCTCACCGATTCAAAAGTGTATTTGAAAATGGCGGATACAAATGGCCCTCGAGTGCATGCATCAGTTTTGCTTCGCCGTAATAAACGTCTTTGGTGAGACCTATCCGGGGAAGCCCAACGATAATGATATTTCTTACCTTATTCGTGTGAACGAAACACGTGGTTTCCCAGATTGTATCGGTAGTCTCGATTGTATACATTGGACGTGGAAGAATTGTTCAAGGGGTTCATGAGCGGGACGATCATCCTGGACCCACAGTCATGCTTGAAGCTTAACGGGGGCTGGACACCTGGTTTTACCACAAATACTTTTGTATGTCGGAGTTGAATAACGACATTATTGTGTTGAACCAATCATTATTATTTACTTACGTACAACAAGGTGAGCAACCTGAGGCCGTGTTTGAGGTGGACGATACGTATAACAACACTTCTTACTACTTAACCGACTGTATATATCTATCGTAGACAAACTTTGTGAAGTCCATCCCGGTATCACAACTACAGAAGCACGTGTTATACACAAAGAAACAGGAGGCCGCAAGGAAGGGTGTGAAGAGGGCATTCGGGGTTCTCCAAGTTCGATTTCATATCATAAGTAGGTGAGTTGAGGTTGGGACCATCGGAAATTGGAAATTATAATGTGGGGACTTGTATTATCACACACAACATGATTGTAGATGATGAACGTGATACATACCACGGAGATATTAAACGAATTGAGTCCGAAGAACCAATCTTACCCGTCCATCAAGGGCCACTACCCGGTTACGATGTCATCCGAACCCACACAAGACGTCTCGAGGATCGAGTTGTGGCCACTACCAACTCAAAGTAGATCTCATTGAACACATTTAGACTATGTTCAGGCTGGAGGTAGTTTTGGATGTCGACAACGCATAAATGCTTACTATATTTTGTATTTCACTTCAACTCATTGTATTTTCGGTTGTTGTTTTGTTTCAGTTCAGATTAATTTTGCTGTATTTCCGTTACATTTACCAGTATGTTGGGAAATTTTAATTTTTGTGCAACAATGTCTTTTTTTTCGTTACATAAACTGTGCACCTTTCCAATACATCTAAAAGGTTGAATCGGTGGCCCACCCTAAACTCATCCTCCCTAAATTTTCATCTATAAAAGGCAACCTAACCAAACCATGTCCTAATCTTTCCTAATTTAGTACACAAGCAAATATCCAAAACCATGGATTTCGCGAACGAAAGTGGTGTTTATCAGGCTTATAGGGTCCACCATAATCACTCTATAGGATCGAGCGAGAAGCCCGTCGACGTGGTAGGTTCGACTGCACAAAAGCCCAACCTATTCAGTGCTACAACTCCTTGACGAGGCAATATACGTTGAAGTCGTTGCTCTCGACACATCGGAATGGACCCGCTCGAGAAGGCCAACCACAAAGCGCTTATGTTTGTTATGAACCCCAACTAAATCGTTTTCCTGTACGTTTTTATCCTTGTATTCAATTTCGAACACGTTTGTATGATTTTGTACTCGAAAACCAACTTGATTTGTTCAATAAATTTCCGGCTTTACTTTATGTGTAATGTAATGTAATATTTATGGAAAAAGATGATTCTACCCCAATTTTTAACCCTAGCCAAATCTACCATGTGAAATTTTAACCGATTCTACCCTTTTTTAACCTCAGCTGAACCTCCCTCTATAAGAGCATGTACATCAAGGGGTTAGAGGCTTGAGGCAGGATCCTCTGCTGTTGTCCCTCTGAAATACAGAGTTTTCTACATCAAAGGGGGCAGATATAGGGATCATGCCCCTCTTGAAATGTTGACTGGATAATTAATAATGATTTTGCTGAATTTGTTAAATGCATATTTAATTAACAAATAAATAAATAAAATATATAAAATCAATTAATAAATACATAAATTAAAAAAATACAAAACTAATTAATAAATACAATTAAATAAGTAAAATGGATAATGAAACTTGAAATTTCATTACAACTTGTCGTCGTCATTTAAGCCTCGTCGTCGGCCATTTTTTTTTATCGAAATAGGAGGGACACGCGTCACGCTGGCAGCGCACAGAGAAGGAGCGAGAGGCGCGTTCCAAGCTCGCTTGCCCCCCTAACCACCCGCCCCCGCGTCCCCTCATTTTTGGCTCCCCACATCAAGAGGGGCAAGAGGCAAGTGCCCCTTGCCCCGACTTGATGTAAATGCTCTAGTCTCACAACCCCCACGATTCTTTTCACACGTTTCAATAGCAACACTTTTGTCTCTTTCTTTCTCTTGTGTAGTTTTGGTACCACCACTTCTCTCCGAACAGAATCAGTCATGGCACCTACATGGGCAGACGAAGAAGAGAGGCATATTGTTCTCGCATGGATTGTCCACGTAGATGTGACACAAGAGTATTGGCAACGCCTCCACCATGACCGGAAAACCATGCACACAACTCCGTATCCTCGATTTGGGAAACATCTAAAGACTATTGGTAGAAGACCAACCTACAGATGAGGGCGTTCGTGGTGGTGTTCTTGGAGGCACGACATGCTCTCGACCTAGTTGCCAACGAAGCGAAGGTGCTGCTGAAAGCGAATCAGTCATTCAAAGCAAATGTCTGCCAACCCTTCACTAAGCATGAGTGATAGGCAACAGTTAGGAAATACCCAAAATAGTGCCTATACAACGGTCCCTCTAGGTTGTCATGCGGTCGGGCTTAGTCGGTGTTGTGATGTTTGATTTCTCAGGACTTTATTGTACTATCCGTTTATGTTTCTGGCAACAATAAAACTTTCCTTTCCGACAGTTTTTTTGTTCTATTTCCATAAGTTTAAACATTTTTTTCCTCAAATTAGCCCGGGAATAGACTGATTCGGCCTATTCCCACTATTGAATTTTTTTTGACTGTTTTACTCAGTTTAAGTCAATTGGCTCGGTCTTTTCCCACTGTAGGAGCTCTAGTAATCAAAGTAAGCCATTCATCTGTTCTCGGCAGACGTTTGCACTATCCAATATGTCAATGGAGGGTTTGCTTTTCTCCAATAGCCAGCTTGCTAGGTCAAACAAATCATCCTTCAACTCCTCACTTGAGTCGTCCATCAAAACACAAGCTTCCAAGTTCCTGCTAGCTAGATGTTTTGGGTAGATAGCAACACTAGAAGCAATATATTAAAGTGAGCTAATGGCAGATGCTAATAAATAATCATCAATGCAACATGGACAATAAAACCTCCTAGCATAGTAATAACATGTTGCCTAGAATGAAAAGGTATATGTGATTATGAACACAACAAAATTCTAGGCATGTCCTTAAGATATCATATTAGGAAAGGTCTAAAGATGAGTTAAATAAAACATCACGCAACATGGACAAGAGAACAGAATATATGACCCAATTAGTTGCAGCAAATTTTGCATATAATAACGACAGTGAAAAAAATGGACAGAAGCATGCACTGGTGATTACTCTACTGTAAGATTGCCAGATAAACAATACTTACTATTTTTTTTGCGTATGCCACTTTTCTATGTTTGAATACCAATCCCACTGGAAACAAAGACCAGCAACACGCAATATGCCAATTGCAGCCACCTCAACAAATGCCATCACGAATGATCTCTGAGGGGATAAACCAGCTGTTGCTATGGACAGTAAGAATCCCTCAAAGTTGCATGGAACAATAAAACTACCAGATTTTATGCCATTTAGAGCTATCTTGGCAACTTCATCGGCTTTCATTGCTCCAGATGAGCCCGCTATGATACTGGTGAGTTGGGGCCTTCGCTTGTTTTCTGTGAGAAAAACAAGTATCTTACAGTCAGCAAAACAGTTGGATACATGCAATATAAAAGGAATTTATTACAATTGAAGATTATAATGAATGATTAATATTGGCAGTGTCTAAGGGTTACTACATCCAAATCACACTCTAGAGTTTAGAACAAACGGAAAGGGTAATTAAAAGCTAGTTCAGGAGACTCTGGTACCAATCTGGAATAAATAAGAGACATAACTCGGGGAAGCTTTCCCAGTAATTCTAGTTAAACCAGCTGGTCCAAAGTTGCATGGCTGAAAGGATTAGTGATTTCCTCAGGGTCTACTTTAAATTGTCTCTAATCTATGAGCTCTAGAGGACAACATGAGTCTCAAGAATAAAAAAAATTGAATAACGAGATAGCTAAAATATTGATGCAATTTTATGTATTTGAAAGCTATCTCTTTTCATGTAAAGATGGCTTTCTATAATAGGTTTGTACTTAGTAAATGTCCACGATGAGCCCCAACAATCACCACTACAACTTGAAACTAACTACATAGCTGAGAAAGTTAAGCAAGATGAATTTAGATTTCCCACCTTCTTCATGACCAGGAGTTTCTGTGTCTGGAGGAAATATAAGAGATATGTGGATGTTATCTCCAATGACCTCCTGTTGCAATGCTTCTGCTAGACCACGAAGACCAAACTTACTAGCTGAATATGCTGTGTAACCATATATACCCACCTAACCACAAGCACCAGCAACCAACAATAAGATACAACTAAGAGTTTCTTTAGGAGTAAAGTAGCATTTTGCGAAAGCAACAACATTATTATCTTTTCCTATTTATTTTTGTCATCTTGAATGGGTGTTCAAAATGTAGTATAATATGTTTCCGACTAATATGTTTCGCAGAGCGCAACAGGTAGATTGAGTACAGGTTAACACAATAGCATAAAGTAAAGGAACAAACTCTGTTCAAGTATGTGTTTCATATATAAAACATTCTTAATTCAGGTGAAATATTTGAATGGAACACTACAAAAGAACAAATACTTTACCTAATCCCTTACAGACTGCTTCTAGTCATCACTACTCTATAAAATGTGCATACATGTAAATACATCTGTGTGATAAGAAGTTATGTCCACTACCTCTATATATGATCTTATATAAGAAAGGGCGTCCTCACAGTTTTGGCCCTCTTTTGGGCGGGTTTAGGGATTTTCCTATTCCTAATCCTAAATCTAAGGGCTTAATCTCTTGAACCCTTCAATGAACACTGGATAGGGATCTGTAAAAGCTTACTGTCATTAACTGACCATCAATGCTGAATCTTATTTCTAATTCATGACTTGTTAAAATTAAAAACATGGATGGATATTTGTATGAGATGTCAGATAGGATGGACCAAATTTACTTTCCTCCCGCAATCACTGAAATTTCCTACAGACAGTATAGGACTCCCATTTTTATTGTTCGAGGGTGCGGATCGATCAGTATTATGATAGTGCAAAACAACTATCTTGAAAACCGAAAGCAATACCAGGATTGCAATATTAGAGCAAGGAGTGGTATAAGTAACGGATATGAACAAGTTCGGAAAATATCAAATGACAAAAAACATTCAATACCCTTTCATTCATATAGCATAATATTTACATGTAGCCCACCCAAAACAAATAACAAGGTTAATTCATACAGCATAATGTCCTACACATCTAATAAAGTAACATTTAGTTCAAACAAACTTTAATATACATTATTTATCATCACATTTAGGCAGTATGAGTAAATATAAGGGTGCAATGAACAGCCATCCAAAACACATCAATTGTCAATTAACACTCATTTCAGCCAGTTAAACATTAGCCAATCTTTTTAAGATTATCCTCAATAATCGACTAAAACGTGCCCATCTAAATGTAAACATTTACCAAGATTAATTTTATCTCTGACAATATCATCCCGACAGTCCACACAAAATGGAAAAAAAAAATCAACTAAATGAAACAAGAACAAAAGATTAAGACACAATCATTAACCTTCAACAAGGTAGCCAACACCTATTACTAGTATATAATCTTAATGGATCAAGCAAGAGTTCCAAAAATTAGCACAACACATCATCAAATGATCTGAAGCAGAACACATTGAAGACAAGAAAACAAAACAAAATTTAACTACATCCACCAACAAAAACAATCATACAAATTTGAACGACATTTCTAAAATTCAAATGGAAAATAAGATGCAATGCGAAGGGGAACGAGAAATGAGGAGATCGAAACAAACCTGACCGGCCTGCGAAGACATGAGGGCAATAGAAGCGGGTCCACGATCCTTCCTGTTCTTCATCAGAGGTAGAGCAGCCTTGATCACATTAAAGCTCCCCATCAAATTCACATCCAAAATGAACCTAACCTCATCCAAATCCTGACTATCCAAATCCTGAGCCACGAACACGCCCTGATTCACAACCAGCACGTCAATCGGCCCCGCCTCCTCAACCGCCCGACGAACTCCGTCGTAGTCGCGCACATCGGCGGCGAAGACGCCCACATCGACGCCGGTGGCGAGACTGATGGCCTGCTTGGCTTCCTCGAGCTTGTCAGCGGAGCGGGCGAGGATGGAGACGCGAGCTCCCTCCCAAGCGGCGCGGTGGGCGAGGGCCAGGCCGATACCGCTAGATCCGCCGGTGATGAAGACGTGGCGATTCTTGACTGGGATCTTCACGGAGCGGGGGCGGACGATGAGGTAGAGGAAGAGAAACAGAGAGAGCGGGAGGAGGAGAAGGAGATAAGCGAAGCTGAGACCCGCCATAGATGTGAATCTCCGATTAGTGATCTTCTGGATTCTCGATTACCAAGCAATCTATTGTTCACCAAAAAAAATACAAATAAGATCCGAATCTGAATCTGCGAAACGAGGAATAGAGATTAAATAAGAACAAATCTTACTGATATCCTCCGATCCGTTCTGATTTGTTCGAATCGAGCTGAATCAGGCGGGAGGGCGACTTTTTCCGGCGGCCAGATCCGAGATTTTCCGGCAAGTCGGCGATCTCCAAGCAGATCGGAAGAAGCTCGCCGGCGTACAAGTGAGCTGCGAGTGGGAAGAAGAAGAAGAGATGCGCCAAAACTCAAATTCTTTTCGCAAAACAAAGTACTTCCATAAACCCGGCCATACGACGTCGTCTTCACATACATTTTCGTACTTGAGCTTATAACTGGGAAGTGTTTGTGTTTCAAAAAATGTAAGGAATATTTTGGAAAAGAAAGAAGTTTTGAGATCCGGAATGGATAAGGATAAAGAATTAAGGAATATATAGGCAAATTCAGGGTTTAGGTAAGAACTACCGAGTAATAAATTGGGTCTTTAATTGTCGTCAATAAAGTTCAGCCCATTTCTATGCGTCATGACCCATTTTCGTAATTGGGCTTATAAATTTGTGTTTACAAAAAAACATAACAAAAATATAGTTGGATTTCAAACTTTGAGTAAGAGCACATACAGTACAACGTTACGGCCCGCGACTCGCGAACCGAACTGTATTTTAGCGGTTCGCGGGTCGTCGCGATTTCGCGAACCGCTAAAACGCGGTTCGGTTTGCAACTCGCTCTCCGCGTTTCTGGGTCGCGGTTCGTTCGACCCGCGTCGCTGCGGTAGCTAATCTTGGCTTGACACGTGGCATTTTCGATAAAAAAATTCGATCGTCGCATATTAACGGTGACATTTAAAAAAAATCATTTACATCCTAATTTCTAACCCTATAAATACCCCCAACCCCATTCTCAAACCACCAACAATTATACAATCCCATTCCCAAATTTCTCTCGTACGTTTCGATTTTAAATGTCTGACGATGAGGGTCCAACATATGAGGAGTTGGTAGCCGAAATATGTTTAGTTGAAGAACGACTCCGGCGAAGGGTTGAGAGAAGCATACATAGATCAATGCCAAAGATCAACGTTCTGAGGGAGAGGATCGACCGTGGGGAATCTTCCCGACGAGAGATTCACATAGGTCGTCTCAAAGCCCACGAACAACTAATTAGGGATTATTTTATCGATCAGCCCCTGTATGGGCCCGATATGTTTAGGCATCGATTCCGTATGTGCCGACCACTTTTTCAACGGGTGATGGACAAGGTAGCGGACCATGAATCTTATTTTGTTCAAAAGCGGGACGTTGTGGGGCGGTTGAGGTTATCAACGCACTAAAAATGCACCGACGCGATACGGATGTTTGTGTATGGGTGCTCGGCTGATTCCTTGGACGAAACCTTACGAATTGGGGTAAGTACAATACTTGAATGTTTACGCAGGTTTTGCAAGGCCATCATTGAGGTATTCTGGGCTGAGTACGAGCGTACAGCCACACATGCAGACTTGGACCAATTACTCAAAGAAGGGTACAACCGAAGGTTCCCCGATATGATTGGGAGTCTTGACTACATGCATTGGGAGTGGAAGAATTTCCCACCGCATCGCAAGGAGCGCTAGGCCAGGGAGATCATCACGGGGATCCCACTATAATGCTAGAAGTTGTAGAGTCCCGTGATTTATGGATTTGACATGCTTTTTTGGGGATGGCTGGCTCGAACAACGATATCAACGTTCTCAACCACATCCACTTATTCCATGACGCTTTTCTCGGTCGTGAGCTTGTCGTGGAATATGAGATCAACGGTCATCGGTACGACCGACCTTATTATTTGGTGAACAACATTTACCCATCATGGAGTCGGTTCGTGAAGTCTATTTGGCATCCCTACACTCACAAAGAGAAGTTGTTTGCTAGGGTTCAAGAAGGTGCTCGGAAAGATATTGAACGGGCTTTTGGAGTCCTTCAAGCAAGGTGGCACATCATTTCCCGTCCCGCTCGTGTTTGGAGCAAGTACACTTTGCCTGATATCAAGCACACTTGGATCATCCTACACAACATGATTGTAGAGGATGAACGTGACTGGTTGTACGAGCAACCTCCAGAAATTCCGAATTGGACACCATCGGAACGATGGCACCGAGAAGGGTCATTGCAATACCAATAACGCTTGGATGTTCGACAAAGTGTCACAGATGATCGAACCCACCGACAACTACAAAAAGACCTTATTGAGCACATATGGGTTCGATTTGGAGCGCATTTCAATCCCAATGATGGTTGAAGAAATCTTTTGATATTTAAAAAGTCTATTGTACTTGATGGTATTATTTGGGGATGAATAAAATTATACGTTTCAATTTATGTTGTTATTAAATATTTTTCCAATATTATTTCAATTTTATATAATATTTATAGCTTTAATAAAGAATATAATACAATCAGCAAAATATCAATTCAACATCTAGTCAGCATCCACTCACAATACGGTTCCCTATCTGGTTTGTATCATTGTTGAGCACACTTTATTTTGAGGTCTGCAAACCACTATTTTGCACAGTCAGCATATGGTTTGTTGATACGGGTTGCACATACGGTTTGACACATTGTACATGCTCTAAGGAGCAATATATTGGGCCGGTATTTATTAGTCACCCCCTGAATTTCGGTGGTCATCCGATCTGGGTAATCAATGGCCCAGATTGATTCTACGTTCTGACCTGAAAATAGATTTGTACTTGATAGTCTTCATCGTAGAATTAAAGGCCCAGATTTAATGCATATCTTTTTAATTAATGTATATCCTGTAATTGATTTCGTAATCAATCACCACCACCACCACCCTTGAATTTCGGTGGCCATCCAATCTCCAATACGTTTTTTAGCACAAACTTAGAAGTTTTATTGATACAAGACAAGTAACAAAACTGAAGGATAAGGCATGGTTCCAAACATGCCCAAAACGCTTGTCTTGTATCTAATGTGTCAGGCTAATCTGAGAAACAAAGTAGGAAATGGATCCTTATTCTCACAGAAATACGCAGGTATCTTAACTAATGTTTTTCATGACTCAATTTGAACTGACATGATTTATTTAAAGAACATGTCGGTCCCTCATAGAAACCCCGTAAGAAAATGAGGATGGGCATCTATAATATAGATGCTCGTGTAATACGAACAAATCCTAACGACATCACGTTTACTAAACTAGCCAACTAGCATTAAAAGAAAACAACATCAAGCACTTCACTTATGACTTTTCCTTATTTCTTTTATCAATAGAATACAACCCTCGTAGAAGAGAGTCTTATTATATAAGACAATTTGCTGGTCTTTTGATTTGTATGTTTTGGAATTCGAATCTTCAAAGAGAGTCTTATCATCAATAATACAGATCCCATATATGCAAGAAAACAAAATGCGAAGTTGGTTGATCCATAAAACAAATACCCCACAAACGGATACATCCAAGTTAACCTAGATAACAGGGGGAATAAGGCAAAAAACGCCTCCTCTCACCCTAGGTTTCAAGTCGTTGTGATTGTTAGCGGTCTCTTCTTCGAACCCTGTCCCGTCAACCAACCATCACTACCTCTGCCTCCATCGTATATAGCGCTTTTCCTTTTGATCCATGCCTGGAACGTCTGGACCAAGGGATTGACGGCGCTCCGCTTCTCCACTACCGTGTGTAGTGGCTTGGTTGTGGTCCCATACCTTCTCCCTCGTTTTACGGACCACCTTTTTCATTGGGAAGATGCGGATGGCTCCGGCGAGAAGAAAAGGCCGGCTCCGATCACTGTGGATTCCCGTGTATGGTCTTTTCAACCCACCGAGGGACTAGTGTGTTTCTTAGGACAAACTGGTCTATTCGAGTCGAGCCAAAAAAAGCGTTAGCTGAGTTACTGTCATGAAATCATCATCAAAAGGATCTATCCCTCAGAAGTCACTTGAAATGACCGGACACATTATTAATCACAAGGCTCGCGTCTCGGACTCTCTGTCCGAGACTACGCCTCGCCCTTTTACTTTGTCTCTGCTTATCTTGTCCCACATTATCATTGTTATCAATGAAACTTTACTTTCTGTGCTAAAAGAAAAAAAAATACCAAAATTTCGGATTGGACAAAGTTGTACTTGTACATGTGATTTAAATTCAATCACAATCATTAAATCATATTACAAGAAGAGACATTCATTGAGAACCACAACTTAATTTAAGAATGATGAGAAGTAATCCAAGTCATTCATTGATAAACAGACGTCTGAGATGGGTCGTGTAGGAGTTCATCTCGGTCAGAGGTGGTTGGATGACCTTCACTCGTCATTGAGATGCCGAATTCTTCTGTTTGAGCGGCTCTGAAATCTCATATCTCTTACCGGACGAGAAAAAGAGGGTAAAAAGACGAAACAAGTGAGAATCGCTTCGGAGGGGAAGAAGGCGAACAAATCTGGAGAAGCCCTAGATCTAGAAAAGGGAATCTGGGCCAGAGAAGGGCAAGGGCAAGCAAAATCTGGTCAGGAAGAAGGGAGGGGGAGGAAGAGAAGGAGAAAAGAGAGAGGTTTATCAACTTGTAGCTTATTCAGCTCGAACCAGAGACCAAGGAAGCCAGAACGACGATCAAAAATGACAATTTATAGGTTTAGTAGAAGTCGAGATCAAGGTTAAAGAGGCTGAGGATGAGAGAGGCAGAAAGGGAGAAAGAGAGAGGGATGGAGAAGGGGGTAGGAAGGAGGGGA
The DNA here is from genome assembly GCA_963921825.1 of Erodium maritimum. NCBI lineage: Eukaryota > Viridiplantae > Streptophyta > Magnoliopsida > Geraniales > Geraniaceae > Erodium > Erodium maritimum. Next base: position 3,364,412 of record OY997590.1, on the reverse strand, counting down.
GCAGCGGTGGCTCACATGGACGGAGCCATGTGAGCCGCCAATGAGGGCGGCCAAGTTTGAGAGTGGTAAGGCTATGCTTAGGAGGGTTCTAGAGAGAGGTCAGAGCAACCTCTCTCTACACTATTGATAAAAAAAAGTTATCAAGATACACGTCCGACTAGAGTCGATCTAATCCACCGTATAGTCCTTAACAAAGACCGTGTCTAACTCATAGTCATACAAAACCATGCCAACTCACCAACCCGACTTACCGTCTCGATAAACGCAATACGCAACAACATAAGCATGCCGAGGGACAATCTCTCACGGTGGTCCAATTAGTTTAGGGCATGAAATTGTTTACATCTATCACGAAGTTAAGTTTAAATATAAATACTTTCCGATGATGATTCCATCGTCGATGAAGAAATGAAGCACCACGAATAACGAATCAAGCCAAAGTTTGATTCGTTAATAAACAACGACGAATCTCGATGGTCTTATAACTAAAAACTAACAATCAAACAAAATTTGAATTTGGATATTTAATTTTGAAACGAACCATCACTTGATTTATATGAAAAAATAATTGGAATCTAATCTTCACAAAAATGTCACCATCTATGGAATATTGTAAACCCTCGTGAAAGAGTCTTTGTGTATTAGTATCCATAACCAGTATAAGAATCAATAATTCAGATCACACGTATGCAAGAAAACAAAAATGCAAAGCTGGTTGATCCATAAAATAATACTCTAAATTTTTGGATTGAGCGTCCCTATATTTCTATATGAGATTCAAATTTAATCACAATTTTTAAATCAAACAGTATATCAAATCAGACTATACAACCAATACAAAAATAAATATATGCCAAAATTAGGCTATACAACCAATAAAAAATAAGTCTGTGCTATATATAAGTTTTTTGAGTGAAGTGCTATACATAAGTGATTTTTCACGTGTAATTATTCAAAGAATAATACCCAAAACTTAGGTGTGTTATGCGTGTTTTGTAAAAAAAGTTATGGTGAACAAATTTATAAATGTGAGTCGGTTATTTTTAGCGAAATTTATTTATGTGACAGTCGCATGACTTCAACTTTTTTTTGGAAGATGACAATTTTAATCTTTTGCATTACATGTCTTTTGTTATTTGTAACCCTCACGTATACTTTTCATGTAATTTGGAAGTTTTGTTAGCATTAGAAATATTTCATTAATTTCTCAAATGTAAAAGAAAAGCAAGGGCATCCGATAAAACTCCGGACCCCGAAAAGAACAATATGCTTTTTTGGTTAATCAATGAGAGAATTCGTTCGCTGATCTTTTCACGAACTCGACCTTGTCACTATCAATAGGAGATATAAGGACTATTCAGGTGTATGCTTAGCTATCGTTTCTCCCGACTTGACTCGGGTGGACTTATGCTGCCTCAAATGCTCGCCGAACCCGTTAAGAAGACCCCATTGGACGAAGTGCGTCAGGTACTTGAGGACGTATTCAGGAGAAGGAGGAGTGAAATCGGGGAGCGGGACGTTCCGCAAACTTCGGTATGATTAGACCTTGAAAAAAGAAATAAACTGACGAAATAAAAAAGAATCAAATGATCCTCACGACCCGAAATCGGGAGAAGAATCGAAGATGAGTCATCGTTGGAAACTTTTGACTTCTTACATATAATTAACCCCGTTCAGAGATTTACCGGAGTCTTACAATCATCCGCCGACAAAGACACCCAGACGCCCTCACCGCTACCTACTTTCCACCCCTCCATATATACATTAACATGCTACGAATCAAAATATGTACTACTTCCGGATCCAATCTAGCAAACCAAAAATGGACATCCTCCATACCCTCTCGAACCAATCGAAATAAAAAAGAATCAAACGATCCTCATGATCCGAAACCAGGAGAAAAAATCAAAAACGAGTCATCAGAGGAAACTTTCGACTTTTTACAGATAATTAACCCCGTTTGGAGATTCACCGACGTCTTCCAATCATCCGCCGATAAACACCCTCACCGCTACCTACTTTCCACCCCCTCTATATATACACATTAAAATGCTACGAATCAAAATCTGTACTACTTCCGGATCCAATTTATCAAACCAAAAATGGACACCCCCATACCCTCTCGAACCAATCGAAATAAAAAAAGAATCAAACGATCCTCACAACCCGAAATCATGAGAAAATTCGAAAACGAGTCATCAGTGGAAACTTTCGAGTTTTTACAGATAATTAACCCTGTTTGGAGATTCACCGACGTCTTCCAATCATCCGCCCATAAACGCCCTCACCACCACCTACTTTCCACCCCCTCTATATATACACATTAACATGCTACGAATCAAAATCTAAACTACTTCCGGATCCAATCTAGCAAAGCAAAAATGGACATCCCCCATTCCCTCTCGAACCAATCGAAATAAGAAAGAATCAAACGATCCTCACGACCCGAAATCAGGAGCAAAATCGAAAATGACTCATCAGTGGAAACTTTCGACTTTCTACAGAAAATTAACCCCGTTTGGAGATCTACCGACGTCTTCCAATCATCCCCCGATAAACGCCCTCACCGCTACCGACTTTCCACCCCCTCTATATATACACATTAACATGCTACGAATCAAAATCCAAACCACTTCCGGATCCAATCTAGCAAACCAAAAATGGACATCCTCCATACCCTCTCGAGCCAATCTCATGAACCTCAATCCATGCTAATTTTGGCTGCTACAATCCTAGTCGGTCTCATCGGCGTGTACTTGAAGTACAAGGTCGTGCCACTTCTCGGTAAGAACCTCCCTCCGGGGTCGTACGGCCTCCCGTTCGTCGGAGAGTCGAGAAGCTTCCTCGCCGCACAGAAACAGAACAAGGTGGATGTCTGGGTTCAGGAGCGGGTCGACAAGTACGGACCCATTTTCAAGACCTCGATCCTGGGCTCCAAGGTGGTGGTGGCCACCGGCCGGTCCGGTAACAGGTTCCTGCTCTCCGGCGCCGACCCTTGTGTCGCCTTCAAGATGCCGGCGAGCCAGGCGGCGATATTGGGGAAGGGCAGTTTTCTCGAGACCTCTTCGGCTCGACACAAGCTCATCAGAGGTGCCATATCCGACTTCGTCAAGCCTGAAGGCATCCAGAGATTCGTGGGTCAAATGGATCTGGTAGTGCAGCAACAGCTAGCAAAGGTAACCGGAAATGGATCCTGGAAAACTTCAGGAAACAACTATGTTTTGACTTTGTAGTACAAGATATAACGATTGACTTTGTTATCGTTCAAAATACATGGTTTGACAACAAATTTTCCAAAAACTATAATTTTCTGTCCAAAAAGACGGAATATTATGTGTTTTGGAACAGAATATTCCGTGTTTTTAACAGAATATTCCGTGTTTTTAACAGAATATTCCGTGTTTAGAAAATTATAGTTTTTGAAAAATTTGTTGTCAAACCATGTACTTTGAACGATAGCAAAGTCAATCGTTATGTCTTGTACTACAAAATCAAAACATAGTTGTTTCCTGAAATTTTCCCAAATGGATCTCATAGTTGAAGTCTCGGTTTAATTTAGATTTATATTGGAAAAACTCCAGGTACTAACTATCATCGATTTATACATCTTAAGAATTTGTTGTTGACTTATTTGTCGATCAAATCAGTACCATTGACTTATAGTAATTACACAAACTAACATTTTCCGTTAGAGATGACGGAGAAAGTTAAGAAAAATTCCAAGAACTAACTGCAACATGACTATTGAACTCAAAAACTATCCGTAGACTTGTTACTTTTTTGAGTTTTTCCTAATGTTTTATGTCATCTCTAACGAAAAATGTTAGTTTGTGTAATTACCATAAGTCAAGGGTACTGATATGATCGACAAATAAGTCAACAACAAGTTCTTGAACGGTACAACTTGATGATAGTTAGTTCCTGGTTTTACCCCATTTAAATTCTAATGCATGTCATCACCGAGAAAACATGGTTGAGAGTTTGAACCTAAATTATTTAGAAAATTAACCTGACGAAAAGTCCAAACCAACACTTGAAATTTTAAGGGAAAACGTTTTTTCCTAACCCTCTTCAACCTTCAGTTATCACGTACCTCACTACTAGTGTGTCCGCCCTTCGTCCACATGAAAATTTGATGTACTCTCATTGAAAAAGCTGACTCCACCACTGCATCAATTGGTTCCATCAGTTTGTCCAACATTTGACTTAACACGAGGGTTTACTAGTTAATTGTCACAACTCGATAAACATATTAATAATGATACACTATACAACGTCCCTTGTTGGGGTTGTCTTGAGGTTGTGCTTTCACGCCAGCGCTCGTCTTTCAGGTTTCTCCCTTGCGTGGGCTTGGTTCATGGTGTGGGTTCTACTTCAGTGTGTTGAGGTTGTTCATGAGATTCTGATTAGAGAGGAATGCTCCTTCATTGTGCTTCACCCCTGCTCTATGCTTCATAGAGCAGGTTTTATAATATGTCTTTGCTGATCAAAAATATACATACTATACAACGTTGTAGGGTTTAGATGGCAAGGATTCAGTAGAGATTGTCCCATTGATGAAGAAGCTCACCTTCAATGTGGCCTGCAAAATATTTTTCGGGCTACCCGACTGGAAGGAGAACGACGATTTGCTCGAAGATTTCACCAACGCTTTCAAAGGAGTATGGTCATTGCCTATTAATCTTCCGGGAACCACCTTCCACAGAGCCCTGAAAGCAAGGGCGAGAGTTTGCAAAGTTCTCTCCGATCTCATAGCCCTAAGGAAGAAAGATACGGACCACGAGAGCTATGGGAAGGACATTATCTCCAACTTTCTAAACTTGAGGGGCGAAAATGGAGAACCATTTACGGAGACTGAGATATTCGACAACTTGTTCTCTATCATCGTAGCAAGCCATGACACAACTGCGTTTCTCCTATGCTTATTTGTGAGACATATGGCCCAAGATCCCAAAGTATGTGACCAGGTGCTCCAAGGTACACTAAACAATACCCTTTTTGTATAGTGTAATTTACGCGTTTCAAAACCCTAGCTGATCTTTTTTTTAAAGAAAACTTTACATTTCGCATGGTCAGCTAACATGTTTAGGCGGTTCGAACGAATTGTAGTAGTTTTTAACATTTTCCGATAGTCTGATGTTATGATTTAAAAAATGGATATTTTCATCTCACTACTCTAACTATGTGTTTTTTTTATCTCACTACCCTAACTATTTTTTGTGGCACCTCACTACCCTATAATGTCTTTTTTCTCACTTTCATGCCCTAACTATTTTTTGTGGCACCTCACTACCCTAAAATGCATTTTTTGTGGCACATCACTACCCTAGAATGCATATTTATGACATTAAAAACTGATTTTTTAAAAAGAAATTTTGAAAACCAATTACATGCTTTTGAAAATTTGATTGCTAGTGAATGTATTATGGACTTTTTAAGTGTTTTCATCTAAAAATGGATGACAAATTGACGGCGGGTATGAAAGTGAAAAAAAAATGCATTCTAGGGTAGTGAGGTGCCACAAAAAATAGTCAGGGTAGTGAGATGAAAAAAACACATAGTTAGGGATTAAAATAACCCTTTAAAAAAGGCCAGCTCGGAATATGACGTCAAAATGGACTAAAATAGAGTTTTCCCTATAATATAAAATTGATCGCCATTAAGAGTTATAGCCAATAATATTCTGGTAAAAAATGCAAATTTAATTAAGATGAGTTACATATATGGGGTCGAGTTTCCACAACTAAAATGTCACATTGGTTACGTGTGACCTTATATCTATGGAATGATTTAATCTCAGTACTTTATATCTTTCATATTTTATTTAGAGTATTTTAAATATTTTTTGTGTCACTTTAGTACCTTAAAATTTTATTAATTCATTTATAGTATCTTAAATCTTTTTTGTGTCACCTCAGTACCCTAAACTTTTATTAATTTCATTTATTAATAGAGGATTTTATTTCTTTCTTTTTTTCGGATGTATGATTATAAATTCAACCCTTTTCCTCACCAAGCTTATTTCAATATTATTAGGACCGTACCTTAATATTTATTTTGTATTGTATATTTACCTGTACATACAGAACAAAAGGAAGTACTGAAGGAAATGGAAGGAAGAGAAGGAGGAATAACATGGAGAGAGGTGCAAATGATGAAGTATACATGGAGAGTGGCCCAAGAAATGCTCAGGTTCACTCCTCCGGCTATCGGCAATTTCAGAACCATAATCGGAGACACAACAGTCGAAAACTTCGACATTCCTAAAGGATGGAAGGTAATTTCTAAAACGTCGAATAAAAAAAATACAAGATCAAGGATTTGTTTTGTTATTACTAAAGAAGAGAGCTGTAAGTTACAAAAATATAAATGCCTCGAGATACATGACATCCACTACTATAAAAAAATTATGTTACAGGCATTATGGGTCACATCCCCAACGCAAATGGACGAGAAGATATTCAAAGAACCGGAGAGATTCGATCCATCAAGATTCGACTTTGCAACAAAATCAATACCGTCATACGCGTATGTTGTTTTTGGAGCCGGGCCAAGGATGTGCCCCGGCCAAGACTTCGCGAGGACTGCAGTGGCGCTCGTAATGCATCATTTGGTGACCAAGTATAGATGGACTATGGTGATCCCTGACGAACCCATTACTCGCACCCCCATAGCCTATCCTGCTATGGGACTTCCGGTCAAGCTCTTTCCGAGGAATCTATCATAAATTGGTTATTTTCAATTCACCAACTTAAGAAAAATATGTATCAATCTATCAACCCTTTGTTGGGTATGCTGTATTTGTTTTCTTCGTGGTTGTAAAATCTAGGTTATAGACTTGTTTTAGACTTGTTGATTGAGTCAAGTTTCGGTTTGTTGAGGTTCCGTCATAAGAATGCTAAGTATGTTTGTTTATCGAGAGTGCTGGTTGTCAAGCTCTTGACCTCTCTTTCTATCTTGGAAAGTATTTGGTTTATAAATAAAAAAAGGGAAAACTCTGTTTCCTAACCTTTACAAACGTTTCATTATCAGATCCTAACCCAGACCAACGTTTGGTCTCAATTCCTAACATGATAGGTTTGGAATTTCTCAGAAACTATAAAAAGCCGTCCAAACTCACGATTCCGTCAACTCGTCGAGCATTGGGTTTGGTTGCTTGAGAACGAGGATAAGTTCAACGTCGAGGAAGGCACCATGGGTAATGTACGCCAATAACGACAACGCTTGGATGAGTTGATGGAATCATGAGTTTAGACGGCTTTTTATAGTTTCTGAGAAATTCCAAATCTATTATGTTAGGAATTGAGACCAAACGTTGGTCTGGGTTAGGATATGATAATGAAACGTTTATAAAGGATAGGAAACAAAGTTATCCCTAAAAAAATTGTTGAAAAAAAACGTTTAATGAGAGGCACAACACATTGCACGTAAAAATTGTCGAGACCGATTCCTTTTTCTTGTTTGATGGAATGGGGGTGAATTATTTAACCACTCTGAAGTAAGAGTGTACATCTCAATAGTCTTTTGTAGTATCGTTTAATAGTTGGATTTGAGGGTCTTCCCATCATTTGGATTACGGTGTGAACCTGCGAACCTCAAATCTGGTTTGAGAAATAGCGAACATGGTTTGAGAAAATAGCATCCCAGTTTGACAAAAAAAAGTTTTAGAAAATGCATTTTACTTTGAGAAAATAGCGATTCTGGTTTGAGAAATTTTTTGTCTGAGAATATTCATCTCATACCATCTCAAACAGAGAATGCTGTTTCCTCAAAGCGGATACACTAAACACGCGAGTTTGCAGGTTCACACCGTAACAGCTGGTTCGCACCTGATTGTAATCCTATATATAGGGTTGGTATCCAGTACAAACAAGTCTTATTGTGCAAACTACAGATGCACGAGAGCCACAAGATCTGCCAAAAGTGACATCAGCAAAGCACGCCAAATGCTGACACGTGGCCACTTCACGCGCGCCTCTAACCGCACAGTAGCGCGTGTTGGCCACGCGCGCAGCGCTCAAGGCACCAACACCCTGTGTATGTAAACTATCAGCACCCGTGTATGTAAATTATCAATACAACTACATGTAAGGTATCAGCACTGTTTTGCATGAAGGGTATTAGCATCGTGTTATGTAACCTATAAACACCGTGCTATGTAAGGTATTAGCATCGTGTTATGTAACCTATCAACATCGTGCTATGTAAACTATTAGTATTGGGTGCGGTTTGATGACGGAAGCGCGCGCACCAGCGGAGGCGCGCCCACGTGTCAGCATCTGGTGCGCTCTGCTGATGTCACTTTGACCGCATCATGTGGCTCTCCTGCGTCTGTAGTTTGCACAATAAGCTACTATTTGTATTTGATACCAGTCCAAACCTATATATATATATATATATATAGGGTAACTATCAGGTACAAACCTTGTATCTTCGTTAGAACTACAAACTATTAATCGGGACCCTTAGATGTAGAATCAAAGGCTCAGATTTAATGTACATCTTTATAATTAATACATATCCTGTAATTATTTTCATACTCAATCACCACCCACCTCCCCTGTATTTTAGTGGTCATCGATTTGAGTAATCAATGATACATATTAGTTCTACGTTTGTACCTAAAATTAGGTTCGTATTTGATAGTCCTCCTATAAGGAAAAACCTTAAAAATATGTCCTCGCATAACTTTGTTAACACAAAGTCACAAACATACTATGATGAATGAATATGTGTTCGGCACATGATTTTTCCGTTATTTTAAATAGAAAATGAACATGTGCTCGGCACATGATTTTTCTCGATGCATATACGTAGATATATTATGGTAGAGAACAAACTCAAACTACTCAGACATGAAAACAATTAATTAAAATCAGACAATGAAACTTAACACAATTCGTAGCAGTGGAATCTGAACCAGAGCTCAACTAATAAGAGGAAGAAGGCAAGTGCGGGGGCTTGGGCCTGCAGAGCCTGACCACAGGTGAGCCCCCACTGAAGGAGAAGGGCGCAAAAACATGAGCTTGATAATAAGCTGTAACAACAGAAGAAGAAGAAGAAGAAGAAGAAGAAGAAGAAGAAGAAGAAGAAGAAGAAGAAGAAGAAGAAGAAGAAGAAGAAGAAGAATCCACAACTGCTGTAAAAGTGATGTAGCAGTCTTCACCTATCCCGCCCTCCGCTGGATACGCCAGTCCATTGTAGTTGGCCCCGAAGACATCCACAACCTTCAGATTCGTGTCCTACGAAACAACAACAACAACAATGAGATATGTAAACATGAACTGTATGTTCCTTTCATGGAATCGGTTTAAAAAAAAATATGCAAGCATGAAAGATATTCGTTACCGGTGGACTAATAATGAATGTCGCTGTCAGGGATGACCACAGAAAAAATACCTTCAGGTACTCACTTCTTTGTTATTAGGGTTAATTACGTTTAGTATCCAATTATCATCGATTGTCACTTAGCTACACCTATTTTTTTTGTTTGGAAGATATCTAACTTTTAATTTTTTACACTTCACTACAATACGTTAGTTTTTACAAAAAAAATCGTCTGATAGATACCCTCATTTCCAAAAATTTTACATTTTACTACTTTGTTTGAAAGGTAGGGTATCTCTCAGACGAAAAAAGTGTAAAAACTAACGTATTGTAGTGAAGTGTAAATTTTTGAAAGTTTGGGTATCCCTCGGACGGAAAAGAGAGAGTAACTAAGTGATAATCAGTGATAGTTAAGTGTAGCTAAACGTAATTACACTTGTTATTACAAAAAAAAAGGATGATTGTACCTAATTACACCCAATCATGTCCTATTTCCACATAAATACACTAACTAGAAAATTCGGCAGATTGTGCCCTAAATTTCAAATTTTTCACACTACTTCGAAAGGGCGTGGGAGTGACGTTAAAATCTGATACCGCCCAGACGGGTTTTAGAAACTTAAGGTATTACCAAGACGATTTATTTAGGTAAGATAGTTATATGAAAATCGAGCATAATTAAGTATAGTAAAGTATAATTATCCCTTACAAAAAACTATCTTGAATTCCCATATTTCACTGCACCGTGTAACAAATTTATTTCAAAACGGCGATTCTATCATTTGAAATATAATAACTTAAGGAGCAAACAAATTTTCAACCTTCTTAAATTTCCTCTTTGTGCATGGAAAAAGGAAGATGAAAGAATTGATATTTTGAATTCTTAAAGATAAGAGCACCTCCAGCGAGTCGTGTCAGCGGGTCGTTCCAGGCGTTGGCACGACTCGCTGGCAGGGCTGGTCTTGTCAAAGGGGCGTGTCGGGGGGGCATGTCAGCCGGTCGTTGCAGAATTCTGCAACGACGCGTCGCCTTATCAAGGAGCTACAGAATCTCATTTTCCTCCAAAAACACTTCCTACCATAGCTCTTTGACACTACTAGTCATGACAGACCATTGGAGAAGCCATGTCAGGGAGCCAAAAAGTACCTCCTACCATGACTCCTTGACACTAGTCATGTCAAAATATTAGAGATGCTCTAAAATCGTTATTTCAAAACAAATTTTCATACCATACAACGAATAAGAACGATCTTACGAACAAAAAGTGAATACCTTTCGGTATTTTTTTATATTTTTTTTCAATAATCTTACATGTTTGGTGTTGTATTCCTGAATCGCAATGTCACAGTAACCTTTCAGCTTATCCAACTTCTTGTTCAACCAGGATCCGAAGAGGCGACCCGGCCCGACATGCTGACCCATCGGCCGTTCGGCGACTATTTCTCCGTCAAAACCCTAGAGTTGGACCATATATATAGATACACATATATCAATTACTAATTAGCAACAATTTAGAGGAACAAAGTTAGGTTAGGTGACTAAATCAATTACTAATTAATGATTATATATATATACCTCGCTGTCTCTGAGCTTTCGGAGGTGAATGCGACGCGCTTCATCGGTTCTCCGGAAACGGTGACGTAATTCTCCGGTCAACTCATCCTCCTCCTCGACGAGAAAGGCGGCCATCTCCTCATCGGAGTCCTCCTCTTCGTCTCTTCCTTTCTCTCCCGCCATCGCCGTTCTCTTCTGAGTTCTAAACCCTAAAACGCTAAATATTGGACTGTGGATGTATGCATGTACTGTATATCTGGGAAGTTAGTTTGTAATTGTCACCGACTGTACTCTTCTAAGTGAAAATTAAAATACTATTTTATTTTATTTTATTTTTACCCCTCATTTAAAGATTTAGCGTTTCTATTAAGGATTGAGTAACTTTTATCGGGAGGGATCTTTGAATCACATCTATTATCATCGTCCTCTTTTATTTAAAACTGATGAAAGTAGGTTCGGTCGTACTCTACAGAGTATGCAACGTTTAGGAAACACCTTGAACAACCATAGTCAGTTTCTTCGTATTTCTGATGAGGTCAGGTTCGGTTTTCAACCGGTGGTTCGAGACTGGCCTCCATATGAAGCTAACAGATTCAGGTTCGGTCGCACTCTACGGAGTATGCAGCGTCTAGGCAACACCTTGATCAGTATTCGTTGGTTTCGTATTAGTTTACTTTCAATTCGCCTATATGGCTTTTCATCTAATACCATTTATAACAGTTATATTGTTAAAAAAAATAGCGAACAGTTATGTCCTCTGTCTGTTCTTAGTGGTCAGGGGATGTCTTCCTGATGCACGCGTTTGTAATTGAAATTTATTTCAATGAATTTGCATCTTTCATTTAAAAAAAACTTCAACGTAAAATTAGTCATTGACCCAAGGTTGTAAAATTCTCTAACTAGCCAAGACATGATTTTAGACATATATACAAAACACTTGTCTTGAATCTAACCTGTCAGGCTAATCTAGATGATAAAATAAGAAATAGATCCTTATTCTCACGAGAATAACGGGTATCTTAACAAACATTTTTCTTGACTAAATTCGAACGGACATGATTTATCTATTGAACAGGAGGTGAGGAGTTGTCACCAGCTTCAGGAGGTCCTCTGAACCCCTCGCCAGACCCAAGCACTTTTGGACCCTACCCTGCTTCAGGAGGTGAGGAGTTGTCACCAGCTACATCCCTTTTTTCTCCGGTTGTGGAGGAGCAGTTAGAGAGCCAAGGGCAGTGGGTAATGCCTCAGACTCAGACGTTGAGTTTAGACTCAGAGAATACTGTTTCTGATAGGTTGGTCTCGCGGAAGAAGAAGAGGAAAGAACCTTTGAAAGCAAAAGATAAAACTGCTAGTCAGGCTTCGGTGAGTGATCGCACCATATCTGATGACACGTATGGGCATGGTCCTGGACCTTGGGCTCCTAGTAAATTGCAGGCAGCTGGAAAAGCTTGGGCCTATTATAGTGCTATGGGTTTTAAGTCCAAGACTACCGGAGAAATCTTTAATCCTGAATTGGAAGACCTAAATGCTGAATTGAACGCAGCTGGTGATCGTAAGGGAGACTCAGATTCCGACTCTGGCCAAGGGCTTTAGCCTTTTTGGTGGGGTCTTAGATGGTCTTTCTTTCTTTTCACTGGCTTGGGTTTAGTTAGTTGGTCTTTTTGGTTCAGGTTGTTCTCCAAGTTATCTTTCTTGTGGTTTGGTGTTGGTACCTCTAGTGACCCGTAAGAGTCTCTTCTGTTCAGCTGTCAATGCTGGAAAGGTCCGTTTCTTTTTGTTAGGTTTGGCGCAAATTTTTGATATTGAGTTGTTGTCTCTTGGTTCCTGTTTTGGTTCCGAGTTGTTTTGTTTGGGTTTATTAGGTTGTTTGGTCCGCTTTGTTTTGTTTCGTGTTTTTAGTTGTGTTGTGGTTGGATGGTTTTCATCTAGCTTTGAACCTGTCGGTCTTTTTGTAGTTCGTGGTATTAGTATGTACTCATTCAGACGGCCTATATCTCACTTTGAGAATAAGGCTTTATAAAACTTCTCTGATCAAAAAAAAATCTATTGAACATTTCGGTCCTTCGATGAAGACCCTTGTAGACAGTGAGAGGATGGACCTCTCCAATATAGATGCTCGTGTAATACGAACAAATCCTAACGACATCACGTTTATAAAACTAGGCAACTAGCGTCAAAAGAAAACAACATCAGACACTTCACTTATAACTTTTCCTTTGCCGACATTTTAATACGTTTTTTCTTTTATCAATAGAATACAAACCTCGTGGAAGAGATTCTTATTAAATAAGCCGGTTTGCTTGTCTTAATTGATTTGGATATGTTGGAATTCGAATCTTCAAAGAGACGTCATCATTGATATTCACAACCAGCACAATCATCTATAATACAGATAAAATTTATGCAAGAAAACAAAATGTGAAGTTGGTTGATCCATAAAACAAATACCCCTCAACAGGGTTCTTTAAAGTAACTTAGATAACAGGGAATAAGGCAAAAAAACGCCTCCTCTCTCCTAGGTTTCAAGTCGTTATTGTTTGGGGAAAACTCCATAAAACAACTATGGTCCAACTTCCTAGTACAAATTACAACTATAGAGAATGTTATCGATCATAGTACACAGTTACCTAACTCAATTGTCAAAAACCATGAATTCCGTCCAGAAATAGACGGCCACGTTACCAAATCAGTCATGTGCTACACACGTGATCAGTTGGTAAAAAAAAAGGCCGAAATGCCCTCATGAAATATGTGTTTATAGATGGATAAACCATCTATTTTGTCTGGTTTTAGAGGTGAGGAAGAACGACTGAAGACGAAGAGCTAGCTACTAGGAACGAGTGAAGATCGAGCTTCCGCGAAGATGAAGGACGAGATTGCAGGAAGAAGAAAGCGCGAAGGTAAGATCTGAAACCTTACCCGTGGTTGTTGTTGTGTGAAATTTGAAATCCCCAAATTCAATGCATAAACCCGAAAGTCGAAATTCCCTCATGAAGTTTTTGTGTGGAAACTGAAAATCATATCCCAAACAACATGGGTCGGATTTAGGTATGAAGCAGTTTTGGTTTGAAAACCCTAATCCTAAAAAGGAATTGACATTATGTAAAAGGGCTGAGTTAATGTATGAAGCAGTTAGGGTTAGGAATATGAAGCAGTTAGGGTTAGGAACATTGTAATTAGAGCAATTATGATTCAATGTTGATTGAAATTTAGGTTGTGACAGTTAGGGTTAACAACTATTGGGGATGAATATAAATTGTGTGTATGATTTTGTTTAATGTGTTAGGTGTAGTGAAAAGGGGTCTAAATTTAGTAGGTTTTGGTATGTTGTTACATATTGTTGATGTTAGCTGATAATTTGTTCAAGGTCGTTGAATTTGGAACGCAAAGCATAGTGCTATGCTGCTGTGGTGTTTCAGCTCCTATGCTCACATCATACTCAATCAAAAATCCTGGTAGAAGATTTTATGGTTGTGGGAAATTCAATGTAAGAAATCATGTATCAATTATGTAATGATAATGATATTTGAGATTAAAACTGTGTGAATTCATGAAAAATACTGTATGATGCAGGGTGAAAGAAGTTGTAATTTTTTCTTATGGGTTGATGAATTAGTGCCTCAACTGCATGAGAGGATCACATCATTGGAAGAAGCAGTACGACACGAGAGAAGAACGAATGGGAAAGGGGCCAAGTGTATTTGGTTTGTGTGTGGTATCTTGTTTTATATAATGATAGTATTTCTGATTAAGGATGTAGGTGTTAAGAAAGACATGTAGCTTATGTAAACCTAATTGAGTCTGTAAGTGTTTGCCATATGCAAACCTAAATTAGTCCGTGACTGTTATGTAGTATTGATGCACCTAATTGAGTCTGTCTGTGACTGTTATGTACTTAAAGTTTGTATTATATGCACCTTTTAATTGTATTGTAATCAAGTAATGGCTCTCTTTAATTAATTTGTTTTTGGTACCATCTCATGACATAAAATGCACAAGTTAACATTAAACATATTAATGAAGTTCATAATTGTTCAGATGCAGCACATACAAGTAGAAGTAGGAAGGGAAAACTCCATAAAACAACTATGGTCCGACTTCCTAGTACAAATTACAACTATAGAGAATGTTATCGATCATAGTACACAGTTACCCTTCATAACCCAGATCTTCAGCTACAAACTCATGTTCTTCCTCGTTAATCAATTCCTCATCTATAATCTCTTTATCGAACATCTTTGCCTGAGCTATGAGCTCATCATCAGAAGGTTCGTCGATCAGTGTTCGAGTAGCTTTCCTCTTCTTTGCCATCTACATATTCAACACATACACCATCAGCTACATAATACTCAGTCATCACTTTTGAAATAATAACAGATTCATGTTTGCAAATACAACCACAAAATGGACATCACTTGTAATCCCTATTTTATATATGTACTTCAAAGCATATTGATACCATAGTACAGAGCAAATATATGGAAGAGTTACTGTAACTATATGTCTATTATTCCTACATTCTACAACTACAATTACTTCGTACACAGCAAATATATGGAAAAGTTACTGCAAGTAATGACCTTTGCATTCATCCCAACAATACCTTGATTTTCCCCTCTTAACCATTTATCAGTTCTACCTCAAACCCTAGATGACCTTAACTCAGACCTCACCTACATACCATAAACCCTAGCCGAATTCACACAAACCTTCAATGCAACCCTCAATCCCTTCTCCAAGCTCATCTCTAAAAAACCCATCGACTTTCAGCTTACTTACAATCAATTTGTACCATCTTAAAGCGAACCCTAACTCGATTTCAACCACATAATGCAAACCCCTCTCTTCTACAACCTCATCCTGACTCAAAATAACTCCCCCAACACTACATTTCAGACAGAGATCAACGAATTTCAGTAGAAATAGACCAAAAATCAAAACCCTAACTTATTCAAGTTACTAAATGTACTGTTACGATTTTCTGTGTAGATCGAGCTGAATCTGAGGTTGAAGACGACTTAGACGATGAACGGTTCGGGTGGAGAGAGCTTGCGATGGTCGTGTCTGAAAATGAGGTGGAGAGATCGTGTCTGAAAATGAGAAGTGTTTGAACACCAACACTTTCCTTTGACTTAACAAACTTCTTGAGGGTATTTAGGTCATTGCACGCACTCTGTTAGATGGTCGTCTGTTTTTGGACGGCAGATTATGGTTTTTGACAATTGACTTAGGTAACTGTGTACTATGATCGATAACATTCTCTATAGTTGTAATTTGTACTAGGAAGTCGGACCATAATTGTTTTATGGAGTTTTCCCTTATTGTTTGTGGTCTCCTCTCTGAACATTATCCCGTCAATCCACCATCGCAACTCTTCCTCCATCATCTTTAACGTTTTCCCTTCTGATCCCTACCTTGAACGATTGGACCAAAGCATGTTTTGGTGTTTGATTGAGTTACAATCATGCTATTGCCTACATGAGTGAGAATGAGAAGTGGGGTGTTATGCTGTGTTTCTAGATAATGATATGATATAATGGTAAATATGGGATCTGAAGTGTGCATGACTTGAATTATTCTTAGAGTTCTCAATAAATATCACGTCTATATTATTTATAGGGATAACGTTGTTTCCAAACATTTTCAAACGTTTTATTATCACATCCTAACCGAGGCAAACGTTTCGTTACAATTCCTACCTCAAAAGGTTTCTTTTTTACAATTCCTAACCCAAAGATGGTACTATACTACAAAAAGTAGTTGTTTTTTCGCAGTTAAGAATTGTAAAAAAATACCACATTTGGGTTAGGATTTGTAAAACACAAACCTTTTGAGTTAGGAATTGTAACGAAACGTTTGTCACGGTTAGGATGTGATAATGAAACGTTTGGAGAGGATTGGAAACAACGTTGTCCCTTATTTATAGGGGAAACTCCGCTAAACAACGGTTATTTGACTTTGGTTTTCACAGACTAACGTGTTAGTTGAACTTTTTTCAGAATAGAACGGAAGACTAACGAAAACTGTCCCATAATACCTGTAAATGTGTATCATTTTGTAGACATCAACGGTAAAAAAACGTCAATTTACCGTTGCTTTTAAAAAAAATTACCGTTATTCTCTGTAAAAAAAAACAACTATGGGGATACAACCTGACAATTATGAAGTTAATAGTTATGATGTGATAATGAAAGTCAAATAACCGTTGTTTAGCGGAGTTTCCCCTTATTTATATCAAGTCAACCTATACAATTAAAATTACTCTATATGACGTAGGAAAAACTCCAGGTACTAACTATCCCCGACTTGTATATCTCAAGAACTACGGTTGACTTTTTTGTCGATCAGAAACGTACTCCTGACTTAAGGTAATTACACAAACTAACATTTTCCGTTAGAGATGACGATGAAAGTTAGAAAAAACTCCAAGAACTAACTGCAATATGACTATTGAACTCAAAAACTAACCGTAGGCTTGTTAGTTTTTTGCAGCTTTTACTAACGTTTTCAGTCATCTCTAACGGAAAATGTTAGTTCATAACGGAAAAAGTTACTTTTTAGTAAATACCTAAGTCAACCGTGCGTTTCTGACCCAAATATAAGTCAGCAGTATGTTCTTGAGTGGTACAAGTCAGGGATAGTTAGTTCCCGGTTTTACCCCGATGATGTATAAGTATTTTTTGTCAGTAATTATTTAAATATATTATGAGTAGAGTTCTAGACCACTAAATATAAAAGTGGGTTAAAACATCAACAGTGGGAATAGATCGATTTGGTAAATTCCCGAATCAATTCACTTGAAATTATCTTTATGAGCGGTAAAGTTACAGTTTTTCTGTTTTCGATGTCACAGTGGGAATAGATTGACTCGGTCTGTTCCAGGTCTAATTCCAAAGTTTTTTTACCTGTATCACAAACACGAACAGTGACGATTGGTTCAATAAATTAATGTTGTTGTTCGAACCCGACATACCGAAAAAAGCATGCCAAAACCATGTGTCTATCCCCGCAACACATGGTTTTGGCTAACGTTAATGGGAATTGGTCTGTCGATGATCTCTAGAGATCAGAACAATTTGATTTGGTTCAAAGCATCGACGACACATGATCTCACGAAACATGCTCCATTGTTTGCACTACATATGCAACAAGTCACATCCCTGAGAGGGGAATCTCATATGATCCCGTCGACACAAGACGGCGGACCGGCCCTACCAGAACACCCCACTATGTAAGTTTTGGGTTTCATAAGAACTGGTACCGCACGCTATCAAATTTCATGTGTTCGTTTTTTGTGCTTATTGGTGTTATTTCTTGT
Source organism: Erodium maritimum (assembly GCA_963921825.1). NCBI lineage: Eukaryota > Viridiplantae > Streptophyta > Magnoliopsida > Geraniales > Geraniaceae > Erodium > Erodium maritimum. The sequence goes on along the minus strand of OY997590.1, from coordinate 3,346,213 downwards.
TTAGATGCAAAATAGATTTATTCTACGAATCCCGAACGCCGCCTCACAGTGAGATTCCGAACTATAATCTGAAACTCACAGTCTGTGACCCTTAATCTAAGTAAGGATTATATTAACGCTGATTACTGAATAAAATCTTTTGGATCATTTGATCAAATGAGTCTAATAAATCAGGTTCTTTTGGAAGTTTTAATAATAAAAATAAAATTAATATTTTATAGGGGAAACTCTGGTTCCTAACCTTCTTGAACGTTTCATTATCACGTCCTAATCCAAGCCAACGTTTCGTTCCAGTTCCATACACAAATCGTTGGAACTTTTACAAAACCTGATATGAACCGTTTAAATTAACGATTTCGTTAACAGGGGAAGTGAAAAGTCGAAACTACCCCTCCATTCTATATGTAGTATACTTGCTTCCTACTCTCCTTCCCTCTATGTATAATATATATCATGACATGATAAGAACCAAAATCTATACCACTTCCGGATCCAATCTAGCAAACCAAAAAATGGCCATTCTCCCTACCCTTTCGGACTCATCTCATGAACTTGGATCCAAACATCATTTCACTCTCATTCTAGCTGCTACAACCCTAATAGGTCTCATCGGTGTGTACTTAAAGTACAAGGTCGTGCCCCTTCTGGGGAAGAACCTCCCACCAGGGTCCTTCGGCCTCCCGTTCGTCGGAGAGTCCATAAGCTTCCTCGCCGCGCAGAGACTGGACAAGACCCCTCAATGGGTTCAGGAGCGCGTCGACAAGTACGGACCCATTTTCAAGACCTCGATCCTGGGCTCCAAGATGGTGGTCGCCACCGGCCAGTCCGGTAACAGGTTCATGTTCAGTGGCACCAACCGTTGTGTCTCCTTCAACCAGCCGGCGAGCATAGCTGGGGTGCTCGGAAAGGACAGTCTCTTCGAGATCTCGGGGGCTCGACACAAGCTCATCAGAGGCGCCATAGCTGAGTTTGTCAAGCCTGAGAGCATCCAGAGATTTGTGGGTCGAATGGATTTGGTGGTGCAGCAACAGCTAGCGAAGGTACTTGAAAAATTGTTGTATATTACTAATATATTTTGTAGGGGTATCACCTGAAACTATAGCGTTCAAAAACTAACTATAAATTAGTTAGTCGACCAAATTAACACAGTTGACTTGAGGTAATTGTTAGAAAGTAACATTTTTCGTTAGAAATAACAGAAATCGTTACAAAAAACTCCAAAAACTACCTGTCATATGATTATTTTAACTCAAAAATTAGTTGTAGACTTGTTAATTTTTTGATTTTTTAACGCTTTCCGTCATTTTTGACTGAAAATGTTAGTTTGCGTAATTACCTTAAGTGTACCGTATAAATTTGCTAATCAAATTTGTCTGTAGATAGTTTTTTATTTCAATAGTCAAATAACCGTCTGTTCTTGTAGTTTTTCCTACTTTGTATTAATGATCATATAACAAATAGCGGTTTTACTTTGTTTCGCGTATGTGTCCCTCGTTTGAAAGACTTGCGGTGAACTATTTTTCGGGTTAATTGTCAAAAATTATCCTAAAGTGTTGTCGCAAACGAAAAAATACCTAAAGTTTTGTGCACGCTTTAAGGTTATGCTATAGTTTTGTCTACTGACTTTCGTTAAAAAAAAACATAACAGAGAGAAATTGGGATAAATGTTCAGAATGAATAGTCTGGGTAATTCTTCGCAGATTCAATAGATTCATGGGCAATATACATAATCCATTTTAAAAAGTTGTGTGGGCAATTCATAATACATTCTATAGTTGTGTGAACAATATTTTAAGGTAATTTTTGATAATTAACCTGTCACATTTTTCTAACGGAAGTCGGTGGATAAAGTTTTAGTGCAGTCTAAAAGTGTGGACAAAAATTTAGGTATTTTTTTGTGGACAATACTTTAAAGTAGTTTTTGACAATTAACGTTTATTTTAAAACACTAACGGTAGATTTTTTTCGTCTGCAAATCCGTTATCATTAACGGAATTCAGTCATGTGACAGTCACACGATATCAACTCCTTTTTGGAAATGTCAGTCCTACCTTTTGCTTTATATGTGTTTCGCTCTTTCTAACCCTTATGTATATGTATTTTGTTATTTGAAACCCTTAGATGTGCACTTTTATATGAGCACTTTCGATTATTTACAAAAAAAACGGTTTTTATAGATAGTGCCCCTTAACAGTCATATATTATACAATGTTGTAGGCTTTAGATGGTATGGATTCAGTGGAAATCGTGTCGTTGATGAAAAAGATCACGTTCAATGTGACTTGCAACACGTTTTTCGGGCTACCAGACGGGAAGGAGAAAGACGAGTTGCTGAAAGATTTCACCATCGTCGTCGAAGGAGCATGGTCAATACCACTTAACCACCCCGGGACCACCTTCCACAGAGCCCTAAAAGCAAGGGCTAGAGTTTGTAATGTGCTCTCCAACCTTATAACCCTAAGGAAGAAAAAAATGGATCAGGAGAGGTACGAGGAGGACATTATATCGAGCTTCCTCAACTTGAGGGACGAAAATGGAGAACCCATTTCGGAGACTCAAACTCTCGACAATTTTTTATCTCTCATCATTGCTAGCCACGACACAACTGCGATTCTCCTCAGCTTATTTGTAAGGCACTTAGCTCAAGATCCCAAAGTATGTGACCAAGTGTTCCAAGGTAAGCTAAACTTCATTCTCTAACAATACTCTTTTTGCGTCACATTTTATTTGTAAAAGTCCGATCTAAATTAAAAGTTTGTTGGAAACAAAATTTAAACAGTATCAGAGTTGGTTCATATGCAGATGTTAAATTTTATTATGGCTTACGTGTGGATGTCTAGTCCTATACGTGAGGAAGAGTGTTAAAGTTGAGCTCACGTCGGAAAAATATAAAAATAAAGGGTCACATCTAACTAATTAGGTTGATCTCTTACTTGTGTAAATACGATATGATATAAGTGACCGCTTTAAAAATAAAGTTTACATTTACGTACGTGAGTGTTTGTTATAGTTTTATTGTAACACGTTCCTTCATGGATAAATTTGTTCTTAGGGTTGAACGTAGTCATGAGTTTGGAAATACAAAGAACTAATATTATGTTGTAGCGGATCAACTATAGTTCTATATCCTTTTTGAAGCATAATGTGTTGTGTGAATTAATTACAATTTTATAAATTAGCATGTCTTCTCTTTAAAAAAAATGAAATTACAATGTGTTCTCACCCATTCATGTATATTTTGATTTCAATTTGATCAGAAATTTAGAATGTAAATCTACAATTGAGTCTTCAATTATCAGTTTAATTTCTAATTGAATTAGTCATTTAATGAAAAGTTATAAACTTTTAGGCCACATATATCGGGTCGGATTTAAACCGCTAGAAAGGTGACATTTCCAGTTAGGTGTAACCTTAACCTTTTAAATAGCATTTTAGCCTTATTTTTATGGACATGTGATTATAATACGCTCATCCCCACATGTTGCGTAGGACTAGATTTCTGCATATGCACCAAAGGGGGTCCAGACACGAGGAGACCCATAAACACAAACATAAATCAATTAGGTTTTGATACCGTATAATTTAATTAAAAAATAGTTACTTGTATAGGACTTTCACAACAAAAATGTCACGTTTTTAATTGGATGTGTCGTTAACTTTGTAAATAATTTTTTATTCATATTTTTATTCTATATATGATTATAATCTCAACAAAATGTTGCACACATGAATGCCCCTTTGGAAACTTCATGAAAGAGGAAATGTGTGATATTTATCTATATATACAGAACAAAATGAAGTATTAAAGGCCATGGAAGGAGGAGAAGGGAGACTGACATGGAGTGAGGTTCTGAAGATGAAGTATACATGGAGAGTGGCCCAAGAATTGCTGAGGCTCACTCCTCCATTTTTCGCCGGTTTCAGAACCATAACCGGAGATACAACCTTAGAAAACTTCGACATCCCCAAGGGATGGAAGGTAATCTTTAAAACCAGACTCTAGATCGTACGTGGAAAAGTATATCTTTTAAATCGAATTTTCATATCTTTTTAATGAAAAATGACGGCAATATCAATATATTATATAAATTGCAAGGGTTAAATATTGAAACTTACTCTTAAGTATTGATCACGAACATTACACTACCCAACATTTTTAAAATGACAAATGCACTATCTTAAGTATTAGTCACACGATTTTGTTAGTAAAAATGGACGGAATATTCCATTTCGTTAGCCATATGACCCCAATAGTCATATAATGGATAGTAAAATGACGTTTCCCCCCTTAAGTATTTGACCTCTATACATTTTACAAGGAACAATAATGAGGGCACAATGATAATGTTTCTTATAAAATGTATAGAGGTCAAATGGTTAAGGAAAAAAACGTCATTTTACCATCCATTATATGACACTTGAGGTCATATGACTAATGGAATAGAATATTCCGTCCATTTTTACTAACAAAATCGTGTGATCGATATTTAAGATAGTGCATTTGTCATTTTAAAACGTTGGGTAGTATAATATTCGTGACCAATACTTAAGTTTTGATATTTAACCTTTTATATAATTATAAAAGAAAGAGTTACAAGTTACAAAATATAAATATCTTCTGATATATATTTTTTTTGTAATTACACCCCTATGCTATATCTATTTTTGTTGAAAATTGTTGACAGGGATTTTGGGTCACATCTACTACACATATGGATGGAAAGATATTCGAAAAACCGGAAAAATTCGATCCATCAAGATTTGACGGTGCAAAAAAATCGATACCACCATACTCATACATACCGTTCGGAGCCGGGCCAAGGATATGCCCCGGCACGGACTTCGCCAGGACCGAACTGTTGCTCGTAATGCACCACTTGGTGACCAAATATCGATGGACTCAGATGATCCCGGACGAACCCATTACACGCAACCCCATGCCCTATCCTGCCATGGGACTTCCGGTCAAGCTCTTTCCTAGGAATCTATGCTAAAGGTTGGTTTTTTCAATTCACCACCATAAGAAAAATGTGTATCAATTCGTTAACTTTCATTGAACGGCATAAGACATCGAACGAATATTGTGTGAACCTAATATTTGAGATCATGTCACAACGTCAAAAAAATATAATCTATATTCTATGCTTCAATCGTTTGAACCTAATATTTGAGATCAGTGAGTCTTCGTCTCTTTCACCGATCTCTTTAGTTCAAGAAGACAAAAAGATGGATGGTTATTGACCAAAGAACTTGACGGAGTCATTGGATATTTTGATTAGGGGAAACCATTGGTCCTAGCCCCCATTGAGGTTTGTTTTGGCAATCCTAACTAGGCTTGACCTTTCATTACACTTCCCAACTACGCTTGACCTTTTTTGCGAAAACTAACAATTTCCCTCTATTTTAACGGATTCTGTTAGGTTTTTGACACGTGTTGGTCACGTACACAGTAGCATTTTTTTAACGGAATCGTCAAAATACACCGAAAATGATAGTTTGCGCAAAAAATGGAAAGATCACAGTTGGAAAGTGCAAGGAAAGATCAAGCCCAGTTAAGAATGCCAAAACAAACCTCAAGTGGGGTTATGACCCATGGTTACCCCTTTTGATTATTAGCTCAAGGAGCTAGAGGAGATAAGAGGAGGAAAGTGTCATGTTATGCTCACGAAGATCATGGATGGGAGAGGAAAAAAGAAAAAGTGTCAGCGCTCGCTTCACTTGTTCCCTTAAAAGACGACTTTGAGCGTCTTGGGGTCCTTTTCTGTTGGTTTGTAGTTAAACCTTTTTTCCCTCTTTCTTCTCAAAAGAGGGTTTATAAAACTTTCAATATGTTTTGCCGATCAAAAAAAATTAGTGTAGCATTTGAGATACTCAGGCCTACCTCGTATCCACCTATTTATATATATGTAAGGGCGGTAGCAAGAATAAACCGTCTTTTATAGCACAAATTAAGAACAATTGTGAGTCACTAGATCTAAACAATATACATAGGAGATCAAAGGCACTGACTTTGATTTTTACGGTGTTATTGTAGTGTGTGTTGTGCGCTACTATCGTACGTGTTGACCACTATGAGAGCGCACGCATACCCGGAGTGTGCTCGTACCACCTTATAGTAAATCTAGTACCCCAAACTGGAAGTCTGGAACAATAAGACTTACCCGGAAAATCAATCGGATCCCAACCCCCGATCCCAAGACCAAATCGATAAATGCTAAATGTCTGATGAGCCGAGATTACCGGAACAAATAATAAAGTACATAAAAATAAACAGAGGACCCAAGATTTTACGTGGTTCAGCAATGTGACTACATCTACAGGACAACGAAGAGTTCTTCTGTGTAATCCGAGAAATAGCCCGAGAATTATAAGCGTATTCCTTATTTTTTTTAATATAAGTCGGTAATTTACAAAAAGAAATAAAAATCCAATCTTTCGATACCAATAGAAGCTCAAAAAATCATTTTGATTGTGAAAACACCAAGAAACACACTGCTCCCACTTACTTGGGAATGTCACTTTATGAAAATATTAGAACAATGTGGTACAATGTTTCTTTCCCACAACCACACATGCTCTGGACCCGTAGCACACCAAAGAAGACCAAAAGTCAAGCTCCTCTCTTCATTAATGTGCCCTTTAGTTAATGATCACTTAATCATTAATGCTTGATGAAAATATCATCCAAAAAAAAATACAGTGAATGGAAAAGAAGATATCTTTACTCTTATTGTATCTAAAAATAACACATTTTACATACAAAAGTATTGGTATCTCACTTATAAAATATCTAAAAATAACACACTTTACATACAAAAGTATTGGTATTTTACTTATAAAGTGTTAGTACTTACATGCAAAAGTGTGATACATTATCTCCACAGTATTGGTACTTACATGCAAACGATTAATACTTTATATACAAAAAAAATATTGATACCGTACATTCATTCTGGTACCTTATTACTGGTACCTTACTTATATAAGTGTTGGTATCTTAGAGTATTTCTAATGGTTTGACACTACTAGTGTCAAAGAGTCATGTTAGAAGGTGCTGTTTAGCTTCTTGACATGGTTTTTCCAATGGTTTGACACTACTAGTGTCAAGGAAGCATGATTTGTAGTTGTTTTCAAGCAAATTAGCATTTCGCTGTCCTCTAAATTACCTCTTGACACGACGTCGGGTCGTTGCAGGATTCAGCAACGACCGACTGGCACGCCCCCTCGACACGACGAGCCGTGCCAGCGAGTCGTGTCAACGCCTCCAACAACACCCTGACACGACCCGTTGGAGCTGCTCTTACACACGGATGATAATATCTTTATATGTTGCAGGTGCTACAATGTGATAATATCTTACCTACTACAATGTGATCAACACACGCTACACTCTCCAATAATGGGGTAGACCCATCATCCCAATCACGTTCAATTCCATCACGACAGGGTTAAAATCAACTCTAAGGTTACAAAATTACCCCTTATCCACCTCTGTCTCTCCATATATAAAAATTACATGCCTAATGATCAGACTCACTACTACTTACTGATCCAATTCACCATACCAAAAAATGGACTTCCTCCGAACCCTTTCGGACAAGCACACCGAATTCGGACACAAACCTCAATCCATGCTAATTTTGGCCGCTACAATCATGGTCGGTCTCATCGGCATGTACTTGAAGTACAAGGTTGTGCCACTTCTCGGTAAGAACCTCCCTCCGGGATCGTACGGCCTCCCGTTCGTAGGAGAGTCCATAAGCTTCCTCGCCGCACATAAACGGAACAAGACCCATCTCTGGGTTCAGGAGCGGGTCGAAAAGTACGGACCCGTCTTCAAGACCTCGATCCTGGGCTCGACGACGGTGGTCTTCACCGGCCGGTCCGGTAACAAGTTCGTGTTCAGTGGCACGAACCCTAGTGTCACATTGAACCAGCCAGCGAGTGCGGTTACGATTTTTGGGAAGCGGAGTCTGTTTGAGACCTCTGGGGCTCGGCACAAGCTCATTAGAGGCGCCATCACCGGCTTTGTCAGGCCCGAAAGCATCCAGAGATTCGTGGGTCGAATGGATCGGGTCGTGCATCAACAGCTAGCTAAGGTACATGTGTACAACTTTAGTATTATATTAAGCCTTGTGTTCTAGCCTTCTTTCTTTTTTTTTATCGGTGAAGTTTTATGAGGCCTTGATCTCAGAAAAGGAGAAAAAAGCGGTCTACACGAGGGTAGACAATAACCACGGACTACAAACAAGTCCAAACAAGAGTCCACAACAACGACTCACAAAACTGAGGACCAAACTTGTGTTCTAGGGTAGTGGTATGAATCTTACTTCTAAAACATGTGAATCTCGTTACAGTTAGGTGTTCTATTTGACTTTGAATCTCGCATTCTATAATTTGAAGATAAAAAGGAGTAACATGGAGACGATTACAAAGAAGACCAAAATTAAAAACCAACCACCACAACCAACAACACCCAAAAAAGATTTGGTAGTTCTCTCCCCTTTTTTGCCTTTTGATTCCCTAGGATTTCTGATTTCACTTCTTCTCGACTGTTTGTTTGAGCTCGCCGGTTTAAGTCCACCGGCAAGGTTTCATGGGTATTGTTTTACCCTCTTCTGAAACCGTTTCCTAGGGTTCTTTGGTCCTTTTTGGGTTAGGGAGTTCTGCCTTTTCTAGGCTTGGGTTCAGCATTACTCTGACTTTGGAAGAGGTTCAATTTGTTTTCTCCCCTTATTTGTTCTTCTTGGTAGTAAAATTTGGTAGTCGAGATTTGTCTTTTTAGCTAATTTGAGCTTCATGGTGGATAAATTTGGGTTTCAGACCCGGTTGTTTTTGTTAGCTTTGGGGAGGGCATCTGATTTGTAGATCTGGTGGTTCTATGTTTCTTCTTGTTTCTGTATTTATTTTGAATCAAAATGATTTTTACCATGACTATTATATGTTTTTTATTAGGTTAGTCTCACATCAAATAATCAACTACTGAAATAAAAAAAATTGATATACACATTACACCCAAAGCTTACTCAACTAACCTTTAGAATCCAGTATGAGCTCCAATGTTTATATCATTACTTTTTTTTATGTGCTCCTCTTTAAAAAAGGTCCGACCTTCAAACATTCAACATGATATCTGAGTTCAGCTTTTAATCTACATTCCCATGAACAAACCCGTTATCACTTGACAAATATATTAACATGACGTATCACACATGACGTGACCACGTAGGCTCTGGATGGCAAGGATACGATACAAATTGTGCCATTGATGAGAAAGATAACCTTCAATGTGACTTGTAGCACGTTTTTTGGACTAGCAGATGAGAAGGAGAAAGACGATTTGTTAGAAGATTTTACTATAGCCGGTAGAGGATTGTTGTCACTACCTCTGAACCTGCCCGGAACCACCTTCCATCGAGCCCTAAAGGCAAGGGCCATGATTTGTAAAGTGCTTTCCAACCTCATTGCCCTAAGGAAGAAGGCAATGGAACATGAGAGCTATGTTCATGTGGAGGACATTATCTCGAGCTTCCTCAACTTGAGGGACGAGAATGGAGAGCCCTTGTCGGAGGTCGCGACTCTCGATAACTTTTTGTCCCTCATTTTTGCTACTCACGACACAACAGCGGTTCTCCTCAGCTTATTTGTGAGACACTTGGCCCAAGATCCTGAAGTACGTCACAAGGTGCTCCAAGGTACACTAAGCTTGATCCTGACGATATCTTTCAGGATCAATTTATTTTTCCAACTTATTTTATTATAGACAATCTGTTTATAGTTTCATACTCTAATACGTTTTGTCACTTCTTAGTTTAATTGATCCAAGACATTTACTATCTAGTCTAGTTTCAAAATTATGATTAGTTAACTTGGTTATGGACTTGCACGTTCAAATAGACGATCAACTAAGATTTGACTCTAGACCAACCAAGCTTTGGTAACATCAAAACCAATAAAACAAAAATGTTTGTAACGGGACCCAATTAAAATGTGGTTGCTAGACACATTTTAATAGACGTGTTAGAGTATAAAACTATGAAGAGTCGTATCTCTATCCCGATCTGACCTTAACCCTCCATTGCTACAAAAAGATGACCTATTAGAATTCGAGTGGCAGAGGGTTCAAGGTCAAAGTTAAAATAATTCAATTTATCGTTTTATATTCTAACACACCTAAACACAGAACAAAAGGGAGTATTAAAGGCGACCGAAGGAAGAGAAGGGAGAGTAACATGGACAGAGGTGCAGATGATGAAGTACACATGGAGAGTGGCCCAAGAACTGATGAGGCTCACCCCTCCAATGTTCGGCAATTTCAGAAGCATAACCGGAGACACAACATTCGAAAACTTCGATATTCCTAAAGGATGGAAGGTAACTGCATCATGTTAAACTCGATTCATCCGAAAGTTATATTAATAATAACGTTGTATATGGTATTAATGATGTGACATTGATGTATCAGGGATTTTGGGTGACGTCAACGACGCACTTGGACAATAAGATATTCGAAGAACCAGAGAGATTCGATCCGTCAAGATTCGACCCCACAAAGAAATATATACCACCGTACACTTACCTGCCGTTCGGAGCCGGGCCGAGGGTATGCCCCGGCTCGGACTTCGCGAGGACCGAAGTGTTGCTCATAATGCATCACTTGGTGACCAAATATGAATGGACTCAGGTGATCCCTGACGAGCCCATCACTCGCAAGCCACTGCCCTATCCGGCCATGGGCCTTCCTGTCAAACTCTTTCCCAGGAGTATGTGATGGTGTTGAGAGGCCCAAATCCAGAAGAAAATATTTATTATCATGGGCCTCGAGTATAGGTCACTGTTTATATTTAAGGATGATTATGATGTAATTTACAAACACTAATTTATTTGTTTTATTTGAAATCTAAGTCTTCCCTAATTTATCTGTTTCTAAAGGTAAATATATATATAAAAAAAAACTCTCTCTCCCTGTCGAGAGTAAAATATAGGAGAAATGTGTTCCCGTATCTCTTTCATCATCGCAAGCCAGTCGCGCCCCCGCCCTGAGGAAGAAGCCACTGCTCCTCCTCCAACGCAGCCATTGCCGTCTGACCATGCCACGATCCTACCTACTGCACCCCTCACATCGTAGCCTGCTCTTGTTTCCTCACCGTTTGGACGACCATCCATGGTGACGACAGGTGTCCCGCCTTCATGCCCTTCGCGCCTTCGGGTCAACCCTTTAAAGGGACTTAGAAAGGAGAAAGGCAAACCCCTTCACTGCATCTCTCACCGAAACCACAATCTCTACTTTTCACCATCTCCAGCGATGGTGCAATTTGAGCCAGACGTGGCTTCCCCTGAACAACCACGACCAAAATCACGACGAGGCTGCCCGCCTAAACCCTTGGGTATACCTTTGGTACCGGAAGAATTAGGCCAGGCATCCCCTCTGTTGTTCGTCGGTGTGAACCTAACACCATTGTCGATGATCACAAGTCGTCGGGTGTTGGGGACAACCACTTGAGTCTACTGCCGACCAGATTTGACCGGGTGACGCTTAAGTACCGGATTTCCTGCCTCCTCTGTTGCCGAACGGGGACCGGATCCCTTTCATCCCCATCCCGGGGTTCTTGCTTTGCGAGGCCGGGATCATGTCGTTGCATATCCTAGTAAATATGTTGGCTTGGGGGCCAGTGCACCCAGGGTCTCCTATTCAGGCTCTTCAGGAGAGTCTATTGGGGTGCTACCTAGGGTATGAGCAACCTCTAGAGGTCCTCATCACCGATGCGGCTCTCGACCCGAGATCTTTGGCTCGACAACAATTCGGTATGCTTGGGAGGCTTCTGACGGACCACCCCCCTAACAAGGAAACCCTACAGCGAATCATCACCAATGCATGGGGTGCCTCGACAGTAGGGTTGGTGATTAAAGACGTCGAGCCCAATGTCTTTGGTTTCTATTTTGCTAATGAGGGCGCACGGGTGTGGATGCGGGGGCACGAACCTTGGTCTTTTGACGGGCATCCTTTGCTTCTTGGGGAGATTGATCCAGCGGCTCGAGCTCTCCCGTCATTGGACCGGCTTCAATTATGGGTTTATGCTCATGGCCTCCCTCCATGCGTGTGAACCAGGACAACAAGGGAAAATTGGAGCTGCTCTGGGGACCACGGTGGAGACCATGTGCGATGACTATGGCCAATGCTGGGGTGGGGCATTCCGAGTGCGCTTCTGGCAGTTCTTAGACCGCCCTCTCTGTTGGAATCTGCTTCTTTAGTTCCCAAAGTTCCGGGATCTAATCACATGCTCTCTCTCACCTACACAACATGTGACAAAGAGATGTCGGGGATGTACAGACTCGACAAGTCCCTCCTTGAATCCAAAGGAGAGACAGACCGGGGTCTATGCAACCGACTGGAAGAAGCAGGATAGTGTACCACCGAGCTTTGAGCCTCTGACTCAGAACACCGCACCTAATCCTGCTTCACATCGGGGAAGGGGACCAATCGTAACCTACAACACTGTACCTAACAAGAGTGTACGTGGGGACGATCTTCCAGGTTGGAAAACTTGGTACGGGTCCAGCCCCCGACTAGTGGAGTGGAGGCGTTTGTAAGGATGGCGCCCAGAACAAAGAGGGACTCCGGCTTAAGGGTTCGTCTTATGTACGATTAATGAAATAGTATCACCTCATAAAAAATCTAAAATACAAGATAATTAACTATAATTTCTTTTTCTGCAAATTGTATATAGCATGAGAGTCAGGTCATATCGAAAATTGATTTTTTTCGAGGGGAATTATTGTGTCATATATTAATATCAACGTAAAAATATGCATATAAACATTTCAATGCACAAGACCGGAGGCAAATCCAGAAATTTATTTTAGGATATAATGATTAAATGTAGAAAAAAAATCAAAGTTGAAGTACGGAGAGTTTGATCAATTTTTTAAATGACGTAACATTCTCATACGAGTTTCAGTTTTGGCCTGCAAAATATCAAATCGAATGGATTTCAAATATATCTACTTTTCACAAAGAAATTTAATAAAGAAAAAAGTAGTACATGAACCCATATATGACATGCCAATAAAATGTTCATTCATATGATGTTTGGTCCGCCATGGGCATCTTTAAGAAAAACATACACGTACGAAAGCGTATGCAACGAAAATTCGGGGATACGTCATTCATCAGAACGCATGTGTCTGTAGAAATCACAAACCAAGACTTATATTTTTCTTTTTTGATACATAACCTTCTCTAAGTTCCATATTCACATTTCACAACTCTAACGAGTTGGGTTTGATCGCAAATGAGTTCGTGTAGCGGAGGTGGTCCGAGTGGAAGAGGCGGAGCTCTTGGCGGATGTACTGGCACGAGTTGCTCTTTTCGAGGCTAGAGAGGTGTGTGGTGGCGACGAGCTCCTGGAAGGCGGTGAATTTGAGCTGGCACCGTGCGACGTCATATTTTACACCAGAGATGGAAGAAATCGCTAAGAGCAGAGCGATGATGGTGGAGAGAATACTCGACATTGAAGAGAGCTATGGTTTGAGAGAGAGAGAGAGAAGTCTTCGAAAATTAAAGCTGATAACCTACAGAAAACTGTGAATAAGGTTATGAAAAAGTAATATTGATGTTTGGAGTTTAAAAAAAACATTATAAAGTAAGACGAGACTAAACATGCGACAACCTTTTAAATGACCTTAATTTTTTCATACGAATTATGATTTAAACCCATAAGATATTAGATAAAAAAATATTTGAAAGATTTATAATCATATATAACTTTCCCAAAACAAGATATATCTTGACATACCCTTACCCCTCCTGAACCCGTCCTTGCACAAGACAACAAACTCCAAACTTCATGTATGGAACACGAAATTATAACATAATATTCAATTATTCATAGTATATTATTTAAACCGTAATGATCCTTTTTAGTAATATTCTAAATATTGTAAGAAGAGAATATATCGGGAAGAGTTGACCTCTCGGAGAAATGAAAAGAGAGTGGTGTCGTCTTATTGTCTGGACTATATTAATCCCTCCCACAAAACAACGGAATGCTTGTCAGAACCTCTGTTTCTACAAAACGCACCATAGGTTTGACTAACCTGTCGAGCTCAGCCGACTCATTATTTATATTTTACGCTCTTTTTATTTAATAAATAAATTGGTACAAATTCAAATAAGTAAGTAAATAATATGGATAGATAAAGGGTCAAGTTAGGAGTGGCACGATACACGAAGATTTTTTGGTTCGAAGTCCTTGTCATTCATGTATATTACATGCAACAATGACATTGCACCAAAAAAACATGTTTCTGGTAACTAACTAATCATAACAGTATTAATCAGTATTTATGTTAACATTCTGTTAACGGTTTACAATCATATTTGTAATAGATATTTCTTGGAGCTTATAAGTGAAAGTGAGTCGTATTTTAATATGATAATATAGTTTGGTACGAAAAAATATATGATATTTTGTGTTTGAAAATATAAGGTAATTATTTTATGTTTTTTTTATTGAAATGTGCAATATTACTAATTAGAGATCCAACTATATAGATGTACGACAGGATAATTCATATCCGTCAAGATAAGAACGGACATCGAACAAACTCGTTCGTAGTTTTTTTTAAAGTTAGAACCGTCACAGACAGTATTGTTACGTCACATAGACAAGAAAGAAAAAAGGGGATTAAGAAGGGATACTGGAAGTCCTGTTAAAAAAACTCTCACTCTGTCGCTACTGGTTGTAGCTCCAGAACCAGCTCCAATCTCAGGTCCGGCTCTAAGTCCAAGCATGCCGATGTGTCCAGGTAAACCTAAAACTTCGGTTTTCGTGCTCTAGAGAGTTGGTCGGTCCTCCAATTACACCAAGCGGGGTCCACCACCCCGGCCTGGGTAATGCCACAAGCCCTTAGACCCTTAGGTATAGTGCCCATGGATACTATCGGGCCCTTGCCTCGAGGCAAGGCGCCCTTAGGTACAATTCCCGGGGATACAGTCCCGATCTCTAGCCGAGGTCCCTGGGTATTCTCGTTGGTCGCGTACGACTTTGCTCCCATATCCCTTTGAAACTCCAAGATAGAGGAATTGAAAAGCGGCCCGTTCACGATTTCTCGGTTGCACTTTTGGACAATGTGGCCAATTATCCCATAATTGTATGTACGTGAGGGAGACATGAATCGGGTCTGAAACCTCCTTGAACCGCATCAGCAATTGTCGGCGCAAGGGGCGCTCTACCAGGTGCCAACACTGAACCCTCAACTTCCCTCCGCAGCAACTATCCCATTGCTCACATGGGACCTCCACACACATCCCGAGTGCCGCTCTGATGGCTTCCCCCGTCTCCCGAGTTCGTATTAACAAAGGAAGCTCGTGGACATGAACCCATAGCTGGAGCCGGTCAAGAGCAGAAGGCTCCCTAGCCATCGGGTCCAAGTCCCCAAGGAGGAGTGAACGCACGTCAAAACACCATGGCTCGTTGCCCCAGACCCATGCACGGACCTCCTCAGAGTCGAAGTAGGACCCGAAGATTCCATAGTTGATGTCCTTGATCACTAGGCCCTATGGAGCTCTGCCCCATGCTTGGTGATGATCTAGAGGAGAACCTCCTTCCAAGGCGGTTTAGAGGACCATAACTTACCCATCATCGCAAATTGCTGACGGGCGATAACCGAGGGGTCCATCGGGGAGTACAGGACGAGGATCTCCAGTTCCTCCTCCTCTTCCAGCGAACAAGACGAGATGCCGTCCTGAAGACTGGTAAGGATGGACTCGAGGGACTCCGATGGTGTTGATGGCCCCAAAACCGAGCTGGCCTCGGGGTTTGGTCTCTAAACACTTCTAGTTTAGTAGAACGTTTATGCTTCTTTATATATATATTTAATATTTGTTATTATTAATATTTGTATATAGTATAATATAATAAATAAAAAATCAAAATAATAGAATAATAATTTGATTAATTCTCGATTAATCTGAACCTAATGTCTAAAATCACTTCCCATCAACTAACGTCTTACGTTTTTTATAACCTGACTATAACAAATAACTATTATGTGTAGACAGTCTTAAACTCAACTATCTTTTCCATATGTCTCAACAGAACTTAACATCTACCATATACATGCTCACAATGCTTCTCATTCATGATGCCCTAACAATGAGACTATATCGATGTCTTAACTTATCCGCAAGTAACTTTATTTTAAAGAATAGTGGACCCTTTTGCTTTTTTGGTCACAGTGATGGTAACAAAAGAGAGAAGCTTAAAATCTAAAAGTTGAGTCCCTCTCATACCTTCTGCACCTCCTCAGACCTTCCTTTAATCGCACTACCACTACCACTGTTGCCGACTTGCCTTTACTACTCCATCTTTCTCCTTTCGACAACGACAACTTGTTCAAATAGTTGGATGGAAGGGACTGAAAATAAAATTAGATCAGCTAAAATGTTAATCGAGTCTGACAAATCTTTAAAAAATTGATAGAAGGTGAATTTATGTACTAATCGAGTTTTTGATCTGCACTATAATCTCAATTATAATACGAATGTGTAACAACCGATATCAAGGAAATTTTATATTTATGAGCAAGGAAAATATACGAAGATGACAAAGGAAGATTTTTTTTATCAGTAAAGTAAATATATAAATGAAACCTTTTTCAAGGTGAAAGAGGAGTATAAGAAGGTTTTGCTACAGACCTCAAAAACCCAAGAAGGATGCATCCAACTGTAAGGGTATGAAGACAACCAACACCAAATACAGAGTCGAGCGCTGATATAAAAGCCCAGCCTCTGAAGAATCCCAACAAAGAGATAATACACTGAAACAGATCTTAATACCCAGATTTGACAAACATTAAGAACGCAAAACAATGTTTAAAACTCATATTTAACAACCATGAAGCGCTAAAAGAAAAAAAGCTCTATAAACATTCAGATTTAAGAAACATGAAGCCCAGAGAGAAAAGACTTTCAACAGACGTTGGAGCTCAAACTCAGTCTCCGAAACCCAATTCCGGCCAACACCGAGAAAAGCCCCAAAAATGGAGGACCGGTATTTCTACCGAAAATGAACTCAAACCTCCAAGTAGGCAGCAACAAGTCAACTCTTCCGAAAATCTGAGATTGGAACTCGAGCTGAGTGTTCCGAAACCGTAATAAAATTTACAATTATGAATCAAAAGGTCAAATAAATTAGATTGATATAAGACCATAAACTTCCAAAGCTCAAATTCAAAGGCCTATATAGATCCGGTCCAGTCCGATTAAAATTCAAAATCGAACCAAACCCAAATATAAAACATCCCCCAAAATATATTCAGAATGGTTTCAGATATCGATTTTAGATAATTAGATGGTTCCGACCTGATTAACCAATCTGATTACATTTCTAACGAGAAGTCCAACCATACTTTTGTTGTCTCCTTAGAAAGTGCCAAATAGTAAATTTTCTGATATAAATAGTCTGTTAACCACTCAGTTGGTTCATAATCTCAAATTGGTGTGGGAATTTATTACTTTCCTCATATGACTGCATCTATTTTTTAACCTAGAGAGGAACATGACTGCACATTTAAGAAACCTGACAATCATTTCTGGTGGGACTGAATAAGAGATTCCAGTATTTATGCTATATAGCTTTCATGCAAATAATTGGAATTTGGGACCAAAACCTCCTTCCTCTTCAAGCTTTGGAGTTGGTAGTTGGTACCATTTACTAATCATGACCCATGGTCATTTATATTTGCCACAGTGTCATCACTTTTTCATGCCCCAACTTCATGTAACTAATACAAAAAATACCTGTACTATGATATATTTCATTGTAAAGTAATTGTAAGAAAGTGTTACAGGACATCGTCTTCATCTATTTCTCGATATGGGTACAAGTCACCAATCTTTTGATGGGTGCCTGGAATCGAGGGGAGATTACAGGTCGAGGAGAGCTTGAGGATCTATTTGGCGGTGGATGACAATAAAGAATACATGAGTTGAGCAGACTTCATGTGAATCTGGGTGTGGCTGGACGTAAGACAATCGTAACAACGACAAGTCAGGTTCATGGAAGCAGACTCTGAGGTATTGTTCCTTTTTGAGGCAGTACGAGTGGGCATCTGGCTAAGTATCGTCTTTAAAGACGAGAAACGAGGGCTGACAATGAGAGCCACTATGGGACCCTGAGGCATTCAGACTTAGATGTGTCTGGAACAAGGCATACATGATCAAGGTCGTGCTTAGGGTATCGGGCCTTCGGGTGGGCTAGTAGGACCGGCCCGTAGGGACCCAAGGTTCCACCGATAAATCTCTACCCAGATGGTTGAAAGGAAAGGGGCAAGACGGTTTATGAGGCTACAAGTCCGCAACTTCGGGATAGGACACAATCAATCAAGGACGAGGGTGCCAACTCATCCGTTACATAACAGTGGAGGACATAGTTCGTCATTAGGGGGTCCCTCCTTTCCATGCAGATATATAGTGGTGGTAACTAGAGACGTAGAAAGTCGTTTCGTTTCTCAAAAATAGTTAGGGGTCCACCCCTATTGGAAGCAAGGGGAGGTCCACGTCTTGAGCCTTTAGGGATAGACAGGCATCCATGACTGGATCGCTTTTGGGAATCAGGGAACCAATTGTACCGCCGATTATCGCTATTCAGGTAACATCTCAACCTCCTCCTACAGTTTTACCGAAAATGTTTTCCTCCCCTCCAACTTTCCTCCCGGATCCAGCGACTCCATGAGCCACCCCGTTGACTGATACCTCTCGTGGTCCCACCATGTCGGGGGTACTCTCGTCGGAAGTCATGCACCTTGAGATGCAGCCTCGTCCACGGGAGCAACCCCAATCTCCGGCATGGACGATCCCGCAGATGTCCCACTCTGAATCGGGGAAGAATACCTCACGTCCCCGCGGCATACCGGAGATTCGTCAGATCTGTTCGGAGCTAGTCGTGGCAGTTCCACGAAGGGCGTCCTCATCCTCGTCCACAAAAACGGGGGCAAAGCAGCTGAGGGACGGGGAGGAAATCCAGGATCCGCAGACGGAGGCGCTTCAGCCTCATTCAAAAAAATGAGAAGACCCGGCAGGGGTGGGAGGGTCCGTCTACGGACTATACCCACAGACCCGGGACTGCAGGTGCTGGGAGGTCTCGGGAAAACCGCATTCAGAGCACTCTATTTCCGCATGCGTTATGTTTTAGTTCCTTTTTATTTGGGTTGTATTAGTTTGGTTTACATTTGGAATTTTCATTTGTTGTTTTGTATCGTTGAAATGTCGGTAAGGGGATGTCGTGAGTTAGTGTCTGCGATCAAAAACATACTATTTCTACGGGCCTATGAGAGCGTGGAATGACCTTCGAGCGTTCGGAACATATATCTTGAACTTAAGGCTTGTACGCCTTACATTGTGTGGTTTATTGTTCGTAGTAATACAATTCTCCAGTTCCTCGTTTAAATAAAAGTGCTTATAAACAACCATGCAAATCATATGCCATTACCAACCAACGTGACAGTAGGTGGGTGGCATGCTCGTAATTTCAGCAACCAGATAGGGTTAAATGTGTAACTTAACCACATTCCATCGTTAAAGGCGTGAACCTGATAATTGCGCCGTCACGTCAAAGGATCTCACTCACAATGCCAGCGTGTCTGCCAGCTCGGATCCATGACAGCCACTGAGATCACACCACGTGTCAACCGATTAACATTTAATGGCCCCCAGCTACCAACCTACCGAAGTGGTCCTTTCCCTTTCAATTTATATTTATTTTCGCTTTTAACAGCAAAGTTTTGGCTCTTTAATTTCGTTTCTCAGTGCAAAAAAGGAGAGCAAGTGAAGAGACCAAACTCTATCTCTCTGTGTTCCTCATTTTCCGGCGAAGCTAACCCTATTTTCCGGCACCGGTGACCGGAAAATTGAACCAATTTGGGATTCTCCGGCGATATTTTGCAGTAGTGTTCTCAGATTGAAGCGCTTTAAGGGTCTGTTCTCTTTCTTCGATTTCGACTGTTTTTGAGCTCCGGAGGTGTAAAGATCGTTGCTTTCTTCTGGAGATTGTTAGGGTTCTTCATCTTCACTTTACCCTCTGAAGGAATCTTAAGGTTTGCTTCCAAAACTGCTTCTGGGTGTCTCTGTGGAACTTGAAAAGTTCCGTTTTTTTGGTCGGAATCGGTCGATTTTGATGTGTTCTGTGTTGATTTGGGTACAGATTTTGATGGGTTTTTGAGAAATGCGAGGTGCAATGGACCTGAAATCGCTGCTGGGTTTGTTGGTGGTGTTGGCTCTGTCGCCGGCGCCGGCGAGGACTCTGACCCCGTCCTTCAACGACGACGTTTTGGGGCTGATTGTGTTCAAGGCCAACATCGAAGATCCGACCGGAAAATTGGGTTCATGGAACGAAGACGACGACAGTCCTTGCCTGAACTGGGTCGGAGTAAAATGCAGCCCGAGATCGAACCGGGTCTCCGAGCTGAACCTCGACGGCTTCGCTCTCTCCGGCAGGATTGGCCGTGGCTTGTTTCAGCTTCAATTTCTAAGAAAGCTCTCACTTTCCGGTAACAATTTCACCGGAACCATAAGCCCCAATTTCGCCAGGCTCGAGAGCTTGAGGGTCCTCGATTTGAGCGAGAATGGGCTCTCCGGAGCTTTGCCTGACGATTTCTTCCGGCAATGTGGGTTTCTGAGAGCTGTTTCTCTGGCGAAGAACAAGTTCTCCGGTGAGATTCCGGCGAGCTTGAGCTTGTGCGCCTCTCTTGCAGCTGTGAACTTGTCTTCCAATCAGTTCTCAGGCGTCGTGCCTCCCGGGGTTTGGTCTC
Source organism: Erodium maritimum (assembly GCA_963921825.1). Classification (NCBI taxonomy): domain Eukaryota; kingdom Viridiplantae; phylum Streptophyta; class Magnoliopsida; order Geraniales; family Geraniaceae; genus Erodium; species Erodium maritimum. The sequence continues at coordinate 3,325,402 of OY997590.1, read as the reverse complement.
TAAACACTCTTCGAAACCTCGATTTGTCGGATAATCAATTGGAGGGTGAAGTTCCTAAGCAAATTGAAACCATGAAGAATCTGAGAACAATTAGTCTGCAAAGAAATAGATTTTCAGGGCAAGTTCCTGATGGCATTGGAAGCTGCTTGCTCTTACGATCAATCGATGTCAGCGACAATTCGCTATCTGGGTCTCTCCCGGAGACAATGCAGCAGCTCAGTCTGTGTAGCTATCTTAACCTTCACCGGAATTCGTTTTCGGGTGAGCTGCCAGAGTGGATTGGAGAGATGAAGGATATGCAGCATTTGGATGTTTCAGCTAATGCATTCTCCGGTCAGGTCCCTCCCTCGACCGGGAACCTCGAGTCCTTGAAAGTAATGAACTTTTCGGGTAACAACTTCACCGGAAGCTTGCCGGAGTCTCTGATCAGCTTCCCGGGACTCACAATCCTGGATTTCAGTCAAAACTCTTTCACAGGTAATCTCCGAGCTCGATCCCATGATGCATTTACTTGTGACATATAATTAGGATGTGTGACATATCTATAATGTTGTTTTAGGTACTATCCCTACAAGTATTGGGAACCTTAAGGACTTAAATGTGCTTGATCTGAGTGATAATAGCCTAAACGGAGGCATACCCGTTGAGATCGGAGGAGCCATTTCTCTGACGGAATTGAAACTAGGGAAGAACTGGCTAGTTGGGAAAATCCCCAATTCGATCGAAAACTGTTTATCATTAACAACTTTGTAAGTTCTTTTCTTCAGTCTTCACTACTGAAATCGATAAAGTTTGCATCTTTAGTAAGTTCTAGTTTCTGATTCGATCCTCGAATGTGTAGGAGTCTTTCAGGGAACAACCTATCCGGGCCAATACCCTCAGCAATTGGGAAGCTGTCGGGGTTACAAAACGTAGATTTGTCCCTAAACAGCCTCACCGGGACTCTTCCCCGAGACTTGGCAAACCTCCCCCACCTTGTCTCCTTCAACATCTCCCACAACCACCTCGAAGGTGAGCTACCAGCCGGAGGGTTTTTCAACACCATCTCTCCGTTCTCGGTCTCAGGCAACCCATCTCTCTGTGGCTCTGCAGTCAACAAGTCCTGCTCCACTGTCCTCCCCAAGCCCATCGTGCTCAACCCCAATTCGACTTCTGACTCTGGCACGGGCGCATTACCAATTAATCAAGGTCATAAAAGGATCATCCTCAGCATCTCTGCTCTGATAGCCATTGGAGCTGCGGTTTTTATCGTCATCGGTGTGATCTCCATCACCGTGCTTAATCTCCGGGTGAGATCTTCCGCATCACGCTCTGCTGCAGCAGGGCTCGTGTTGTCCGGTGGGGATGATGACTTCAGCCAATCAAACGCCACAGACTCCAACTCAGGCAAGCTAGTCATGTTCTCCGGTGACCAGGAGTTCAGCACCGGAGCAAACACGCTCCTCAACAAGGATTGTGAGCTCGGGCGAGGTGGGTTTGGAGCGGTGTATCGAACTGTTCTCGGTGATAATCGTGAGGTTGCGATCAAGAAGCTCACTGTCTCGAGCCTGGTCAAGTCTCGAGAAGACTTCGAGAGGGAAGTGAAGAAGCTCGGGAGAGTCAGGCATGGTAATCTCGTGACCCTCGAAGGCTATTACTGGACTCAATCGCTACAGCTCCTGATCTACGAGTTTGTCTCGGGCGGGAGCTTATACAAGCATCTCCACGAAAATTCAGGTGGGAGCTTCCTGTCATGGAACGACAGGTTCAGTATAGTTCTCGGGGTAGCGAAGAGCTTAGCTCATCTGCATCGTTCGAACATAATTCATTACAACATTAAATCGAGCAATGTCTTGATTGATGCTACCTCCGGTGAGGCCAAGGTTGGGGATTTTGGGCTGGCGAGGTTGTTGCCAATGTTGGACCGTTATGTCTTGAGCAGCAAGATACAGAGTGCATTGGGCTACATGGCGCCGGAGTTTGCTTGCCGGACGGTGAAGATCACCGAGAAATGCGATGTTTATGGGTTCGGGGTTCTGATCCTCGAGATAGTCTCCGGGAAGAGACCGGTTGAGTATATGGAAGACGATGTGGTGGTGCTCTGTGACATGGTGAGGGGAGCTTTGGAGGAAGGGAGGGTGGAGGAGTGTGTGGATTCGAGGCTGCACGGGAAGTTTCCGGTGGAGGAGGCGATTCCGGTGATGAAATTAGGGTTGATATGCACGTCTCAGGTGCCTTCGAACCGGCCGGAGATGGGAGAGATCGTCAATATTTTGGAAATGATTAGGTGCCCTTCGGAAGGGCAGGAAGAGTCTGCTTGATTTTGGGGTTCGTGACGTTTTCCGGCAGTTGGAAGGGGTTTCCGGTGGGTTTTCCGGCGAACAAGAATCCGGTGTAGTTGTTTCACTAGAGAAGGAACTTGTGATTGTTGTATCATTTACTGGATTTTTATTCACCGGGTTTCAATTGGAGACCTCTTTTTGGATGTTGTTTCTCAAGTTACTAAATCTTTGGGGGCCTTACATCTTATGCTTTGTACCTTTTTTTTGTGGTTATGAATGAACTAAACCCGTTTTTTTTTATCGGTAATGTGTATCGAGATTTGAGTTTAAACGTTATTAACAAAGAAGGCAACATTAATACGTAAAAAGCGTACAATAAGTATACACCTGTATGATCCAAGGTTCTAAAAGTTGTTAGACGCTAGTCGGGCATTTATGGTTTTCAGAGATTAATCGAGGATTAGACGGGGATTAATCGGGGACTAATCAGATTTGTATTTTTTTTAAATTTTAATACATATATTACTAAATATAAAAACAAAATATGAACTTCCTTATATTAAAAATGGCAACAAATACTTAAAATGCTTAAAAAATAACACTCAACAATTTAGAAGCACAAACCCTAATATCACCAATACCGAACAACTCTAGACAACCATCTAATTATTTTAATTTAGTCACTATAATATACAAAATTGTTCTAGGCGTCTAGTCGACTCGGCTAAGCACAAAATGAGGCCTAGGCGAGCGCTTAGACGACGCCCAGTCAGAATTTTTAGAATACTGCCTATATCTAATCGAGAAAAGAGAAATTACACCCTTAAATACTAGACTAATATATGATCTTTACATATGTTTGTTATTAATGATTGAGTTAATCATGTTTATCTATACTAATCTATACACGATTCTCAAATACGTATGTTAATCTTTTAAAATTACATATACCTACACTTATATTTATATATTTTTAAGATTTTAACAGATATTTATATTAATTTACCTGTTAAAATAACAAATGCATACATTAAGCTCCACATCATATATAAAGATTAAAGTAAATATGTATCTGAAGTTTTTGTGGTGATCTTGTAATTACCTTGATGTGGGAGGGTATTTTGGGCATTATAGGAAGTACATTCCAACCCAAATAGGTTGGCCCATTTGCCAAAAATAATGAATGTTGTTGTTCCAATGATAATGGGGCATCAAAGGTGGAAGGAGGAGAATACAAATATGTTTCAAAGTCAAAAGTTAGTTGAGAGCCAGAGGGGATTTCCAATTCCAAAGATTCAAAAAACACACACTTTGAAACAAAATAATGTAGAAGTGCACAATAGAATAATGAAAAGGGTACTTTGAAATCACAAGGAAAAGAGTGAAAGAACTAATTGCCTCAATGCACTTTTAGGAAGATATGGGTATTGAAATAGAATATTCATCCTCAACAAACAATGATCCAATAGGAATAGAACCATCTCCTTCTCATTGTTTATGTGTACCACCTAAAACCCATGTTTATTTAGCTTCTTATAGATGGATTCTAACAGCCCTTGCATCATATTATGATAGTGTTTTTAATTCATTTTTGTCAAAATAATTCAATCTTATCAAAACATCTGAAGAGGTAATCGTTTCGGTTGAGTCACACTTATTTCTATAGAGGGAATCGCCTCGGTTAGGATGAATTGGCGTCGAATAGCCACATATTACTGGCTTAGTGGTCAAGGAAAGAATCGGGGACGAGAGATAAATGGTTGGGATGATAATTTCGTAGTCCCAGAGGAGGAGAAAAAAACGGCTTCTTCGCCCATTCGCCTCTCGATTCGCCACCGACTACATATGCTCCAAATGAGGATTCGTATGATTTGTCCAGCCTTCCACAACGCTGGAGACGATTAGCCCAAGCTAATACGAGTGATATGTCCATGTGTCACACGATACCAGCCATAACTTTTTTTTTTCACTCCTCCTCTGCGTGTATGAACGATTTGTTTGGGAATTCACGAGACCAAATATTTTTTTCCAAAGATGTGCAATTCACCTGGATCCATCCTAAAATCCCACATCTAGTCGACTTACTGCTATATTCGCCATACGTTATAGATGCTCGTATATACAAGATGGATTGGTATCAGAATACAAACCATGCCTTATCGTGTAAAGTAAGAACCAATGAGAGCCATAAGACTCGTGAGATCTAAAGGCCTATATGCTGCTAGCGCGCGATAGTAATTTTATAAATAACACGAATTTTTCCGCTACTGTAGCATATGTTGACCACGCCTGCAGCACACAAAGGTATCATCACCCGCATGTGTAAGGTACCAACACTTGTATATATAAAGTCTCGATAACATTGTATGTAAGGTACCAACACTTTTTTGTATGTGAAGTATTGGTCATTTCCATGTAAGTATCAACACTTTGGTATGTAAGGTATCAACACTTTTGTATATAAGGTAGCAACACATTTCATGTACGAGTGCACTACAATAGTGGTCAACACGCATTATAAGAGCGGTAAATTCCACTACAATAACATTTAACACGCACTACAATAATGTGAAAAATCAAAATTCGCACTTTTAATCTTACGTCCAATGTCCATTGTTCAGATCTAATAGCCTACAACACCTCTTAGTTTTTAAGATAAGAACAGTTTGTACTAAGTACCATTATATACAAGACATCCAATATAAATATCACTTTGCAAAAGCAAAAGGTTGGATGAGAGAAGACCCTTTTTGTGTGGAGATGAGTGTCAAAGAGGAATATAAATCTGTCACAGCCATGTGCACATACATGTTAAGAACTTGAAGACCTAATCTTTTGTTGGCATTGTCATCACCATCACATGGAGCTTGTTGAAGATAAACTTTGATTTTCTTTTACAGATTCCTAAATATCCATAGAGCTTGGCAGCAATGGTGGCACATTTCCCTTTAAGAGTCATTGGAAATATGAAGGCAAATAAAAAGAATATGAAGCATTATTGAGAAGAACACAAAAGATTCTGTTCATTACCTTTTGTTTTGGGCTCTTACTTTGCTTCAATGGGGGACAAAATGATCTTACGAGGACACATCTTATCTACTTTTGATGGTACAATCGGTCATGCTTTTAACTATCCTCCACTTATTTAACTTAAAACGAAAAATCTTATTATCGATTTTCCTCACCATATTTATTACCCAAACGAAATTAGATCAGCGTAACATGTATTCCTTAATAAAGGTCGTTCGATGATGTGTTATTGGATTTACCCCTAGTTTTTATCTTGCTCGATATGATCCTAACATATGGTTGTGTAGCTGTGTAAGTTTTAGGATAAAGACCGAAAACGACAATTGACCCGTTTCCAATGCAAGGTCTGGGTGGGTTTTCGTCAAAAAAAAGAAGGTGAGTGCAACAATATGTATCCCTTACTAAAGGTTGTTCGAAGGAGTGTTATCGGGAGTTATCCCTAACTTATGTTTTTGTTTTCATCTTGCTCGATATGATCCTGAAATATGCTGTGTAACTGTGCAAGTTTTAGGATAAAAAAAACGAAAATGACGACACTGACCCGTCTCCAATGCAATTGGGTAGGCGCTAACTAGCAACCAAACATCTACATTTTTAACTTGTAAGAACATCCCTATTGATAGCATTGCCGATGCCAAATTTTCTCTCATAGAGGTAACGCTAGAAAGACGCAAGAAATACATTAAAAATAAAATAAAAAGAATCAACATGTGTTACAAGGAGAGAGGTGGAGGCGAGGGTAAGAGGCATAGGCGCCCGTTGTTGAGCGTCAGTGCTCAGTGGAATGTTGGCGCTAACCCTCCCAACGACTGTATAGCATACTCTCGATGGGGATGCTCTAAAAGCACCTTCAGCCCTTAACAAGGTTGCAGGCTGAAAGGAGGAGGTGAAAGAATAATAAATAATAAATTTTCGTATCACCGTTTAATACAAAAATTAATTCCAGTCACAAGGTTGAAAGGGAGAGATTTTAAAGGAGATTTTCTTCACTTTTCGTCTCCGCCAACGGATACAGCCGTCGATAAGCGTATCGACACGCATCTACACCAGCGATCTGCCAGCTATCAGCCAGCTATACGCTAACGCTTTGTCTCCGACAGCACGTCTCCGCCAACGAACCGCCTACGACTAAAGAAGCTCTTTGATCTCAGTTTGACAATAAGGAGAAGAAGAGACATGTCTCAACATATCTCATGGTTCACAGACCAAAACTGTTCCTATCAATCCAAATCCTAGGCAACAAGTCTCGTCTTACATACCTTGTGAAGTTGGACATTAAGCAAATGTAAAATCAGTTGTCACATTGTCAGACAAAACATAGGTTCTGTAACTACTCAGAAAATTAGCACACCTCCATGAATGGCATTGATGGACCCCCCAAGTTGCATCTTCTCCATCATCATGTTGATGATAGACTTGCTAGGAGTCAATGGTAACAAGATCCATGTCAATGGTTCCTGAAACAGAAAATAGAATTACAGTGCTGAATTCAGAAAAGAGAGTGTTGTGTTAAACAATGTGTTTGATCATTTTGTACCGTACAAAGAGAAAGAAATTTAAGGGATATGAAAATTTATTCTTTAATTGTCATAAAGTGTATTTATTTTTTTGCTTTTTCTCCCATGGTTTAAAAGAATATAAGCGTAAGACCAACCATAAAATTAAGAGGAAAAACATCACAACCCCAAATAATAATATGATCTTACCTCAAATCATAACGTGATCTCTTACAGAATCACAAATGACGGTATATCATCTGGTGTTTCCTGAAGCCTCGCAATCTATTTATCACCAAACCTAGTTGATCATGATTATAGGCAACAACTTAGTCTAAATTATCAACAAAACAAAATTTCTGAGGAAACAGTTTAATATGGTAAAAATGATTTATGCTGGTTAGTTTCATTTGCTTATCTGTCAAATTGGGATGTTTTTAAGCTAACAGAGTAACAATCCTATTTCAACCTTATAATCCCTATAAAGATCGTGTATGTAGGTAAGGATTCGTCGAATGTAAGAAAGCATCTACATGACAACAGTGGAACTGTTTGACCATGCAATTCAAAAAGTTCTAAATCATAAACATCGTTGTTATAAGGTTCGAACCCGATGGAAAATATGATCTTTAAGAATTACAGTACTGTACATTTATGATCATTAATATTCGGACTAAAACCACAAGAGGCTATGACAATGAACTCCAACAGAAGAAAAGAAACTAGCATTCTCCGACTATAATCTGAAAACATTGATTCAATGCTATTTGTGATACTATAACTAATAAAGTGAAGGGGCAACTTCATTAGAAAAAAAAAAAACATTTTGACCTTTGTTTCTCAAATACATACAATGAGGGTGATGCATTATCAGTAGTACACTATCACCTTTCGTTTATCATCAAAACCACCCGGCTTTGGGTCATTTTGTCCCAAAAAAACCACTGATAAATGAGAAAGGTGACAGTGTGTTCCTGATAAAACCATCACCTTTTTCATTGTAAATCCGGGTGTTTTTCATTAATATGAAAGGTGACGGTGTGTTACTATAACCCCTCACCTTTAGGAGGGGTTTTTGATAGCGAAAAGTCAAAATAGATATGTAAATAATGTTTCCCTAAACAGAAAGGTGTTTAAGCTACATTTGTGTCAATCAACAATGAAAACTGCATCTATATAATAAAATGGATAAATAGCTATTGATGATAGCAAACAGACAGAGCCATAAGAATAATTGTTGTTGGCAAAATGTAAACAAGAAGTTCTGAAACCCCCAAGTTCTCACTGACCCTAAATCAGAAATAAGAACATAATGTTGTGAATCATTGTCGTGGAATTCGATATAGGATCACTTATTCTACCCGATTACATGATGCTATGAACAAAATATAATTCAGAACAGCAAATTTGAGAAATCAAACTAAACATTATAAACAGTTACCTCAATCCACTACAATAGGGTCAGTCGTAGTTGTTGTTTATCTTTTTGTTTGATATGTTGTATGTCCCATCTACCGGAATCTCGAATATCCGGTAGATGTGGTGCTCGCCTTTGGCAGTGTGACCGGTTGGAGCTATCTGTCGGCGGTTCTTTCTGGAATGTCGATTCGATAGACCGACTTGGTAGTTGGTTTCTAGGCGCTGCGTCGCCCTGTTTGAGAGCTATCATCTCGTTGGTCGTTTTTCGGGTTCTCGAGAAAGGCCAACGGATGCAACGCTTGTTCGGTTTGCTGTGTAAGGCTTATTAAGGTTTCAATGAAACTTTATTTCAAAAAAAAAAAGATAAAGACTGAAAACGACCATTGACCCATTTCCAATGCAAGATCTAGGTGGGTTTTTGTCAAGAAAAAGGTGGGTGAAACAATATGTATTCCTTACTAAAAGTCGTTCGAGGGTGTGTTATAGGAGCTATCCCTAACTTAGGTTTTTGTTTACATCTTGATCGATTTGATCCTGAAATATGCAGTGTAACTGTGCAAGTTTTAGGATAAAAAAACGAAAATGACGACCACTGACCCGTCTCCAATGCAACTAGGTAGGTGTCAACTAGCAACCAAGCATCTACATTTTTAACTTGTAAGAACATCCCTACTGATAGCATTGCCAATGCCAAATTTTCTCTCATTGAGGTAACGCTAGAAAGATGCAAGAAATACATTAAAAAAGATAAAAAGAATTAACACGTGTCACAAGGAGAGAGGTTAAGGCGCCCGGTTGTTGAGCGTCAATGCTCGGTGGAATGTTGGCGCTAACCCTCCCAACGGCTATATAGCATACCCTCGATGGGGATGCTCTAATGATCCCAGTTTGACAATAAGGGGAAGAAGAAACATGTCTAAACATATCTCATGGTTCACAGACCAAAACTGTTCCTATCAATCCAAATCCTAGGTAACAAGTCTTGTCTTACATACCTTGTGAAGTTGGACATTAAGCAAATAAAAAATCAGTTATCACATTGTCAGACAAAACATAGGTTCTGTAACTCTACTCAGAAAATTAGCACACCTCCATGAATGGCATTGATGGACCCCAAGTTGCATCTTCTCCATCATCATGTTGATGATAGACTTGCTAGGAGTCAATGGTAATAAGATCCATGTCAATGGTTCCTGAAACAGAAAATAGAATTACAGTGCTGAATTCAGAAAAGAGAATATGTTGTGTTAAACAATGCTTGAACATTTTGTCGAAATAATATGAGAGCATCCACAGTGGGCAGGGCGATTAGTTCCGATAGAATCCGGCCAAATATGCCCTTACATTAATAGCCATTAATGTACTCTGTGGCTAAATTTGGAAGGGAAAAATGCAAGTACACAATAAACGAGGTTATATGTTAATGTTGGGATAATTGCGAAAAAAAAATATCATAAGATATATATTTTTTGTAAACTGTAACCCTATTCTTTGATCATGGTTTTGCAAAACCATGAACTTGTCTTTTCATTGCGACTTGTATAAAATGACAATTTTACTCCTACATTTAGATTTTTAAAATAATAAGTAAGAAAAAACACATTTTCATATCTCCTTTGTACCGCACAAAGAGTAAGAAATTTAAGGGATATGAAAATTTATTCTTTAATTATTATTTTTTAAAATATAAATTTCTAAATGTAAATAGTCGTAAAGTTTATTTATTTATTTCCTTTTCCCCCATGGTTTCAAAGAATAGAAGTATAAGGCCAACCATAAAATTAAGAGGAAAAACAACATCACAACCCCATATCATAATATGATCTTACCTCAAATCATAATGTGATCTCTTACAGAATCACAAACTGACGGTATATCATCTGGTGCTTCCCGAAGCCTCGCAATCTATTTATCACCAAACCTAGTTTTGGAGCACAGCACGTTGATCATGATTATGGGCAACAACTTAGCCTAAATTATCAACAAAATAAAATTTCTGAGGAAACAGTTTAATATGGTAAAACTGATTTATGCTGGTTAGTTTCATTTGCTTACCTGTCAAATTAGGATGTTTTTAAGCTAACAGTCCTATTTGAACCCCTATTTGAACATTATAATCCCCATAAAGATCATGTATGTAGGTAAGGATTCGTTGAATGTAAGAAAGCTTCTACATGAAAACAGTGGAACTGTTTGACCATGCAATTCAAAAAGTTCTAAATTATAAACATTGTTGTTATAAGGTTCTAACCTAATGGAAAATGTAATGTTAAAGAATTACAGTATTGTACATTTATGATCATTTATATTTGGACTAAAACCACTAGAGGCCATGACAATGAACTCCAACAGAAGCGAAGAAACTAGCATTCTCTGACTATAATCTGAAAACATTGATTCAATGCTATTTGTGATACTATAACTAATAAAGTGAAGGGGTAACTTCGTTAGGAAAAAAAACATTTTGACCTGTGTTTCTCAAATACACACCGTGAGGGTGATGCGTTATCAGTAATACACTATCACCTTTCGTTTATAATCAAAAACACCCGATTTTGGGTTATTTTGTTCCAAGAAACCACTGATAAATGAGAAAGGTGACAATGTTTTCCTGATAAAACCATCACCTTTTTCTGACTAAATCCGGACGGATAAATAGCTATTGATGATAGCAAACAGATAGAGAGCCATAAGAATAATTGTTGTGGGCAAAATGTAAAGAAGAAGTTCTGGAAGCACCCAAGTTCTCACTGACCACTTAAGTATTGGGGTCACGAGCAAAATGCAAATCAGAAATAAGAACATAATGTTGTGAACCATTGTCGAGGAATTCGATACAGACTATCTTATTCAACCCGATTACCAGTGTTCTAAATCGCGCGCTATCTCGGCGAAATAGCGGCGAGATCTCGGCAGAAATGGGTTGGCGCGAACGCGAAGAGGTAGCGGCTGGAAAAATCGGTCAACCCGAGTTGACTCGGTCAACTCACCGAGTTTACTCGGTCAACTCCCCTAAAACGGGTAAATCTGAAGGGAAAAAAAATAAATTTTAACTTTAACCTACTTAAAACTCACCTTAATCTCACACGTCAAACTTGTTTTCTTCTTCACCTTTCTTTATCAAAAGTTTGCTAGGGTTTGTGCTTCCTTTCTTCTACCAGGTATTTTTCTTGTATTTCTTTTTCTTTGTGGTAGCTTGTAGATTGGATGGAGTATTCCAGTAAATAAAAACAAAAGAAAGAGATGAAAGAGTTTGGAGTGTTTTGAAACAGAAAAAAAAAAGAGAAGAGGATTTGAAATTAGAAGACACGGCTGGTAAGAGAGCTTTTGGATTGTGTTGTGTGTGTAAGAAAGTGTAAGGGTTGTGGTAATAAAGCTGAAATTGGAAGAGAACCTTTTTGAAAGTTGAAATGGTTTTTTGTCTTCTTTCAAGTTCAACTTTACCTTTCACTTTCTTGGGTTATGTGTTGGCTTTCACGTGGATGAAATAATGATGTTAGTAGACCATTAACTTGGTTGGTGGAATGGTTTAAAAAAAACTTCATTGGTGGAATGACAATAAATGGCCGGCTGCATTAATAAACAAAATGAATTATGTGTTTCAAGTCTTTTATTTCTTCTCATATTGAAATATTCAATATTTTCTTAATAATGTATTATATATATATATATATATATATATATTTAATACAAAACGCGATTTACCGAGATCTCCCCGTTATATTGAAATATCCTTAACGGAGATCCGCCGATATTTCACCGCGAACGCTATTTAGAACCTTGCCGATTACTAGATGTTGTGAACCAAATATAATTCAGAACAGCAAATTTGAGAAATCAAACAAAACATTACAAACAATTACCTCAATACACCACAATAGGGTCAGTGTAGCATCCACACACAGAGGCACCTACAATTAGCTACCATCTTCTCAATATCTAATCAATGCATCTCAATTTAAGAACTGTTTCACCATTTCCATCAAATAAAACACAGAAAACACCAAATTGCTATGATCAACGCATAGAAAAAAGAAATTTAACCAAATGGGTTGAGATTTCTCGTCGAATTGGAGGTCTTGAGATTGAAAATCCAAGCTTGTATATGCTTTTCAAGCAATCCATCAAAACAATATAAAAAAAATTGCTAAAACCTCAAATGGGTACCTTACCATCTTCGTGTACAGATCGGAATCGAACTCAAACGCATCGTGGGTATCAAAATTAAGCCACTCTACTTCCATCTGAATCACCGGCGGCCCCGGAAATACATCGGAAACCTCTCAATCGCCGCACTTGACGTCTTAGCTGATTTTCTCCGGTGAAGGATGCGCATCTTCGGTGCTACTCGGTACTGCAACTCTCCGACCGCCGGTGAAGGAGGCGCATTGTCGGTGCTACTCGAGGCGGCGGAGATGGGAGTGGTGGCGGAGGTTCAGCCCCAACTCGCCTTGCAACTGTTAATGTGCGGTCGAGTCAGGGTTCCTTTGCCGCCAGATGTTTTGTGGGCTTTATGATTCATTTATGCTGAAAGCCCGTTAAATATGGCCCATTTCAGGGTTCATATCGAGGCCCAAGTGGTGTCTAAATTTGACATGTTTATTTATTTATATTGTTTTTGTCATATAAATGATGTAATTATTATTTATACCAATCTTATATGATTTTCCCGTTTTAGGACTGTTCGGAAGTAGTCCACAATTATGAATCTCTACTGATCATCGATATAATTGCTGATGACGATAAGTCAGGCCGAAACCAATAATGTATCGGAATGAGGGTGGTGCAGGGTCTGACTAAAACATCCCTCTTGGATCCAGTGGATGTCGTTCTCCCTCCGATAGTCATTGAAGGCTACAAAAGCGATGCGAGGTTGAAATCGAAAGAGATCAGAGATACTCCTGTCAATACTTGATGGATCCACGATTACCGACAAACTAGTGAGGATGTGGAGTTAGTTGCCCTCTCACTAAACCCAATCAAACTCATTAGGGCAGACAGGATGTTTACCACCCATACCTGTATCCAAGGTTGTAAATGGCGCTAGGCGTTAGTCGGACGGTGAGGACCCCTAAGCGTTAGGCGGGGACTAGTCGGGGCCTAGGCGGATTTAACTTTTTAATATTTTTAATTATTAATAAATATATATTACACAAATATAATAAAAAATTCAAAATATAAACTATATTTGTATGATATAGAAAAACATAAAGTATCAAATTACAAAATTCTAAACCAAATAATGCTCTCATTTTGATTTTATTCTTTATTTTAATAGAAATATAAATTATGATAATGAACCACCAAAGAGGGACACATGTCATATTCTTTTTATCAAGAAATTCAAGACCATTACAAACATATCGTCCATCTCATTTTTTCATCTCTTTTTCAAATGTCCGATTTCACAAACCAGAGTCCCAAATATTTTACTAATCGGGTGGGAAGACGAGTCGGGTGGTTTTCAGATTTTGGGACCTAGACGAGATGGCGAGTCGGGTGTTCTTTAGAATTTTGGGGCCTAGGCGAGGACTTTTACAACCATACCTGTATCCCTACCGTCGCAATTAGAATCTTCTAGGTTCCATGTATAATGTAATTATTATTTCTACCAGTCTTATATGATTTTCCTGTTCTATGTCTATTAGGAAGTAGTGCACATTTTAGTTTTAATTTTCAGTTTATGTGTCATTTGTTTACAAACCGTAGTGTTATCGTTTTTTGTCTTAGAATATGTTAAACAGAGACCTACATGATCTTGTTTTCTATACTATCTCTTTTTAAGAATAATGTTTATGCACCTTTTGTTAAAAAAATCCTTTAATCAAAAAATAATAATAAGGATAATAAAAGACATTTTTATTTCTCATAATTAAATGAATTGGGGTTTAAAATATCATTTCTTTAGGGTTTTCTGTACCTCACCCTCCTCCTTACTACTGTATGCCACAATCATCGTCGGCACCACCCAATCAGTCTTTGCCACATCACATTCGGCTCCACCGATGGCCCCCACCTCCCTAGAGACCCTCGTGACGATTCCTTTATCTGAGAAAGTTGTCCCCATACCGAGTTCTCAGGCGACAATGAATGCTTGGCTCGAGAATGCCTCATGTCCTATCCCATCATCACCAAGCGACCTCCGAACCTCCACCCCCCCCCCCCCCCCCCCCCCGCAAACTCGGCCCAGGCCGATCCAGGAAGAATCCATCCTTCATCTTGACCGCGACCCACATGAAGACTGTTCACCGGTACCCCCCCATCATTTATCGCCATCGCCACCAATCAGAGAGGTGATCGAACCCCCACCCTTTTCGAATGACCCTGACTTGTAGAAGGCACCCCCTAACCCCACTATTTTTCCTGGTTGGGGAGGCCTGCTTAATTTTTAAGGTGTACCTAGTTGGCTCATCTAGGGGAGCGGAGGAGAATCCGATCCACCCCGGCCCTAGAGGCTCAAATGCCAGTATGACTTGGAGTCTGAAATCCCAGCATGGCCCTGGAGGCTCAAATCCCAGCCTGCTCTCGATGGGAGACCCGACAACCCGGTAAATCCGCCCATAACCTGTCGCTACCCGGGAGGCCGGCACAATGTCCTTTCCAGAGGGATTGAACGTCGTGCCTGAACTATCGACCATCCACCGAACCTGCTACATCACCCGACAACGGATCAGGGAATGGAACATATGTAGTGGGATTAATCCTTACAGCCACTGGTGGGAAGGCAACATAGTCCGCTGGCAATCCAACGCCTGAATCCTCTCACCCATATCGGGTTTTGCCAGTCGGCCTCCTCCTCACCCCACCACCGATCCAGAACCTTCTACCTAAAGCATCATCACCATTGGGGACGGGATGCGTTGTGTCCAACCCATCCAACCGACCCCTTGAGGAGAGACGAATTCTAGAACTTGGAGAGGCAGAAGCAATACAAAACCTCATGTCTAACTTGGAGTCCTCTTCGGACTACACAAGATGCTTGGAAGTTTCCAAAGCCCTCCTCATAGCTCTAACGGCGGATCCACCAGAGGGAAGGAAAGCAAACTCACAGGTCCTAACTATGACCAAGACGAGACCCATCCAACGACCTCGTTAAAGTCCATGAGTGGCCTCACCAACACTCTTATTTACCTATGCATGTCCAACAAATTAAAGAAAGAAAAAAAAACTTTACAAGGCTCTTTTTTTTTCTTTTCCAAAACTGTAAGATGCATGCCCATTACCATTTTTTTCCATTGTTAGTAATTACATGGTACATGAAGGTTCTTAAATAAAATTGTTATAATCACATCATAAGTTATTCCACACTCAATTATTTAAGTATAAGATCACAATTGCCACCCATTTGATTTTGCTTTTCTCCAACCAAATTGCAAAGGGTATCGCTCAAAAAAGTCCTCTTTTGCCTTCCCTTTGAAACAAGAGGACTTAATTGATGACTTAATTAGGAAATCAAAATCAACAAAGAATTTCAATATGATTATGAGCTAGTGAGAATCCACTGTCTATAGGTTGTTGATTGAAGCACAAAATGACCTTTGTGTAAGGCTATTTTTCCTAGTACAAAGGATATATTCTCATAGGGTTTCTATGATTGTGGGTATCAACTATGAACTTTTAATTTTTAAGAGTTTAGTGTGAATGTCCCTTTAGCATATAACATGAAAATGAAGCATTTAGGGCTTTAACTAAGATCATTAAGTTAATACTAATATGTCAAAAATGGACTTGATTCCCAATCATGTCATGAGAACATTATCTCTAAAGATGAGATGGGAATCAGCATGCTCAAAAAAATAATATAAATCCCTCCTGTCCAACTTCAATTCCTAAAACCATATTTAACGCCACACGAATTTGGCGGAAGTTTAGGATACGTTTAGGTGAATCGCACAACTTGTAAGCGAAAGATTCTTCGGTAGGTGAATTTTATGCAAGAGAGAAGACGAAGAAAGGGTTGTGGACAACTGCGATGCGACAAGTGCAGGACTGGGTGGATACATGTGGGAGGTTGGGCGAGTCGCTTGTGTAAACTCGAATAATCGCCTCCAACATTGAAGATGCTAATTATGTAAATAAAAGATCACACAAATAGTTTGTAGACTTTATTTACAAACAAACTGTTTCTTATATTTTTAAAGACTAAAACACGAGATTTGAAGGACAAAAGGTCGTGGACAATTGCGACTCGACAAATGTGGGACTTGGCGAATACCTATGGAGGTTGGGTGAGTCGCCTGTGTTAGGCCGAATAATAGTCTCAAACATTAAAGATACTATATGTAATTCGTATTAATGTAAATAAAAAATCAAAGAAATAATTAGTAGGCTTTACCTACAAACAAATTCGATTCTTATATTTGAAAATTGACAACCAGATTTTTGAAGATTGTAGCACGAAATTTGAACTATAACATACGTACATAATTTGGATATTAAACTAAAGAAAAAACTCTTAAATTGATGGTTGATGAACCCACTCCATTACCAACACATAGAGATGCCATATTTGTTCTACACAATGTGAGCCTGTGGTGGCAAATAGAGCCCTAGCTACAAACAAGACCATAATCATAATTAATCTAACATGATCTAGAGATTAACAAAACGCTAAAAATTAAGACAAAGCTGAGGTTATTAATAATTAAACAAAAGCAAGCTATGTATATAGCTGCACATAATGTTCCCCAGACTTGGTTGCGTGGCCATGTTTACCTAGGGTTTGGCACCAATTCATGGGTTATAAACTTATAATAACTTGCATATATTTGAATAAATACAAAAAAACATCAAACATGATATCTAGGAGATCTTTGCAGTACTGTTTGTCCTGAGATTATATATTAATTAATTAAGCAGATATTATCCCATAACAAGCCGGCAGCAAAACGAATTATCGGGAAAAAGCAGCTTCGGAGTTCATAAACAATTAGGATTAAGTCAAATTTAACTTTGAGACGTAAGAGAACGATTATAGTAACGAAATGGATATCAACATAATATGTTAAAATTCAAATCTATATCTGATTTATTTATTTTGTATCACAAATGAACTTGTTTTGTTAATTGGTAAAATTCTCTCAAACTTATTGTGTCCTTTCAATAGTGTCTGAACTGTACTTACCATCTTATGTTATCCAAGAGTATCTCCAAATATTCCAAATGTTCTCCGGTGTGGTGGTGTTCGGTCTTCACCGTTCACATCACCGATGTGGTTGGACCTTTGGGTCGGGAGCTGTTGGGCCCGGTTTGGGAGCTGTCGGGCCTAGGTTCTTTTGGGCTTGGGTTAGGCACTGTCGGGCTTGTGTTGGGCGCAAGCGGGCCCGGGTCGGGCAGAGACGAGCCCGAGTCGGGTGCAGTCGGGCCTGGGTCGGCAGCGGCTTCTCGTGGTGGCGAGCTGTTCTTCGGTTCCTTTCGAGGTGACTTCAGGTGGCTTGTTTCAGATCTATCGTGGGAAGCGTTTCTGTTTTCGGATTCGTTGCGCGTCTGGACTTGTCCCTCGTCGTCGCGGATGGTAATCTTCGTATTACCTTTTATTTTATCTGTGACTTGTTGGATATATGCTCTTTCCTGTATGCAGGATCGTCGTGTTTTCCGTACTTTCCCTACCCTTTGTTGGAGGGGTTCGTCATTCTTTAGGTGTTGACTTTTGACGGGTTGTACTGGGTCTTTTGGCCTTGGAATCTGTGCAGTCCTGTTTCTTTGGGTTTGAGTTCCGGGGATCTTTCTCTGGATTATCTCTGTCGATTTACGATGTTGG
Organism: Erodium maritimum; assembly: GCA_963921825.1. Lineage (NCBI taxonomy): Eukaryota > Viridiplantae > Streptophyta > Magnoliopsida > Geraniales > Geraniaceae > Erodium > Erodium maritimum. The sequence goes on along the minus strand of OY997590.1, from coordinate 3,307,436 downwards.
TCGTCGGCGTGTCGATGTCCATGAACTCGCTGAGTTTGGGTGCCGATGAGATACAACATTCTCCTCAAGCCCGGGTTAAGTTTTGGGTTTTCGGTGGAGGACGGCTTGCTTATTTGCGGTTCAAGGTTGCAAAATCTATGTTGTAGACCGTTTTTTTCTTTGTGCTTAATTGCTATTTCTGGGGTTTAGACTCACTTTTTATAGTTGTTTTGTATTGTGCTGAGATGATTGTCATATTAGGTTTTCAGACCATTGTTCTCCCTTGTTGGGCTTGTATTGGGGCGGTGCTTGTATGCCCGTTCTCGTGTGTCCTTTCTGTCTGGGCTGAAATTAGTTTGGTACTTATATTTGTAATTGGTCCGCCAATGGTGAGTTTTATAACATTGTTTGCTAATAAAAAAAAGTCTAATAATTAATATATCAAATAAACAGCCATATAGCTAGAGCAAATCAATCATTGTTCTTCACATTTCCTCCCCTTATCAACACCATATAGCCAATAATATTTAATATCCATCTAGAACAAGCTTCAATTCACTAAGATCTCGATGGAAAGAAGTTTGTACCGGGCATGAAAGCATTAAAATTATGAAATGGATACGAAGAAGCAAGCTGTGACTGATCATCATGATCATGACCTGAAGTGGCCGAACCAAGCTGAGCTCCGCCGCCGGCCACGGCGGCTAGGGCAATATTGGAATTATCAAGATTAGTAGAGTCAGGTCCTTGATCATATAAAATGCCTCTGAACACATGGCCTCCGATGTTCACCGATGTTTGGTAAGCATAATGGTCAGCTGAAACATCGATGGAGCTTACCTTAACACACCGGAATGTCGCCGGAAAGCTCGTCTCCGCCGGAAAACTCCCCGACCCTGATAAATTCTCCCCAATTGCACCACACCCTTTTGTCATTTTTTCGATCGGAGAGAAAAAAATGTATTAACGAAACAACAAATACAAACAGAATCCACGCAACAAGAACCTGGTATTATTGAAGTACTAACGGAAATCTCCACAACCCTAAAAAATTCTCCCCAATTGCACCACACCCTTTTGTCATTCTTTCGATCAGAGAAAAGAAAAAAAAAAACATATTAACAAAACAACAAATACAAACAGAATCCACACAAGAACCTTGAATTATTTAAGTACTAACGGAAAACTCCCCCACCCTAAAAGAATTCTCCCCAGTTGCACCACACCTTTTGTCATTTTTTCGATCAGAGAAAAAAATATAGTAACGAAACAACAAATACAAACAGAATCCACACAACAAGAACCTTGTATTATTTAAGTACTAATGGAAAGCCCCCCAACCCTAAAAAATTCTCCCCAATTACACGACACCCTTTTGTTATTTCTTTGATCGGACAGAAAAAAAAACATATTATCGAAGCAACAAATACGAACAAAAAAACCCCCAAAACTCTCAAAGAGCAAAACTAAACAAGCACAATCCACACAACAAGAACCTTGTATTATTTAAGTACTATAACGAAAACCCCCCAACCCTAAAACATTCTCCTCAATTACCCGACACCCTTTTGTTATTTCTTTGATCAGAGAGAAAAAAACGTATAACGAAGCAACAAATACGAACAAATCGAAAAACCCCAAAACTCTCAAAGAGCAAAGCTAAAGAAAACACAATCCACAACAAGAACCTAGTACTGAAGTACTAAAACACATATATGTTGAAGAGAAGCTAGGGCTTTCATTACTATATAGTGGTGATAGAGTGTAGAGGTGATTAGGGTACGATACCTTGAGTGGAGGGTATGGGTCTTTGGGGAGGGTTAGGTTGACTTTGGTGGCGCCTAGAAGAGGAAGGGAGCCAAGTACTCTTGATGTGGGTTTGGCACTGGAAGCCTTTAGTCTTACAGCAAGTTCTGCACCTTGTGTAGGCACAGTCCCTCTTGGATTGGTTTCCACAGTCTTGGCATCGGATTGTTGATGAGGACGACGACCCTCCTCCAAGTTGTCTCATCATCATTGTGAGTTTTGTGGCCTTTCATCTCCCACAAAACACATGGAGAGCCCCTTGATATATGTCTAATTTTATATTGGTTCACAGTTGATTGTATGTCTGAGTAAAGAAAGTACTGAACAAATCTGCTTACAAATATGTAGTGTCTTAAAAGATTGGGATGAAACTTGACTTGTTTTCTTTTTTTTATAGGGAAAATGACACATAACCATTATTAACTATCACGCTTTTTCACATCACCTCCTTAACTATTTTTTTTTGTGACATTTAACTCCCCTAACATCGTTTCTTTTTCACTTTACTCTTTTTTCATCCAAAACGGACGAAAATTGAACATGTGCACATCACAAGCTATTATTTTTTTTCTAAATCCCAAAACTACCCTTTTAACCCACAAAAACTAACTACCCTAACCTAAAAACCTAACTTCATCTCCCCACATTTTCTGTCCACCACGCCTCCACACCTTCTCAACCTCCTATCTCTAGCTCTTCTCTCAACCTCTCATCTCCACCACCACCATCACAACGTCTTCTTCAATTTGGTTTTACTTTTCTTTTTGTTTAGATTTAGTTCTTCAATTTCAAGGCTTTTAAGGATGTGCTTGTTGGGTATGATGGGCACATATGAGCAACAATTTTGTTTGATGAGATTTAGTTCTCTGCAATTTCTTTTAAATTTTTTGGGGAATGTGGCAACAATCAGTATTGATTTCGGCAACATTGTATGTTTATGAAAAAGGCTCAACAACTCATTTGGATCAAAGCATGTTTCTCGATTCATTTTGATTTGAGTTTCATCTTCATCTATTTCCCGGCCATGGATTCAAGTAATAGAGAGATGTAAAGATGGAGATGGAGATTTTTGGTCTTGGTTGACATTTGAGTTCTCTGATTTTTTTTCTTCTTTTGAAACAATTGAGTGAAGATGTAGAGAGATATGTAAAGATGGAGTAAGTGGAGGGTATTTTACTAAGTCGGCAACGTTTCAAAGTTGTTGGGTATTTTTCTAGTTAATATAGACATTTCAAAGTTTTGGGGTTTTGCTAAGTCAATGGCATCATTGTGAAAATTTGATGATAAATGGAGGGTATTTTCGACTTTTGACGTTAATTGGATGGAAAGAACAACGTTAGACTAAAATGAAAAAAATAAAGTTAGGGGAGTTAAATGTCACAAAAAATAGTTAGGGGGTGATGTGAAAAAACGTGATAGTTAGCTAGGGTTATGTGTCATTTTCCCTTTTTTTATAGGGATAATTTCACCTCAGTACTTTAAATCTTTCATATTTCATTAGAGTACCTAATTTTTTTTTGTATCACCTCAGTACCCTAAACTTTCATTAATTCATTTAGAATACCCTAAATCTTTTTTGTGTCACTTCGGTAACCTAAACTTTCATTAATTCCATTTTAGTACCCACCGTTAACTTTACATATGATTTTCCATCCAAAGCAGGTAAAATGACCATACTAACTCTCACCAACAACCAAAATTATGGTAAAGTTAACGGTGGATATTAAAATGAAATTAAAGAAAGTTTAGGGTACTAAAATGGAATTAATAAAAGTTTAGGATACTGAGGTGACACAAAAAAGATTTAAGGTACTCTAAATGAAATATGAAAGATTTAGAGTACTGAGATGACACAAAAAAGATTTATGACACTCTAATTGAAATATGAAAGATTTAGTGTACTGAGATGGAATTAACCATTTTTTATATAAGTCTGGCCTAATTAGACTCTGATTCAGCCCAAATTTAACTATAAAACTATAGCCCATCCCCTTTTACATACCTCCCTCTTTCCCCCGTTTGTCTCCTCTCGTCCTTATCCTTTTCTCCCTCGATCACGGTCTCTTTCAAGCCCCCAAATCGTCTTTTCTAGTTGTTGTTTTGGCCTCTTTAGTTTCTGGTTGGGGCTGAATCGAGTTCACAAGAAGGCGACCCTCTCTCTTTTGCTCCTTCTTTCTTTCCCCCTCCCTTCTTCCTGACCCGGCCTGGTATATCCTTTCTATTTTCTCTCCGGCTTTCTCTTTCCAGATCTAGGGTTTTGTCCCAGATCTGGTCGCATCCCTTCTCTTCGAAGCTCTTCTATCTTGTTTCGATTATTTACCTCCTATCTTCTCTTCCGATAGAGATATGAGACTTCATAATCGAACTCTCCTCCTGGATCGCCGCGGGTGTTGGCTTCAGCGGGTTATTTCTCTAATAGTCGAGCTAGCAGACAGATTTACGCTAAGGATGATGGTGGGGCGATTTCTCCGTTGCTCGCTGTCGTTTGTTGGGCCCGACTCATGCTCTCTTCTTTCCGACGTCGAGATCAGACGTCAATCCTTTTTCTCTTCTCGGTGTTGTTGGCCTCGGGGGTGCCCTTTGGTGCTGAGATTGTTGAGGCGGTGATGTTGCTTTGTCTTTAGTTCGTGCAAGTTTGGCTTTGCAGCGGTGGTTTGGGTGAGGTATCGTCTTCTAGGGTTTTTTCTCTTTTGGTTGGGCTTGGTTTTAGTCCCAACGGGCCAGGGGCCCGAGTTTTATTGTTTTCGGCTCTTCAAGGTTGTTAAATCCCAGTTCCCATACATGTGTTTGTTTTTATCATTCATTTGTTGGGCTTCAAGTTTGTTAAATCAAGGTATAGCCTTGTGTTAAACCCTTTCTTGTACTATTGTTTCAGACTTTGTGGCTCGTCTCTGTAGTTTGTAATTCTGAGGAATCATATCCTCATTTCTGCCTTGATCTTCCAAGGCTTAAACTCTCAATATATTTGTTAATTAAAAAAAGAGCACCTATAATGATGGTCGATTTCACATGGGTCATTCGGTCGTGATTGGAATCGATTCCGAAGTGGCGATTCGGAACATAATCACTAGATGTCATGAGGAAAGTGATGTAGAGCGTATAACGGAGAGAGAGCTCTTTATCAATTTTGCTGATTCATAATAAATACCGAACAAGATAGTATGATTTTCCAACTCGTTTTTGCTTTATGAAAAAATATGTCTTACAATCAAAGCCTCATATGCTTATATAGCGAAACTAAACCCAAAAATTCTAATACAATAAGGAAACTAAAACAATAAAGAAATCTCAAGTCAAAGTCCTAATACGAAAAGAGGAAATCTCAAATCCTGAAATAAAGAGGAAATAAACATCCGGACTCCAAATGTACAAATTTTCCCCTCCAGATGACTTCGAATGACCGAAAAACATCTTTGGTCATCGCTTTGCTCGAAAGCCCGTTTCGACCCGAAAAATACTAGAGTTTCGTCGAATTCAGACACCAACGCCTTTTCGGTTCCTCCAATATATTCTCACTTTGCATCAAAAAGAGAAGAAAGTGGGCCTAGGAGAAATATGGGAGAAATTTGCATAATAGCCTTACTTTGAAATATTTCTCACTTTGCATCAAAAAGAGAAGAAAGTGGGCCTAGGAGAAATATGGGAGAAATTTGCATAATAGCCTTACTTTGAAATATCAATGCATCATATTCCATACTATATGCTTCAAATTTACGTTTGTGGCGAAGTTACAATGTTACCCTTAAAAAGATCCCGATCAGTTAAATGGAATACTCAGGTCGATTAGCAAAATATCTGATCCAGTACAGATTTTATCCGATCGAATAAAATCTGGATACTCTTCATTAAGAGCAAATCCTAGTTTCTCTTCTATATGAAGGCTAATGCGCAAAGATTAATTTGAGATCAAACTATCCCCGGAGACTAGACAACAAAAATAAATTCTTCAGAATAAGGTTATTCTTAAATGTGAATGATCAGTAATTTCGCCAACCGACGGAAGGAGAAGAATGTTTTCTTTCGCCTGTTTCGATTGAATCGACTCTACTGCAAACGCTTTGAGAGTACCAAGCATGTGTATCAAACAAACAAATCAAGCTACTCATCTTGTTTTTTTGCTCTAGTCATTACTTGAACTATCCCATTCTGTATTCTCTCTTCATTTACCTTTACCGATGATGACCTCTAGCTCCACCATCCCATCTCCATCTCCATCTCCATCTCCATCTCCATCTCCATCAACTACTTTTGTCTTGCTCTTGCTCTCTTTTTATCAGTACATGCTACAAAAGGCTATCTTATAGATATAGAGTTTTCAATTTTCCTGTTCTAGTACCGGTGGTGATGCTTTTGGGTTTTGAGTTTGTGGGTATCTATATATAGCTTCTAGCTACTTGTATACTCTTAAATAGTTAAATTCTACTTTATTAAGTGTTATCAATAAGGGTTTTTACATTTTATTTGGGATCCTCATGAGCTCTCTCTCCATAAGCACAAATTTGGAATTTTTTTTATCAGTAAAAACAAATTTAAATTACTGACTCTTTGAAATGAAGAGCACATAAATGAAGAATACAACCTACGAGCATTCTAAACTGAAACCTCAATAAACCAGGCCCTAATACTTGGTGAAGAAGACTTACAACCACAAACCAACAAGGTACAACCTCTGGAAAATATTAACACCATGAACCTAACCAACAAAGAACCAAACAACAAGGTTCTAAAAGTCGCTAGGTGTAGTCAGACGGTTAGGTCATTCGGGGATTAATTGGATTTGAATTTTTTATTTTTAATATATATATTATTATATATAGAAATAAAATATGAATTTCATTATATTAAAAATGGTAACAAATATTTAAAATATCTAAAAAAGTAACACCAAACAATTCAAAAGCACAATCCTTAATATCACCAACACCAAACAACTCTACATAACCATCTAATTATTTTAATTGAGTCAGTATACTACGCAAAATTGTTGTAGCCGCCTAGGCGGCTAGGCGGGTCGGCTAGGCGTAGGCGCGCGCCTAGGCGACGTCCAGTCGGGATTTTTAGAACACTGCCAAACAGATAAGGGTCGAGTACCCAAATTTCTCTACCATGAAGCACTAACCAAAATCAGACTTAGAACATACAGAAAAAGCAACATGAATTTGGAACCTTTATTTTTATATTAGTTGCTAAAGTATTGAATTGAATACTCATAAAGCTCAAAACATGCACACACAAAATGTTGACACTCGTGTATGATTTTGGTGTTGTGAAAGGCCAATGAAAAACTATCAAAATGAAAGGACAGAAACTCATTTCAACAAATCAACGATGAAAATCAAGTTGTAGAACACAGTTTCCATCAGATCTCCCATATATACGGGTTGCTTTTGCTATTTCACTTTGTAGTACAGTCCATGGGTGATGATGATGATGTGATAGACCTTCCACGATCACGAATTGAATCTAAGAAAAACAAAGAAGAGATGAACGGAAAAATGGACGTTGTTCGGTGAACCGATCGACAGTTGACGATTTGATCGATGATTTTTTTTAACACATACGTGAAAATATTATTATGAAAACAGAAAAGAAAAATGATTAGATATAGTTTTGGACATGTACGAAACGTTCATCTAATAACTCAAATGTCCGGCTAATCCAGATGATAATTTAGTGGGTCTATCCCTATTCTTATGGGGATGTGCATCTATAACTTTTTCTGACTCGACTCGGGTGGACTTGTTTTGCCTAACAAACACACTAGGACTGGTCCCTCAGTCTCAAGGCATGTGTTGTCTGACGAACACACTGGTCCCTCGGTGGAGATCCTTAAGGGAAGCTGAGGACGATGCCAGACATTCAAGAGGGTTCCTAGAAAAATGAGGATACTTGGGATCGAGCTATTTCAGATCCTACTAGGACGAGATGGGTCTCCTAAACAACGTACCCCTCTCCCATCTGATACTCATTGGAACTGGATTGTTTTTTGGGAGCAACAAGGGCTCATGTTCATGAACCATGACAATGTAATGTCGCTGTCAACTTCCCACCAACTTCTTAGTCCAAATATTTGTAATTCTAATCGGGGGCTGAGAGGACCTAACACGGAGATGCGCAATACTCGAAACCATTCTCGTCCTCCCAATAAAAATGGTGTTCTGTAAAGCGAAGGAGGAGGCGTGGGACCACGGAAAAGAAATTGCATGTGGTGGTGGGTTTGGGGAGCACCTTCGATCCCCTCCCTAACCGTTCTAGAAGGGGATCTAGAGGGTGAGCGCCGGAATAGATAGAGGAAGAGATGATATGATAGAGTGATAGTGGATGGACGGAACAGAGTTCAAGAAGGAGGCGTCAATACTTACGACAACTTAGAACTCTAAGAGAAGGAAAAAGAATCGCCAGAGATTTTATTTAATGATTTTGTTGTCAAATATGCATAGGCAATGAACTACAGATGAAACCTTCATATATAAATTATAAATATATAAATTACCTATATTAAAAAATATCAATGAAAAAAATTATTTTTGAGAAGGAATGAAAATATTATTAATTTAAACGTTCAGGTGATCGCAAAACTGTTTTTACCGTACAACCAAATACTATTGCAATATTGAAAAACAATGACTGAAAAGTAGTTGTTGCTCTAGGCATAAGGGCGGTCGGAGGGGGGGGGGGGAGGGGGGGATTGCGGTACCATCCGAAGACACCGATACAGCATACGCCAACCAAAAGACACTGATCGAGCAGACCAAGTGAGAAGAGTGTAGTGGTGGACTGATATCTCCCCCGGAGAGTCAGCGTGCGTCGTCCTCCCTTGACTGATAATTGCAGGGCTCCTAAACACGGTAGTGCTGACCCCGAACTGGTAGGAGAGAATCCTGTCGACAGTTGGTGGAACCGTTGCCACCATCTAGCCAGAGAGAGGGTACCGTCGACCAACCTCTCCCTGGGCCTTCATGGGATCATTCCTGGAGGCGGGGGTGCTTGTTGTCAAACCCGCTTCGTTGAAAAGTGTAGTAAAGTGCAAATTGAAACGTCGAGGTGTGAAAGTGTAACAATTAAAGTTTGAGAAGGAAAAATCAAAAAAAAAGGAAAAAGAAGAAGGCAAAAAGAGCTGGACTTGGAAGGGTACTGGACCGGGCCCATTCACAGTTTCGGCCGGCCCAATTCGGGTGATGTTCAAGGCCTGGCCCAAGAAGGTTAAGCTTTATATTGGAGGAAACCCTAGATGAGGGTTACTGTTCACCTCCCCTGTTCCCTTTCCTCTCTCTGCGCGATTCCGAGCAGAGCTCGCCGCCGCTCCTCCCGTCCCCGTTTTCTCGCCGTCCTCCCACCGCCGCGCAGCAGCCACGCCCTCAAGCTCCTCTCCACCTTCATCAGTGCCCTCGTCTCCGTCTACAAGCCGAGCAGGAGCGACCTCGAACCGGCGCCGGAGATCCGTCCGCTCGGATTCGTCCTCTCCAGGCAGAATCGAGCCCTCTCCCTCCTGTCTTCTTCTTCTCCGGCCTCTCTCATCTCGTTTCCGAGCTTTCCCGAGCTCGATGCGTACGGGTTCGGTCGGAAACCCTCGCCGGCGACCTCGAGGCGTCGGATCTGAGCCAAGGGCGAGTCTTGGTTCTCGCCTGAACCACCGCCGCCACGACCTCGGGTTCGTCGTGGACCTGCCGCCGTCCTCCGTCTCTCTCTCGTCGTCGCCGCACCTCACCAGCCACCGTAGAAGACCGCCGGAGCAACCTTTGCTCGCCGGCGACCCGTCCAGCTCAGGTCGATCTCACCAGGCCAGACTGGGCAGAGCAGAATCGGGCCTTGGGCCAAAAGAGAACCGGGCCTTGGGCCAGAAACGAGCTGGGCCGAAAAGACCTTTGGCCCGTGGGAAGAATCGGGCCAGCCAGACCAGAAGATGGGCCTTGGCCCATTGTGGACTCGAGCCTTGGGCCCAGTTGGACTTCAAGACCGGGTCTGGACCAGGTTCGGGTTCGGATTAGTTGGACTTCAAGACCGGGTCTGGACCAGATTTGATTGTCTGGTAGAGGAGCCTTGGCAAAGCCCTCGGATTAGTTGCGTGTTAGGATCACATGCTTGGTTGTTGATTGCTTAGTGGATAGGCTAAAGAGTCTAATGAAACTAGTGGATTTGCATGTGTAAATGCTCTCTTGAAGGTTTCTATGATTAGTTGATTATACTCGTACTTGCTCGTTGATTGCATTCGAATGATTACTTGATTTACTTGAATGGTTGTTTGGAGCATCGAGTATGACTGGTTGTACCGGGCGGTGCAATCAGGTGATCGATGCCCCGGTGGTTCGAAACTGGTAAATGAACGGTAAGTTGGAATTGTGTGATTGGTGTGCTATGTTTGCGTGATTCGTGTACTGCTTGTTGTGGTGAATTGGTGATGTGTGAGCCATGTGTGGCATTGAATTGGTGGTTGTTGAGCTTGTATTATTTCGTGTTTCGGTTGAGTGCGTTATTCAATTATAAACTGCTTATTATTAAATTGTCCAAGTGTATGCTCTCCATGGGAGTAATACCTTGGTTCCCGAGGACATAAAATCCCTTGGAGACGTTTCTGAGAATCCCGATGATAAGCGCCCCGAAGGGTTGTTTCCGGTCGCCTCAATGTTATGCGTCTCCTCTGGATTTGAGGGAAAATCCGAGAGGACACATCATGTGGATCGGAGGGTGGAGACTTCATGTGCCACGGCATTGGTTGATTTATCTATTACCTGTGTTTGTTAAGATGTTTGTGGTTGACTTTGTTGTTGATCTTATTGAGTTGAAGGTCCATCTTGTTATGTGTTTTCCCTACTGAGCGCAAGCTCACCCCTTCGAGTTTATGGTTGTGTTTACAGGTTTGGTTGAGGAGTAGAAGCTCGGGAGCTTCTCGGTGTGGGTGCGTGATAGAGACTTCGTACTTTTATTTTTAATGTGTTGAACAAAACTTGTGGAGGTTTATTATTACACCCCTGGAGGGTTATTGTGTTTTGAACTCAGTTTTTTCGGATTTGTTTCTATTATTGGAGACTTTCAGGAACTAAATGGTGATTTATTGATTTGTTGTCTTCTATTACTCGTCATGCCTCGGGTCCGGGCGATAACCGGATTTGGGGCGTGACAATTTGGTATCAGAGTCTGGTTTCATTTGAAACATGTGTCTTATGAACTGATTTTCAAACCTCGGACCGAAGTCAATTAGGTGGGTAGAGTTAGGGACTCTGAGTCTTGATTTGCTTTAAGAGTTGTTCTAAATGGAACCTTACACTACAATGTTTGCATTACTTGATTGGTGTCCTCTCCATAATGATCGGTGAAGCCGAATGGTTGAGATAAGAATTGGATTAACGGTCAATGACCGACCCGTTATGCATACATGGTAGGGTGAACCAACAGTTGGTGGTGGTGTTGCCCTTTGGCGTATTACTTCGAAAATTTTCAAGTTGTAGTTTGGTTCGGTTCAAGTTTCGACTTGTGATTGACTGTTGGTCTGGAGCATGAGTACTCCATGTGTGTTGATGTTGAGTGTTTTGGGTGGGGCACGAGAACCCCGAAACCCGTTGTATGAGAACTATGAGTGGGGTCGTCGAACCCGTGTCTTGACCTTTGGTGTTTGGGAGGCCATGAGAGCCTTGTTTGACTGTTGAGTCTTGAGTGGCCATGAGAGCCCGTGTTATTATTTGTGTTTGGATGGCCATGAGAGCCCGTGCTTTCGATTGTGTTTGGATGGCCATGAGAGTCCGTGTACCAAGGTTGGTGGTTGTGGCTGGCTTACGAGTTAGAGTCTCGGTAAGTTGCGAGCGTATGTTATTGTTGTGATTGGGACACGAGTATCCCCTATGCCCGTTGAGGTGGCGATTTTGGGACACGAGTATCCCCTATGCCCGTTGAGGTGGCGATTTTGGGACACGAGTATCCCCTATGCCCGCTGAGGTGGCGATTTTGGGACACGAGAATCCCGTAAGCCCGTGGAGGTGGCGAGTTTGGGGCACGAGTACCCCGTAATATTTTGGAAGCACGAGAACTCCGTTTGCGTTGTGTACTTTAGGAGCATGAGAACTCCCTTTTTTACTGTGTGATGTCTTTGGAAGAGCATGAGAACTCTGTGTACTTTTACCCTGTGAATTTGTGTTGATGTTGTCCCGCTTAAGCGGAGGGTTAAAGGGAAATACGGCTGGGTCATGCCAAATTTTTAGTAGAACTAAAACGTTTACACCATCACTGGTTGACTCAGGGGCGCCACTGTAGTTGAGCATGATGGTCCGATGTCCGGTTGTTACAATAAGGTTCGGGGACGCCTGAATCAGGTTGTAACAACATGAGATCGACACGAAAAGCTTGGGGTAAGAGTTAAGAAATGGAAATCTTTGGAAGGAAAGGAAAGGTTAAGGGTGATTATTGAACTGAATTGTGTTAAGTGTTAAACCCCTCTTTGTGAAAGGATACCCGAGCAAGGAGTATGCCTGTTGCTTTGTGCCTGGTGTGGTGTGATTGAATTTGAATCCTCCAGTGGGAGTGGATTTCTTTGGCTTGATTGAACCCTCATGTGGGAGTCGGTTGTGTGTTTGATTAAATCGTTGGTTGTTGTTGTGAGACGCATGGAGATGCGAGCTTGTATGCTATTATATATGAGTATATCTATACCTACTAAGCTTAAGAGCTGTAAAACCTTGGGTGACTTGTGAGACGCGCGTGTGCGTCCTTGTACTTGATCGAACCTCTATTTTGGTGTGAGACGCACGAGGTGCGGGTCTCTTGTTTACGTAAGTGTTACGTTTGACTTTGCGACTTACTTCTGATCCAAGCGGGATCCGGTGGAGACGCAGGAGAACGTCATGCTTGGGCAAATCGAACCGATTGGGTTAAACTGATTTGTGAACCTATAGTTGCTAAAGGCAATGAGATGGCGAGATGCCCCGTGTTTATATCCGGGAGAGTACCAAGAGCCGTCCAGTTGTGGGGCAGAGCCAGTCACCAGCTATCGCTTTGGCAGGGGCAGTGAGCGCCCAGGGAGCTACTCCTACAGAGCACGAGAGTTTTGGGAATAGACCGGTAGGGTCATCACCTAGAGTTCCTCCAGTCGCAGAGCCGACTCAAGCGACCCGATCGATGAGGTGGTTCGCGCAACGTTAGATGCGCTCAGCTTGATACTACAACACCAACACAAGAGTCCGTGCCTACCGCCGAAGCGGTCACTACCGAGATGCCAGGCCAGGTGGACGGTTACACGGCCCAGGCACTCAGAAGTCTTCTTCAGTTGAGTACAGCAGTTTGATCCGGGAGGTTGGACCCCGAGGCAGTTGTATTATGGTTGGAGTGGAGTACCCACAACCTTAATACGTTTAGAGTATTCGGTTATTCGTTGGAGATTATGTTCCGCGACCCCCCGACTGAGAGAGAAGCACAGTATTAATGGCAGTGTGTGCAGACCAGATTTGGAAATGGCTTTCACCCGTTCAGCGGACTGTCCTTGGGACAATATTTCCTTTGATCCAATCGAGATGACCGACACCGGCAGTTTTGGATCTGCATTGGAAGGGGATGACCGTCTATGAGTATTAGGCGAGACTCATGTCCCCGTATCGCTTCGCACCCGGGATGGTGCCGATCGAGAAGAGCCGTCGTAGGCATCTGAGAAGGGACTCAGTTCTCTTGGCACAGAGTGAGTCATTGCTTCAGAACCGTGGACGATTCAACACTAGTGGAGCAAACACTAGCGTTACAAAGGCAGGTTGGGAAACCGCCAAGGCGCGGAAGACCAGGCCGAGGCCGAGGGGCTTCTTGAGGTCGTCAGAGAGCCGAAATCCGTGGAGGCAGGGAACCTCAGGATTCTCCCATTCACAGACCCAGTCCGGTGAGGCACGATGGGTTGGAGAAGTAGCGTCCGTTGGACCTGCCTCGGTGGCATGAGTTGCTCCTACGCAAACAGTTGGAACGTTTAGGCCAAGAAGGCAGTTGAGTGACGGATCTACGAACCGTCCCACAGATCGATATACGAGAGTCGACAAGGGAATATGCTGGTATAGCAGTGAATTCTTTCACCCCATCGAGAAGAGGACCTCCGATGTGGCGGGGCCGAGCGTAGCTACCCACCGAGCCCGAGTGAGGACTTGATACCGATCTTGAGATCGCGTAGAGTACTCGTTACCAATTACATTTTGGATTTCGTGTCAGCTGACACTTGAGCATTACACTGGGTGTATTGGTTCGTGGTGACGTATTGATCGAGCGAGTTTAACACTGTTAAGCCCACCGGTGCTTTGACCACATCGACTAGAGGACTGGTAGTACCGACTAGCATCAGTGGGAGTCGGGAAGTGGAGTAACAGACGTAGTCAGATTGAAGGTTCTTTTCTTCTCCGACGGTGCGGATCGAATTTTAAGAACCGAGTGCTGAAACAGCAAGCGTTCATCGAACGCCATCAGCGACGAATGCCGAGCAGTGAAAGGCCGCAGCATTGACCAGTAAATGGTCCGACCGGTCACCGGAGATGACCGAGCAACGGTAAGATCAGTGTAGCGCAGCGGAAGCGTAGTGGGCCCATACCCACAGTAGTTGTAACCTACAGTTTCTTCTAACCCCGCTACAAGACTTAAGTTAAAAGATTCGAACCGGGGAGGCGTCGTTGTTCAAAATCTTCGATTAACGAGCGAAGGTGACACGAGTGTGTACCGTACGTAAGGAACTCAATGAAGGTGTATTTCTTACGTTATCCCCCGGAGGAATAAGCTTAACCATGAGGTTATGACCTAGAAGCGAGAGCACCTCGCGATAAACACCACCTACAGATAACTGAGGACGACTCCCACAAGCTTCAGGCCAGTAACAAGATGGCACCGAACGAGGAATTGTATGATAGGTCGGATTTTGTACCACGGGAGAGCACGGGAAAGATTAAGAGCTAACCGTTGTGGGTTTTGAATTGTCGATTAGCGAATGACGGAACCGCGCGAGTCTCTAAACTATTCAGGATTTCGAAGATCTCAGTACGTGTTGTTAACCCTTAAAGGGGCGACTTGGGTGGATTTGACTATAAGTTGGTTTATTGATAGCTCGTGAACGGTATAAAGGATACCGCCGGTCGGGATGACCTTTGACATTCGATCTGGGATCGTGTTTTGCCGTCAAGTGTAACGATCACACGTTCAAAGGTGGTATCTTGAAGGATGCCTACTTTCGACCAAGTACCAGTAAGGGGTTCTATTGGTCCGTGTTGTTGTACGTTGTTTGTCCAATGAATCGTTGGTAGAGTTCATGGCGGGACTGAACCATGCATCGATTTTGAGAACCATTGTCTTGTGTTTGGAGGATTCAGGTGAGATGACTTGTGAAGTGGTTGGTCAGATGTTGAGGACTAATATTGTTGTCAAGAGAAATATCGCGAGTTGGATAACCTCTTCGACTGATCACAGTGAGATGTGGTTGGCTTACCGCGAGCTGTGTTTGTGGTACGTGATGTGTAACTGACCCGTACCAGGTTGAGGACCGTGTTCAGGGTTAACCGTTGTGACAGATGTGCGTGATGTTGGCTGTGTGCGAGGCACGTTTGTGCTTTATCGTTTACCCTGGGTGTGTGATGACCTGTAAATTGTTGTGGTTGCAGTTGGTGTGGGTTCGTTCAACCGTGCTGTGTGTGTGTAGTGGGGTTCTGAGTCGAGGAGGGTGGTTACGTGTTCCGTGGGGGTTAGTTGTGTGACGCACCCATATGCCAGACTTAGCATGACGGGAGGTGTTGAGTAAGTTATGTTTGATGCATGCCGCTTTTCGACTTTATGACGGTACACGGTACCCGTTGCTTGGCAGAGGTATACTTACTTTTCTCGGGATGTGATGAAACGAGCGATTGTTCCCAAACCCCGCAGTGGTTATGAGGACCTTTGTTTGGATGATCACGTTTGTGTGTTGCTTGCTCGTCTTGAGGGTGTTAGGTCGGGACAAGACCTGTTTGGAGTTCTAGTGTGAACTATTCGGGAGACGGTTACTAAAGAGAAGTTGAGGAGTCAAACCTTCGGATGGCTCCGTCCTTGTCCGCTTTTCGGAGTTTTCCGGTGAGACACCCATACCGAAGGAAGATCCCGGTATGGCATGTCAGAACCGAAGTCGTTCTATCCGGTGTGATACCGGTACAGTTGAGGATCGTGATAAGAATTATCTACATCGAAGTTGTTGACGGCGGTCCGCCGTCTACACTAAAATTGGAGTCTGTTAGGGGTTGCCAAGATCGTTTCTGGCCTTCCTCAGTATCTGAGGTGGGTACGATTTACCCTTTGAGCTGCGCGTTATTGGGCCACCAGATGTGGGCGAATATTGGATTGTTGGGCAAGCCGTCCCTATCAAAGTTACTAAGAAGGAAGCTGAGTGGTTATGTCTTCGTGTAAGTTCCTACTTCTGTTTGCCTTACGAGGTGTTTCGACACGTTATCTATGACCGACGGGAGACTCCGGTATAGAATACCTGGACCGATATGGAATTCTTCAGTGCAATGTCTATACCGAGGCAGGATTCCGGTATATGATGTTTTAAACCGTCATCCGGTATTCCTTAGCGTTTAAGTGTTCTTGACACGTCGGGTACTTCAGTGGTTCTTGAGTTATGGTCGCTTGTTGAAACTACGAACTGTGGGGAAGGATGTTGCTCACAGCCAAGTACGGCTTCTTGAGTAACCAGCGTGAACTAGTGAAGCACGAATTGGTAAAGGTCGATTAAATACGGAAAACGGTTAAAGACCGAGTAGAACCTACAGAAGAGTTACACAGACGAAAGGAGCGGGCCTACTGAGTTTCATCGCGGAATCAGACATTTCTGAGAGTGAGCCCAAGAAGGAGTCTTAGCGGATCGACAACGATAGAGGCAAGATGGCCCCGCAAGTTTTTGTACGTTTGAGGTCTTCAGAGAGAACCAGAACCGTTGTCTGGCAACTCCTTCGTGTTCCCGAACTACGGAAGTACACCGCGGCTCCCTCACAGGTGAGTCGTGATCAAACGTTCCCTGAGATTTGGACGAGAGGAGAACGTTCATGTTAAATTTCGAGGATGAAATTTCTTTAAGGGGGGTAGATTGTAAAACCCGCTTCGTTGAAAAGTGTAGTAAAGTGCAAATTGAAACGTCGAGGTGTGAAAGTGTAACAATTAAAGTTTGAGAAGGAAAAATCAAAAAAAAGGAAAAAGAAGAAGGCAAAAAGAGCTGGACTTGGAAGGGTACTGGACCGGGCCCATTCACAGTTTCGGCCGGCCCAATTCGGGTGATGTTCAAGGCCTGGCCCAAGAAGGTTAAGCTTTATATTGGAGGAAACCCTAGATGAGGGTTACTGTTCACCTCCCCTGTTCCCTTTCCTCTCTCTGTGCGATTCCGAGCAGAGCTCGCCGCCGCTCCTCCCGTCCCCGTTTTCTCGCCGTCCTCCCACCGCCGCGCAGCAGCCACGCCCTCAAGCTCCTCTCCACCTTCATCAGCGCCCTCGTCTCCGTCTACAAGCCGAGCAGGAGCGACCTCGAACCGGCGCCGGAGATCCGTCCGCTCGGATTCGTCCTCTCCGGGCAGAATCGAGCCCTCTCCCTCCTGTCTTCTTCTTCTCCGGCCTCTCTCATCTCGTTTCCGAGCTTTCCCGAGCTCGATGCGTACGGGTTCGGTCGGAAACCCTCGCCGGCGACCTCGAGGCGTCGGATCTGAGCCAAGGGCGAGTCTTGGTTCTCGCCTGAACCACCGCCGCCACGACCTCGGGTTCGTCGTGGACCTGCCGCCGTCCTCCGTCTCTCTCTCGTTGTCGCCGCACCTCACCAGCCACCGTAGAAGACCGCCGGAGCAACCTTTGCTCGCCGGCGACCCGTCCAGCTCAAGCCGATCTCACCAGGCCAGACTGGGCAGAGCAGAATCGGGCCTTGGGCCAGAAGAGAACCGAGCCTTGGGCCAGAAACGAGCTGGGCCGAAAAGACCTTGGGCCCGTGGGAAGAATCGGGCCAGCCAGACCAGAAGATGGGCCTTGGCCCATTGTGGACTCGGGCCTTGGGCCCAGTTGGACTTCAAGACCGGGTCTGGACCAGGTTCGGGTTCGGATCCGAGTCATTCAGACTGTTAAGGAAACCGTTTAAAAATCAGATTTAATTAACCGGTTTAACGAATTCAAGGTGAGACTTTGAACGGGAAATTCTTGGTTAAAGCAAAGGACCTTTGGACTTTTTATCGTTGTTTGATTGGACTTTGCTTTGTCAAATCTAGATGGGACTTCGCCCGAG
The DNA here is from genome assembly GCA_963921825.1 of Erodium maritimum. Classification (NCBI taxonomy): domain Eukaryota; kingdom Viridiplantae; phylum Streptophyta; class Magnoliopsida; order Geraniales; family Geraniaceae; genus Erodium; species Erodium maritimum. The sequence goes on along the minus strand of OY997590.1, from coordinate 3,289,424 downwards.
ATCAAGGGCCTGGACCCGAGCTAGAAGAGCAAAGATCACGCGCGGGACCCGAGTGAAGAACGGAGAGGTGACCACCGGGCTTATCATCAGAGTATTGAGAGGAAGACCTCGAGGTAGGGAAAGCCTTAACCTCTCGTTTATGATGCTTAGTATGCATGCTAGGTTAATAAAATTGGAAAGGTCCTAGAAATGCCTATAGGATGCGAATAACTAGCGTAATCGTCTTTCAAATTCTAATAACCGGAAGTGTCTAGTGGTGACCGATTAGGATGCCATTCACTAGTGTAATTCGCTTTCAATACTTGGGATTTGTTTGTCTGGTAGAGGAGCCTTGGCAAAGCCCTCGGATTAGTTGCGTGTTAGGATCACATGCTTGGTTGTTGATTGCTTAGTGGATAGGCTAAAGAGTCTAATGAAACTAGTGGATTTTCATGTGTAAATGCTCTCTTGAAGGTTTCTATGATTAGTTGATTATACTCGTACTTGCTCGTTGATTGCATTCGAATGATTACTTGATTTACTTGAATGGTTGTTTGGAGCATCGAGTATGACTGGTTGTACCGGGCGGTGCAATCAGGTGATCGATGCCCCGGTGGTTCGAAACTGGTAAATGAACGGTAAGTTGGAATTGTGTGATTGGTGTGCTATGTTTGCGTGATTCGTGTACTGCTTGTTGTGGTGAATTGGTGATGTGTGAGCCATGTGTGGCATTGAATTGGTGGTTGTTGAGCTTGTATTATTTCGTGTTTCGGTTGAGTGCGTTATTCAATTATAAACTGCTTATTATTAAATTGTCCAAGTGTATGCTCTCCATGGGAGTAATACCTTGGTTCCCGAGGACATAAAATCCCTTGGAGACGTTTCTGAGAATCCCGATGATAAGCGCCCCGAAGGGTTGTTTCCGGTCGCCTCAATGTTATGCGTCTCCTCTGGATTTGAGGGAAAATCCGAGAGGACACATCATGTGGATCGGAGGGTGGAGACTTCATGTGCCACGGCATTGGTTGATTTATCTATTACCTGTGTTTGTTAAGATGTTTGTGGTTGACTTTGTTGTTGATCTTATTGAGTTGAAGGTCCATCTTGTTATGTGTTTTCCCTACTGAGCGCAAGCTCACCCCTTCGAGTTTATGGTTGTGTTTACAGGTTTGGTTGAGGAGTAGAAGCTCGGGAGCTTCTCGGTGTGGGTGCGTGATAGAGACTTCGTACTTTTATTTTTAATGTGTTGAACAAAACTTGTGGAGGTTTATTATTACACCCCTGGAGGGTTATTGTGTTTTGAACTCAGTTTTTTCGGATTTGTTTCTATTATTGGAGACTTTCAGGAACTAAATGGTGATTTATTGATTTGTTGTCTTCTATTACTCGTCATGCCTCGGGTCCGGGCGATAACCGGATTTGGGGCGTGATACTTGTGGACCCCCGCCGCTGCTATGCATGATGCCCCATCTGATGTCGTTGATCCCTCCGACTCCTCAAACACCCCATCTCGTTCTAGCCTCTTTTCCCGGAGAGCGATGTGGTTTGCTCTATAGGGAGCCAACATGTCTGTATATCCTGATCATGGGTCTCTCGGACCTTGTGTCCCCTCTCTCCTAGCTCTACTGAGGCGGCGTCGGCTTCGAGACCCGCTGCGTCCCCCTACCAACACCTCCCAGGTAGTCCCGGTTCGTCCCCGGGATAGCCTTTCCATGTTTCGCCTTCTCCAAAGCCGATCGCGGGTCAGCCGGAGCCTTAAGCGATGGCCCTCGTACACCCCCCGCAACCGGACACACCGGGAAAAGATGTCCCGCACAACTACAACCGAAGTAACGATCCGACATATGTTCATATGACACATAGAGGAGAGTGCGTACCTGAGATTCCGACAGCCGGAACCAGATTTGACTCTACAGTGGGACTCGGATGTCCGCCCTGATTCTAATTTTAATAAAATCTCTCCAGCAGAGCCCCGACCTATCCACATTATAAATATGCTAAACTTTGTTTTATTTTTATAATTCTTCCCATCTGCATTTAGATAGGCCCGAGAGATTATGAAAAACAAAAGAGACAAGTATTAGTCCCTGTCCCTCAAGACCCGCGTCTTGTGACCCCGCTATCGCACTTTTTTTCTTCCCGCGGATCTTGGGTTTAACCCTTCTCTCTTTTGTTTTTGTTCCACCTCTAAAGTCATATCTAATCACGTGATGCCACCTTAATGTCTTATTATGTACATGTTATGTCTTTCTTTTGTATTTATATGTGCTACTACTCTTTTGTCCTAGTGTCATACATATTTGCTTTGAACAGAATGAACCTTGTACCTATAAATATAATGAACAAGGTTGACCCTTCTTAAATTAACCTCAAAGGACTTGTATGTTCCCTTTTGTGTTGTATATAGCCAGTATTTCCGTGAGTTACTCGAGTTAGTAGGGTATTGTTGCTATCGGAACCCTTGGGGGGCGATAGGTCTTGCATTCGTGTCATTGTAGCAACCTGTCAATCTGTTTCAGTTCCTTGTTGTGTATTGGTGATCGTCAGGAATATTGTGTTTTTTTTTGCTGTATTTCTTTTTCCACAAGCTCTTACTCTCTTCTATGGTCTTATATTCCAATTATGTGAATCATGATATCCCTATATATATGCATCATATTTTCCATGAAAAAAATGATTCTAAACGTGAAAGAAGTTACTTTAGCTTTTTATTAGACTCTCCGTCATTAACCTCCCGTTTACGTTTATTTGTTTTTCTTCAGATCATCCAAATACTTCTTCATAATTCTTCCTCTTATTAATCTTATTATAATGTTTCCTCATCATATAGATACTTTATGTATCTATCAAGTAGTTAATTAATTACACAGTAAAATATTATCTCCTCTCTGTGTCGTCAGCCCTAGGTATCCAACCTCCACGGCGCAAACCCCGACTACCACGTTCAGATCATGCTGTTGTCGTCACCGCCACTCAAAGGTCTCAACCTGTCCCCTCGATCACACGGGCCTCTCGCATCCAATGTGTGCTTCCTCTCTGGCACCTCCCTCACCACAACAGCCTTCGCCCCTGCCATCTTCTCCGTCTCCCCATGAAGAAGGAATCCCAACTCTTTACTTTCCCTTTTCGTCCTCTTTTAGTGATGATGTCGGTCGTCCTTCTTGGGCATCGTATGGGGAAACATATTGAGAAATCCCCTTGGCCCGTGTCGCTACCAACAGTAATGCATGCATCTATTGTCCCCTCGCCGGCTACTCACGACCCTCGTCCAAGGTTTCCACTATCCGATGGATTGCTACCGCCATCCACGACTCTACCTCCTCCACAGGCGACGCAAGTAGAGGAAACCTCCGTCGAGGACGTCGTGCCCACCGTGGCCTCAGAGGCTTACGATCTGTCCTGCCCCCGACACGATCTAAAGGTAGAGGCACTGCTGTCACCGATCTCTATTTGGCTGACCAGTTCCAGGGATTTTTTCCGCGGGACGGATGCGAGGTCTGTCAAGCAGCCTCGCTGGTCTCCATGAAGCCATTAGGGTACTACGGGACGTCCTAGAGGAACCACACCCCGGCTCCTAGGGATCGGAAACTATCTGATCCTATTCTCCTCCTTTACTCGAGTAACTCCTTGGCAGCTTGTCGAGACACCACAAGCCTGACCAAATCGAGAACGAGAAAGTCATATTGATCTCAATTGCCGCTTACCGCAAGAATAGAGAACCTCCCTCTATTTGTTACCTGAATTAGTCAGACAATTGCTATGTCTTGTTCTTTTTCCGTACTTACAGTACAATCACTGTTTTCACTTATGTATGGCCATTTCTGAATTTTCAGAAGTGTTTTATTATCAATAAAATACTCATGTTTATATTAAAAAAGGTACTTTATTCCATAGAAAGACTTTGGGCTTTACATAACACATAATCTAGGAGAGCCCAAACATAACAATTACCAATTTACCATATAGTGTGCGGCCCACTTTACCCTTTCCTTGTCGTTGGGCTGATTACAGGCTTGGATACACAACACATGCAGGTACAGTGATGAGACTCAAGGTTAAGAATTTATACTAGCTAAATAAGTATGAACTCTTTAAGTTAAACTATATTTTACTGTAATGAGACCCACCAAAGAACTCATGAGACTGAGTGGATATTGGATTTTTGTTTGTTTTCTTGATTCGAAGTGTAAATCAAGTTTTTTTTGTGTAATCAAAGACAGCAAATAAATTTTGTTGAACAATATGAACCTAATAATTATAAATTTGTAAATTGTGGACACCTTTAGCCTAAAGTCGGATTTAGATTTATTAACAACTGAATTAAAATTTAATAAATGCGATATTTTGATATTTTCAAAACAACCCAAAAATAAACTGCTATTTTTAAAATATGAAATAGATTATATTACTTTAATTCTGATCGACATCTCTAAATTTAGCCCAAATATGATCGATGAAGTCACTGTAGAGACGGTGATGAACTTGTTGATCTCGGAATCTTGTTCATTGGCCCATAATATTTGTGATGTTTATCGCTGGTGGTGGTCCTGTGCGGGTCGCTGCGGTCGGGACACCAATATCTGCAAACAGATCAGTGGGGTACGTCTTCCGTTGATCCCAACGATCATGTTGTGCAGGATAATACAAGTAGTCATGATGAATGCGAGTGATTTCCTATCCCAGAGTCGGCTCGGAAGAGTGACGATATGAAAGCGAGCATGTAGAAATCAAAATGCTCGTTCGATATCCTTCCTCACCGCCTCTTGGTTTCTAGCAAAACACCTTTTCTTTTCTGTTTTTGGACGCGGTATTGTTTTCAAAAATGCCGTCTAAGGAGGATAACTTCCATTTGTCAAGTAATAATGGGTTGTGTACTCGAACCCGTTGACCTTAAACTTAATCGGTGGAGCGAAGCCTCAGACTGCCTGGTAAAACAATGTTGACCTATTCAGCATGTTGATGTCGTTGTTGGAGCCCGGTGTTCCGTAAAAAGCGTGCCATATCCACTAGTCTTGGGATGCAACGACTTATAGCATGATTTTGGGGGTGTTCTCGTGGTCTCTGCTTGAGAATTGTGCATCTTATGCCACTGGACAATTCTTCCGATCCTAGTGCATGTAGTCGAGACTCCCTAACATGACCGGAAAGTGGCGGGCTTCATTGGTTTCCAACAAACGGCGGACATATGTTCGTCCGAAAATCTTGATGACGCCTAAGCAGAACTTCCTGACGCACTCCAAATCAATGCTCTCCTCCATTCGCAAGTACTCGTCAACAGTATTAGGGGACCTCCATAACAGAGTTGTCGGAGTGCTGCCATGCACATATGGTGTGGAGAGAATCTGGGTTTCCCTATAGCATCGGGTCGTTGACGAAAGTAAGTGTACCGCTCACTCAATGCATTCATGATTCGTAGGAACGATTCTCTCAACATCCGGAAGCGGAATAGAAACTGTTGTTCGCTGTACACCGAAGTAGGCGCGAAGTACTCAACTACCAATCGCTCGTGTGCTTCGTTGCGATTTTGCTCTGTCATTCTCCGTTTTAGTGCCACCGAAATCTGTGGCCCCTCGGCCTCCCATCTTCTGCCCTTTGATGTACCCTTACTAAAATCCGTTGCTTTCTCCCTTTCTCAGGGAGTCATTTGAGCCAATTCCGCTACTGTTGCACAACGATCCATCGAAAAAAATAACAATGGAGTTTAAAAGAGAAGAAGAGGTGTAAAAGAGAAGATGTTTGAGTTTTGTGTAGGGGTGATAGTGTGTTTATGGGAAATATCAGTTTCTTTTTAAAATTCTATCGCAATCACGCGTTGCGTCGTCATTGGACCGGCGACTAGCTGTTGGGCTTGCGACGTCGCGTCCCTCGTTGCAGTATTCAGCGGCGACAGACTGCAACGAGCAATGATGCAACGGCTCATGCGTCGAGAAACCGTTGCAGCAGCCGTTGCAGATGTGCAACGGCACCGAAACCAAGAACAAACGACGACCGCTGAAGATGCTCTAAAAGAGTACCTGTAACACGCGATGTTTGAACTAAACGATTTTGATTCACTCCTCACTCTCTCCTCCCTGTAACCAGCGAAATTATCGTATGCACTACCGAAATGTTGACGTTTTCATATTTGTTTGGACGATTTATTCTCGATAATCGACCATTAGCACAACACATACTTTGAGAGAATTAACCAACAAAAGTTTCAACTGCTAACACCAAACCTAACCATGGATTTATTGACCATGAAAAAAGAGATCATAAAAGTTGGACAAGTAATGACGTCTAGAGGAGAGATTGATAATAAGAGTTGGAGTCACCGTATTAAATATAAAAAGACAATGCTTCCCTGTGCTTGACGCCGAAGCCACGCTTTCCACGAACAGACCCAGGCTTCACATAGCTGTGAGGTGCCTTCTTCGAAATTCTCGTCTTCTCCGAGACCCTCTTCCCCAGTTTCCTCGTCCTCGACCTACCAACCTTTCTGCTAGCCGTCCACGGCACGGCCTCGTCGTCGAGGTCTTCATAATGATCGGGCCGATAATATTCGTGATAGCAATACCAGTGCGATAGTCCCACGAAATCAAATAAACATGGCACATCATATCCGCATCCGCATATACAATTGTATCCATAACCATACACGGGAGGGTATCCATAGAAGCCATAGACCGGAGAGACTGGTCCATAATCGAGATCAAGATCTCCTAAAGAGACCGGAGAGGCTGGTTCACTCGGACTATAGAACCCGGAGACTGGGGGCTGCAGCCCAAACATCCCGCCGTCGAAGCCACCGAGCTCGAACTCATATCCATAACAAGGCCGAGTATACATCCCGCCGTCGAAGCCACCGAGCTCAAACTCATATCCATAACAAGGCCGAGTATACGTATAATCATACCAATTCCCCATAGTTAGATCTTGACCGAGCTCAAACTCGTATCCATAACCAGGCCGAGTATACGTATAATCATACCAATTCCCCTGAGGTAGATCATGACCGAGCTCATGACCGAGCTCAAACTCGTATCCATAGCCAGGCCGAGTATACGTATAATCATACCAATTCCCCATAGTCAGATCATGACCGAGCTCAAACTCGTATCCATAGCCAGGCCGAGTACACGTATAATCATACGTATAATCATACCAATTCCCCAGAGTTAGATCATGACCGAGCTCAAACTCGTATCCATAGCCAGGCCGAGTATACGTATAATCATACGTATGCCCTAGAGTTAGATCATGATCGTGTTGGGTTATTTTATAATCCAACGTGTGGGCTTACAAATAGGACAAGTATATTTGGGGTCAATGATTCGTATTGGGCTACTAGTTGGGAAGCCCAATTTAAAACATTAATGAGTATGGGCTTTGCAATGTGTGATACCCAATATAAATCTGATTAGAGTAATGAGCTTTATTCAGATTCTATATATAAAGGTATATTAGGGTTTGGTCCCCAAGATTAATTAGTCGTCTTTCTTTCTCCTCCATCCCCATCTATTGAGTGAGAACACATGGAGAGCATAAGAGATTAGTCTGTGGAAGACCAAAACCATTCTTGTTCTCATCATCAACATGGAATCATCAGGTACGTTTTCTATGTTGTTCTATATTTAAATCCTGATTGTTTGACAAAGCGTAGGATTCATAAGGGATTTGATTAGGGTTCTAACAGATCGCGCTTTTCGCCAACGGCAATATCGACATCATCATGATAGAGTTCGAGTCCAAGATCTTCTTCTTCCGAGAAGATCGGGCTATTGTGATAGACGGAGTCGGAGCTACCGATCAGTTCGAACTCTGTGTCCGAATAGACGGCGTCGGAGGCGTCGATGAACTCCCACTGCGACGAGATGTTGTCGCATTCGGATATGTCCAAGGACTCCATTTATGCCCTAATTTTTTTTCTTCGTGTGACTGATTTTAGGAAAGGAATCGGATTTGGGAATAGCCTATATATAGGAATACTCGTATGCAGTGTGCTGTGCGTTAGGAAGGATCTAGATTATTGGGTATATATTATAGTCGGTTTAGGTCACAATAAGTTTTTTTTTCCAAAAAGTGTTGGGACATTGTGAGACCGAAAGTGATAAATTTTCTGACAGAGTTTCATAGTTCTAGTCATGTGGGAAAAGGCCTCAATTCCCCCTACGTAGTTTTAACCCCAAAGGTGAGGAATCTGGGATCGACGAACGAGTTCAGACCCAACAACTCGATCACAACATCGTACAAAATCTTGACCGAAGTCTTAGCCCATAGACTTAAATGGGTGATCCCTAATATTGTCGGTGACAGTTAGAGTGGGTTTGTGGTAGGACGGAAATTAGTAGACGGGGTTCTTATTGCATGAAAGGTGGTTCAAATGGTCAACAAATCAAAACAAAAGGCTATTTTACATAAACTCGATTTTAAAAAGGCCTACGATAAGGTGTTATGAGCCTATATGGATGAGATGATACAGGCAATGGGCTTTGGGAGGAGTAGGAAAGCTTGGATGAGATGAGGGGCTGTTTACAGGCTTTCGGCACGGTACTTGTGAGTGGTTCTCCGAGTGAGGAGTTCATTATCTCTAATGATCTAAAGACTTTAAACATATGAGTCCTCTCTTGCTCTTTATTTTTTTAATGGCAGCAGAAGGTTTTCATCAAATATTAGAGGAGAGGTTGTTGGCTGGTGATTTTGGAGGAATTACAATGGAAAATTCTGAACAGACTATTCACATTTACAGTTCGCAGATGACACTCTTTTATTTGTGTAAGATGGGATAGACAATCTATGCAAGCTAAAGAACATCATCTCGGGCTTTCAATTCACCTCTGGCCTTACGGTGAATTTCCACAAGTTGGTGGCTATTAGCCTCAATGCACGATCCCTAACTCCGACTATGGTGGAGTTGGCTCTCGGGTGTGAGGTGTGATCACTACCTCTAAATTATCTCGGTTTCCGCTTAGGATCGAATCCGAAATGGGTATCCTTTTGGGGGTCAATGATCGACAAGTTCAAGGCAGCTCGGAATATGTGGAAGTCCAACCATCAAAGCTTAGCAGGCAATCAAAGTTTATTTGCCAAGTGGTGGAGTAGGTTTGTGGAAGAGAAGGATGATCTTTGTTTTATGTATTCTTATTTTATTTACAATATAAATGGTTGACTAGACGTTTCATATTAATTTAGGTTTAATATGAACGACACAATTTTCAAATGCCAAAAACAACATAAAAGTATACACAGTAACGACCTTAAACCCTCGTTTTTGTTCTAGATCAATCACGAAAATATCAACTTTCTAAGTTCATTGCAATTCACAATCATATCTAATGAATTAATCAATCAGACTTATAATAATTAACTGACATCAAAACCTGGTCATCAAGAGGCTCCTCACTCTCGTGAGTTTAATCTAAACCTCATTCTTTCTTTTCCCTAAGAGCGCCTAAAAAGTGTTACGTTTAAACTAGAGACTTATATGTTTATTAGGTTCACTCATTATTCTTTTTTCCTCTCGACACAATGACAGTAAGGTTAAATTGGCCTTAGAGTATCTTCAATCGGTAGCAGAATGTTGACAGATAATTGACGGGTAAGCATTGCATTGATGAATAACAGTATTGATAAGCTTACTGACGGCTCTATAAGCAGGTGCCAACGGAAATGAAGCTAAAACTCATGTTTTTTTTTTACTTTTTTAACCTCTCCCTTTCCGTCTCTTTTCTTTTATCGACAAATGCAAATTTAAATTAAACCTCTCACAAGGGGAAAGAGGAGTACATAAAATCTGACTACAATCCTCCAAAAACCTAAGAAATACGCAGCCTTCTTATTCCCTTTCCGTCTCTTGACGGTAAAATAGTTTCCTTTTCAACCGACTGATACAAAAATTTATTAACCAACAAAAGTTTCAACCGTTAACATCAGATCTAAACCATGGATTTATTTACCAGGAAAAAAGACATCATAAAAATTGGACGAGTAATTAATTGATGGAGTCACCTTATTAAAGGTAAAAAGACAAAGAACATGCTTCCATTCTAAAGCTGTGCTTGACGCCGAGGCCATGCTTCCCACGGACAGACCCTGCCTTCACGTAGCTGTGCGGTCCCTTCTTCGAAATTCTCGTCTTCTCAGAGACCCTCTTCCACAGTTTTCTCGTCCTCGACCTCCCAACCTTTCTGGTAGCCGTCCACGGCATGTATTGGTCATCGAGGTCCTCATAATGATCGGGTCGGAAATACTCGTAACATAAATACCAATGCGATCCGCAGCCGCAGATGCAATCGTATCCATCACCGAGTTCTGTGTCGGTAGACACCGGAGAGGCTGGTTCACACGGACTACAGAGCCCGCAGTTACAATGGTATACATAACCTAGTTCGGGGTCGGTCAGCAAAATCACCGGAGAGGCTGGTTCTTTGAAGCCATCGAGCTCGAACTCGATGTCTGAGTCCATGGCGTCAGACCAAGCTTCCATTCTAAAGCTGTGTTTGAGGCTGAGGTCATGCTTTCCACGGACAGCCCTAGGCTTCACTGCCTTCACATAGCTGAGATCTTAGCGGGGACCAAGAAGGATAGAGCTCGTCGGACGCGCTAGACTTCCCCTCCTCGTTGTGTCGCCTGGATCTGCTCGGTGAAGGAGGTATCTAGATCTCGGTCGAGATTTACAACTCATCCTGTCTTTGCCCCTCCGAGCCATTCCATCTGATATGGCACGAAACCAGTTCGTAGAGTCTGTTAGAAAGATAAAGAGTGGGAGATGAGTATGAGAGCGACAAAGAGCCAAAGCAAGTGCATGCGAGGGGACGTGTCTTGATATAACGTCACCATATGGACGAGACAAAACGTTATCCCTATAGTTACGGTATCCGGTTAATCCAAGTAAACAATTAGGGGGGTTCCCTATTCACTCGGTGATGTGTGTAGAATATCCAGACTTTTTTTCTTGACTTGACTCAGAAAGACCTGTTTCGTCTAACGAACATGTTGGTCCCTCAATGGAGACCCTTTGGGAGGTGATGAAGATGTCAGACATCCAAGGGGATCCCCAAGAAAAAAGGGAGACTTGGGATCGAGTTCATTCAAATCCCATTGGGACGGGACGTCTCTTCTTAATAGCTGCCCGCTCCCCCTTCTGGTCCTCATTAGATCTGGCGAGGCTGTTAGCAGACCTCGCCTGGTTGTTGATGCCAACAAGGGCTCTTGTTCGTGATCCGCGACAACACAATATCGCCGTCGATTTTCCAACAACTACTTCCGACACTCCGGGGGACACCATCGTCTTCCAGCATCGGCCACACCTGCAGATCGGGGGTTGAGAGGATCTCACGTGGAGATCCATAGATGGCGGATTTGACCATCTCTTGTTGTGGGATCCATTCTCGTCCTCTCGATGAAACGCTACCCCTATAGTTACGTCGATAAGCTTACTGACAGCTCTATCAACCAACGCCAAGCTAAAACTCATGCTTTTATCATTTTCAGCTTCTCCCCTTCCGTATCATGTATAACCATAGAGAGGGGATAAGTACATGTTAAAAGAGGAAACTGGTAGACGTTGGGGCTTACTTTAGCGGTATGAGCCGAATGGGAATTCATCTTGCAAGTCTTGGACCACAATTCCTCTACCCCGGGTTAAGGAAGGTAAGGAAGAGTATCCACTAAAACTGGCTCCATAAGCACATCAACGCAAAGGCCCGGGCCTCGAGCGGTGATCACCCGATTATCAACGTAACATCCGACACGTGGACAAGAGCCAAGGCCCTAAAAGACTGAGATGTCGACAATGAGTAAAGATGAATGACCACAAGAAAACCCAGCTTCCCAACAATCTCTACAATGAAGTCTTAATTCCAGCACACAACAAGGAGACCTATGATGTTTACCCAACGAAGGCGACCTCCATACAAAACTCTGTCATACTGAATTGTCTGTCGATTGGACCTCATATTGAATTGTACGGACGCAACCCGCCGCCAATTTCACCCAACGATCACTAAAAGAAACTATTTCATGATCATAAACAGTAATCCCCGCCAACTGGTCATAAGCTTTGCTCATATCGAGTTTTAATGATATAATTTCGTACTTCCCTTGGATTTTTAGTCTCAAATAGTGAATGTGGTCATATGAGATCAAAACATTATCGTGGATAGATCTGTTCGACACAAAAGCTCCTTGAGATGCAGATATTATCTTTGTTAAAATATAACTATAGTTGAGCCTTCAACTATCAGCTTGAGATTTTAGTTGAGTTGGTCCTTTAATATGGTATCGGAGCTTGTTACCTCATGGACCCGAGTTTAAACCCCACTCTTCACAAAAATTTCTAATTTCTTCTCAATTTATCAAATTTTCCCTAAATGGGCCAACCCTTATGTTTCTATTCTTGATGGACTTATCTCTTCTTCTATATAATTCACCTCCAAACCTGTAAATGGCCTTGTCCGTGAGGGTGCGTGTAAGAATATAACTATAATTGAGCTTTCAACTATTACCTTAAGCTTTTAGTTGAGTTGGTTCTCTAATAATCTAGTCCAACAAAGGTTTCAATCTGTTTACCATAATCTTATGTACAATCCGAAATATAACATTACACATAACTATAGCGCGCAAGTCGGGTATACTGACCCGTTTCGCCTTTTTTGGTTCGAGTACAATAATGGTGTCATTCATGCGCTCCAACAAGTTCCCCCTTCAAAGGTAGCTCGTAATGCGGAAAAAATTAGGGTTCAACCCATCTTGCCCAAGGGATTTGTCAGGCCCTATTACCATACTTGCTTCCCACACCTCCTTCCCCTGCACCAGCCCAAGTCGGGCATTTTTATATCCCTTCGTAATGAGTCTCAGAATGAGCATAATGTCCACCGCACTCACCTCCATGGTGCTTCGAAAGATGGACTCAAAGTAATGTTGTATAGTTTGTTCCAAACCTCTTCTTCATTGAACTTCTTGTCCATTATTATGCTGCAGAGATGTCACCATATTCATCGCCGCCTATAAAAGGCTAAAGCATGAAAGCATTAACCCACACCATTTGATTTTGGGGGTAACGTTGTTTCCAAACGTTTCATTATCACATCCTAATCGAGGAAAACGTTTCGTTACAATTCCTAACTCAAGAGGTTTGTTTTTTACAATTCCTAACTACGAAAAAAACAACTACTTTTTGTAGTACAGTACCACCTTTGGGTTAGGAATTGTAAAAAAGAAACCTTTTGAGGTAGGAATTGTAACGGAGCGTTTGCCTCGGTTAGGATGTGATAATGAAACGTTTGGAAACAACGTTATCCCTTTGATTTTATTAAGGTGTCTTTATCTTTCTATTAAGGTGTCTTGTCTTTCTCTGGCACCATTTGATTTTGTTGGAGAGATCATGACATACATCCTTCCCTCATGCCTGTAGTGCCTTGCCCACCTTTACCAGTCAGAGCCCGAATTTTTGCATTAGGATTTGTCCCAAACCGCCGAATCTATCTGACCACGAGCCAGGTCCTTAGAACATACATTTGCGATTCGAAATCGTTTCCTCTCTGGTCTCCTCTTTGTGGCAGCGGCCTCAAATAAGATAGGCATATGATCCGACGTGGACACTCCAAGGTTGGTTAGAGAGGCTGCTGGAAAGCGTCTATCCAATCCTGTTGACACCAATGCCCTATCCAACCTAACCTTTCACCCTATCCTCCCATCTCCTACCATTTGAACAAGTGTACTCTGGGGCTTTTAGGGGTGAATCTCGTACTTCAAAGCTCATTCACCTCCTCCCGAAACTCATCCAATATGCATGTGGGTACGTTACTCCTCCCCACTTATCCTCATGATCCAGTATCCCATTGAAGTTACCTATTAGCAACCATCCGATCTGCCCGCATCCCCAGACTCTCAGGAAGCTCCATGTTACATCTTGTTTGACGAGTTAGTCTCTCTCTAGAACTTTCCTCTCCCATCTCTCTAAAAAAGCCTTCAAACCCTAGTTTTCCCTCTTGGCTGTCGGTGGCTCATCTGCAACTCTTGTTGTCAATTGTCGCCGTGGCCGTCCTAATATTTCCGGGAACGGGTTTCGGGGTTTCGTTACCTTTCTCTTCCGGTTGTGTTGGCTATGGGCTACAAGAGTTGAATGTTGGGTTTCACTAGTCTTCTTCCTCGGGGCGCTCTGGATCTTGTTACGGGTTTTCTCCAGGATCCGTGGTGGTCAAGAGTGTTGGTCTGTTCCTGGGTTTCGAGACATTAGTAGAGCTAGAGGAAGGTCTGTACCATTTTCTCCTTTTTTTTTTGTTTTTTTTAGGTTCTCTTGGTTTAGATCTTTAGTCTTTTGGCCTTTGTTCTGGAGCTTCATGTTTGGGATATCTAGAATGTAGATCGTTTTGTCTTGTATTTGGTTATGTCATGTTTGTAAAATACATTTCTCAAGACTTCTAGTTAGGGTACTTGAGGCATGTCTCAGTCTCTTGGATATCTTTGTAAGATTTAGCCGGAGGGCAGAATCCTTATCTTTGTCTTTATTTTTAAAGACTTGGACCTAAGTAAAATTTGTTGATAAAAAAAATGTTACATCTTGTTTGTGTCTACACGGTTCACCATATATGATTCAGCTAACAATATTGCATGTACAATATTATTAATGTCATATATGATTTCGCTAACAGTTTTGCATGTACAGTATTACTAATGTTGTTGTTAAGAGCATCTGCAATGATCGGCACAAGAGACGTTGCAAGAAGGGTTCGAGGAGAGAAAAATTAATAAAATAATAAGATTGACGAGAGAGTGTTGCTACTTGGTAAATACTGTAACAATGTAGGAGACGTCGGCGCAAAAGATTTTAAAAAGAGAATACTAAATTTACTCTTGTAAATACCCTTATAGCAGCGTCTCTTGTGCTCACTATTACAAAAACTAGTGGTAGAAGACTAAAATTGATTCTTGTAGACTAATAGAGATATATACTTAAAGAGAATTAACAGACAAAAGACCCAGCTCTCTTTTCTCCTACCAAAATAGTGGGTATGCGTAGATATGCATATTCTCATTCTTCATGCATGTTTTAACTCGATAATAAAATAAATCACCTTTTTACCGGTTCTGACATACTATATAGTATGCCGAAAACGGTGAAAAACCAAAAAATCTCATTTTCATTAACCTAACGAACTCGGACTGTCCTAAAAAAAGTGGGTATGCGTAGATATGCATATTCTCATTCTCCATGCATGTTTTAACCCGATAATTTTTTTTTTCACTTTTTTGCCGGTTCTGACATACTATAGTATGCCGAAAACCGTGAAAAACCGAAAAATCTCATTTTCATTGACCTAACGAACTCGGATTGGCCTAAAAAATAGTGGGTATGCGTAGATATGCGTATTCTCATTCTCCATACATGTTTTAAACCGATAATAATTTTTTTTCACTTTTTTTCCGGTTCTGACATATAGTATGCCGAAAACGGTGAAAAACCGAAAAATCTCATTTTCATTGACCTAACGAACTCGGATTTGCCTAAAAATAGTGGGTATGCGTAGATATGCGTATTCTCATTCTACATGCATGTTAAAACCCGATAATAAAAAAATTCACTTTTTTGCCGGTTCTGACATACTAGTATGCCGAAAACAGTGAAAAACCAAAAAATCTCATTTTCATTGACCTAACGAACTCGGATTGGCCGAAAAATAGTGGGTATGCGTAGATATGCATATTCTAATTCTCCATGCATTTTTTAACCCGATACTAATGTTTTTTTACTTTTTTGCCGGTTATGACATAATATAGTATGCCGAAATCGGTGAACACCCGAAAATTCTATTTTTCATTGACCTAACGAACTCGGATTGACCTAAAAATAGTGGGTATGCGCAGATATACATATTCTCATTCTCCATTCATGTTTTAAAACGATAATAATTTTTTAATCATTTTTTTTCCGGTTCTGACATACTATAGTATGCCGAAAATAGTGAAAAACCGAAAAATCATTTTTTCATTGACCTAACGAACACGGATTGACCTAAAAATAGTGGGTATGCGTAGATATGCATATTCTCATTCTCCATGCATGTTTTAACCCGATAATAATTTTTTTCACTTTTTTGCCGGTTCTGACATAGTATAGTATGCCGAAATCGGTGAAAAACCGAAAAATCTCATTTTCATTGACCTAACGAACTTGGATTGGCCTATAAAATAGTGTGTATGCGTAGATATGCATATTCTCATTCTCCATGCATGTTTTGACCCGATAAGAATTTTTTTCACTTTTTTGCCGGTTCTGACATAGTATAGTATGCCGAAAACGGTGAAGATTCGAAAAATCTCATTTTCATTGACCTAACCAACTCAGATTGTCCTAAATATAGTGGGTATGCGTAGATATACATATTCTCATTCTCCATTCATGTTTTAACTCGATAATAAAAAAAAATCACTTTTTTGCCGGTTCTGACGTACTATAGTATGCCGAAAACGGTGAAAAACTGAAAAATCTCATTTTCATTGACCTAACGAACTCGGAATGACCTAAAAATAGAGGGTATGCGTAGATATGCATATTCACATTCTCTATGCATTTTTAAACCCGATAATAATTTTCTCTCAATTTTTTTCCGGTTCTGACATACTATAGTATGCCGAAATCGGTGAGAAACTGAAAAATTTATTTTTCATTGACCTAACGAGCTCGGATTGGCCTAAAAATAGTGGGTATGCATAGATATGCTTATTCTCATTCTCCATTCATGTTTTAACCCGATAATAATTTTTTTCACTTTTTTGCCGGTTCTGACATACCTTTTTTTTATAAGCGAAAGTTTATTAAGTAAATGTTCTACAAGATTGTAGAACAAAGCAAGAAAACAATCCCCAAAAGGATAGTTTCTTCAGACCATTACCGCTACTAAAGCAATACAAAAAGTAAACAAGAACAAAAAACTAGCCAGAAATAACAAGAAAATCGCCCCACTAAGTCAAGCCGTTAAACCGGTTAGAGACCGAAATGGGTGCAATCGCACTCGGATCAAGACAATCCTCAGTCTCAAAATCCTCAGCGGCCTCCTCAAGCAGCTCAGAATTTTTCAGTAACATAGGAGCCAAGGCAATAGGCTTTTTTCCGATTTTCTTGCTGAAGTGCCACTCACCCGAACTATTCATCTTAGCAATGTCGATCACAAAATTGCCCGAAGTACCTCCTTTATCAGCATTATTTCTAGCTCTTGTCTGATAGAAAACAACTGGAGGAGCGGGTTTTTTGGACTGTCCCTTCTCTGGACGACCACGCTTTTTTGGTTGAACAATGCTTTCGGTGAATGGCATCGGAAATTTTAGGAGAATATCCTTCCACGGGCTGTTCTGATGGTCCCCAGCAAAATCAGAAATATCGTCAAGCTGAGAACCATTATCCAAATCTGAAGGGGGAAGGAGGTACAGCCCATCAGAGTAATGAGCTACAAAAGCTGGATCAGAAACTTCCATTTGGGCTTCAGTCACGGCCCAAGCTGGAGATAGATCCTGCACGACAACCTGACGAGCGGTTTGAACGTCTTCCCCAGCAATGACTCTCGGTTTGTACGACTAGGCTTGAAGACCGGAGCCCACCTCCTCAGTATTCGGTTGGGCCTCATCTGCATCATAACCAGCGTCACTTGAAGCCTTGTCCGAAACGATCGCATTTTGGCTTTCTTCTCCATTACGACGCGGATCAACGTCGATATTTCCAGGATCAGTGACCAAATTTCGTGACACAGAATCCCTTGAAATTAGGGGTATTCGAAAATCGTAATGACGTGATTCCTGGGTCAAACGAATCACGAAAGATTCATCAATGGCCTGTATCGTATTTGGAATAACGACCTCCATCAACAGATCTTCGGAGCCTGTCGGATTTTTTTGTTTTCCGAGCAGAACCTTCGCTGGAGTAAACTTTCGATCCTTAAAACGAACACCCAATGGCGACCGAGGACGAGCCATAGCAACAAACAAGACATGCCCATTATACTTAAAACCATTGTAAGTTTGAATGGCCATAGTTGCAGCTGCCGGTGACACGAAAGTGACGAAACCAAAAAACTTACCTCCCCCATTTGTACGACTCAGAACCAAACACGACGAGATCTCACCAAACGGTCCGAAGGTTTTGAGAAACCAAACCTCCTTCGTTGCGTAAGGTAAATTACAAATGAATATATCATTTGGTATTGTCCGAGTCTCGTGAGTTTGACCCCTGGGATCGGTTTTCTCAGTCAAGGACTCACCGTTCTCATCCACTCCAGCCTGCGAGTCCCCAATCGCATTCTATGTAATACACGCTGGAGATGATCTGTTTTTTGCTTCTGGAACAGAGTCTCCAGTCTTTGACCTCTGCTCCTTAACAAAACCTGCCTTCACCTTGACTACTTGAAGGCCTTCCTCTTTCTCCAACACAATGGTGCTAGGGCCTGTGACCATAGAAACTGGCTTGATTTTGCGACTCACCTTGGTCTTAGAAGAGAGGCGATCTGGTCCAGATTTGACACCCTTCCCTGTAGCATGTTTGCGACCCTCCTTGACCTTGGAAACACGATGAGCAGAATCGGTTTTGACCTTCCTAGTCGCCTGAACCTAATCTGCAACAGTACGACAATATTCTCCATAAGACGATATTAACTCAGAGCAGAATGAGGAGAACGGGAGCAACCTCATTTTTATATTTCAGTAATAATAGTATCAGAGAAGATAGTCGCAAGCAACGACGAATGGGCGATTCATCTGGCAGCCAGGTTCCAGGTTCTTCTCCTTAACTCAGTTATGCTTCAATTTTCCAGCTAAAAATGTACGAGTTGTGCAATAGTTTCGTAGGGCTCTATCCTGACATACTAGTATGCCGAAAACGTTGGAAAATCGAAAAATCTCATTTTCATTGACCTAACAAACTCGGATTGGCCTAAAAATAGTGGGTATGCGTAGATATGCGTATTCTCATTCTCCGTACATGTTTTAACCCGATAATAAATTTTTTTCACTTTTTTGTCGAAACTGACATACTATAGTATGCCGAAAACGGTGAAAAACCGAAAAATCTCATTTTCATTGACCTAACGAACTCGGATTGGCCTAAACATAATGGGTATGGGTAGATATGTGTTTTCTCATTCTCCATGCATGATTTAACCAGATAATAATTTTTTTTTTCACTTTTTTGCCGGTTCTGACATACTATGTATGCCGAAATCGATGAAAACCGAAAATTCTATTTTTCATTGACCTTACGAACTCGGATTGGCCTAAAAATAGTGGGTATGCATAGATATGCATATTCTCATTCTCCATGCATGTTTTAACACGATAATAAAAAAAATCACTCTTTTACCGGTTCTGACATACTAAATAATATAGTATGCCGAAAACGGTGAAAAACCGAAAAATCTAATTTTCATTGACCTAACGAACTCGGATTGTCCTAAAAATATGGGTATGCGTAGATATGCATATTCTCATTCTCCATGCATGTTTTAACCCGATAATAATTTTTTTCACTTTTTTGCCGGTTCTGACATAACGGTGAAAAACCGAAAAACCTCATTTTCATTGACATAACGAACTCGGATTGTAATAAAAATAGTGGGTATGTGTAGATATGCATATTCTCATTCTCCATTCCTGTTTTAACCCGATAATAATTTTTTTTTCACTTTTTTTCCGGTTATGACATATTATAGTATGCCGAAAACAGTGAAAAACAGAAAAATCTCATTTTCATTGACCTAACGAACTCGGATTGGCCAAAAAATTGTAGGTATGCGTAGAAATGCATATTCTCATTCTCCATGCATGCTTAAACCCGATAATAATTTTTTTTCACTTTTTTGCCAGTTATGACAAACTATAGTATGCCGAAAACGGTGAAAAACCGAAAAATCTCATTTTCATTAACCTAACGAACTCGGATTGGCCTAAAATAGAGGCTATGCGTAGATATGCATATTCTCATTCTCCATGCATGTTTTAACCCGATAATAATTTTTTTTCGCTTTTTTTCCGGTTCTGACATACCATAGTATTCCGAAATCGGTGAAAACCCGAAAATTCTATTTTTCATTGACCTAACGAACTCGGACTGACCTAAAAATAGTGGGTATGCACAGATATGCATATTCTCATTCTTCATGCATGTTTTAAAGCGATAATAATTTTTTTTCACTTTTTTTCCGGTTCTGACATACTATGCCGAAAAAAGTGAAAAACCGAAAAATCTTTTTTTCATTGACCTAACGAACACGGATTGACCTAAAAATAGTGGGCATGCGTAGATATGCATATTCTCATTCTCCATGCATGTTTTAACCCGATAGTAATTTTTTTCACTTTTTTGCCGGATCTGACATAGTATAGTATGCCGAAATCGGTGAAAACCCGAAAATTTTCATTTTCATCGACTAACGAACTCGGATTGGGCTATAAAATAGTGGCTATGCGTAGATATGCATATTCTCATTCTCCATGCACGTTTTAACTCGATTATAATTTTTTTTCAATTTCTTCCGGTTCTGACATACCAAAAAATCTATTTTTCATTGACCTAAAGAACTCGGATTGGCCTAAAAATATTGGGCATGCGTAGATATGCGTATTCTCATTCTCCATGCATTTTTTACCCCGATAATAAATTTTTTTCACTTTTTTGCCGGTTCTCACATACTATATAGTATGCCTAAAACGTCGAAAAACCGAAAAATCTCATTTTCATTGACCTAACGAACTCGTATTGGCCTAAAAATAGTGGGTATGCGTAGATATGCATATTCTCATTCTCCATGCATGTTTTAACCCGATAATAATTTTTTTCACTTTTTTTCCGGTTCTGACATACTATATAGTATGCCGAAAATGGTGAAAAACCGAAAAATCTCATTTTCATTGACCTAACGAAATCGGATTGGCCTAAACATAGTGGGTATGGGTAGATATGCGTATTCTCATTCTCCATGCATGTTTTAACACGATAATAATTTTTTTCACTTTTTTGCCAGTTCTGACATACTGTAGTATGCCGAAATCGGTGAACAATCGAAAAATATATTTTTAATTGACCTAATGAACTCGTATTGGCCTAAAAAATAGTGCGTATGCGTAGATATGCATATTATCATTCTCCATGCATGTTTTAATCCGATAATAATTTTTTTCACTTTTTTTGCCGGTTCTAACATACTATAGTATGTCAAAAACGGTGAAAAACTGAAAAACCTCATTTTCATTGACCTAACGATCTCGGATTGGCCTATAAAATAGTGGGTATGGGTAGATATGTGTATTCTCATTCTCCATGCATGTTTTAACCCGATAATAATTTATTTTCACTTTTTTACCGGTTTTGACATACTGCAGTATGCCGAAATCGGTGAAAAACCGAAAAATATATTTTTCATTGACCTAACGAACTCGGATTGGCCTAAAAAATAGTGGGTATGCGTAGATATGCATATTCTCATTCTCCATGCATTTTTTAATCCGATAAAAAAATAATTCATTTTTTTGCCGGTTCTGACATACTATAGTATGCCGAAAACGGTGAAAAACTGAAAAACCTCATTTTCATTGACCTAACGAACCCGGATTGTCCTAAAAATAGTGGGTATGCGTAGATATGCATATTCTCATTCTCCATTTATGTTTAAACCGGATAATAATATTTTTTCACTTTTTTCCGGTCCTGACATATTATAGTATGCCGAAAACGATGAAAAACCGAAAAATTTAATTTTCATTGACCTAACAAACTCGGATTGTCATAAAAATAGTGGGTATGCGTAGATATGCATATTCTCATTCTCCATCAATGTTTTAACTCGATAATAATTTTTTTTCACTTTTTTGCCGGTTCTGACATATTATAGTGTGCCTAAATCGGTGAAAAACTGAAAAATCTCATTTTCAGGACCTAAAGAACTCGGATTTGACTAAAAATAGTGGGTATGCGTAGATATGCATATTATCATTCTCCATGTATGTTTTAACCCGAGAAATTTTTTTTAATCATTTTTTTGCCGGTTCTGACATACTATAGTATGCCAAAAACAGTGAAAACCCGAAAAATCTCATTTTCATTGACCTAACGAACTCGGATTGTCCTAAAAATAGTGGGTATGCGTAGATATGCATATTCTAATCCTCCATTCATGTTTTAACCCGATAATAAAAAAAATTCAATTTTTTGCCGATTCTGACATATGCCGAAATCAGTGAAAAACCAAATATCTGTTTTTCATTGACATAACGAACTCGGATTGGCCTAAAAATAGTGGGTATGCGTAGATATGCATATTCTCATTCTCCATGCATGTTTTAACCCGATAATAATTTTTTTCACTTTTTTGCCGGTTCTGACATCCTATAGTATGCCGAAAACGGTGAAAAACCAAAAAAAATCTCATTTTGATGGACCTAACGAACTCGGATCGGCCTAAAAATATTGGGTATGCGTAGATATGCATATTCTCATTGTCAATGCATGTTTTAACCCGATAATAATTTTTTTTCACTTTTTTGCCGGTTCTGACATACTAGTATGTCGAAATCGGTGAAAAACCGAAAAAACTATTTTTCATTGACCTAACGAACTCGGATTGGCCTAAAAATAGTGGGTATGCGTAGATATGCATATTCTCATTTCCCATGCATGTTTTAACCCGATAATAGTTTTTTTCACTTTTTCTTCCGGTTCTGACATATAGTATGCCGAAACAGTGAATAACCGAAAAATCTCATTTTCATTGACCTAACGAACTCGGATTGGCCTAAAAATAGTGAATATGTGTAATATGCATATTCTCATTCTCCATGCATGTTTTAACTCGATAATTTTTTTTCATTTTTTTGCCGGTTCTGACATACTATATAGTATGCCGAAAACTGTGAAAAACCGAAAAATCTCATTTTCATTGACCTAACGAACTCGGATTGTCTTAAAAAGAATGGGTACGCGTAGATATGCATATTCTCATTCTCCAATCATGTTTTAACCCGATAATAATTTTTTTCCGGTTCTGACATTCCAGAGTATGCCGAAATCGGTGAAAAATCGAAAATTCTATTTTTCATTGACCTAACGAACTCGGATTGGCCTAAAAATAGTGGGTATGCATAGATATGCATATTCTCATTCTCCATGCATTTTTCAACCCGATAATACTTTTTTTCAGTTTTTTGCCGGTTCTGACATACTAGTATGTCGAAATCGGTGAAAAACCGAAAAAACTATTTTTCATTGACCTAACGAACTCGGATTGGCCTAAAAATAGTGAATATGCGTAATATGCATATTCTCATTCTCCATGAATGTTTTAACTCGATAATCTTTTTTTCATTTTTTTGCCGGTTCTGACATACTATATAGTATGCCGAAAACTGTGAAAAACCGAAAAATCTCATTTTCATTGACCTAACGAACTCGGATTGTCCTAAAAATAGTGGGTACACGTAGATATGCATATTCTCATTCTCCATTCATGTATTAACCCGATATTAAAATTTTTCACATTTTTGCCGGTTCCAAAAACGGTGAAAAACTGAAAAATCTTATTTTCATTGACCTAACGAACTAGGATTGGCCTAAAAATAGTGGGTATGCGTACATATGCATATTCTCATTCTCCATGCATGTTTTAACCCGATTATAAAAAAAAATCTCTTTTTAGCCGGTTATGACATACTATAGTATGACGAAAACGGTGAAAAACAGAAAAATCTATTTTCCATTGACCTAACGAACTCGGATTGGCCTAAAAACAGTGGGTATACGTAGATATGCATATTCACAATCTCCATGCACGTTTTAACCCGATAATAATTTTTTTTTTCACTTTTTTGCCGCTTCTGACATACTATAGTATGCCGAAAACGGTGTAAAACTTAAAATTCTTATTTTCAATGACCTAACGAACTCGGATTGGCCTAAAAATAGTGGGTATGCGTAGATATGCATATTCTCATTATCCATGCATGTTTTAACCCGATAATAAAAAATTTCACTTTTTTGCTGGTTCTGACATACTATAGTATGCCGAAAACAGTGAAAAACCGAAAAATCTCATTTTCATTGACTTAACGAACTCGGATTAGCCTAAACATAATGTGTATGGGTAGATATGCGTATTCTCATTCTCAATGCATGTTTTAACTCGATAATAATTTTTTTTTCACTTTTTTGCCGGTTCTGACATACTGTAGTATGACGAAATCGGTGAAAAACCGAAAAATATATTTTTCATTGACCTAACGAACTCGGATTGACCTAAAAAAATAGTGGGTATGCGTAGATATGCATATTCTCATTCTCCATGCATTTTGTAATCCGATAAAAAATAATTCATTTTTTTGCCGGTTCGGACATAATAGTATGCCGAAAACGGTGAAAAACTGAAAAACCTCATTTTCATTGACCTAACGAACTCGGATTGTCCTAAAAATAGTGGGTATGCGTAAATATGCATATTATCATTCTCCATTCATGTTTCAACCCGATAATAATTTTTTTCACTTTTTTTCCGGTTCTGACATATTATAGTATGCAGAAAACGGTGAAAAACCGAAAAATCTAATTTTCATTGACCTAACGAACTCGGATTGTCCTAAAAATAGTGGGTATGCTTAGATATGCATATTCTCATTCTCCATTCATGTTCTAACTCGATAATAATTTGTTCTCAATTTTTTGTCGGTTCTGACATACTATAGTATGCCGAAATCGGTGAAAAACCGAAATATATATTTTTCATTGACCTAAATAACTCGGATTGGCCTAAAAATAGTGGGTATGCGTATATATGCATATACTCATTCTCCATGCTTGTTTTAACCCGATAATAATTTTTTTCACTTTTTTTCCGGTTCTGACATACTATAGTATGCCAAAAACAGTGAAAAACCGAAAAATATTTTTTCATTGACCTAACAAACTCGGATTGACCTAAAAATAGTGGGTATGCGTAGATATACATATTCTCATTTACCATGCATATTTTAACCAGATAATAATTTTTTTACACTTTTTTACCGGTTCTGACATACTTTTAAAGTATGCCGAAAAAGGTGAAAAACAGAAAAATGTTTTCTCATTGAACTAACGAACACGGATTGACCTAAAAATAGTGTGTATGCATAGATATTCATATTCTCATTCTCCAATCATGTTTTAACCCGATAATAATTTTTTTCACTTTTTTTCCGGTTCTGACATACTATAGTATGCCGAAATCGGTGAAAAATCGAAAAATTTATTTTTCATTGACCTAACGAACTCGGATTGGCCTAAAAATAGTGGGTATGCATAGATATGCATATTCTCATTCTCCATGCATGTTTTAACCCGATAATACTTTTTTTTCACTTTTTTGCCGGTTCTGATATACTAGTATGTCGAAATCGGTGAAAAACCGAAAAAACTATTTTTCATTGACCTAACGAACTCGGATTGACCTAAAAATAGTGGGTATGCGTAGATATGCATATTCTCATTTTCCATGCATGTTTTAACCCGATAATAGTTTTTTTCACTTTTTTTCCGTTTCTGACATATAGTATGTCGAAAACAGGGAATAACCGAAAAATCTCATTTTTATTGACCTAACGAACTCAGATTGGCCTAAAAATAGTGAATATGCGTAATATGCATATTCTCATTCTTCATGCATGTTTTAACTCGATAATAAATTTTTTTCATTTTTTTGCCGGTTCTGACATACTATATAGTATGCCGAAAACTGTGAAAAACCGGAAAATCTCATTTTCATTGACCTAACGAACTCGGATTGTCCTAAAAATAGTGGGTACGCGTAGATATGCATATTCTCATTCTCCATTCATGTATTAACCCTATAATAAAAAAATTCACATTTTTGCCGGTTCCAAAAACGGTGAAAAACTGAAAAATCTCATTTTCATTGATCTAACGAACTAGGATTGGCCTAAAAATAGTGTGTCACGCCCCGATTTCAGCGAACCGAACTCGGGACGCGAACTTTTAAAAACATGAACACTTGAAACCTGTTTTCAATAAAAGCTTTGACATTTCCATTTACTTCTCAAAATAATAGCATTTACAATACAAAAACGTCCCAACAAGTGGACAAGGTACAACATCCGTCACTAGACTCAACAAAAGTAAAGACCAGACTCCGCTCCAAGCTCCATGAACTTCAAGAGCTAACCTAGTCCGTCCGGTGATCAGTACCTGTAGGAAAAGCAGCTAGGGGTGAGCGTTCGCTCACCTCCACGGATAACAGACTGACTATGGCATAATTAGCAGAAAAAGCCAGTAACACTAAAACCAAACCCAAAACCCGGGACTACAGTCCCCAACTCAAGTACCCAACTGACCCACAACCCGTCACCTTCCTCAACAGACTCGACACTCGATAAAAACAGTGTAGACCCGATACAACTATCGACGACCTCCTCAAGGACTCGAACGACACGACACAACACCAAACAAGATCACAAAGGATCGCACACCAGCTGCTCAGTAACCAATCTCAATCAGGTCAGGGTTCGACCTATCGCAATTCCTCGACACGAAGTCGGATCAGGCTGTCGACCTTTCAAACTCGCAATTCCTCGACACTAAGTCGGATCAGGCTGTCGACCTTTAAAACTCGCAATTCATCGACACTAAGTCGGATCAGGCTGTCGACCTTTAGAACTCGCAATTCATCGACACTAAGTCGGATCAGGCTGTCGACCTTTAGAACTCGCAATTCATCGACACTAAGTCGGATCAGGCTGTCGACCTTTAGAACTCACCACCCCAGGTAACCACAATCACAATCACAGGCAAGTTCAATCACACAGGCACTCAAGGCCACTCAAGACACCTCAACAGTCAAGACTCGGGTTCAACAACCCCACGGGCACTCACTGCCACTCAAGACACCAAATTAAATACACGGCTCTCATGGCCACCCCGACTCAACAATTAAATACGGGCTCTCAAGGCCACCCAAACTCAACAATTAAATACAGGCTCTCAAGGCCACCCAAACTCAACAATTAAATAAAACGCACGACAACCTCCGGCATACTCGATGCCTCCAACGGTCCTAAAATCACTAGTTTCACAAACAACCTCCGGGCATGGTCATATGCCTCCAGTAATTCAATTATCGCTAAGTTCTCTGTTCCTACGACACTACTAAGTGTCACATGCTTTTCTCTTGAACGCTACAATCCCGTATCATGCTTTTCTAATAATTAAATAAATCTACTCAACCCACGACACCCCGGTGTCACATGCAATTCTACTATTAACTTTCCCTAATCAGGGCCGAGATCCGGCTACTTTTCCCTACCTCGTATACAATCCCAAAAGCGCTCCAACAACACCCGAAGCACACTCAGTCACTCGCCGAGCTTCCCCTTGCTCGGTCCGTAGCACGATCTAAAAGAACACAAATTTAAAGTACTTTTAAACTAGTACGAATAACCAAAAATTTACATACTTAACGCCCAAACGTAACCCCGACAATGTCGGTCACTCCCAAACTTCCCAATTATTCGATAATGCCGATAAAGGACCCGTAAGGGCCAGATTCGCCCGACATGGCGAATCTGCCCGGTTTTGGTTAATTGCCTTCCGGGGCTCCAAAAGCCCCCATTTTCGTTTCTACGGTCTTAGAATATTTCAAGGAACCCAACGCACTTGACGGAATTGAATTCCGACTTCTAAGTCAATTAATTAACGTTTAAAGTTTCCCAAAACCCGTTAATTACAACTTCTCCAAATTAATTCCAAATTTCGATTCGATTAGGAAAAAGTGGTCCGGGGGACGTTTTAAACCACCCGAACATTAAAACCCGAGCAACCGAGCACGTGGGCCCCACCCAAGAGGCTTGGCCGAGACCGTAGGGTTTGAGGGAGGGGCTCGGCCACCAAGTGGTGGCTGCTGCCACCTCCGGCCAGCCACCACATGGCCGGCCGGCCACCACCCACGGTGGCCGGAGCTCCTCCCGAGCCTCCGGTCACCGGAAAACGTGAAATTAAACCCCCAAACACCTCTCCACACTCTACACAACCCTAAGCCTTAGTTTATAACCAAACCCTAGCTCTTGAAAATAATCAAAACGAGAATCGGTTCGGGTATTACCGTAGAGGAGAACGAGGGGAACGGGATTGCTCTTTGCTTTGACTCGATCCAAGGGCTCGATCACAAACCCTAGCTCAACCTCCCTTCTTCTCTCTTCTTCTCCTTCTCCTTCTCTCTCTAAAACCTCTCTTCTAATTTCTAATTTAATTAAACTAACAACAAAACTAACTTTCTCTCCCTTAATACCCCATACTCGGCCAACCCTCTCCAACCACACCTTTTCCCTCCAAAAAATACACCACCATATACTTGACAAGTGTCAAGGTGGGTCCCATACCTTTTGGAAAATATCTAGTTGATATTTTCCAATCAGATTCGCGAAAAACGGACGTTTCGGGCCCCGAACGGGCACTTTTCCCAAAAAATTTTTAAACTGGACGGGCTTCAAGGAAACGGCCCAACTAAGACCGCTACGACGACGGCTAAGCTTTTCGGGTCCAAAACGGTCCTCGAATAGACCAAAACGTCGCTCGGGTGACTTTTCCAGCGAAAAATCAATCTTTCCCAAAATGACCAGGAAGTTGCCCTGAGTCCCCCGTAACTCATTTTAGTCGATAACGGGGTCAACTTAAGTCCGGCATGACCCTCGGGGTCAATTTAAGTTAAATTAAGTGTCTGTCTTAAAAATTTTAAATTTTCCTGTTTTTCGCAGGTTTGACTGACGTTGACCAGAAGTGGTTATTACATAGTGGGTATGCGTACATATACATATTCTCATTCTCCATGCATGTTTTAACCCGATTATAAAAAAAATCACTTTTTAGCCGGTTATGACATACTATAGTATGCCGAAAACGGTGAAAAACCGAAAAATATAGTTTTCATTGACCTAACGAACTCGGATTGGCCTAAAAACAGTGGGTATGCGCAGATATGCATATTCACATTCTACATGCACGTTTTAACCCGATAATAATTTTTTTTCACTTTTTTGCCGCTTCTGACATACTATATAATATGCCGAAAACGGTGAAAAACTTCAAATTCTCATTTTCAATGACCTAACGAACTCGGATTGGCCTAAAAATAGTGGGTATGCGTAGATATGCATATTCTCATTATCCATGCATGTTTTAATACGATAATAATTTTTTTCACTTTTTTGCTGGTTCTGACATACTATATGTCGAAAACAGTGAAAAACCGAAAAATCTCATTTTCATTGACTTAACGAACTCGGATTGGCCTAAACATAATTGGTATGGGTAGATATGCGTATTCTCATTCTCCATGCATGTTTTAACCCGATAATAATTTTTTTTTCACTTTTTTGCCGGTTCTGACATACTGTAGTATGACGAAATCGGTGAAAAACCGAAAAACCTCATTTTCATTGACCTAACGAACTCGGATTGGCCTAATCATAGTGGGTATGGGTAGATATGCGTATTCTCATTCTCCATGCATGTTTTAACCCGATAATAATATTTTTAAATTTTTTTTACCGGTTCTGACATATTGTAGTATGCCGAAATCGGTGAAAAACCGAAAAATATATTTTTCATTGACCTAACGAACTCGGATTGGCCTAAAAAATAGTGGGTATGCGTAGATATGCATATTCTCATTCTCCATTCATTTTTTAATACGATAAAAAATAATTCATTTTTTGCCGGTTCTAACATACTATAGTATGCCGAAAACGGTGAAAAACTGAAAAATCTCATTTTCATTGACCTAACGAACTCGGATTGTAATAAAAATAGTGGGTATGCGTTGATATGCATATTCTCATTCTCCATTCATGTTTTAACCCGATAATAATTTTTTTTTCACTTTTTTTCTGGTTCTGACATATTATAGTATGCCGAAAACGGTGAAAAACCGAAAAATCTAATTTTCATTGACCTAACGAACTCGGATTGTCCTAAAAATAGTGGGTGCGTAGATATGCATATTCTCATTCTCCATTCATGTTTTAACTCGATAATAATTTTTTTTCAATTTTTTGCCGGTTCTGACATACTATAGTATGCCGAAATCGGGGAAAAACCAAAATATCTATTTTTCATTGACCTAAAGAACTCGGATTGGCCTAAAAATAGTGGGTAAACGTAGATATGCATATTCTCATTGTCCATGCATGTTTTAACCCGATAATAATTTTTTTCACTTTTTTTCTGTTTCTGACATACTATAGTATGCCCAGTGTTGTAAAAAAACGCTAGGCGCCAATCGGGCGGTGAGGGGTCCTAGGCGCTAGGCGGGGGATTAATCGAAGATTAATCGGGGATTAATCGGATGTGTATTTTTTTATTATTAATAAATATAGATGATCAAATTTAATATTATACTATATAAAAATTATTAAAAAAATAAAAGATTATACATATATATAAGATAAACTTTATATCAAATAAAACATGTATATATACAGTCTAAAAAAATCATATCATTCTTAAAAATAATATAAATAAATATGACTTAACAAAAAAAATATCAATAATGTGATTTGAACTCAAGACCTAACATTTGAAGTGTCCACAACCAACTCAACTAGCACAATCTAATAGTATTATTTAGTTTGTAAAATATAAATATTGGTATAGCATGGAAGTATTTCAAACCAACCATTTTAAAGTCCCACATCGCCCAAGTTTCACCAACACTCTCTTCCTTTCTACTATAAAAGTTCATCACTTGTGCCAACCACTAAGCACTTAATTCTTGACTAATATTGGGCTCCATCTTTTTTGGGGCTCAACTTTAATAACGAATTAAAAAAAGGTTCAAGTTGTAGCCTTTTATTAGTTCAAATTTTTAGTTTTTTTTTTCATTTTTTTGGGCTCGGTAGGATTGGGCCGACTAATCGGCCAAATCGCCGATTAATTGGACAAATCGGGTTTGGCCGCCCGACGCGCCTAAAATTGGGCGCTGATGGCCAAATGGGCGCCTAGGCAGCGCCTATGCGGGCGCCCAGGCCGATTTTTACATGCCTGAGTATGCCGAAAAAGTTGAAAAACCGAAAAATATTTTTTTCATTGACCTAACGAACTCGGATTGACCTAAAAATAGTGGGTATGCGTAGATATACATATTCTCATTCACCATGCATGTTTTAACCCGATAATAATTTTTTTACACGAACACGGATTGACCTAAAAATAGTGGGTATGCATAGATATGGATATTCTCATTCTCCAATCATGTTTTAACCCGATAATAATTTTTTTCACTTTTTTCCGGTTCTGACATACTATAGTATGCCGAAATCGGTGAAGAATCGAAAAATCTATTTTTCATTGACCTAACGAACTCGGATTGGCCTAAAAATAGTGGGTAAGCATAGATATGCATATTCTTATTCTCCATGCATGTTTTTAACCCGATCATACTGTTTTTTCACTTTTTTGCCGGTTCTGACATACTAGTATGTCGAAATCGGTGAAAAACCGAAAAAACTATTTTTCATTGACCTAACGAACTCGGATTGACCTAAAAATAGTGGGTATGCGTAGATATGTATATTCTCATTTTCCATGCATGTTTTAACCCGATAATAGTTTTTTTCACTTTTTTTCCGGTTCTGACATATTGTATGCCGAAAATAGTGAATAACCGAAAAATATCATTTTCATTGACCTAACGAACTCGGACTGGCCTAAAAATAGTGAATATGTGTAATATGTATATTCTCATTCTCCATGCATGTTTTAACTCGATAACAATTTTTTTTCATTTTTTTGCCGGTTCTGACATACTATATAGTATGCCGAAACTGTTAAAAACAGAAAAATCTCATTTTCATTGACCTAACGAACTCGGATTGTCCTAAAAATAGTGGGTACGCGTAGATATGCATATTCTTATTCTCCATGCATGTTTTAACCCGATAATAATTTTTTTTCACTTTTTTGCCGGTTCTGACATATTATGCGAAAACGGTGAAAAACCGAAAAATCTCATTTTCATTGAACTAACAAACTCGGATTGCCCTAAAAATAGTGGGTATGCATAGATATATATATTCTCATTATCCATGCATGTTTTAACCAGATAATAGTATGCCGAAAACGGTGAAAAGCCGAAAAATCTCATTTTCATTGACCTAACGAACTCGAATTGGCCTAAAATTAGTGGGTATGCGTACAAATGCATATTCTCATTCTCCATGCATGTTTTAACCCGATATTAAAAAATTTCACTTTTTTGCCGGTTCTGACATACTATAGTATGCCGAAAACGGTAAAAAACCGAAAAACTCATTTTCATTGACCTAACGAACTCGGATTGGCCTAAAAATAGTGGGTATGCGTAGATATGCATATTCTCATTCTCCATTCATGTTTTAACCCGATAATAATTTTTTCACTTTTTTTCCGGTTCTGACATACTATAGTATGCCGAAAACAGTGAATAACCAAAAAATATCATTTTCATTGACCTAACGAAATCAGATTGTCCTAAAAATAGTGGGTATGCGTAGATATGCATATTCTCATTCTCCATGCATGTTTTAACTCGATAATAATTTTTTTTCACTTTTTTGCCGGTTCTGACATATTATAGTATGCCGAAAACGTTGAAAAACCGAAAAATCTCATTTTTCATTGACCTAACGAACTAGGATTGGCCTAAAAATAGCAGGTATGCGTACATATGCATATTCACATTCTCTATGCATGTTTTAACCTGATAATAATTTTTTCTCATTTTTTTGCCGGTTCTGACATATTGTAGTATGCCAAAATTTGTGAAAAACCGAAAAATCTATTTTTCATTGACCTAACGAACTCGGAATGGCCTAAAAATAGTGGGTATGCTTAGATATGCATATTATCATTCTCCATGCATGTTTTAACCCGATAATAAATTTTTGTTCACCTTTTTGCCGGTTTTGACATACTATAGTATGCCGAAAACGGTGAAAACCCGAAAAACCTCATTTTCATTGACCTAACGAACTCGGATTGACCTAAACCTAGTGGTATGCGTAGATATGCATATTCTCATTCTCCATGCATGTTTTAACCCAATAATAATTTTTTTTCACTTTTTTTCCGGTTCTGGCATACTATAGTATGCCGAAAACGGTGAAAAACCGAACAATCTGTTTTTCATTGACCTGACGAACTAGGATTGGCCTAAAAATAGTAGGTATGCGTACATATGCTTATTCACATTCTCTATGCATGTTTTAACCTGATAATAATTTTTTCTCATTTTTTTGTCGGTTCTGACATACTGTAGTATGCCAAAATCGGTGAAAAACCGAAAAATCTATTTTTCATTGACCTAACGAATTCGAAATTGCCTAAAAATAGTGGGTATGCGTAGATATGCATATTATCATTCTCCATGCATGTTTTAACTCGATAATAAATTTTTTTTCACCTTTTTGCCGGTTCTGACATACTATAGTATGCCGAAAACGGTGAAAACCCGAAAAACCTCATTTTCATTGACCTAACGAACTCGGATTGACCTAAAACTAGTGGTATGCGTAGATATGCATATTCTCATTCTCCATGCATGTTTTAACCCAATAATAATTTTTTTCACTTTTTTGCCGGTTCTGGCATACTCTAGTATGCCGAAAACGGTGAAAAACCGAACAATCCTTTTTTCATTGACCTGACGAACTCGGAATGACCTAAAAATAGTGCGTATGCGTACATATGCATATTCTCATTCTCCATGCATGTATGACGAAAACGGTGAAAAACCGAAAAATCTATTTTTCATTGACCTAACGAACTCGAATTGTCCTAAAAATAGTGGGTATGCATAGATATGCATATTCTTATTCTCCATTCATATATTAACCCGATAATAAAAAAATTTCACTTTTTTGCCGGTTCTGACATACTATATTATGTTGAAAACGGTGAAAAACCGAAAAATCACATTTTCATTGACCTAACGAACTAGGATTGGCCTAAAAATTGTGGGTATGCGTACATATGCATATTCTCATTGTCCATGCATGTTTTATCCCGATATTAAAAAAAAATCACTTTTTTGCCGGTTCTGACATGCTATATAGTATGCTGAAAACGGTGAAAAACCGAAAAATCACATTTTCATTGACCTACCGAACTCGGATTGGCCTAAAAACAGTGGGTATGCGTGATATGCATATTCTCATTCTCCATGCATGTTTTAAACCGATAATAATTGATGTGAACGTAAAATACATCTATTTGAGATGTTTTTAGCCCACATTCTTGAGCTTTTCGGTCCCGGGATGGTGTTGTTTGATAAATATTTCTCTTGTTTTGTGCAGTTTATCGATCTCCAAAGGAATCGGGAAATTCGGGATGGAAACGGAGAAAAAAGAGGCAAAAAGGACCCGAATTTCAGAGGCGCACGCTGGGCGCACGGCATGCACCCAACATGCACCACGCACGCCAAGCGCATGGCGTTCGGCCAGCATACATCACGCACGCCGAGTGCACGGCGTGCAGATTGGACAGAGAGCATCGCAAATTGACGTTTGGCTCAACGCACGGCGTGCGGCCAGCATGCATCATGCACGCCCAGCGCACGGCGTGCGTGCGACGTGCACTGGCGTGATTATGCCAGTTTTTAAGTGTAATTTTCCTATTTTAACCTTAGTTTTGAGGGGTTATAAATAGGAATTAGGTCAGAATTATTGGGGATCACGAATTTCAGAGGAGAATGCACATTGGGAGAGAGCTTTGGAGACTTTGGGAAGAGGTTTTGAAGATCAAACAAGATATACAAACTCATTATCGAAGGTTCTTCGTAGGTTTTGATTATACTTTGATATTTGTATTACTTTTTCAGTCAATATGATTATCATTGTTATTATCATTGCTTTGTGTTCGTATTTCATTGTGATGAACTAAATCCTCATTGATCTAGGGCTAGGGGAACGATGTGATGATTTGAATTAACGTGTTTTGATTATACATTTGACAAACTAATATCTAGGATATCGTTTATTTAATTCTACTCTTAATGCTTCATTGCCTTGATCACGTGATGCATGATTTAATTATATTAACTAACAATTGAGAAATGAGGTTAATGTGAGGAAATAAGAATTAAATAGCTCGGGTTTTAATCTAAGCCAGAATATGGTTAGACTGACACGAGTGCAATAGCTATAGGAGTAAAACCAGAAAGTTAGAGGAATTCATAGATTGTAATGCTATATACCGCTCTACATCTAGATTAGAGATAATTAGGTGGACCGAGTATGTTAGGGTCTTAATACGATCGAGAGATGGTTAGGACTATACTTAGAGAATTCCCGTTTCCCTTAGAATAGTATTAGTTGCAAATGCATACCGAACTTCGTTAAGTCATTCATCACATTCGAACCCCGTTAATGTCCTAGATCGCCTTTTTATCTCTGATTTACAACCATGTTGTGACTTTGTTCTTCGTTTCTGATCATTCATATATTCTTGTAACTTGCATGAATTTAATATTTTCTGAAACAAAAACCAAACATCGTTATAGGAATAGCTTGACCATCGAATTAATTAACTAAAGTGCTTGCTTAATTGCTCCCTTGGGTACGATATCTCGGACTTAAACCCCGAATACTACTTGACGACCGGTACGCTTGCCGTACCATTTTGAGGGTTAATTCTCAGAGTGTCAAGTTAATGGCGCCGTTGCCGGGGAGCAACTAAGGCAACTCTGATACGTTTGTAATTCGTGTTAAGACTATTCCATTTTTTTTCTTTTACTTAATTTAATTGTGTATGCAATTACGGTCTCACCCTCTCCGAGCTTGTTGACTACAGATATTTCAGAGGTCAAGAGAAACGCTCGGATCGCAAAGCGTCAAGGGAAGCAAGCCATGAGTCATCACTCGGGCTCAAGTCATCATTCTGGTTCGAGTCATCCCTCAGATAATGAAGATAACCAGGAAGAAACTCAAAGGGAGGTGATCCCGCCAAAAAATGAGAACCCAATAAGGGAACAAAATCCAATCCCTCCTGGCTTTAATCCACTTTTTGCTCCAGAGGTGCCACCAAGACAAAGGGCGTTGATGGAGTATGGAACTCCATCAATCCGAGGCATAGAAAGCAGCATTGTCGCACCACCAGTCACAAACCCGACATTTGAGATCAAGACATCATTTATCAACCTGGTGAGAGGTGACCCATTCCACATGAATGCACACGAGGATCCATTGGAACATTTAACAACGTTCCTCGAGCTTTGTGATACGTTCAGGTATAATGGAGTGTCAAGTGATGCAGTGCGCCTTCGACTTTTTCCTTTTTCATTGAAGGATAAAGCAAGTAAGTGGCTAAGAGAATTGCTTACTGGGAGCATCAGAACGTGGGACCAATTGGTGGAAGCATTCATGAATCAGTTCTTCCCACCAAAGAAGACGATAAAGCTAAGAGCTGACATCAACACATTTGCCCAACAAGGTGGTGAAACGTTAGTGGAAGCATGGGAGAGGTTCTCTGACTTATTGAGGCAATGTCCGCATCATGGTCAACCACTATGGGTCCAAATGCAGACTTTCTATTCTAGTCTGAATGAGGTCAGCCAAGGACAACTTGATTCAGCAGCTGGAGGTTCTTTTGTGCAATTAAATCCAGAGAACAATGTGGCTCTATTGAACTTGATGGCTTCTAATAGAGTCTGGCAGTCCAACAGAAGAGGCGCAGGAGCTAAGGGGATTGTTAATGTCGTTGAGTCATCATCAATGGACAAGGTGGTGGATCAGATTGTCCAGAGTGTGACAAAGAGATTGGATGCAATGCAGGTCCCTTCATTGTCTGATCCTCTTGATTATATTGAAGGTATTGGAGAGCCTCAAGGAGAAACAGTAAATTATATGGGGAACCAAAGACCTCAAGGACAAAGTTATCAGCAGAGGCCTTAGAACCAGCAGTTCCATCAGTGGAACCAAAACCAGCAGTATCAACATAGGCCTCAGACTCAACAATATCAAAACCAGCAGCCTCTGAATGCACCTCCACAAGAGTCGTCCTCCAAACTGGAGCAGATGATGCTAACCATGATGGCACATATGAAGGAGGATAAAAAGGAGGTAATTGAGCTGCACAAGGTATCTGTGCAGGAGCAACAAACAGTGAACCGGAACAATGGTGCTCGGTTCCAGGCCATAGAGATCCAAATTGGGCAGATATCAGCTCTATTGAATTCCAGGGCTCCAGGAAGCCTTCCGAGCAACACAGAAAGGAACCCCAGGGAGAGTGTCAATGCCATCATGTCAATTCACAGTCAGGCACTAGAGGAACATGTTCTTCCACGAAACGATGATGTAGCTGAGAGTCATCGTAAAGGGGCAGAGGTTGAGGAACCCATCACAGGTAAGAAGGTAAGGGAGTCCACTGTTGAATCAGAAAAGTGGACTCCACCTCTTCCTTTCCCTTCTGTATGTAAGAATAGTAGGTTTGTTGGTCAATATACCTCTTTTTTAGATATATTTAAGAGGTTGGATATTAATATTCCTCATCTTGAAGCATTGACCAAGATCCCTAAGATAACCAAATTCATGAAAATGTTGCTAAGTCAGAAAAATAAAATTTTAGATGGGGAGATTGTGAATCTAAGTGAAGAGTGTTCAACCATATTGCTGAACAAACTACCTCTTAAGTGTAAGGACCCATGGAGCTGTACTATACCATGTGACATAGGTAATGTTCACTTTGAAAAGTCCCTATGTGATTTAGGGGCCAGTATAAACCTTATGCCATTATCGGTGTTTAGGAAGTTAGGACTTTGGGATGAGCCCACACCAACCTCGGTGACCTTACAACTAGCTGACAGGTCAGTGAAAATTCCTAGGGGAATTATAGAGAATGTATTAGTCAAGGTTGGAGAATTTATATACCCCGTAGATTTCATCGTGCTAGACATGCATGAGGATCATAGGATCCCTCTCATTATGGGGAGACCATTTTTGGCTACTACTAGAGCCTTAATTGATGCAGAACGAGGGGAAATCAAAGTCAGGTATGGTGAGGAGGAGAAAACATTTTATGTAGTCAAGGTTAAGGTTAAATCCAAGGACTCAACATGTAAACTCATCGGTTCTGAAGATGAGCACATGACTGAGAAAAATCATGAAGACAATAAAATCCCTACACAACTTGAATTAGAGAACCATAATAGGGTAGTTATGAAGGATCAACTTAAATCTCTACCGAATAATCTGAAATATGTGTATTTGGATGAAATTGACATATACCCTATTGTGATTCCATCTAACTTACCTGATGACAGGGAAGAAGAGCTTATGAATGTTCTCAGGGAAAAGAGCAAGGTATTGAGAGAAACTTTAGTCCATATTCGAGAATGTAACCCTTTATGTTGTATGTGCAAGATTCTGGTGGAAAATGATCTTAGCTTGGTGGTGAATTTGTGGAGGAAACCAAAGGAGATTAGTGAAGGTGTTTGGGCGAGAGAAAACCTCGCAACACTTTCCAATGAGCCTTGAAGAGGATAAAACGGGTGGCTTAGGCCGCCTCTTTCGTCGAGCTAACGACGTTAAACAAATGCGCTTGTTGGGAGGCACCCCAACTATGGATTGGAGAGCATAAGGACATTAAGCACATGCGAGGCGTCAGGCTCATACGAGCTCGACCGGGCGAGGACCTTCCATTCATCCATGCATCGCCACACCCCCGAGTCAGATACATGTCACACAGCGATTCTTCGAGGGGCAGTATTTCCTGCCTTCCTATTCTATATTGATATTTTCCCTGTTTTACTCCTATTTGCTATGTGGTGGGTGCTGAGCACCCGAATTGCTGTGCTGATAGTACATGCATATAGGACTGTATGGTGACTGATATGTATGATGTTTGATAAGTGTGGGGTGCATGTGTCCATATGTGTTTGAGTCGCACTGGGGACAGTGCTTAGGTTTAAAGTGTGGGGTGGGATGTTTTGCATTATGCTCTGTACTTTATCTGCATTAGGTTCATGCATCATTTGTGGAAAAAAAAAATTCAACAAAAATATTTTCTGGTGCTTTATGCAGCTTAGTGTGCATGATCTTAAGGTTTTGATGATTGGAATGTTGAACATGCTCATCTTTCTTACATAATTCAAAGGTTTGCATCGATTTGGTATGAATGAATCGACTTGTGTAAGCACATGCATTGAGGTATGCTCGTTTGTTTGCATTCTGGATAGTCACTTTGATGTGTGCTTGAGTCCTCTAATTCCTATGCATGGAAACCTGAGTCTAGAACTTCACAGATATCCCCTCGAGGCGAAATAAACATAAGGAATTAAGTGATTAGGAAAATGATCATAGGCCATCTTTGGATCGTTTGTGCTAAATTGCATACCTATGTAATTATGAGTATCCACTAGTTACCCTTATTGAGCTTTGGCCTTTCTATTCTAACCTTTATATTATAAACCTATGTGCCCGTTATTTCATTTAAACACCTTTGGTTTTGATTGAACCCATACTTCTTGGCTTAGGTGCTTCGTGAGAGTGTGGTTATTGTGGTTAGAAATGGGGTATTAAATGAAGGGAGAAACATGTTCTTAATATTGTGCCGGGTTTATGACAATTACTGTTGTTTTCAGCCTTACCTGTAAAAATTGGAAGAGAGAGAAAAAAAACTCTTCTATGCAAAAAGAAAAGTGTGGGGTAAGGCTAAACAATTAGAACCGGTAGGAAGGAATGCATTGTAATTATTGGGTGTTCACAAAAAAATGGGGTAAAAGAGAAGTAGTTATGCGCAAATGAGGGATACACACTTCCGGGGTTGTGAGTCGAAGCATGTTTGCCATGATGTATTTACTGAGCTTCTTTTCATATATTCTACCTCAACCTATGCCTAGCCTAACATTATAAGCTTAATAAAGCCCTATGTGATTCATGATTGCTTAAATTCCTTATAATTAGTGGAGAGGGGATTGAACATGCTTGCTTGTGAATCTCTAAGAACCATGCATAGGGAAAAGAGGAACGCCTAACAAAGTTGACAGAAGGTTTATAAGCTAAATTGAGTAGGCTTTAGTGCAAGTTGTTTCACATGTGGTATATTCATTAATTTATGCATTCTTTTGAGTTGTGTAAAAAAAGTTTTTGGCATGTGACAATTCTGAGAAAACTCTTTTGACCAATATGTGTGCTTGAGCTAATAATTCACCAATCTTTCGTGAACTTTTGCATGCATCATGTAGTCGAGCCATAGGTTGCATTAGCATTAAAATCATGCATTGCACGTGCATTTTAATATTCATTGTTTGAATAAAGGAGGCCCAGACTCCTCCTATCGAGGTGAACCTCGGGGTTTAACCGGGATATATCTTACTGTTTTAAGTAGTTTTGTTTTCTCGGGGCGAGAAAAGCTTAAGTGTGGGGTGTTGATGTGAACGTAAAATACATCTATTTGAGATGTTTTTCGCCCACATTCTTGAGCTTTTTGGTCCCGGGATGGTGTTGTTTGATAAATATTTCTCTTGTTTTGTGCAGTTTATCGATCTCCAAAGGAATCGGGAAATTCGGGATGGAAACAGAGCAAAAAGAGGCAAAAAGGACCTGAATTTCAGAGGTGCACGCTGGGCGCACGGCATGCACCCAACA
This sequence comes from Erodium maritimum, assembly GCA_963921825.1. NCBI lineage: Eukaryota > Viridiplantae > Streptophyta > Magnoliopsida > Geraniales > Geraniaceae > Erodium > Erodium maritimum. The sequence continues at coordinate 3,248,834 of OY997590.1, read as the reverse complement.
TGCACCACGCACGCCAAGCGCATGGCGTGCGGCCAGCATGCATCACGCACGCCGAGTGCACGGCGTGCAGATTGGACAGAGAGCATCACAAATTGACGTTTGGCTCAACGCACGGCGTGCGGCCAGCATGCATCATGCACGCCCAGCGCACAGCGTGCATGCGACGTGCACTGGCGCGATTATGCCAGTTTTTAAGTGTAATTTTTCTATTTTAACCTTAGTTTTGAGGGGTTATAAATAGGAATTAGGTCAGAATTATTGGGGATCACGAATTTCAGAGGAGAATACACATTGGGAGAGAGCTTTGGAGACTTTGGGAAGAGGTTTTGAAGATCAAACAAGATATACAAACTCATTATCGAAGGTTCTTAATAGGTTTTGATTATACTTTGATATTTGTATTACTTTTTCAGTCAATATGATTATCATTGTTATTATCATTGCTTTGTGTTCGTATTTCCTTGTGATGAACTAAATCCTCATTGATCTAGGGCTAAGGGATCGATGTGATGATTTGAATTAACGTGTTTTGATTATACATTTGACAAACTAATATCTAGGATATCGTTTATTTAATTCTACTCTTAATGTTATATTAACTAACAATTGAGAAATGAGGTTAATGTGAGGAAATAAGAATTAAATAGCTCGGGTTTTAATCTAAGCCAGAATATGGTTAGACTGACACGAGTGCAATAGCTATAGGAGTAAAACCCGAAAGTTAGAGGAATTCATAGATTGTAATGCTATATACCGCTCTACACCTAGATTAGAGATAATTAGGTGGACCGAGTATGTTAGGGTCCTCATACGATCGAGAGATGGTTAGGACTATACTTAGAGAATTCCCGTTGCCTTTAGAATAGAATTAGTTGCAAATGCATACCGAACTTCGTTAAGTCATTCATCACATTCGAACCCCGTTAATGTCCTAATCGCCTTTTTATCTCTGATTTACAACCCCGTTGTGACTTTGTTCTTCGTTTCTGATCATTCATATATTCTTGTAACTTGCATGAATTTAATATTTTCTGAAACAAAAACCAAACATCGTTATAGGAATAGCTTGACCATCGAATTAATTAACTAAAGTGCTTGCTTAATTGCTCCCTTGGGTACGATATCTCGGACTTAAACCCCGAATACTACTTGACGACCGGTACGCTTGCCGTACCATTCTGAGGGTTAATTCTCAGAGTGTCAATAATGTTTTTCACTTTTTTTCCGTTTCTGACATACTATAGTATGCCGAAAACGGTGAAAAACCGAATAATTTCATTTTCATTGACCTAACAAACTCGGATTGTCCTAAAAATAGTGGGTATGTGTAGATATGCATGATCTCATTCTCCATGCAAGTTCTAACCCGATAATAATTTTTTTCACTTTTTTGCAGGTCCTGACATACTATATAATATGCCGAAAAAGGTGAAAAACCGAAAAATCTTCAATTCATTGACCTAACGAACTCGGATTGACCTAAAAATAGGGAGTATGCGTAGAAATGCATATTCTCATTCTCCATGCATGTTTTAATCCGATAATAATTATTTTCACTTTTTTCCGGTTCTGACATACTATAGTATGCCGAAAACGATGAAAAACCGAAAAATCTCATTTTCATTGACCTAACGAACTCGGATTGGCCTAAAATTAGTGGGTATGCGTACATATGCATATTCTCATTCTCCCTGCATGTTTTAACCCGATATTAAAAAAATCACTTTTTTGCCTCTTCTGACATACTAGTTTATGCCGAAAACGGTAAAAAAACCGAAAAATCTCATTTTCATTGACATAACGAACTCGGATTGGCCTAAAAATAGTGGGTATGCGTAGATATGCATATTCTCATTCTCCATGCATGTTTTAACCCGATAATAATTTTTTTCACTTTTTTTTTCTGGTTCTGACATACTATAGTATGCCGAAAACAGTGAATAACCGAAAAATCTCATTTTCATTGACCTAACGAACTCGGATTGGCCTAAAAATAGTGGGTATGCGTAGATATGGATATTCTCACTCTCCATGCATGTTTTAACTCGATAATAAAAAAATTTCACTTTTTTGCCGGTTCTGACATACTATATATAGTAGGAAAAATTTCAATTTAATACCCTGGTAAACTTTTATTTTCAATATAACACCCTAACTTGTTTTTGTTTGCAATTTAATACCCTGACAAACATGTATTTTCACTTTCATACCTAACGTTACTATTCAGTTAACTTTCCATCCAAACAATACAAAAAGACCAAAATACCCTCAATAACAATCAAATTTTCAAAATAATACCCTTATATTTTCATAACTTAAAAATTGATAAAATAACCATAATTGATTTTAATTTTATTTTAAAATCAGTTTTAGTTTTTATTAAAAATCAGTTTTATTCTAAAATCAGTTTTTTTTAATCTGCTTTTATTTTAAAAAAAACAGTTTCATTTCTAAATCAGTTTTTTTTTAAAAAAAATCAATTTTCATTTTTCAAAAAAATCATATATTTGTGTAAATAAAAATCAGTTTCATTAAAAAAAATCAGTTTTAATTATAAAAACAGTTTTTTTTTCCATTTTTATTAGTTCTTTTGTCCTACAATTTCATTGACCTAACGAACTCAGATTGTCTTAAAAATAGTGGGTATGCATAGATATGTATATTCTTATTCTCTGGTCATGTATTAACCCGATAATAAAAAAAATTCACTTTTTTGCCGGTTCTGACATACTATAATATGCCGAAAATGTTGAAAAACCGAAAAATCTCATTTTTCATTGACCTAACGAACTAGGATTGGCCTAAAAATAGTGGGTATGCGTACATATGCATATTCACTTTCTCTATGCATGTTTTAACCCGATAATAATTGTTTCTCAATTTTTTCCGGTTCTGACATACTATAGTATGCCGAAATCGGTGAAAAACCGAAAAATCTATTTTTCATTGACATAACGAACTCGGATTAGCCTAAAAATAGTGGGTATGCGTAGATATGCATATTCTCATTCTCCATGCATGTTTTAACCCGATAATAAAAAAAATTCACTTTTTTTCCGGTTCTGACATACTATAGTATGCCAAAAACGGTGAAAAACCGAAAAATCTCATTTTCGTTGACCTAACGAACTCGGATTGACCTAAAAATAGTGAGTATGCGTAGATATGCATATTCTCATTCTCCATGTATGTTTTAACCCAATGATAATTTTTTTCACTTTTTTGCCGGTTCTGACATACTATAGTATGCCGAAAAAGGTGAAAAACGAACAATCTGTTTTTCATTGACCTAACGAACTCGGAATGACCTAAAAATAGTGGGTATGCGTAGATATGCATATTATCATTCTCCATGCATGTTTTAACCCGATAATAATTTTATTTTTTCACTTTTTTTCCGGTTCTGACACACTATAGTATGACGAAAACGGTGAAAAACCGAAAAATCTATTTTTCATTGACCTAACGAACTCAGATTGTCCTAAAAATAGTGGGTATGCATAGATATGAATATTATTATTCTCCTTTCATGTATTAACCCGATAATAAAAAAAATTCACTTTTTTGCCGGTTTTGACATTCTATAGTATGACGAAAACGGTGAAAAACCGAAAAATCTCATTTTCATTGACCTAACGAACTCGAATTGTCCTAAAAATAGTGGGTATCCATAGTTATGCATATTCTTATTCTCCATTCATGTATTGACCCGATAATAAAAAAAAATTCACTTTTTTGCCGGTTTTGACATACTATAGTATGCCGAAAACTGTGAAAAACTGAATAATCTCATTTTCATTGACCTAACGAACTAGGATTGGCCTAAAAATTGTGGGTATGCGTACATATGCATATTCTCATTCTTCATGCATCTTTTAACCCGATATTAACTTTTTTCACTTTTTTGCCGCTTCTGACATACTATAGTATGCCGAAAACGGTGAAAAACCGAATAATTTCATTTTCTTTGACCTAACAAACTCAGATTGTCCTAAAAATAGTGGGTATGCGTAGATATGCATATTCTCACTCTCCATGCATGTTCTAACCCGATAATAATTTTTTTTCACTTTTTTGCCAGTTCTGACATACTATATAATATGCCGAAAACGGTGAAAACCCGAAAAATCTTTAATTCATTGACCTAATGAACTCGGATTGACCTAAAAATAGTGGGTATGCGTAGAAATTCATATTCTCATTCTCCTTGCATGTTTTGACCCGATAATAATTTTTTTACACTTTTTGCAGGTTCTGACATACTATATAGTATGCCGAAAACGGTGAAAAACCAAAAAATCATTAATTCATTGACATAACGAACTCGGATTGACCAAAAAATAGTGGGTATGCGTAGAAATACAAATTCTCATTCTCCATGCATGTTTTGACCCGATAATAATTTTTTTTCACTTTTTTGCTTGTTTTGACATACTAAATGGTATGCCGAAAACGGTGAAAAACCGAAAAATCTCATTTTGATTGACCTAAATAACTCGGATTGGCATCAAAATAGTGGGTATGCGTAGATATGCATATTCTCATTCTCCATGCATGTTTTAACCCGATAATAAAAAAAAAATCACTTTTTTGCCAGTTCTGACATACTATATATTATGCCGAAAACGGTGAAAAATCGAAAAATCTCATTTTCATTGACCTAACGAACTCGGATTGACCTAAAAATAGTGGGTATGCGTAGATATGCATATTCTCATTCTCCATGCATGTTTTAACCCAATAATAAAAAAATTCACTTTTTTGCCGGTTCTGACATAGTATGCCGAAAGCGGTGAAAAACCGTAAAATCTGTTTTTCATTGACCTAACGAACTCGGAATGACCTAAAAATAGTTGGTATGCGTACATATGCATATTCTCATTCTCCATGCATGTTTTAACCCGATAATAATTTTTTTTTTCACTTTTTTGCCGGTTCTGACATACTATTTTTTTTGATAAGCGAATATTTTATTAAGCATTCGTTCTATAAAGCATAGAAGCGAAGCGGAGAAAACAACCCAGTAAGAGCTTTTTCCCCCTACCAAAACTGCTACAAGGAGCAACAAATAACCAAAAACCAAACAGACAGTCCCATCAGTCCAATAGACAACTAATCAAACCAAAATAAATCGACAAAGAGCACAAAAAGCCGCCGACAGAGCTTCTTGTCACTGCCGCTTAGACCGATGATCTCCCTTCCTCCTCAAGCATCTTGCAGGATCCCTCAACCATAGCTCACAAGTAACACCCTGTCTGAGTGAGCCCGAACTCTACAACAAGCTAAACGAGTGATGCTTCACCTTAGCTACGACCTCATCAACAGATAACATGAAAGAGTTAAAAGCAACCCCATTTCTCACCAACCACACATGCCATAAAGTCAAATAACCGACCCGAACCCACCCTGTCCACCACCAAACCGGTCCCAGCCCCTTCCACCATAACAGAGCGTCCGCAACCGCCCTAGGCATGGGACCAAAAACACCCCACCAAGCTAAATTTTTTGCCAGATCACCCCCGGATACTGACAGTGCAATAACAAATGATCAACCTCTTCAAAACAAGACTTACAGAACAAGCAGAGCATCCGGTTTAGAGTAATACGGACCCCCCTGCTTTCCAGAAACTCCATAGTGGGTAACGCTCTATGAGCCGCCAACCACACAAAGACACAAAACTTCGGGGGTATCCCTTTCACCCAAAGGATCGATGCCCATCCTACCACACTCCTAGTGGCCTCCAACCCCGACAACTCAAAATAAGTCATAGCCACAGTGAAGCCCTTCGGCTGCTTCACCCAAACCATAGTATCACACCTATTAGGCTGAACCTGCACCGTCGCCAACAAGTCCATGAGAGACCCGGCCGAAAGATCCTCCCAATCATCAAGATCTCGACTAAAACCGATCCTCCAGTGGCCCAACGACCAGAAAAACTCCACCTTTGCATACTTGGCTGGACATAACAAAAATAAGGTTGGGAACCTATAACGATGAGGAACCTCTCCCACCCAAACATCATCCCAGAAAGAGATTCTATCTCCTCTCCCCAAAGACCAATGCACACATTGATTCCCAAAAAGCGCCAAGAAACTAGGAACGGAGGCCAAAAACATAATATGAGATAATAAAAAAGAAGAACATGGCTTATCCAGCTTGGCTAAATCCCAATCCATTGGATCCCAACCATACAAGGCACAGACGACCTTCTTCCACAGAGAGTCAACTTCTGAGGCAAACCTCCACCACCACTTAGCCAGCAGACTTGTGTTCATCCCTTCCAAACGCCTAATCCCAAGGCCTCCCTCCTCCCGATTTCTGCATACCGTACTCCACCTGACTTTGCAGAACATTTTACCTGTGTAGGGGTTAGTCCACAGAAAACGTCTCTGCCAGCCCTCCAACATACTAATGACCTTCTTGGGTGCTCTAAGAAGGGACATGTAGAAAATGGGCAACGCAGATAAAGTAGACTTAATCAACACAATGCGTCCAGCCATATTTAAATTCTTCAGCTTCCATAAGCCCAGCGACTTCTTGAACTTGTCCACCACTGGATCCCATGAAGCCACCTTCCTCGGATTCGCACCCAACCAAAACCCGAGATACTTCATAGGAAGTGACCCCACCTAACACCCAAGGATCCAAGACACATCAAAGGCCGAGCAACCGGTCTCATTCAGAATGACTGCGGTGGACTTGTGAAAGTTGATCTGTAGCCCCGAACCCTTCTGAAAACGTTCCAACAAGTCTTTAACAAAAGCTAAACCCTCCAAGTCTCCTTTCAAAAACAACAGAGTGTCATCCGCAAATTGGAGATGAGAAAGAGACAATCCAAACGCCCCAATGTCTACACCACTAAAGAACCCGCACCGCTTCCCCTCCTCCAAAAGTTGGTGTAGGCCCTCTGCTGCAATCAAAAACAAGAAAGGAGATAACGGACAGCCCTGTCTTATACCATTAGAAACCGGGAAATCTCCACTTGGGGAACCATTTATCAGCACCGAAACATGGGCCCGAAAACAGCTCTGCATCCACCCTCTCCATTTTCCTCCAAAACCCATTGCTTCCAAGACACTATCAATGTACCCCCAGTGAACCTTATCGTAGGCCTTTTCGAAGTCCAGTTTTAGCAAAACAACTTCTGTCTTAGAGATCTTTAGCTTCTGTAATAATTCCGAAGCTATAAGCACTCCATCAACCAACTGTCTCCCTGCCACAAACCCACTCTGATTGTCACTAATCAAACCAGGAAGCAACTTTTTCAACCGATTGGCTAGCACTTTGGCCAATATCTTATACGGGCCGGATATCAAACTGATCGGGCGATAGTCATCAAAGCTACCGGCCGCCCCTGACTTTGGAATCAATGTCAGGAATGACGAGTTCAGACCCTTGCCCAACTTCCCGGATCCATGAAAGGCCGATAAGAACCGTATCACATCACCCCCCACCACACTCCAACAATCCCGATAGAACTTCATCGAGAAGCCATCGGGCCCGGGAGCCTTGTCACCACCACAACCCTTCACAGCCAAAAACACCTCCTCCGCCACAAAACCAGCTTCCAAACCGGCTGCTTGAACCGCCGAAATGGACCGAAACGGGAGGTCAGGTAAGTTCACCTCAATCCTCGGGTCAACAGAAAACCGGGCGGAAAAATGCTCCATGGCCGCCCGTTTAACCTCCCCCGGGCTAGAAACAATACCTTGGCCTACACGTAACCGAGACGCCCTATTCCTCATGGCCTTGAAATTTGCCAACCGATGGAAGAAACGTGTGCAACGATCCCCCCCTTTAAACCAACGGAACCGAGCCTTTTGACACCACACCTTTGCCATCCACCTTTGTTTTTGCAGAAGTCGAGCCCTACACAAGGCTCTCTTTTCTCGTTCCTCCCCAGACAAGGCCGTACCGTCCAACAGACCATCCCAACCATCCAGCTCAGAAGCCAATGCAGCTACCTCGGTTTCCAATTTACCAAAAACCTCCTTATTCCACACTTGTATATCCCTTCGTAAATTTCTCAATTTCATCCAAAGCACAAAATCAGGGTCACCTTCCACTTCATAGGAATCCCACAACATACGGACAATAGGCAGGAAAGACTTATGCTCTAGCCAAGCATTCAAAAACCTCACCGGTTTCGGCCCCCAATCTACCACCTCCAACCCCAAAATCACCGGTCGATGATCAGAAACACCTCGTGGGAGGCTATTCTGCTCCAAAGTACCAAAGGCAGATAACGCATCCGAAGATACAAGAAAACGATCTAGCCTTGATGCCTTAGAGCCCGAATCATACCACGTATACTTGGCACCCACCAAAGACAAATCAACCAAGTGCATATCTTCCACAAAGTCTGAAAACAGTTGACTATCACCCCCGTTAAAAACACTACCACGCCGCTCCTCCACAGATAGAACTGAGGTGAAATCTCCACCCACAAACAAAATATCATGGAGCTGGGAGCATTTTGCACAAAGTGAAGCCCAATAACTCGCTCTATACCGAGCTCTTCATGGCGCATAAACATTCACAAAACTGACAGGGACATTAGTAGGAACATGCAGCCCATTCCAACAAATAGAGTTATGGTCCAACAGAGAACTTGATTTAGCAAAAACCGACAACCTCCAAGCAAACAAAACACCTCCGGCCGTCCCACTTGCCGGGACCCAATCACAATCCCACCCAATATCAAAACCACAACTTCTAAGAACTCCCTGATTCACAACAGAGAGTTTCGTTTCTTGCAACAATACAACATCAACATCATTCGAATAAATCAACTTTTTAATGCAATTCCGCTTAGCCTCGGAATGCATACAAATCAGAGAAAAGACCCCAAAACAGGGTCACCCGACGTACCTGAAAGGCCGGCCGAGTTACAATCCTCACTGCCACTAAGCACGTCGTCCTGCAGAGATCGTTGTGGTATTTCGAGGTCCAAAGAGTCGAATTGCTCCAGTACTAATGGACCGAGATCAAGTGCTTTTTTGTCCACTTTTTTGCAATACGACCAATCCCCCGAACCGTCCTTTAGCTTCCGGGCAATATCGATCATAACAGGACCTGAACTACCCCCAGTCCCAATCGAACGAGAACGCGCCCGAGTTTGGTAGTAGGTAGTCGGCGACACTACTGGCTTGGGAGCCCCCTTCCTCAGCCTCCCACGTTTCCTCCTCTGTTGCTCGACCTCCTCCGGCAAAGGGCCAGCTGCCAGAAAAGCTTCCCGTGCCGACACCACCGGCGAAGCAGTCGGAATCCCCAGGGCAGTCGATGAAACAGGTTGAACGCGATCACCTACGTCTTCACTGTCCCCGAATAGACGCGAAAAAGGTGTAATTTGCGGCCCAGAAGAAGCAGGTCGGACTGGGCTTGGAGTTACCTCACCAGTTTGGGCCCGAGTAGCACCGTGTGAGGCCCCAACAGCTTCCGTTTCCAAAGAACGTGCAGAATGTATCGACTTACCAGAGCTCGAGCAATTCGACAAAGAGCTTGGCTCCGACGTGGGCACAAGACGTCGAAAGGGAACCTCCTTGGAGGCAACTGGAACGAGTACCACTGGAAAAACCCCTGAGTCCAACGAGAAGTCCACCTCCACTGAAACTGGTACGACTGCAGATCGATGAACCAGCACAAAAGCTTTTCCAAAGGAGTCCCCCTTTTGGTCTGTGTCAACCACACTAACCACCGTACCCATTGCGCCTGCAATTCTACTGAAATTCTCTGTGGACCACCCATGAAACGGGACACCCAACACCTCGAACCAGCTAAAACAACCAAGCTCCTTCAGCAGGGAAGCTGGCCTGTCCACAACCTCAAACCACGTCTGCAGCCATCCCACACCCGACTCCTTCATCTCCTTAGCAAAAATAGGGTCTGGGCAAGTGATAAGGAACACTCTATTCCCGAAGCCACGAACTTCAACATCAAACACACCTTGCCTGCTCATCGCTTCCTGGATATCGCAAACAGAGCATTCATTCCGGGCCACCCTCAAGACCCCATTCTCCAAAGACAAAACATGTGACTCAACAATCTTCCCAACCACAACCGGTCTAGGGCTCTCCTCCGACCTGGGTCTTTCGCCTACTCCAGACGCGACCGGAGCCTTGCCCCTCGACCCTGCTTTCAAGTCATAAGCAACCAACAATCTATAGCCCCGAACAATGGAACCATGACATTTGGTAACAATCCTATCAGCATCCAACTGTGATTGAGCATAGACAAAACCAAAATACTTCCCTTTACCGTTAGGTTTCCAGGCAACATTGGCTCTCAAAACCTCCCCCGCACACTGACAATAATCACGAAGCCACACATCATCAACACCATACGGGAGATTGAAAACAAAAAGCTTACAATCAGCTGCTAATGCTGGGCGCGTGACCTTGATCGGATCACCCCCAAAACGATCACCACTGTGAACCGATCGGCCCGTCTCAGCAGCAATGATCCTCCCGACTATGCCGCCCACAACAGACCCTTTCCCTTCAGGCCGGACCTCCTCAACACCACACTTCCCCCGCCCTGCATCCTTCTTCCCTGCTCCAATCTCATCCAGAAGCCCCTTGCCACGATCATATGCACAGGGGATCGACACCCTCTTGCCCTCGATCACCACATCCCGGAACGCCGGAGTCGAAGCCGAAGCACCGATGATCGTGGTGGCCGGAGACAGCTCCCCTTCCTCTCTCTCTCTCATTCTAATATGCCTATACAAGTTAGTTCTGACATACTATAGTATGACGAAAACGGTGAAAAACCGAAAAATCTATTTTTCATTGACCTAACGAACTCGGATTGGCCACAAAATAGTGGGTATGCGTAGATATGCATATTATCATTCTCCATGCATGTTTTAACCCGATAATAAATTTTTTTCACTTTTTTGCCGCTTCTAACATACTATAGTATGCCGTAAACGGTGAAAAACCGAAAAATCTATTTTTCATTGACCTAACGAACTTGGATTGTCCTAAAAATAGTGGGTATGCGTAGATATGCATATTATCATTCTCCATGCATGTTTTAACCCGATAATAATTTTAATTTCACTTTTTTGCCGCTTCTGACATATTATAGTATGCCGAAAACGGTGAAAAACCAAATATCTATTTTTCATTGACCTAAAGAACTCGGATTGGCCTAAATATAGTGGGTATGCGTAGATATGCATATTCTCATTCTCCATGCATGTTTTAACCCGATAATATTATTTTTTTCACTTTTTTTCCGGTTCTGACATACTATAGTATGCCGAAAATGGTGAAAAACCGAAAAATCTTTTTTCATCGACCTTACAAACACGGATTGACCTAAACATAGTGGATATGCGCAGATATGCATATTCCCATTCTCCATGCATGTTTTAAGCCGATAATAGTTTTTTTTTTACTTTTCTGCCGGTTCTTACATACTATATAGTATGCCGAAAACGGTGAAAAACCCAAAAATCTCATTTTCATTTACCTAACGAACTCGGATTGTCCTAAAAATAGTGGGTATGCGTAGATATGCATATTCTCATTCTCCATTCATGTTTAACTCGATAATTATTTTTTTCACATTTTTGACGGTTCTGACATACTATATAGTATGTTGAAAACGGTGAAAAACCAAAAAATCTCATTTTCATTGACCTAACAAACTCGGATTGGCCTAAAAATAGTGGGTATGCGTAGATATGCATATTCTCATTCTCCATGCATTTTTTAACCCGATAATAATTTTTTTCACTTTTTTGCCGGTTCTGACATACTATATTAGTATGCCGAAAACAGTGAAAAACCGAAAAATCTCATTTTCATGACCTAAAGAACTCGGATTGGACTAAAAATAGTGGGTATGCGTAGATATGCATATTATCATTCTCCATGTATGTTTTAACCCGAGAAATTTTTTTTAATCATTTTTTTGCCGGTTCTGACATACTATAGTATGCCAAAAACGGTGAAAACCCGAAAAATCTCATTTTCATTGACCTAACGAACTCGGATTGTCCTAAAAATAGTGGGTATGCGTAGATATGCATATTATCATTCTCCATTCATGTTTTAACCCGATAATAAAAAAATTTCAATTTTTTGCCGATTCTGACATATGCCGAAATCAGTGAAAAACCAAATATCTGTTTTTCATTGACATAACGAACTCGGATTGGCCTAAAAATAGTGGGTATGCGTAGATATGCATATTCTCATTCTCCATGCATGTTTTAACCCGATAATAACTTTTTTTTTCACTTTTTTGCCAGTTCTGACATACTATAGTATGCCGAAAACGGTGAAACACCGAAAAATCTTTTTTTCATCGACCTAACGAACACGGATTGACCTAAAAATAGTGGATATGCGCAGATATGCATATTCTCATTCTCCATGCATGTTTTAACCCAATAATAGTTTTTTATTGACTTTTTTCCGGTTCAGACATACTATATAGTATGCCGCAAACGGTGAAAAACCGAAAAGTCTCGTTTTCATTGACCTAAAGAACTTGGATTGGCATAAAATAGTGGGTATGCGTAGATATGCATATTCCCATTCCCCATGCATGTTTTAACCCGATAATAATTTTTTCACTTTTTTGCGGGTTCCGACATACTATAGTATGCCGAAAACGGTGAAAACCCGAAAAATCTGTTTTTCATTGACCTAACGAAATCGGAATGACCTAAAAATAGTGGGTATGCGTACATATGCATATTCTCATTCTTCGTGCATGTTTTAACCCGATAATAATTTTTTTTCTTCACTTTTTTGCCGGTTCTGACATACTGTAGTATGCCGAAAACGATGAAAAACCGAAAAATCTATTTTTCATTGACCTAACGAACTCGGATTGGCCTAAAAATAGCGGGTATTCGTAGATATGCATATTCTCATTCTCCATGCATGTTTTAACCCGATAAATTTTTTTTTTCACTTTTTTTCCGTTTCTGACTATATTATGCCGAAAACGGTGAAAAACAAAATATCTATTTTTCATTGATCTAACGAACTCGGATTGGCCTAAAAATAGTGGGTACGCGTAGATATGCATACTCTCATTCTCCATGCATGTTTTAACCCGATAATAATTTTTTTTCACTTTTTTTCCGGTTCTGACATACAATAGTATGCCGAAAACAGTGAAAAACCAAAAAATCTTTTTTTTCATCGACCTTACGAACACGGATTGACCTAAAAATAGTGGATATACACAAATATGCATATTCTCATTCTCCATGCATATTTTAACCCGATTATAATTTTTTTTCACTTTTTTGACGGTTCTGACATACTATAGTATGCCGAAAACGGTGCAAAACCGAAAAATGTCATTTTCATTGACCTGTCGAACTCGGATTGACCTAAAAATAGTGGGTATGTGTATATATGCATATTCTCATTCTCCATGCATGTTTTAACCCACTAATAGTTTTTTTCTCTTTTTTGCCGGTTCTGACATACTATAGTATGCCGAAAACGGTGAAAAACCGAAAAATATGTTTTTCATTGACCTAACGAACTCAGAATGACCTAAAAATAGTGGGTATGCGTAGAAATGCATATTATCATTCTCCATGCATGTTTTGACCCGATAATAAAAAAAAATTAACTTTTTGCTGGTTCTGACATACATAGTATGCCGAAAACGGTGAAAAACCAAAAAATCATTAATTCATTGACCTAACGAACTCGGATTGACCTAAAAATAGTGGGTATGCGTAGAAATACATATTCTCTTTCTCCATGCATGTTTTGATCTGATAATAATTTTTTTCACTTTTTTGCTTGTTCTGACATACTAGTATGCCGAAAACAGTCAAAAACCCAAAAAATCTCATTTTCATTGACCTAAAGAACTCGGATTGGCATAAAAATAGTGGGTATGCGTAGATATGCATATTCTCATTCTCCATGCATGTTTTAACCCGATAATAATTTTTTTCACTTTTTTTCCGGTTCTGACATACTATAGTATGCCGAAAACGGTGAAAAACCGAAAAATCTCATTTTCATTGACCTAACGAACTCGGATTGGCCTAAAAATAGTGGGTATGCGTAGATATGCATATTCTCATTCTCCATGCATGTTTTAACCCGATGATACATTTTTTTCACTTTTTTGCCGGTTATGACATACTACATATGCCTAAAACGGTGAAGAACCGAAAAATCTCATTTTCATTGACCTAACGAAATCGGATTGGCCTAAAAATAGTGGGTATGCGTAGATACGCATATTCTCATTCTCCATGTATGTTTTAACCCGATAGTAAATTTTTTTCATTTTTTTTTCCGGTTCTGACATACTATAGTATGCCGAAAACGGTGAAAAACCGAAAAATCTCATTTTCATGACCTAAAGAACTCGGATTGGACTAAAAATAGTGGGTATGCGTAGATATGCATATTATCTTTCTCCATGTATGTTTTAACCCGAGAAATTTTTTTTAATCATTTTTTTGCCGGTTCTGACATACTATAGTATGCCAAAAACGGTGAAAACCCGAAAAATCTCATTTTCATTGACCTAACGAACTCGGATTGTCCTAAAAATAGTGGGTATGCGTAGATATGCATATTATCATTCTCCATTCATGTTTTAACCCGATAATAAAAAAAATTCAATTTTTTGCCGATTCTGACATATGCCGAAATCAGTGAAAAACCAAATATCTGTTTTTCATTGACATAACGAACTCGGATTGGCCTAAAAATAGTGGGTATGCGTAGATATGCATATTCTCATTCTCCATGCATGTTTTAACCCGATAATAACTTTTTTTTTTCACTTTTTTGCCAGTTCTGACATACTATAGTATGCCGAAAACGGTGAAAAACCGAAAAATCTCATTTTCATTGACCTAACGAATTCGGATTGGCCTAAAAATAGTGGGTATGCGTAGATATGCATATTCTCATTCTCCATGCATGTTTTAACTCGATAATAAAAAAAATCACTTTTTTACCGGTTCTGACATACTATATAGTATGCCGAAAACGGTGAAAAACCGAAAAATCTAGTTTTCATTGACCTAACGAACTCGGATTGCCCTAAAAATAGTGGGTATGCGGTGATATGCATATTCTCATTCTCCATTCATGTTTTAACCCGATATTAATTTTTTTCAATTTTTTTCCGGTTCCGACATACTATAATTTTTTTTTGATAAGCGAAAAGTTTTATTAAGCAAATGTTCTACGAAAAGTACAACGATGCGGGAAAAACAATCCCAAAAAGGACCTTTTTCCCCTACCAAAACAAAGACCTGCAACAATACTAAACCCAAACTGGAACAGAAAAGTGAAAACAGAACAGGAAGCAAGCGAAACGAGCATCTACTTCCCCTCCGGATTCAAACAGAGAAATCGGTTAGAAACCGGAACAGCTGATGCTTCCGGAGTAACCTCAAACCCGCTATCCTCACCGTTCTCTTCCACCCCGACAGGCTGTGGGGATCCAAAGCCCGTGGAATGGGAAACATCCTTTTTCTTCTTCACGAATCTCTTGCTAAAACTCCACGATCCATCTTTACCTTGTTTAGCAATATCGATAGTGATACCCCCATCAGAGCCTCTTTTTTTGGCTCTTGTCTGGTAAAAAACAGTTGGAGGAACCGTCTTTCTTGGCTGTCCCTTTTTTGGGTGACCACGCTTCCTTGGGACCTCAACGGGGGGTTTACTCAAAAGAATGTCTTTCCATGGACTGCACTGACACTCGAGTTCCTTTGATGGTTCTTCACCTCGAATAACATCCGGATCCGATCCCACAACTGACAAATTCAAATCCGTGTCAATGCGTTTAAAAATGTCAAACAAACTTGGATTGGTGCCCGACTTTTGAGCAGCTAGGCCCGGGCCACCATTTGACCCGTTGGCTTCCCCTTGTTTACTTGAAAACTGGCCTGGACTAGACCCAAGGCCCAAACAAGTCGGCCCAATACCCACTCCTCCATGCAACTTGTCTCGCGAAATCACCAAACGCTGTTGCTCGGCCAACTCCACATTTCGGGCCTCAGAATTGGCAAGCCATAACCCCGGCTCACCAGTGCCCACTTCTTCTTCAACGCCCTGATCCGAATCCTTGACCAAATCAATCCCCTCCTGAAAATCAGCTGCGTGACTCGGGATTGAGATCAATTCCGCAGATCTCTCAAGCTGATTTGGGGCTTGCTCGCCGGTTTCGACGGAAGCCTGCTCACCGGAAACACGACCATTCGTGGCCGGACTCTTGACATGGGGCTCAACAGCTTCGGCCCCCATATTCTCCGACTCCCCATGCTTGCTCTGTTTTTGGACCGGTAAAACAGAGGACGTCGCCGGATAAGAATCACTGAGTCGGGGCCGAGCGAAGGCGATGAACAGCCTGTACCCGTTCAAGACAAATCCATTGAAAGTATCAATGACCTTTTGCGCCGATTCCTTGCTGCTGAACGTGATGAAACCAAAATAAAGCCCGTGTCTATTTGTTCTTCTCGGCAACGAAACGGAATTGATTTCACCGAATGGACCAAGAGCATTGCGTACCCACTCATCGGACGTACCGAAAGGCAGATTATAGAGGAAGAGCCTACCCTCGTCCCTACCGTCTGGACCAACCTTCTCCAACCATGAAACAACCTTCTCCAACCCTGTAACAACGCCGTCCTGCTCCGCCGATCTCCCAGCAGAAACGACCGGCTCAAGTACTTGGAGCAGGTGCGACCCGAGACCCTTTCTCTGCTCCATCGCTGGCTTTGACCGGATCCTTGCCCACCTGCACGTGGCGTCGTTTTTTGGCCGTCCTCTTGGTCGGCAGCGACTCTGCCGGCGACTTGGTGAAGACCGAAACAGGGCCCGACTCTGTAATCGTGGTACTAGAACTGTAGATTAAACAATACTCACGATACAGATTCAAAAGGTTTGAGCAAAAAGAAAAGAAAGGGACAACCCCTCACTGTCGCCGGCGATTTTCCGGCCAACTTTTGGAGAGTGTTTAGCCTTCATTTTTCAAACTTCTCCCGACATACTATAATAGTATGCTGAAATTGGTGAAAAACCAAATATCTATTTTTCATTGACCTATCGAACTCGGATTGGCCTAAAAATAGTTGGTATGCGTAGATATGCATATTCTCATTCTCCATGCATGTTTTAACCCGATAATAATTTTGTTTCACTTTTTTGCTGGTTCTGACATACATTTTTTTTTGATAAGCGAAAGTTTATTAAGGATATGGTCTACAAAGAATAGACACATACCAAGAGCAGATCCGAAAGGACCTTTTCTCAAACCAGAACAGTTACAAAGAACAACAAACAAACCGGGAAACAAAAACAGAAATAGAACAGAAAAACACCTTGCCTAATAACTAGTCGGAATCAAAACACGAAAACCGATTAGCAACCGGAACGGGTGTTAAAGCTTGTTCTATACTCGAGTCCCGGTGCTCCTCGTTCCCATCCTCGGAGCCCTGCTTGTACTGAGCCAGCCTCAAGGAACAAAGGTCGACTGCCTTTCTACAAACCTTCGAACTATGACTCCAACTACCCGAGCTGTCTTTTTTAGAAACATTCACAATGAAGCATCCCAATTTATCGGCAGCCCTGGCTCTTGTCTGATACACAACCACTGGTTGGGCAATCACTTTCGGCTGACCTTTCTTTGGACGTCCACGTTTTTTTGGCTCAACCTTAGAAATTGGTTTTTCTAAGGCATCCTTCCACGGGCTACCTTGATATCCAATCTCCATTACCGGTTCTCCACCCCGAGACTGAACATTTAACGGGCCCAAATCGATACCAATGCGAGTAAAAACCTCTTTCAATCTCGGATCATTTGGCAGCTTCTGTTTAACTGGGCCAGAGCCACTGAGTGGCCCATTAACACCAGAACCAGAACCAAATGGGTCCATCCCAGCAGCCTGGGCCGATCCAATAGCATCTCCTTCGCCACTCAATTCAAGCTCGCTCGCCTGATTTTCTGGATGACAACGCAACTCAGGAATCACGGGAGGAGATCGCGAAATTGGCTCATCATCAGGCGCGGGAATCACGGGGTGAGGATTCAATCCAGAGGATCTCTCCACCGGATTTGATCCTGCAGGATCGCACTCGTGTACGGAACCTCCCCCGGCCGGCGAAGCTTGACGGAAAGGAAAGTCCTCCGGTCTTTTGTCCGGCGGGAGACCCACCGGCAACCCATCCCCAGGAATCCCAGACCGATTTGCAGGCTCGGTAACAGGAGGAACAGCGTCATCCGTCTCCACCAAACCTGGAAATTTGGAGCCTGTGATACTCTGTTTTGAAGATAGTAAACCAGGGTCGATGAACTCTGCACGTCCCAGGCCGTGATGAACCGATTCCGGCCGAGCGAGTGCTACCAAAAGACCGTAGCCATTCAGCTTAAAACCATTGAGCGTCTCTACAGCTTGTAGAGCCGACTCTTTGAGTTTAAACTCTGCGAATCCGAAATACCTACCTTTCCGGTTCGGTTTCTTCGGAACAGTGACTGAGAGCACTTTGCCAAAGACTCCCAGCGAGTTCCGAACCCAATCCGATGATGTCTCAAAGGGGAGATTGTAAATAAAAATCTTACATCCTTTACCCTCGTCGACCTCCGGCAACACGGCTCCTTCAACCGGCTCCACCTCTTGCACCACCTTCTGCAAAACCACCTTGTCTCCCTCAGCAACACCCACATGCGCAGATCCCTGTTCCAGAACGCTGCTCGACGGAGGTTTCGGACGCAAATCAGACGCAGCACCAAACCCCTGTTTTGGCTTCTCTGAAACAGGACGAGAAGGGCAAGGCCCTGTCGAAACAACCTTCACCGGTTTGAACCTTTCCTTGGCCAAAGCCTTCACGATCCGAGCTCCCTTTCCTGAAGCTTTCTTCGTCTTGGCCTTCGGCTTAGCCGGAGAAATACCATCGGCGACCTTGGAGGAAAAGGGAACCTCCTTGGCCGTAGAACACGTTATGATTTTACAGTAAGAATCATAACTCGATAGTAGCACCGAGCAAAAAACGGGAAAAGAGATCGGCTGAGAAACCATCTCAAACCTTGCAACCTATCCACGCCCTTTTATTTATCACTTTTTGAGCCCTTTCAACTATAAAACACTGATTTATACTTCTTCTAGAAATGGTTCTGACATACATAGTATGCAGAAAACGGTGAAAAACCGAAAAATCTTTTTTTCATCGACCTAACGAACACGGATTGACCTAAAAATAGTGGACATGCGCAGATATGCATATTGTCATTCTCCATGCATGTTTTAACACGATAATAGTTTTTTTTTTGACTTTTTTGTCGGTTCAGACATACTATATAGTATGCCGAAAACGGTGAAAAACCGAAAAATGTCATTTTCATTGACCTAACGAACTCGGATTGTCCTAAAAATAGTGGGTATGCGTAGATATGCATATTCCCATTCTCCATGCATGTTTTAACCCCATAATAAAAAATTTCACTTTTTTGCCGGCTCTGACATACTAGTATGCCGAAATCTGTGAAAAACCGAAAAATCTATTTTTCATTGACCTAATGAACTCGGATTGGCCTAAAAATTGTGGGTATGCGTAGATATCCATATTCTAATTCTCCATGTATGTTTTAACTCGATAATAATTTTTTTTCATTTTTTTGCCGGTTCTGACATACTATAGTATGCCAAAAACGGTGAAAAACCGAATTTTTTTTTTTTCATCGACCTTACGAACATGGATTGACCTAAAAATAATGGATATGCGCAGATATGCATATTCTCATTCTCCATGCATGTTTTAACCCGATAATAGTTTTTTTTTGACTTTTTTGCCGGTTCTGACATATTATATAGTATGCCGAAAACTGTGAAAAACCGTAAAATATCACTTTCATTGACCTAACGAACTCGGATTGGCCTATAAATAGTGGTTATGCATAGATATGCATATTCTCTTTATCCATGCATGTTTTAACCCGATAATAACTTTTTTTCAGTTTTTTGCCGGTTTCGACATACTATATAGTATGCAGAAAACGGTGAAAAACCGAAAAATCTGTTTTTCATTGACCTAACGAACTAGGAATGACCTAAAAATAGTGGGTATGCGTAGATATGCATATTCTCATTCTCCAAGCATGTTTTATCCGGATAATAATTTTTTTTTCTTTTTTGCCGGTTCTTTTTTTTATAAGCTAAAATTTATTAAGCAAATGTTCTACAGGATTGTAGAACAAAGCAAGAAAACGATCCCGGAAAGGATCTTTTCTTTAGACCAATACCGCTAGAATGAGTAATACGAAAAGTAAGCATAAAACAAAAACAGAAAACCAAAACAAGCCACACAGTAGCAAGAAAGCGCCGCACTAAGTCAATTCGAGGAACCGGTTAGAGACTGAAATGAGTGCAACCTCCTCAAGCGGCTCTGAGTTTTTGAGTAACGCAGGAGCCAAGTCAAAAGACTTTTTCCCGATTTTCTTGCTAAAAGTCCACTCGCCCGAATTATTCTTCTTAGTAATGTCGATCACAAAATTGCCCGAATTACCTTCTTTATCAGCGTTGATTTTAGCTCTTGTCTGATAAAAAAACAATCGGAGGAGCGGGTGCTTTGAACTGCCCCTTCTTTGGACGGCCACACTTTTTTGGTTGAACAAAGCTTTGAGTATCGACGGTTGGCGTCAGAGATGTTAGGAGAATATCCTTCCACGGGCTGATCTGTTGATCCCCAGCAAGAACAGAGTCTTCAACCTCGACCCCGTCCGTCTGAGTTTCATCACCCGAGCCCGAAACATGGGAAATAGCTTCCTTCGTATGTGTTTGAGGGCCTGAAACCGTGGTTGGGCCCTGCTGAACCAGCCCATCCGAACAACTCCCATTGTTAGCTTCAAAAACTGGGCTGGACATTGGTTTAGTCACGGCCCAATTTGAAGACTCGACTAAAGTCTGCACGACAGCCTGTTCTGCGTCTTTATCGTCTTCCCCAGCGCGATTAACTGAATCAGGCTTAAACGCATAATCGAACTCCCCCAAATCAAGTGGTATTCGAAAATCAAAATGTCAGAACCGGAAAAAAGTTAAAAAAAAATTAGTATCGGGTCAAAACATGCATGGAGAATGAGAATATGCATATCTACGCATACCCACTGTTTTTAGGCCAATCCGAGTTCGTTAGGGTCAATAAAAAATTGTTTTTTTTTGTTTTTCACCGTTTTCGGCATACTATAGCATGTCAGAACCGGCAAAAAGTGATTTTTTTTAATATCGGGTTAAAACATGCATGGAGAATGAGAATATGCATATGTACGCACACCCACTATTTTTAGGCCAATCCTGGTTTGTTAGGTCAATGAAAATAAGATTTTTCGGTTTTTCACCGTTTTCGGCATACTATAGTATGTCAGAACCGGCAAAAAAGTGAATTTTTTTTTATTATGGGGTTAATACATGAATGGAGACCGCGAGGATGGAGTTTTGGGTCGTCGGCAAAGATTACGAGCTCGGTTTACTGAGAGTGATACCGAGCTTTACGTGCGAAATTTGTCGTATGCTTATTCGGAGGAGTCGTTCCGGGCCATGTTCTCAGCATTTGGCGACATCGTATCATCGTCTGTGTTGAAGCGACCAAACAAAAAAGGTTTCTTCTTCGGTTCATTCGTTTCAAATCACGCTTGGAAGCCTCTCAGGTAATTGAATCTCTAAATGGATTTAAGTTGAAAGGCCATATCCTTTTTTTGGCTTTCTCACGGCGTCTTTTGGCTTCTCTGGCGACTGAACCATGCGAGTTTGTAAAACAGAGCATGTGCTCTGTTTTGTGTAGCGATCGGGAACCGTCCTCTGGGGACGGTGATTGGACGATGGGAGCGGGGCTGGGTGCTTGTGAGGTCTCCGGTTTAAACAGGCGTCCTCCGACGTCGGCTCAGTCGTCCCCCATGGTTTCCGGTGAGGTGCTATGTTCACCTTCAGTCCTCCCCCGTGGATGGTGCCAATCCCGTGAATCAGGGAATTTTGATTTTGAAAGAGATCCCAAGGATCACGATTCCTTCAGTTCCGACCCTGATCGTGCTGCAAATCACGCAAATCACAGATTGCGAATGAGATTTTTCGGTTTTTCACCGTTTTAGGCATACTATAGTATGTCAGAACCGGAAAAAAAAGTGAAACAAAAATTATTATCGGGTTAAAACATGCATAGAGAATGAGAATATGTATATCTACGCACACCCACTATTTTTAGGCCAATCCGAGTTCGTAGGTCCATGAAAAATAGATTTTTTGGGTTTTCACTGTTTTCGGCATACTATAGTATGCCAGAACAAGCAAAAAATTGAAAAAAAAATTATTATCGAGTTAAAAAGTGAATGGAGAATGAGAATATGCATATCTACGCATACACACTATTTTTCGGACAATCCGAGTTCGTTAGGTCAATGAAAATGAGATTTTTAAGTTTTTAACCGTTTTCGGCATACTATATAGTATGTCAGAACCGGCAAAAAAATGAAAAAAATTGTTATCGGGTTAAAACATGCATGGAGAATGAGAATATGCATATCTACGCATACAAACTATTTTTAGGCCAATCCGAGTTCGTTAGGTCAATGAAAATGAGATTTTTCTGTTTTTCACCGTTTTCGGCATACTATAGTATGTCAGAACCGGAAAAAAAGTGAAATTTTTTTATTGTCGGGTTAAAACATGCATGGAGAATGAGAATATGCATATCTACACATACCCACTATTTTTATGTCATTCCGAGTTCGTTAGGTCAATGAAAATGAGAATTTTCGGTTTTTCACCGTTTTCGGCATACTATATAGTATGTCAGAAACGGAAAAAAGTGAAAACAAATTATTATTGTGTTAAAACATGCATGGAGAATGAGAATATGCATATCTACGCATACCCACTATTTTTAGGCCAATTCGAGTTCGTTAGGTCAATGAAAATGATATTTTTCGGTTGTTCACCGTTTTCGGCATAGTATGTCAGAATCGGAAAAAAGTGAAAAACAATTATTATCGGGTTAAAACATGCATGGAGACTGAGAATATGCATATCTACGCATACCCACATATTTTTAGGCCAATCCGAGTTCGTTAGGTCAATGAAAAATAGATTTTTCGGTTTTTCACCAATATAGGCATACTATAGTATGTCGGAACCGGCAAAAAAGTAAAAAAAAAATTATTATCGGGTTAAAACATGCAGGGAGAATGAGAATATTCATATCTACGTATACCCACTATTTTTAGGCCAATACGAGTTCGTTAGGTCAATGAAAATGATATTTTTCGGTTTTTCACGGATTTAGGCATACTTATAGTATGTCAGAACCGTCAAAAAAGTAAAAAAAATTATTATCGGGTTAAAACATGCATGGAGAATGAAAATGATATTTTTCAATTTTTCGGGTTTTCACCGATTTTTCGTTAGGTCAATTAAAATGAGATTTTTCGGTTTTTCACCATTTTCGGTATACTATAGTATGTCAGAAGCGGCAAAAAAATGAATTTTTTTTATTAACGGGTTAAAACATGCATGGAGAATGAGAATATGCATGTCTAGGCATACCCACTACTTTTAGGCCAATCCGAGTTCGTTAGGTCAATAAAAAAAAAGATTTTTCGGTTTTTCACCGATTTAGGCATACTATAGTATGCCAGAACCGGCAAAAAAGTGAAAATAAAATTATTATGGGGTTAAAACATGCACGGAGAATGAGAATATGCATATCTACGCATACCCACTATTTTTAGGTCAATCCGAGTTCGTTAGGTCAATGAAAAACAGATTTTACGATTTTTCACCGCTTTCGGCATACTATGTCAGAACCGGCAAAAAAGTGAAAAAAATTTCGGATTTTCACCGTTTTCGGCATAATATAGTATGCCAGAACCGGAAAAAATTGAAAACAGTTATTATCGGGTTAAAACATGCTTGGAGAATGAGAATATGCATATCTACGCATACCCACTATTTTTAGGCCAATCCGAGCTCGTTACGTCAATGAAAAATAGATTTTTCGGTTTTTCACCGATTTCGGCATAATATAGTATGCAAAAACCGGAAAAAAAAGTGAAAAAAATTATTATCGGGTTAAAACATGCATGTAGAATGAGAATATGCATATCTACGCATACCCACTATTTTTAGGTCATTCCGAGTTTGTTAGGTCAATTAAAATGAGATTTTTGGGTTTTTCACCTATTTCGGCGTACTATAGTATGTCAGAACCGGCAAAAAATTATAAAAAAATTATTATCGCGTTAAAACATTAATGGATAATGAGAATATTCTTATCTGCGCATACCCACTATTTCTAGGCCAATCCGAGTTCGTTAGGTCAATGAAAAAAAGATTTTTCGGTTTTTCACCGATTTAGGCATACTATAGTATGTCAAAACCGGCAAAAAAGTAAAAAAAAAATTATTATCGGGTTAAAACATGCATGGTGAATGAGAATGTGCATATCTACGCATACCCACTATTTTTAGGCCACTCCGAGTCGTTAGTTCAATTAAAAATAGATTATTCGGTTTTTCATCCTTTTCGGCATACTATAGTATATCAGAACAGGCAAAAAAGTGAAATTTTTTTTATCATCGCATTAAAACATGCATGGTGAATGAGAATATGCATATCTACGCATACCCACTATTTTTAGGTCATTCCGAGTTCGTTAGGTCAATGAAAAATACATTTTTCGGTTTTTTACCGTTTTCGGCATAGTATAGTATGTTAGAACCGGCAAAAAGTGAAAACAAATTATTATCGGGTTAAAAAATGCATGGAGAATGAGAATATGCATATCTACGCATACCCACTATTTTTAGGCCAATCCGAGTTCGTTAGGTCAATGAAAATGAGATTTTTCGGGTTTTCACAGTTTTCGGCATACTATATAGTATGTCAGAACCGACAAAAAAGTGAAAAAAATTTATTATCGGGTTAAAACATGCATGGAGAATGAGAATATGCATATCTACGCATACCCACTATTTTTAGGCAAATCCGAGTTCGTTAGGTCAATGAAAAATAGATTTTTCGGTTTTTCACCGATTTAGGCATACTTTTTTTTTTGATAAGCTATTTTTTTTTATTAAGCATACATTCTATAAGAATATAAAACATAGCAAGAAAAAGATCCAAAAAAGAATCTTTTCCGTCAACCAATACGGCTACAAAGAGCAAAAAGCAGAACAAGAAACAAAAACAAGACGTAAACAAACACCTTGCCTATCTCTTATTCGGGTGCAAACACGGAAACCGGTTAGATACCGAAACTGGGGATCGGGCTTGGTCAGAAAACGGTTCCGCAGACTCCCTGTCCTTATCGGAGTCGAGATCTAAAGTACATAAATCGACAGCTTTTCTGCCAACTTTCGAGGTGTAGCTCCAGTTTCCTGAGCTATCCTTTTTGGCTACATCCACCAAAAAACGTCCCAATTTATCCCCTTTATCAGCAGAAGTCCTGGCTCTTGTCTGATACACTACCACTGGTTGTGCAATCACCTTCGCCTGACCCTTCTTACGACGACCCCGTCTTCTTGGCTCAGCCCCCAAAGTCGGTTTTTGCAAGGCTTCCTTCCATGGACTTCCTTGCAAGCCAGACTCTAGTTCCTTGTCCAGCAACTGATTTTCACGAGAATTGACGCCCGAGCCCAAAAATGAGGGATCCAAATCCTTCACCATTCGCTTTAAAATAGACACCAAACTCGGATCATCACGGGCCAAAAGACGGACCTTAACTGAACTTGGCAGATCCGACCCAGAATTTAACCCATAACCATCCTTAGCAGCCTGGCCCAATTCAGCAGCAAGCCCAACTTCACGCCCAGCAACGCAGATTGGAGACGTGAACAGGGGCGAAATCGCATCCTTAAATCTCGGCGTGATCTGGTTAGGATAAACTGATTTTCCAAGGGATTGATTTGAATCCGAAATTTCGTGATCCGATATCCCTGAAATCACGGGATGACCATCGAAAACAAGGGACGACGGAAAACACGGAAGCTCGCCGGACTCTTGTGCAAGGCATACTTATAGTATGTCAGAACCGGCAAAAAAGTAAAAAAAATTATTATCGGGTTAAAACATGCATGGTGAATGAGAATATGCATATCTACGCATACCCACTATTTTTAGGCCAATCCGAGTTCGTTAGGTCAATGAAAATTAGATTTTTCGGTTTTTCACCGTTTTCGGCATACTATAGTATGTCAGAACTGGTAAAAAAGTGAAAAAAAATTATTATAGGGTTAAAACATGCATGGTGAATGAGAATATGCATATCTACGCATACCCACTTTTTTTAGATCATTCCGAGTTCGTTAGGTCAATGAAAAACAGATTTTTCGGTTTTTCACCGTTTTCGGCATACTATAGTATGTCAGAAACGGCAAAAAAGTGAAAAAAAATTATTATCTGTTTCAAACATCCATGGATAATGAGAATATGCATATCTACGCATACCCACTATTTTTAGGCCAATCCGAGTTCGTTAGGTCAATGAAAATGAGATTTTTCAGTTTTTCACCGTTTTCGGCATACTATAGTATGTCAGAAGCGTAAAAAAAGTGAAATTTTTTTATCATCGCAATATAACATGCATGGAGAATGAGAATATGCATATCTACGCATACCCCCTATTTTTAGGCCAATCCGAGTTCGTTAGGTCAATGAAAAAAAGATTTTTCAGTTTTTCACCGATTTCGGCATACTATAGTATCTCAGAACTTGCAAAAAAGTGAAAACATTATTACCGGGTTAAAACATGCATGGAGAATGAGAATATGCATATCTACGCATACCCTCTATTTTTAGGTCATTCCGAGTTCGTTAGGTCAATGAAAAACAGATTTATCGATTTTTCACCGTTTTCGGCATATTATATAGTATGTCAGAATCGGCCAAAAAGTGAAAAAATAATAATTATTATCGGTTTAAAACATGCAAGGATAATGAGAATATGCATATCTACGCCTACCCACTATTTTTAGGCCAATCCGAGTTCGTTAGGTCAATGAAAATGAGATTTTTCGGTTTTTCACCATTTTCGGCATACTATATAGTATGTGAGAAGCGGTAAAAAATTGATTTTTTTTTAATTATCGGGTTAAAACATGCATGGAGAATGAGAATATGCATATCTACGCATACCCACTACTTTTAGGCTAATCCGAGTTCGTTAGGTCAATGAAAAAAAGATTTTTATGTTTTTTACCGATTTAGGCATACTACAGTATGTCAGAACCGGCAAAAAAGTGAATTTTTTTTATTATGGGGTTAAAACTTGCACGGAGAATTAGAATATGCATATCTACGCATACCCACTATTTTTAGGTCAATCCTAGTTCGTTAGGTCAATGAAAAAAGTTATTATCGGGTTGAAACATGCATAGAGAATGAGAATATGCATATCTACTCTTACTCACTATTTTTAGGCCAATCCGAGTTCGTTAGGTCAATGAAAAATATATATTTCGGTTTTTCATTATTTTCGGCATACTGTAGTATGTCAGAACCCAAAAAAAAGTGAAAAAAAAAATATTATCGGTTTAAAACATGCTTGGATAATGAGAATATGCATATCTACGCATACCCACTATTTTTAGGCCAATCCGAGTTCGTTAGGTCAATGAAAATTAGATTTTTCGATTTTTCACCGATTTAGGCATACTATAATATGTCAGAACCGGCAAAAAAGTGAAAAAAAATTATTATAGGGTTAAAACATGCATGGTGAATGAGAATATGAATATCTACGCATACCCACTATTTTTAGATCATTCCGAGTTCGTTAGGTCAATGAAAAACAGATTTTTCGGTTTTTCACCGTTTTCGGCATACTATAGTATGTCAGAACCAAAACACTCAGCAGCATTAGGGACAATGAAGCCAAAACACTCTCTCGCTGGCCGGAAGTCAATTCCTGGTGGCCTTGATGATTTTCTGGCTTTCTGCTCAGGATTATTGTCACTGTACAGGGAGTTCCAGGCCATCGTTCCGGGCAAGCATCAGCCTAAGGTCAGGTCTGCTAGAGATGGTGCGCAGAAGGAGGACCGTCGCTGGGGCAAGCTTCCTCGCACGGCTGCTGCAACGGGAAGACAGAGTTCGTTGTCCGGTGAGGTCGACCCTGTTTCTCCTGAACCAAACGAAGGGGAATTGGCCGGAGACACGGGAGGAACGGCCGGAGGCATGGGAGGAACGGGAGGAACTGTTGCTCGCCGACGTCGATCTCCGACGAATTTTGAAGTGAGTGATACTGAGCTTTACGTCCGCAACTTACCATATTCTGTTTCCGACGACTGGTTTCGGGACAAGTTCTCCATTTTTGGCGAAATATCTTCTTTCTCTTTGCTGAAGCGAGCAAACAGGACAGGAAGATTTTTCGGTTTCGTCCGTTTCACGACGCCTATGGCTGCGTCCCGGGCATTGGAAAGCTTGAACGGGACACAGGTGAAGGGCCACATCTTGTTCGTGGCGTTTTCCCGGCGCCGGTTGGACTCCATGGTGTCTGACCCAGTCGTGATTGAGAAACAGAGCACATGCTCTGTTTCGCGGGAGGATGCGTTTTCCGGCCCCAGTGATCTCGGTCGGACAGAAGGCGAAGGGATGGAGCATTCAAGAGGGTTAGCCAAGCCTTTTCTGGCCATACCCTCTCCAGCGACGGTCCCGGCGACGGCGGAGCAGATTTCCGGCGAGCCTCCAAGATCTGTTTCAGATGTCGATCCCATGATTCCAGGGATTTCTTTGGATCACGTTGTTTCGAATTTGAAGCAAGGGATTGGAAAATCTACTGATTTTGCTTTGATTGAGCCGCGCATCAAGGATTTGATTTCGTCTCCGTCTGCGATCCGAGGTTACGACTTCTCTGGGCACGAGGATGGCTTCAAGAAGAGTTGGGCCAAAAACCGGGCCTGTTCCCTGGGCATGTTGTTGGCTCATCTGAACCGGGCCTGGTTCATGGGCTTGATTTACCTGCCTCAATAGACAAGGCCCCTATGTTGGCCCAAGAAGACCCAAAATTGGTTTCAATTTTTAAGCGACTAGACAACGACTTGGTTCCGGCAGTGATGGGTTTGGGTCAAGAAGTTCCGTTTCTAGGCGTTGATCCGATTGTGGAGATTGGTTCCCAGGGAAGCCCGTGGAAGGAAGCCTTGCAAAAACCGATCTCGGAGGTTGAGCCGAAACGACGTGGTCGCCCTAAGAAGGGCCAGGCGAAGGTGATTGCACAACCAGTGGTAGTGTATCAGACAAGAGCCAGGACTTCTGCTGAAAAAAGGGGATGAAACGGGTTGTTTCGTGGTGAATGTAGCCAAAAAAGATAGCTCGGGCAACTGGAGTTACAGTTCGAAGGTTGGCAGAAAAGCTGTTGATTTTTGTTCCTTAGCTCTTCAAGATTCTGAGGGACGAGAACCTACTTCTGCTCCAGTCCTATCCCCTGTCCCGGTATCTAACCGGTTTACTTGTTTGAACCCAAAAAGGAATTAGGCAAGGTGTTTTTTACGTCTTGTTTTGTTTTTTGGTTCTGTTTTCTGCTCTTGGTAGCTGTATTGGTTGACGGAAAAGGTCTTTTTTGGATCTCTTCCGGCTTTGTTCTATTTCTGTATAGAACATTTGCTTAATAAAATTCTTTAGCTTATAAAAAAAAATAGTATGTCAGAACCGGCAAAAAAGTGAAAAAAATTATTATCGGGTTAAAACATGCATGGAGAATGAGAATATACATATCTACGCATTCCCACTACTTTTAGGTCATTCCGAGTTCGTTAGGTCAATGAAAAACAAATTTTTCGGTTTTTCACTGTTTTCGGCATACTATAGAATGTCAGAACCGGCAAAAAAGTGAAAAAAAATTTATTATCTGTTTCAAACATGCATGGATAATGAGAATATGCATATCTACGCGTACCCACTATTTTTAGGCCAATCCGGGTTCGTTAGGTCAATGAAAATGAGATTTTTCGGTTTTTCACCGTTTTCGGCATACTATAGTATGTCAGAAGCGGCAAAAAAGTGAAAAAAAATTTATCATCGCGTTAAAACATGCATGGAGAATGAGAATATGCATATCTACGCATACCCCGTATTTTTAAGCCAATCCGAGTTCGTTAGGTCAATGAAAAAAAGATTTTTCTGTTTTTCACCGTTTTCGGCATACTATAGTATCTCAGAACTTGCAAAAAGTGAAAACATTATTACCGGGTTAAAACATGCATGGAGAATGAGAATATGCATATCTACGCATACCCACTATTTTTAGGTCATTCTGAGTTCGTTAGGTGAATGAAAAACAGATTTATCGATTTTTCACCGTTTTCGGCATACTATATAGCATGTCAGAACCGGCCAAAAAGTGAAAAAAAATATATAATCGGTTTAAAACATGCAAGGATAATGATAATATGCATATCTACGCCTACCCACTATTTTTAGGCCAATCCGAGTTCGTTAGGTCAATGAAAATGAGATTTTTCGGTTTTTCACCGTTTTCAGCATACTATATAGTATGTCAGAAGCGGTAAAAAAGTGATTTTTTTTAATTATCGGGTTAAAACATGCATGGAGAATGAGAATATGCATATCTACTCATACCCACTACTTTTAGGCTAATCCGAGTTCGTTAGGTCAATGAAAAAAAGATTTTTCTGTTTTTTACCGATTTAGGCATACTATAGTATGTCAGAACCGGCAAAAAAGTGAAAAAAATTATTATGGGGTTAAAACATGCACGGAGAATTAGAATATGCATATCTACGCATACCCACTATTTTTAGGCCAAACCTAGTTCGGTAGGTCAATGAAAAATAGATTTTTAGGTTTTTCACCGATTTCGGCATACTATAGTATGTCAAAATCGGAAAAAAATTAATTTTTTTTTATTATCAAGTTAAAACATTAATGGAGAATGAGAATATGCATATCTACGCATACCCACTATTTTTAGGACTATCCGAGTTCGTTAGGTCAATGAAAATGAGATTTTTCGGTTTTTCACCGTCTTTCGCATACATAGTATGTCAGAACCGGCAAAAAAAGAAATTTTTTTTTATTTTCGGGTTAAAACATGCATGGAGAATGAGAATATGAATATCTACGCATACTAATTATTTTTAGGCCAATCCGTTAGGTCAATGAAAATGAGATTTTTCGGTTTTCACCGTTTTCGGCATAGTATAGTATGTCAGAACCGGAAAAAAGTGAAAAAAACTTATTGTCGGGTTAAAACATGCATGGAGAATGAGAATATGCATATTTACGCATACCCACTATTTTTAGGCCTTTCCGAGTTCTTTAGGTCAATTAAAATGAGATTTTTGGGTTTTTCACCTATTTCGGCATACTATAGTATGTCAGAACCGGCAAAAAATTAAAAAAAATTATTATCGAGTTAAAACATTAATGGAGAATGAGAATATGCATATCTGCGCATACCCACTATTTTTAGGCCAATCCGAGTTTGTTAGGTCAATGAAAAATAGATTTTTCAGTTTTTCACCGATTTAGGCATACTTTAGTATGTCAGAACCGGCAAAAAAGTAAAAAAAAAATTATTATCGGGTTAAAACATGCATGGTGAATGAGAATATGCATATCTACGCATACCCACTATTTTTAGGCCAATCCGAGTCGTTAGTTCAATGAAAAATAGATTTTTCGGTTTTTCATCATTTTCGGCATACTATAGTATGTCAGAACCGGCAAAAAAGTGAAAAAAAATTTATCATCGCGTTAAAACATGCATGGTGAATAAGAATATGCATATCTACGCATACCCACTATTTTTAGGTCATTCCGAGTTCGTTAGGTCAATGAAAAATAGATTTTTTTTTTTTGTTTTTTACCGTTTTCGGCATACTATAGTATGTCAGAATCGGAAAAAAGTGAAAACAAACTATTATCTGGTTAAAACATGCATGGAGAATGAGAATATGCATATCTACGCATACCCACTATTTTTAGGCCAATCCGAGTTCGTTAGGTCAATGAAAATGAGATTTTTCGGTTTTTCACAGTTCTCGGCATACTAAGAAGTTGTTCTGTTAAAGATGGACTTCGAAAAGGCGTATGATAAGGTCCATTGGGGCTACATTGATCGTGTTTTGGATGCAATGGGGTTTGGTTGGAAGTGGAGAGGGTGGATGCAGATCTGCTTTCGAGCACATGTCTCGGTATTGATAAATGGCTCGCCAAGTGGGGATTTCCCGGTTTCTAATGGTATTAGACAGGGCTGTCCATTATCCCCTTTTTTGTTTTTGATTGCAGCTGAAGGTTGACACCAACTTTTGGAGGAGGGGAAGAGGTGTGGTTGTTTTAGTGGTGTTGACATTGGGGCGTTTGGTCTTTCTTTATCCCATTTACAATTCGCAGACGACACCCTTTTGTTTGTGAAAGGTGACTTGGTGGTCATTGCGTTTGTAAAAGACTTGCTGGATCGCTTTCAGAAGGGTTTGGGGTTAAAAATTAACTTTCATAAGCCGTGAGTCATTTTGAATGAGGATAGGTGTTCGGCCCCTGATGTGTCTCGGATTCTGGGCTGTCAGTTGGGGTCACTTCCTATGAAATACCTCGGTTTTTGGTTGGGAGAGAACCCAAGGAAGGTTGCTTCATGGGATCCTGTGGTGGAGAAGTTTAAGAACCTCAATATGGCAGGACGTATTGTGTTGGTTAAGTCCACCTTATCGGCGTTGCCCATTTTCTATATGTCCCTTCTTAGAGCTCCTAAGAAGGTCATTGCTATCTTAGAGGCCTGGAAAAGACGTTTTCTGTGGACTAACCCTTACACAGGTAAAATGTTTTGCAAAGTGAAATGTAGTATGGTTTGTAGAAGTCGGGATGAGGGTGGCCTGGGGATTAGGCGCTTGGAAGTGATGAATGTCAGTCTGTTGGCCAAGTGGTGGTGGAGGCTTGCGTCGGAGGTTGATTCTTTGTGGAAGAAAGTTGTTTGTGCCTTGTATGGTTGGGACCCTGCCGATTGGGATTTAGCCAAGCTGGATAAACCTAGTTTGTCTTTTCTGTTATCTCAT
Source organism: Erodium maritimum (assembly GCA_963921825.1). Classification (NCBI taxonomy): domain Eukaryota; kingdom Viridiplantae; phylum Streptophyta; class Magnoliopsida; order Geraniales; family Geraniaceae; genus Erodium; species Erodium maritimum. The sequence continues at coordinate 3,215,836 of OY997590.1, read as the reverse complement.
ATTATGTTCTTGGCCAAGGATCCGAGTTTCTTGGAGCTTTTTGGGAATCAAGGCGTGCATTGGTCTTTGGGGAAAGGGGATAGGATATCTTTTTGGGAGGACGTTTGGGTTGGTGAAGTTCCATTGCGGTATAGATCCCCGGCTTTGTTTTTGGCATGCCCTGCTAAGTATGCCAAGGTGGAGCATTTTTGGTCTGCGGGACATTGGAGGGTCGGTTTTAGTGGGGATATGGAGGCTTGGGAGGAGTATTCGGCCGAAACCCTTTTGGAGGTTTTGGAGGGAGTGCAGGTATGACCCGAGAAGTGTGATACACTTGTGTGGGTAGAGCAGCCGAAGGGCTTCTCGGTGGCTCATTCATATTTTGAGTTGGCGGGGGTGGGAGTCACTAGCCGACCAGCAGGTTGGGCTTCGATTCTTTGGGTGAAAGGGCTTCCCCCGAAGTTCTGTGTTTTTGTGTGGTTGGCGGCCCATAGAGCCTTACCCACTATGGAGTTTCTGTAGAGCAGGGGGTTCATATTTCTCTAAACCGGATGCTCTGCTTATTTTTTAAGTCTTCTTTTGAAGAGGTTGATCATTTGTTGCTGCATTGTCAGTTTACTGGGACGATTTGGTCGAAAATTTTATCTTGGTGGGGAATCTTTGGTCCTATGCCTGGGACGGTTGCAGATGTTTTGTTGTGGTGGAAGGGTTTGGGTTTGAAGGTGTGGTGGTCAGGGTGGGTGCAGGTTGGATATTTGACTTTGTGGCATGTATGGTTGGTGAGAAATTGGGTTGCTTTTAACTCTGTTATGGTGACTGTGGATGAGGTGGTAGCTAAGGTGAAGAACCATTCCTTTAGCTTGCTGTGGAGTTCGGGTTCTTTCCATCCGGGTGTCACTTGTGAGTTGTGGTTGAGGGATCCTGCAAGGTGTCTGAGGAGAAAGGGGCATCGACGTGCTGGGGTGCAGTGATCTTGAGTTTGGACGGTTGCCTTTACTTTTGTTGATGCAGTTTTTTGTTGTTTTGGAGTTTGCTGTTTGAACTGTTGGGACTGTTTGTTATTTTGGTTTTTGGGCTCCTTATAGCTGTTTTGGTAGGGGAAAAAAGCTCTGTATGGGTTGTTTTCTTCGCTTCGTTTCTATGCTTTATAGAACAAATGCTTAATAAATCTCTTCGCTTATCAAAAAAAATATACTATGTCAGAACCGGCAAAAAAGTGAAAAAATTATTATCGGGTTAAAACATGCATAAAGAATGAGAATATGCATATCTACGCATACCCACTATTTTTAGGCAAATCCGAGTTCGTTAGGTCAATGAAAAATAGATTTTTCGGTTTTTCACCGATTTAGGCATACTTATATTATGTCAGAACCAGAAAAAAAGTAAAAAAAAATTATCATCGGGTTAAAACATGCATGGTGAATGAGAATATGCATATCTACGCATACCCACTATTTTTAGGCAATCCGAGTTCGTTAGGTCAATGAAAATTAGATTTTTCGGGTTTTCACCGATTTAGGCATACTATAGTATGTCAGAACCGGCAAAAAAGTGAAAAAAAATTATTATTGGGTTAAAAAATGCATGGTGAATGAGAATACGCATATCTACGTATACCCACTATTTTTAGATCATTCCGAGTTCGTTAGGTCAATGAAAAAAGAGATTTTTTAGTTTTTCACCGTTTTCGGCATACTATATAGTATGTCAGAACCGGCAAAAAAGTGAAAAAAATTATTATCGGTTTAAAACATGCATGGAGAATTAGAATATACATATCTACGCATTACCACTATTTTTAGGTCATTCCGAGTTCGTTAGGTCAATGAAAAACAGATTTTTTTGGTTTTTCACCGTTTTCGGCATACATGTCAGAACCGGCAAAAAAGTGAAAAAAAAATTATTATCGGTTTCAAACATGCATGGATAATGAGAATATACATATCAACGCATATCCACTATTTTTAGGCCAATCCGAGTTCGTTAGGTCAATGAAAATGAGATTTTTCGGTTTTTCACCGTTTTCGGCATACTATAGTATGTCAGAAGTGGCAAAAAAGTGAAAAACAAATTATCATCGCGTCAAAACATGCATGGAGAATGAGAATATGCATATCTACGCATATCAACTTTTTTAGGCCAATCCGAGTTCGTTATGTCAATGAAAAAAAGATTTTTCGGTTTTTCACCGTTTTCGGCATACTATATAGTATGTCAGAACTTGCAAAAAAAAAAAATTATTCTCGGGTTAAAACATGCATGGAGAATTAGAATATGCATATCTACGCATACCCACTATTTTTAGGTCATTCCGAGTTCGTTACGTCAATGAAAAACAAATTTATCGATTTTTCAACGTTTTCGGCATACTATATAGTATGTTAGAACCGGCCAAAAAGTGAAAAAAAATAATTATTATCGGTTTAAAACATGCAAGGATAATGAGAATACGCATATCTACGCCTACCCACTATTTTTAGGCCAATCCGAGTTCGTTAGGTCAATGAAAATGAGATTTTTCGGTTTTTCACCGTTTTCGGCATACTATATAGTATGTCAGAAACGGAAAAAAAGTGAATTTTTTTATATTATCGGGTCAAAACATGCATGCAGAATGAGAATATGCATATCTACGCATACCTACTACTATTAAGGCTAATCCGAGTTCGTTAGGTCAATGAAAAAAAGATTTTTCGGTTTTTTACCGATTTAGGCATACTGTATAGTATGTCAGAACCGGAAAAAAGTGAAAAAAATAATAATATGGGGTTAAAACATGCACGGAGATTGAGAATATGCATATCTACGCATACCCACTATTTTTAGGTCAATCCGAGTTCGTTAGGTCAATGAAAAAAAGATTTTTCGGTTTTTCACCGTTTTCGGCATAATATAGTATGCCAGAACCGGAAAAAAGTGAAAAAAATTATTAACGGGTTAAAACATGCATGGAGAATGAGAATATGCATGTCTACGTATACCAACTATTTTTAGGCCAATCTGAGCTCGTTAGGTCAATGAAAAATAGATTTTTCTGTTTTTCACCGATTTCGGCATACTAGTATGTCAGAACCGGCAAAAAAGTGAAAAAAATTATTATGGGGTTAAAACATGCATAGAGAATGAGAATATGCATATCTACGCATACCTACTATTTTTAGGTCAATCCTAGTCCGTTAGGTCAATGAAAAAAAGATTTTTTAGTTTTTCACCGTTTTCGGCATAATATAGTATGCCAGAACCGGAAAATAGTGAAAAAAATATTATCGGGTTAAAACATGCATGGAGAATGAGAATATGCATATCTACACATACCCACTATTTTTAGGCCAATCCGAGCTCGTTAGGTCAATGAAAAATAGATTTTTCGGTTTTTCACCGATTTCGGCATACTAGTATGTCAGAACCGCCAAAAAAGTGAAAAAAATTATTATCGGGTTAAAACATGCATGGAGAATGAGAATATGTATATCTACGCATACCCACTATTTTTAGGTCAATCCGAGTTCGTTAGGTCAATGAAAAATAGATTTTTCGGTATTTCACCGTTTTCGACATACTATATTATGTCAGAACCGGCAAAAAGTGAAAACAAAAAATTATTAGTGGGCTAAAACATGCTTGGAGAATAAGAATATGCATATCTACGCGTACCCACTATTTTTAGGCCATTCCGAGTTTGTTAGGTCAATGAAAATGAGATTTTTCGGTTTTTCACCGTTTTCAGTATACTATAGTATGTCAGAACCGGCAAAAAAGAGAAACAAAAATTATTATCGGGTTAAAACATGCATGGAGAATGAGAATATGCATATCTACACATACCCACTATTTTTAGGCCAATCCGAGTTCGTTAGGCCAGTGAAAAATAGATTTTTCGGTTTTTCACCGATTTAGGCATACTATTATAGTATGTCAGAACCGGCAAAAAAGTAAAAAAAAATTATTACTGGGTTAAAATGTAATAACCACTTTTGGTCAACGTCAGTCAAACCTGCGAAAAACAGGAAAATTTAAAAAAAATTTAAGACAGACACTTAACTTAACTTAAATTGACCCCGAGGGTCATGCCGGACTTAAGTTGACCCCGTTATCGACTAAAATGAGTTACGGGGGACTCAGGGCAACATTCTGGTCAATTTGGGAAAGATTGATTTTTCGCTGGAAAAGTCACCCGAGCGATGTTTTGGTCCATTCGAGGACCGTTTTGGACCCGAAAAGCTTAGCCGTCGTCGTAGCGGTCTTAGTTGGGCCGTTTCCTAGTAGCCCGTCAAGTTTCGTAATTTCTTGGAAAAAGTGCCCGTTCGGGGCCCGAAACGTCCGATTTTCGCGAAACTGATTGGAAAATATCAACTAGATATTTTCCAAAAGGTGTGGGACCCACCTTGACACATGTCCTAAATGTGGTGGTGTTAGTTTTGGGGGGAAAAGGTGTGGTGGTGAGTTGTAGCCGAGAATGGGGTTTTAAAAGGGAAAAAGTTTAGTTTTTTAATTAGTTGTTAGTTGTTAGTTGTTTAAATTAGAGAGAAGAAGAGAGTTAGAGAGAGAAGAAGGTGGAGAAGAAGATAGAAGATTAAAAGCTAGGGTTTGAGAGATTATTCAACCGTTGGATCGTTTCAAAGCAAGGAGAAAACGTCTTCCCCTCGTCTTCCGCGTTGGTAAGACCTAACCCGATTCTCGTTTCGATTATTTATCAAAAGCTAGGGTTTGGTTATAAACTATGGGTTAGGGTTGTATGGACGTTTTGGAGGTGTTGGAGACGTTTTAGAGGTGTTTGGGGGTGTAATGGCACGTTTTCCGGTGACCGGAGGCTCGGGAGGAGCTCCGGCCACCGTGGGTGGTGGCCGGCCGGCCATGAGGTGGCTGGCCGGAGCTGGCAGCAGCCACCACATGGTGGCCGAGCCCCCCCTCAAACCCTAGGGTCTCGGCCAAGCCTCTTGGGTGGGGCCCACGTGCTCGGTTGCTCGGGTTTTAATGTTCGGGTGGTTTAAAACGTCCCCCGGACCACTTATTCCTAATCGAATCGAAATTTGGAATTAATTTGGAGAAGTTGTAATTAACGGGTTTTGGGAAACTTTAAACGTTAATTAATTGACTTAGAAGTCGGAATTCAATTCCGTCAAGTGCGTTGGGTTCCTTGAAATATTCTAAGACCGTAGAAACGAAAACGGGGGCTTTTGGAGCCCCGGAAGGCAATTAACCAAAACCGGGCAGATTCGCCATGTCGGGCGAATCTGGCCCTTACGGGTCCTTTATCGGCAATATCGAGTAATTGGGAAGTTTGGGAGTGATCGGCATTGTCGGGGTTACGTTTGGGCGTTAAGTTTATTAATTTTCGGTTTATTCGTACTAGTTTAAAAGTACTTTGAATTTGTGTTCTTTTAGATCGTGCTACGGACCGAGGCAAAGGGAAGCTCGGCGAGTGAGTGGGTGTACTTCGGGTGTTGTTGGAGCGCTTTTGGATTTATCTACGAGGTAGGGAAAAGTAGCCGGATCTCGGCCCTGATTAGGGAAAGTTAATAGTAGAATTGCATGTGACACCGGGGTGTCGTGGGTTATTTAGATTTATTTAATTATTAGAAAAGCATGTTACGGGAACTTAGTAATTATGAGAAAGGCATGTGACACTTAGTAGTGTCGTAGGAGCAGAGAACTTAGCGTAATTGATTTACTGGAGGCATATGACCATGCCCGGAGGTTGTTTGTGAAGCTAGTGATTTTAGGACTGTTGGAGGCATCGAGTATGCCGGAGGTTGTTGTGTGCTCTTTATTGTTGAGTTTGGGTGGCCTTGAGAGCCCGTGTTATTTATTGTTGAGTTTGGGTGGCCTTGAGAGCTCGTGTTAATTATTGTGGAGTTTGGGTGGCCTTGAGAGCCCGTGTTATTTATTGTTGAGTCTGGGTGGCCATGAGAGTCGTGTATTTAATTTGGTGTCTTGAGTGGCAGTAAGTGACGTGGGGTTGTTGAACCCGAGTCTTGACCGTTGGTGTGTCTTGAGTGGCAGTGAGTGCCCGTGGGGTTGTTGAACCCGAGTCTTGACTGTTGAAGTGTCTTGAGTGGCAGTGAGTGCCCGTGGGGTTGTTGAACCCGAGTCTTGACTGTTGAGGTGTCTTGAGTGGTCTTGAGTGCCTGTGTGATTGAACTTGCCTGTGATTGTGATTGTGGTTACCTGGGGTGGTGAGTTCTAAAGGTCGACAGCCTGATCCGACTTAGTGTCGATGAATTGCGAGTTCTAAAGGTCGACAGCCTGATCCGACTTAGTGTCGATGAATTGCGAGTTTGAAAGGTCGACAGCCTGATCCGACTTCGTGTCGAGGAATTGCGATAGGTCGAACCCTGACCTGATTGAGATTGGTTACTGAGCAGCTGGTGTGCGATCCTTTGTGATCTTGTTTGGCGTTGTGTAGTCTTTCTGTCGTGTCCTTGAGGAAGTCGTCGATAGTCGTGTCGGGTTTACACTATTTTTTATCGAGTGTCGAGTCTGTTGAGGAAGGTGACGGGTTGTGGGTCAGTTGAGTACTTGAGTTGGGGACTGTAGTCCCGGTGTTGGGTTTGGTTTTAGTGTTACTGGCTTTTTCTGCTAATTATGCCATAGTCAGTCTGTTATCCGTGGAGGTGTGCGAACGCTCACCCCTAGCTGCTTTTCCTACAGGTACTGATCACCGGACGGACTAGGTTAGCTCTTGAAGTTCATGGGGCTTGGAGCGGAGTCTGGTCTTTACTTTTTGTCGAGTCTAGTGACGGATGTTGTACCTTGTCCATTTGTTGGGGGCGTTTTTTTATTGTAAATACTATTATTATTTTGAGAAGTAAATGGAAATGTCAGAGCTTTTATTCAAACAGGTTCAAGTGTTTATGTTTTAAAATGTTCGCGTCCCGAGTTCGATTCTCTGAAATTGGGGCGTGACATAAAACATGCATGGTGAATGAGAATATGCATATCTAGGCATACCCACTACTTTTAGGCTAATCCGAGTTCGTTAGGTCAATGAAAAAAAGATTTTTCTGTTTTTTACCGATTTAGGCATACTATAGTATGTCAGAACCGGCAAAAAAGTGAAAAAAATTATTATCGAGTTAAAACATGCATGGAGAATGAGAATATGCATATCTACGCATACCCAATAATTTTACGCCAATCCGAGTTCGTTAGGTCAATGAAAATGAGATTTTTCGGTTTTTCACCGTTTTCGGCATACTATAGTATGTCAGAAGTGGCAAAAAAGTGAAAAACAAATTATCATCGCGTCAAAACATGCATGGAGAATGAGAATATGCATATCTACGCAGATCAACTATTTTTAGGCCAATCCGAGTTCGTTATGTCAATGAAAAAAAGATTTTTCGGTTTTTCACCGTTTTCGACATACTATGTCAGAACTTGCAAAAAAGTTAAAAAAAATTACTATCGGGTTAAAAAGTTAAAAAAATTACTATCGGGTTAAAACATGCATGGAGAATTAGAATATGCATATCTACGCATACCCACTATTTTTAGGTCATTCCGAGTTCGTTAGGTCAATGAAAAATTTTTTTATCGATTTTTCAACGTTTTCGGCATACTATATAGTATGTTAGAACCGGCCAAAAAGTGAAAAAAATAACTATTATCGGTTTAAAACATGCAAGGATAATGATAATACGCATATCTACGCCTACCCACTAGTTTTAGGCCGATCCAAGTTCGTTAGGTCAATGAAAATGAGATTTTTCGGTTTTTCACCGTTTTCGGCATACTATATAGTATGTCAGAAGCGGCAAAAAAGTGAATTTTTTTTATTATCGGGTTAAAACATGCATGCAGAATGAGAATATGCATATCTACGCATACCCACTACTTTTAGGCCAGTCCGAGTTCGTTAGGTCAATGAAAAAAAGATTTTTCGGTTTTTTACCGATTTAGGCATACTATATAGTATGTCAGAACCGGAAAAAAGTGAAAAAAAATATTATGGGGTTAAAACATGCACGGAGATTGAGAATATGCATATCTACGCATACCCACTATTTTTAGGTCAATACGAGTTCGTTAGGTCAATGAAAAAAAGATTTTTCGGTTTTTCACCGTTTTCGGCATAATATATATGCCAGAACCGGAAAAAAAGTGAAAAAAAATTATTAACGGGTTAAAACATGCATGGAGAATGAGAATATGCATATCTACGTATACCAACTATTTTTAGGCCAATCCGAGCTCGTTAGGTCAATGAAAAATAGATTTTTCTGTTTTTCACCGATTTCGGCATACTAGTATGTCAGAACCGGCAAAAAAGTGAAAAAAATTATTATGGGGTTAAAACATGCACGGAGAATGAGAATATGCATATCTACGCATACCCACTATTTTTAGGTCAATCCTAGTCCGTTAGGTCAATGAAAAAAATATTTTTCAGTTTTTCACCGTTTTCCGTATAATATAGTATGCCAGAACCGGAAAAAAAGTGAAAAAAATATTATCGGGTTAAAACATGCATGGAGAATGAGAATATGGATATCTACGCATGCCCACTATTTTTAGGCCAATCCGAGCTCGTTAGGTCAATGAAAAATAGATTTTTCGGTTTTTCACCGATTTTGGCATACTAGTATGTCAGAACAGCCAAAAAAGTGAAAAAAAATTATTATCGGGTTAAAACATGCATGGAGAATGAGAATATGCATATCTACGCATACCCACTATTTTTAGGCCAATCCGAGTTCATTAGGTCAATGAAAAATAGATTTTTCGGTATTTCACCGTTTTGGACATACTATATTATGTCAGAACCGGAAAAAAGTGAAAACAACAAATTATTACTGGGCTAAAACATGCTTGGAGAATGAGAATATGCATATCTACGCATACCCACTATTTTTAGGCCATTCCGAGTTTGTTAGGTCAATGAAAATGAGATTTTTCGGTTTTTCACCGTTTTCGGTATACTATAGTATGTCAGAACCGGAAAAAAAGAGAAACAAAAATTATTATCGGGTTAAAACATGCATGGAGAATGAGAATATGGATATCTACACATACCCACTTTTTTTAGGCCAATCCGAATTCGTTAGGCCAGTGAAAAATAGATTTTTTGGTTTTTCACTGATTTAGGCATACTATTATTGTATGTCAGAACCGGCAAAAAAGTAAAAAAAAATTATTATAGGGTTAAAACATGCATGGTGAATTAGAATATGCATATCTAGGCATACCCACTATTTTTAGGCCAATCCGAGTTCGTTAGATCAATGAAAAATAGATTTTTCGGTTTTTCACCGATTTAGGCATACTATGTCAGAACCGGCAAAAAAGTGAAAAAAAAATATTATCCTGTTCAAACATGAATGGTGAATGAGAATATGCATATCTACGCATACCCACTATTTTTAAATCAATCCGAGTTCGTTAGGTCAATGAAAAAAGATTTTTCTATTTTTCACCGTTTTCGGCATACTATAGTATGTCAGAACCGGCAAAAAAGTGAAAAAAATTATTATCGAGTTAAAACATGCATGGAGAATGAGAATATGCATATCTACGCATACCCAATAATTTTACGCCAATCCGAGTTCGTTAGGTCAATGAAAATGAGATTTTTCGGTTGTTCACCGTTTTCGGCATACTATAGTATGTCAGAAGCGGCAAAAAAGTGAAAAAAAAAAATTATCATCGCGTTAAAACATGCATGGAGAATTATAATATGCATATCTATGCATACCCAATATTTTTAGGCCAATCCGAGTTCGTTAGGTCAATGAAAAATAGATTTTTCGGTTTTTCACCGTTTTCGGCATACTAGTATGTCAGAACCGGCAAAAAAGTGAAAAAAAAATTATTATCGGGTTAAAACATGCATGGAGAATTAGATTATGCATATGTACGCATACCCACTATTTTTAGGCCAATCCGAGTTCGTTAGGTCAATGAAAATGAGATTTTTCGATTCTTCACCGTTTTCGGCATACTAGGATGTCAGAACCGGCCAAAAAGTGAAAAAAAATTATTATCAGTTTAAAACATGCATGGATAATGAGAATATGCATATCTACGCATACACACTATTTTTAGGCCAATCCGAGTTCGTTAGGTCAATGAAAATTAGATTTTTTAGTTTCTCACCGTTTTCGGTATACTATAGTATGCCAGAAGCGGCAAAAAAATGAATTTTTTTATATTATCGGGTTAAAACATGCATGGAGAATGAGAATATGCATATCTACTCATAACCACTATTTTTAGACCAATCCGAGTTCGTTAGGTCAATGAAAATAAGATTTTTTTCGGCTTTTCACCGATTTAGGCATACTCTAGTATGTCAGAACCGGCAAAAAATGAAAAAAAAAAACTATTATGGGGTTAAAACATGCACGGAGAATCAGAATATGCATATCTACGCATACCCACTACTTTTATGTCAATTCGAGTTCGTTAGGTCAATTAAAAAAAGATTTTTCAGTTAGGTCAATCACCTTCTTCGGGGCCTTCAACAGAGACATATAAAATAGAGGCAAGGCTGAAAGGGTCGATTTCACCAACACAATCCTCCCGGCCATATTCAGGTTTTTCAGTTTCCATAAACCCAAGGCCTTCTTGAACTTCTCTACCACCGGATCCCACGAGGCAATCCGCCTAGGATTCGCTCCCAACCAGAAACCCAAATACTTCATGGGTAAAACTCCCACCTGACACCCCAAAACACGAGCCACCAACTCCCCCGAACAAGACACCCCGTTAAGGATCACCGCAGTGGACTTGGAAAAATTTATCTTCAAACCGGACATCTCCTGAAAACCCACCAAAAGATCCTTCACAAAAGATAAGCCAGCCAAATCACCCTTAATAAACAGCAGGGTGTCATCTGCGAACTGCAGATGAGACAAAGAAATCCATGTCGCACCCACCTCCACCCCTCGAAATGCTCCTATTCTCTTCCCCTTCTCCAACAATTGATGAAGGCCCTCAGCAGCTACCAGAAAGATAAAAGGGGAAAGAGGACATCCTTGTCTAATGCCATTGAGAACAGGGAAATCACTACTCGGGGAGCCATTAATCAAGACCGACAAGTACCCACGAAAGCACCCCTGCATCCATCCCCTCCACTTCTCCCCAAAACTCATCTTCTCCAAAACTCTATCAATAAAGCCCCAATGCACCTTATCATAGGCCTTCTCAAAGTCGAGTTTCAAGAGAACCACCTCCTCCTTCGATCGTTTCAACTTGTGAATGAGCTCAAAAGCAATTAACACCCCATCCACCAACTGTCTCCCTGCCACAAAACCACTCTGAGTGTCACTTATCAAACCCGGGAGAACCTGTTTGAGACGGTTCGCTAAGACCTTTGCCAAGATCTTATACGGCCCCGAAATCAAACTAATTGGGCGGAAATCATCAAAACTCTCCACTATTTGTAGGACAATCCGAGTTCGTTATAATATAGTATGTCAGAACCGGAAAAAAAGTGAAAAAAATTATTATCGGGTTAAAAAATGCATGGAGAATGAGAATATGCATATCTAAGCATACCCACTATTTGTAGGACAATCCGAGTTCGTTAGGTCAATGAAAATGACATTTTTCGGTTTTTCACCGTTTTCGGTATACATAGTATGTCAGAACCGTCAAAAAAATGAAAAAAATAATTATTATCGGGTTAAAACATGCATGGAGAATGAGAATATGCATATCTACGCATACAAATTATTTTTAGGTCAATGAAAATGAGATTTTTCGGTTTTCACCGTTTTCGGCAAACTATAGTATGTAAGAAGCGGCAAAAACTGAAGAAAAAAAATTATCATCACGTTAAAACATGCATGGAGAATGAGAATATGCATATCTACGCATACCCACTATTTTTAGGCCAATCCGAGTTCGTTAGGTCAACGAAAAATAGATATTTCGGTTTTTCAACATTTTCGGCATACTATAGTATGTCAAAACCGGCAAAAAACTGGAAAAAAAAATTATTATCGGGTTAAAACATGCATGGAGAATGAGATTATGCATATGTACGCATACCCACAATTTTTAGGTCAATCCGAGTTCGTTAGGTCAATGAAAAACAGATTTATCTATTTTTCACCGTTTTCGGCATACTATAGTATCTCAGAACCGGCCAAAAATTGAGAAAATAATTATTATCTGTCACGCCCCAATTTCAGCGAACCGAACTCGGGACGCGAACATTTAAAACATTGACACTTAGAACCTGTTTTGAATAAAACTCTGATATTTCCATTTAATTACCAAAAATAATAATAGTATTTACAATACAAAAACGTCCCAACAAGTGGACAAGGTACACACCCGTCACTAGACTCAACAAAAGTAAAGACCAGACTCCGCTCCAAGCTCCATGGACTTCAAGAGCTAACCTAGTCCGTCCGGTGATCAGTACCTGTAGGAAAAGCAGCTAGGGGTGAGCGTTCGCTCACCTCCACGGATAACAGACTGACTATGGCATAATTAGTAGATAAAGCCAGTAACACTAAAACCAAACCCAACACCGGGACTACAGTCCCCAACTCAAGTACCCAACTGACCCACAACCCGTCACCTTCATCAACAGACTCGACACTCGATAAAAACAGTGTAGACCCGATACAACTATCGACGACCTCCTCAAGGACTCGAACGACACGACACAACACCAAACAAGATCACAAAGGATCGCACACCAGCTGCTCAGTAACCAATCTCAATCAGGTCAGGGTTCGACCTATCGCAATTCCTCGACACGAAGTCGGATCAGGCTGTCGACCTTTCAAACTCGCAATTCCTCGACACTAAGTCGGATCAGGCTGTCGACCTTTAAAACTCGCAATTCATCGACACTAAGTCGGATCAGGCTGTCGACCTTTAGAACTCGCAATTCATCGACACTAAGTCGGATCAGGCTGTCGACCTTTAAAACTCGCAATTCATCGACACTAAGTCGGATCAGGCTGTCGACCTTTAGAACTCGCAATTCATCGACACTAAGTCGGATCAGGCTGTCGACCTTTAGAACTCACCACCCCAGGTAACCACAATCACAATCACAGGCAAGTTCAATCACACAGGCACTCAAGGCCACTCAAGACACCTCAACAGTCAAGACTCGGGTTCAACAACCCCACGGGCACTCACTGTCACTCAAGACACCAAATTAAATACACGGCTCTCATGGCCACCCCGACTCAACAATTAAATACGGGCTCTCAAGGCCACCCAAACTCAACAATTAAATACAGGCTCTCAAGGCCACCCAAACTCAACAATTAAATAAAACGCACGACAACCTCCGGCATACTCGATGCCTCCAACGGTCCTAAAATCACTAGTTTCACAAACAACCTCCGGGCATGGTCATATGCCTCCAGTAATTCAATTATCGCTAAGTTCTCTGTTCCTACGACACTACTAAGTGTCACATGCTTTTCTCTTGAACGCTACAATCCCGTATCATGCTTTTCTAATAATTAAATAAATCTACTCAACCCACGACACCCCGGTGTCACATGCAATTCTACTATTAACTTTCCCTAATCAGGGCCGAGATCCGGCTACTTTTCCCTACCTCGTATACAATCCCAAAAGCGCTCCAACAACACCCGAAGCACACTCAGTCACTCGCCGAGCTTCCCCTTGCCTCGGTCCGTAGCACGATCTAAAAGAACACAAATTTAAAGTACGTTTAAACTAGTACGAATAAACCAAAAATTTACATACTTAACGCCCAAACGTAACCCCGACAATGTCGGTCACTCCCAAACTTCCCAATTATTCGATATTGCCGAAAAAGGACCCGTAAGGGCCAGATTCGCCCGACATGGCGAATCTGCCCGGTTTTGGTTAATTGCCTTCCGGGGCTCCAAAAGCCCCCGTTTTCGTTTCTGCGGTCTTAGAATAAATCAAGGAACTCAACGCACTTGACGGAATCGAATTCCGACTTCTAAATCAATTAATTAACGTTTAAAGTTTCCCAAAACCCGTTAATTACAACTTCTCCGATTTAATTCCAAATTTCGATTCGATTAAGGATAAATGGTCCGGGGAACGTTTTAAACCACCCGAACGATAAAACCCGAGCACCCGAGCATGTGGGCCCCACCCACACTACTTGGCCGAGACCCTATGGTTTAAGGGGAGGCTCGGCCACCATGTGGTGGCTGCTGCCAGCTCCGGCCAGCCACCTCATGGCCGGCCGGCCACCACCCACGGTGGCCGGAGCTCCTCCCGAGCCTCCGGTCACCGGAAAACGTGAAATTAAACCCCCAAACACCTCTAAAACGTCTCCAACACCTCCCCACACTCTACACAACCCTAAGCCTTAGTTTATACTCAAACCCTAGCTTCCAAGAAAATAACTAAAACGAGAATCGGTTCGGGTATTACCGTAGAGGAGAACGAGGGGAACGGGATTGCTCTTTGCTTTGACTCGATCCAAGGGCTCGATCACAAACCCTAGCTCAACCTCCCTTCTTCTCTCTTCTTCTCCTTCTCCTTCTCTCTCTAAAACCTCTCTTCCAATTTCTAATTTAATTAAACTAACAACAAAACTAATTTTCCTCCTTTAAAACCTCATACTCGGCCAACTATTCTCCTCCACACCTTTTCCCTCCAAAAATTACACCACCATATACTTGACAAGTATCAAGGTGGGTCCCATACCTTTTGGAAAATATCTAGTTGATATTTTCCAATCAGATTCGCGAAAAACGGACGTTTCGGGCCCCGAACGGGCACTTTTCCCAAGAAATTTTTAAACTGGACGGGCTTCAAGGAAACGGCCCAACTAAGACCACTACGATGACGGCTAAGCTTTTCGGGTCCAAAACGGTCCTCGAATGGACCAAAACGTCGCTCGGGTGACCTTTCCAGCGAAAAATCAATCTTTCCCAAATTGACCAGAAAGTTGCCCTGAGTCCCCCGTAAATCATTTTAGTCGATAACGGGGTCAACTTAAGTCCGGCATGACCCTCGGGGTCAATTTATGTTAAGGTAAGTGTCTGTCTTAAAAATTTTAAATTTTCCTGTTTTTCGCAGGTTTGACTGACGTTGACCAGAAGTGGTTATTACAGTCTACCCCCCTTAAAGGAATTTCGTCCGCGAAATTTAAAACAAACGTACCTCGGGAGTCGAACAGGCCGAGATACTTCGCGCGAACCTCGTCCTCGCGTTCCCACGTCGACTCAGCTCCGTGATGTTTCCACTGCACTCGGACCAAGCGGATAATCTTGCCTCCCCGCAGAATCTGCTGCCGTGTGTCCATGATCCGAATCGGCTGCTCCTCATAGGAGACATCATCAGCCACCTCGATATCAGTCCACTCGATGACGTGGGATGGGTCTGCGTTGTACTGCCGCAACTGGGATACGTGGAAGACGTTATGTACTCTCCCAAGCTGCGGTGGCAACGCCAGACGATAAGCCACGGCTCCCACTCTGTCTAAGATCTGGAACGGGCCTATGTACCTCGGAGCCAACTTTCCCCCGCTGCGCCTAAACCGCACCAGCCCCTTCCTCGGGCTCACCTTCAGGAACACGTGATCCCCGACTGCAAACTCAAGAGGTCGACGTCGCCTGTCTGCATAACTCTTCTGCCGGCTCTGCGCGGTCCTCAACCGATCGCGGATCAATGCGACCTTCTCCGTCGTCTCTCTGACAAGATCTGGCCCCAGCAGACTCTTGTCCCCCACCTCTGCCCAGCATACTGGTGACCGACACGGCCTACCATACAACGCTTCGAACGGTGCCATCCCGATAC
This sequence comes from Erodium maritimum, assembly GCA_963921825.1. Lineage (NCBI taxonomy): Eukaryota > Viridiplantae > Streptophyta > Magnoliopsida > Geraniales > Geraniaceae > Erodium > Erodium maritimum. The sequence goes on along the minus strand of OY997590.1, from coordinate 3,200,131 downwards.
TGGCCTGGAAGCTGTTGTTGTAGGCGAACTCGGCCAATGGCAGGTGGGTCTCCCAAGATCCCCTGAAATCCAGCACACATGCTCGCAGCATGTCCTCCAAGATCTGAATGGTACGCTCAGACTGACCGTCTGTCTGAGGATGATGTGCTGTGCTGAGTAGGACCTCTGTCCCCAGTGCCTTCTGCAGACTCGGCCAGAACCTGGACGTGAAGCGGGGATCCCTGTCAGACACTATCGACACCGGGACCCCGTGGAGGCGCACTATCTCCTAGATATACAGACTGCTCAACTTGTCGACCGGGTCTGTCATCCTCATAGCCAGAAAGTGGGCCGACTTGGTCAACCGGTCGACTACCACCCACACGGCGTCGTTTCCCTTGGGCGATCTCGGTAGTCCACACACGAAATCCATCGTAATGTGCTCCCACTTCCACTGAGCAATCGGTAGTGGCTGTAACAATCCCGCGGGACGTTGATGCTCTGCCTTCACCTGCTGACAGACAAGGCATCTCGACACAAACTCTGCGACTGCTCTCCTCATGCCGCGCCACCAGTAGTGCCTCCTGAGGTCACGGTACATCTTGGTGCCCCCCGGATGCACTGCGAGACGCGAATGGTGTGCCTCTCGTAACACGGCATCTCTACAGTTAACTGGTACGAACAGCCCCCCGCGGTACCGTAGTCCCCAATCAGTACTGTCCTGCCAGCCCACCACCTCGTCACCCCTGACGACTCTCTCGCGGATCTCTGATGCTTCGACGTCCTCCCTCTACGCCTCCAACACTTGGGCAAGCAGCGAGGTCTGAGCCACTAGGGAGCACATGGCAACACCGCCAGTAACCTCCTCTAGCTCAAGCCCGAATGTGCTCAGCTCCCCCATCATGTCCCACTCTCGGACAGATATGCTGGCGAGGCTCGGAGCCGACTTCCTACTCAAGGCGTCGGCGACAACGTTCGCCTTGCCTGGGTGGTAGTGTAGCTCGAAGTCGTACTCCTCGAGTAGTTCCATCCACCGTCGCTGACGCATGTTCAGGTCTCGCTGGGAAAATATGTACTTGAGGCTCTTGTGATCCGAGAACACCTGAAACCCCTCGCCGTACAGATAATATCGCCAGCTCTTTAGCGCAAACACGACTGCTGCTAGCTCCAAGTCGTGGGTAGGATAGTTGCGCTCGTGTATCTTCAACTGCCTGGAGCCATAAGCCACAACTCTGCCCGACTGCATCAGCACGCAACCCAGTCCCTCTCCGGATGCATCGCAGTAAACATCATAGCCAATCACTCGTTCGGGCACCACTAACACTGGAGCTGTAGTCAGTCGAGTCTTCAACTCCGCGAACGCATGCTCACAATCATCTGTCCACACGAACCCAACACCCTTGCGCGTTAACAGAGTCATCGGTGCGGCTAGCCGTGCAAAATCCTGGACAAATCGCCTATAGTAGCCTGCCAATCCCAGAAAGCTGCGGATCTCGAAAACACTCGTGGGCCGTGCCCACTTCGAGACCGCGTCGATCTTCGACGGATCGACCAAGATACCGTCACGGGATACGATGTGGCCGAGGAATCTCACCTCAGAGAGCCAGAACTCGCACTTCTCCCGGTTGGCATATAGCTGGTGCTCGCGCAGTAGGGTCAGAACAGCCCTCAGATGTGCCGTATGCGCCGCCTCGTTCTGCGAATATATCAGAATGTCGTCCACGAACACCACCACAAACTGATCTAGGTACGGCCGGAAGATGCTGTTCATCAGGTCCATGAATGCTGCAGGCGCGTTCGTCAGTCCGAATGGCATCACCAGGAACTCGTAATGCCCATAGCGTGTCCGGAATGCAGTCTTTGCGACGTCCCCCTCACGGACTCGCAACTGATAATAACTGGATCGCAGATTGATCTTCGAGAAGTGAGTCGCCCCTCTCAACTGGTCGAATAAGTCATCGATCCTCGGCATCGGGTACCGGTTCTTCACCGTAACCCGGTTCAGCTTCCGGTAATCTATACACATCCGCAGCTCTCCACTCTTCTTCTTCACGAAGAGTGCTGGTGCTCCCCACGGTGATGCACTCGGACGGATAAACCCCTTCTGCTGAAGCTCCTCCAGCTGACGCTTCAGCTCAGTCAACTCTACCGGCGCAAATCGATAAGGCGCCATCGATATCGCCGCCGTTCCCTGCACTAGGTCAATCCCAAACTCCACCTCACGAATCGGTGGCAGCCCGCTCAACTCCTCAGGAAAGACCTCGGGGAACTCGCATACCACTCTCGGTAACTCTCGGCTCTGCACAGCCGGTACTTCCTCCTCTGCGGACAACGCCGACAGGAGGACCCCACTCTTACTCCCCAGCACACACGTCACCTTCGTGCCACCCACTGTCACTGTCACTCGTCGTCTGTAGCAATCGATGTTGGCTCGGTACCTCGACAGCCAATCCATACCCAAGATCACATCAAAGGTAGTCATCCCCAACACGAGAAGATCACCAGGGCAAGGACAGTCTGCGACTCTAATCTCGCAGGCACGACATACTCTAGTCAACGATGCACCACCCCCAACTGGGGTGTCTAGGCATAGGGGTGGACTCAACGGCTCTAAGCTCAACCCCAACCTCTCAGCACAACCCGACGAAATAAAAGAGTGCGATGCCCCGGTATCAAACAAGAATAAAGCCCATAGATGATACAATAAACACGTACCCTGGATGGTCTCCCGGTACGTGCTAGGTCCTGGGGCTCTGGAGTCGGTGACTGCATATACTCTCCCCTGCGAGGCCTGTTGCCTCTGACCCTGCGCACTGGCTGCTGGATACCCATGACTCTGCTGTTGTCTCGGAATTGGTGCGCTCGTAGACGGCCGTGATGATCTCGGCTGCTGACCTTGTCGAGGGCGACCTCTGGGCGACTGTACTGTCCGCGACTGCTGCGGTCGCTGCACTGATGTCTCCCCCAACTGCTCTCGGCACCATGCCATAGTGTGACCGGCCCGGCCGCATCGGTAACAGCTGATCTCGTCAGCCCTCGACCCCGAGCCCTGGCCTGTCCGGCTAGTAGCTGGTACTGCCGCGGTTCCTCCCCTCGTCGGACAGTCTCGCAGTAAGTGGCCTGGCTGCCCGCAGTGATAGCATGACGGCCTCCTCTCTAAGGCGACTAGCCCCACTGATGCCACTGACCCCTGCTGTCTCGATCCACTCTGATGAGGCGGTGGTCGGAAGGATCCCGCGGTCCTCTGCCTCCGCGAGTCTGACGGCCCTGCCCAACTGATCGGCCGAGGTCGGACCTCACGGCCCCTGACTGTATCCCTGGCGCCCTGCTCTACTGTAGCTGCGGTGTCCACGAGGTCGGTATACTTCCGTATCCTCAAGGCGAGAACCTGGTTCCGGATGCCCAACCTCAGTCCGTCCTGGAACCGCAAGCAACGGTTCGTCTCGCTTGTCACCATCTCAGGCGCGAATCTGGCCAAGGCTGTGAACCTGGCCTCGTATTCCCCTACCGTCATCCCCCCTTGCTCCAGGTCTAAGAACTGCCGATGTCGCTCCAGCCGAGCCGACTCGGGGAAGTACTGTGCCATGAATACCTCCTGGAATACGCTGTAGTCGTATCCGACCGTGTCCTTCACCCGCCCCCACCAGTGGTAGGCGCTCTCTCTCAGCTGATGGGCCGCGAAGGACACTCTCCGACGTCCATCCTCGACACCCGATGTGTCCAAGTCTCGTGTGACCTGCTCTATCCATCGCTCAGCCAGGTCGGGATTCGGCTCCCCGACAAAAACAGGTATCCCGAGCTTCAGGAAATCTAGTAGCGCTCGGGAGGTAAGATCCTCTGTCTGAGCGGCCCTCACCGGGACTGCGGCTGCCTCTGGTGCTGGCGAAGCCGACTCTCGGCTGGCGATGATCGCCACCAAACTCTGAACGGTCCTGGTAAGCTCATCCAGGGCAGTCATCACTGGAGGGTCCGCGACTGGCGGAACACTGGGGGTGCCTGCAGACGGCCCCGCATCACTCCTCCTGTCTTCTCCGACAGGAGTACCCTGTGCCTCCGCATAGTCGGCGGGCTCGACGGTCGGCACCCTCCCTGGTGCCCCTGCTGACCGTCCCCGCCGGCCTCGCGTGGGTGTCTGGCCCCGTGTTCCTGATGGTCGTCCCCGCTTACCGCGAGCCATAAACAGTATCCTCTGCACGGATACACGCAAACGTTCAGTTTGCGAACTGAAATAAAAACGACAGTACAAAAGCACTAACGTCCACCCGCTTAAGCTTACCAAAAATAATAATAGTATTTACAATACAAAAACGTCCCAACAAGTGGACAAGGTACACACCCGTCACTAGACTCAACAAAAGTAAAGACCAGACTACGCTCCAAGCTCCATGGACTTCAAGAGCTAACCTAGTCCGTCCGGTGATCAGTACCTGTAGGAAAAGCAGCTAGGGGTGAGCGTTCGCTCACCTCCACGGATAACAGACTGACTATGGCATAATTAGTAGATAAAGCCAGTAACACTAAAACCAAACCCAACACCGGGACTACAGTCCCCAACTCAAGTACCCAAATGACCCACAACCCGTCACCTTCCTCAACAGACTCGACACTCGATAAAAACAGTGTAGACCCGATACAACTATCGACGACCTCCTCAAGGACTCGAACGACACGACACAACACCAAACAAGATCACAAAGGATCGCACACCAGCTGCTCAGTAACCAATCTCAATCAGGTCAGGGTTCGACCTATCGCAATTCCTCGACACGAAGTCGGATCAGGCTGTCGACCTTTCAAACTCGCAATTCCTCGACACTAAGTCGGATCAGGCTGTCGACCTTTAAAACTCGCAATTCATCGACACTAAGTCGGATCAGGCTGTCGACCTTTAGAACTCGCAATTCATCGACACTAAGTCGGATCAGGCTGTCGACCTTTAAAACTCGCAATTCATCGACACTAAGTCGGATCAGGCTGTCGACCTTTAGAACTCGCAATTCATCGACACTAAGTCGGATCAGGCTGTCGACCTTTAGAACTCACCACCCCAGGTAACCACAATCACAATCACAGGCAAGTTCAATCACACAGGCACTCAAGGCCACTCAAGACACCTCAACAGTCAAGACTCGGGTTCAACAACCCCACGGGCACTCACTGTCACTCAAGACACCAAATTAAATACACGGCTCTCATGGCCACCCCGACTCAACAATTAAATACGGGCTCTCAAGGCCACCCAAACTCAACAATTAAATACAGGCTCTCAAGGCCACCCAAACTCAACAATTAAATAAAACGCACGACAACCTCCGGCATACTCGATGCCTCCAACGGTCCTAAAATCACTAGTTTCACAAACAACCTCCGGGCATGGTCATATGCCTCCAGTAATTCAATTATCGCTAAGTTCTCTGTTCCTACGACACTACTAAGTGTCACATGCTTTTCTCTTGAACGCTACAATCCCGTATCATGCTTTTCTAATAATTAAATAAATCTACTCAACCCACGACACCCCGGTGTCACATGCAATTCTACTATTAACTTTCCCTAATCAGGGCCGAGATCCGGCTACTTTTCCCTACCTCGTATACAATCCCAAAAGCGCTCCAACAACACCCGAAGCACACTCAGTCACTCGCCGAGCTTCCCCTTGCCTCGGTCCGTAGCACGATCTAAAAGAACACAAATTTAAAGTACGTTTAAACTAGTACGAATAAACCAAAAATTTACATACTTAACGCCCAAACGTAACCCCGACAATGTCGGTCACTCCCAAACTTCCCAATTATTCGATATTGCCGAAAAAGGACCCGTAAGGGCCAGATTCGCCCGACATGGCGAATCTGCCCGGTTTTGGTTAATTGCCTTCCGGGGCTCCAAAAGCCCCCGTTTTCGTTTCTGCGGTCTTAGAATAAATCAAGGAACTCAACGCACTTGACGGAATCGAATTCCGACTTCTAAATCAATTAATTAACGTTTAAAGTTTCCCAAAACCCGTTAATTACAACTTCTCCGATTTAATTCCAAATTTCGATTCGATTAAGGATAAATGGTCCGGGGAACGTTTTAAACCACCCGAACGATAAAACCCGAGCACCCGAGCATGTGGGCCCCACCCACACTACTTGGCCGAGACCCTATGGTTTAAGGGGAGGCTCGGCCACCATGTGGTGGCTGCTGCCAGCTCCGGCCAGCCACCTCATGGCCGGCCGGCCACCACCCACGGTGGCCGGAGCTCCTCCCGAGCCTCCGGTCACCGGAAAACGTGAAATTAAACCCCCAAACACCTCTAAAACGTCTCCAACACCTCCCCACACTCTACACAACCCTAAGCCTTAGTTTATACTCAAACCCTAGCTTCCAAGAAAATAACTAAAACGAGAATCGGTTCGGGTATTACCGTAGAGGAGAACGAGGGGAACGGGATTGCTCTTTGCTTTGACTCGATCCAAGGGCTCGATCACAAACCCTAGCTCAACCTCCCTTCTTCTCTCTTCTTCTCCTTCTCCTTCTCTCTCTAAAACCTCTCTTCCAATTTCTAATTTAATTAAACTAACAACAAAACTAATTTTCCTCCTTTAAAACCTCATACTCGGCCAACTATTCTCCTCCACACCTTTTCCCTCCAAAAATTACACCACCATATACTTGACAAGTATCAAGGTGGGTCCCATACCTTTTGGAAAATATCTAGTTGATATTTTCCAATCAGATTCGCGAAAAACGGACGTTTCGGGCCCCGAACGGGCACTTTTCCCAAGAAATTTTTAAACTGGACGGGCTTCAAGGAAACGGCCCAACTAAGACCACTACGATGACGGCTAAGCTTTTCGGGTCCAAAACGGTCCTCGAATGGACCAAAACGTCGCTCGGGTGACCTTTCCAGCGAAAAATCAATCTTTCCCAAATTGACCAGAAAGTTGCCCTGAGTCCCCCGTAACTCATTTTAGTCGATAACGGGGTCAACTTAAGTCCGGCATGACCCTTGGGGTCAATTTATGTTAAGGTAAGTGTCTGTCTTAAAAATTTTAAATTTTCCTGTTTTTCGCAGGTTTGACTGACGTTGACCAGAAGTGGTTATTACATTATCGGTTTAAAACATGCAAGGATAATGAGAATATTCATATCTACGCATACCCACTATTTTTAGGCCAGTCCGAGTTCGTTAGGTCAATGAAAATGAGATTTTTCGGTTTTTCACCGTTTTCGATATACTATAGTATGTCAGAAGCGGCAAAAAAGTGAATTTTTTTTATTATCGGGTTAAAACATGCATGGAGAATGAGAATATGCATATGTACGCATACCTACTACTTTTAGGCCAATCCGAGTTCGTTAGGTCAATGATAAAAAGATTTTCAGTTTTTCATCGATGTAGGCATACTATAGTATGTCAGAACCGGCAAAAAAGTGAATTTTTTTTTATTATGGGGTTAAAACATGCACGGAGAATGAGAATATGCATATCTACGCATACCCACTACTTTTAGGTCAATCCGAGTTCGTTAGGTCAATTAAAAAAAGATTTTTCGATTTTTCACCGTTTTTGGCATAATATAGTATGTCAGAACCGGAAAAAAAGTGAAAAAAATTATTATCGGGTTAAAACATGCATGGAGAATGAGAATATGCATATCTACGCATACCCACTATTTTTAGGCCAATCCGAGTTCGTTAGGTCAATGAAAAATAGATTTTTTCGGTTTTTACCGATTTCGACATACTAGTATGTCAGAACCGGCAAAAAAGTGAAAAAAAAGTTATCATCGGGTTAAAACATGCATAGAGAATGAGAATACGCATATCTACGCATACCCACTATTTTTAGGCCAATCCGAGTTCGTTAGGTCAATGAAAAATAGAATTTTCAGGTTTTCACCGATTTCGGCATACTATAGTATGTCAGAACAGTCAAAAAAGTGAAAAAAATTTATTATCGGGTTAAAACATGCATTGACAATGATAATATGCATATCTACGCATACCCAATATTTTTAGGCCAATCCGAGTTCGTTAGGTCCATCAAAATGAGATTTTTTTGGTTTTTCACCGTTTTAGGCATACTATAGTATGTCAGAACCGGCAAAAAAGTGAAAAAAATTATCATCGGGTTAAAACTTGCATGGAGAATGAGAATATGCATATCTACGCATACCCACTATTTTTAGGCCATTCCGAGTTCGTTAGGTCAATGGAAAATAGACTTCTTTTTTTGTTTTTCACCGATTTCGGCATACTATAGTATGTCAGAACCAGCAAAAAATTGAAAAAAAAAATATTATCGAGTTAAAACATGAATGGAGAATGAGAATATGCATATCTACGCATACCCACTATTTTTACGCCAATCCGAGTTCGTTAGGTCAATGAAAATGAGATTTTTCGGTTTTTCACCGTTTTCGGCATACTATAGTATGTCCGAACCGGCAAAAAAGAGAAAAAAATTATTATCGGGTTAAAACATGCATGGAGAATGAGAATATGCATATCTACGCATACCCACTATTTTTAGGCCAATCCGAGTTCGTTAGGTCAATGAAAAATAGATTTTTCGGTTTTTCACCGATTTAGGCATACTATAGTATGTCAGAACCGGAAAAAAAGTAAAAAAAATTATTATCGGGTTAAAACATGCATGCTGAATGAGAATATGCATATCTAGGCATACCCACTATTTTTAGGCCAATCCGAGTTCGTTAGATCAATGAAAAATAGATTTTTCGGTTTTTCACCGATTTAGGCATACTATAGTATGTCAGAACCGGCAAAAAAGTGAAAAAAAAATTATTATCTGGTTAAAACATTCATGGTGAATGAGAATATGCATATCTACGCATACCCACTATTTTTAGATCAATCCGAGTTCGTTAGGTCAATGAAAAAAAGATTTTTCGGTTTTTCACCGTTTTCGGCATACTATAGTATGTCAGAACCGGCAAAAAAGTGAAAGAAATTATTATCGAGTTAAAACATGCATGGAGAATGAGAATATGCATATCTACGCATACCCACTATTTTTAGGTCATTCCGAGTTCGTTAGGTCAATGAAAACCATATTTTTTGGGTTTTCACCAGTTTCGGCATACTATAGTATGTCAGAACCGACAAAAAATTAAAAAAAAAATATTATCGGTTTGAAACATGCATGGATAATGAGAATATGCATATCTACGCATACCCACTATTTTTACGCCAATCCGAGTTCGTTAGGTCATTGAAAATGAAATTTTTCCGTTTTTCACCGTTTTCGGCGTACTATAGTATGTCAGAAGCGGCAAAAAAGTGAAAAAAATTATCATCGCGTTAAAACATGCACGGAGAATTAGAATATGCATATCTACGCATACCCACTATTTTTAGGCCAATCCGAGTTCGTTAGGTCAATGAAAAATAGATTTTTCGGTTTTTCACCGTTATCGGCATACTATAGTATGTCAGAACCGGTAAAAAATTGATTTTTTTTATTATCGAGTTAAAACTGGCATGGAGAATGAGAATATGCATATCTAAAATTGTGTTTCACCCCGAGGCCATGCTTTCCACGGACAGCCACAGGCTTCACTACCTTCACATAGCTGAGATATGCAGTCTTGGAATTTCTCATTTTCTCAGCGACCCTCTTCTCCAGTTTCCTCGTCCTCAACCTCCTCCCAACCTTCCTGCTGGCCGTCCACGGCGTGTACTCCTCGTCGAGATCCTCATAATCATTGGGCCAGTCTTCGAAACAATAGAAATAACAGTACCAATCATCCTCATCCTCATCAAAATACGGATAACGACGTCAATGCGAGCAACAGACACAATCATACCCAAACCTTCGGAGACGGTATCCACGACGGAAATAGAAACCGTGAACGACCATCACGACATCACCATCATAATAGAGTTCTAGTTCTTCTTCCGAGTCAATCTGGACATTGTGATACGGGTCGCCCAGACTCGGGGACCAGGAGGTTGAGGCGCGAAGCGAATCGATCCAGGAGTCGGAGCTAAGGACTTCGAACTCGATGTCCGAATCGATGGTGTCGGAGGCGTCGATGAACTCCCAGTACGACGAGGTGTTGTCGCGCTCGAATATATCGTCGATGGACACCATTTTTGCCCTAATTTTTTTCGTGGGAAAGAGGTTGGATTTGGAAATGGCCTCGGTCAATGAACCCTACGTAGTATATATATACACACATAGAGGAATGCACGTGTGCATTAGTGGGAAGGATCTATAGATTGATTTGGTATAATATTATAGTTGGTTCGGGTCTGTAGGGTCGTCGCATCGATATCGGGTATCACATTGTTGTCGGTTGTACATCGAGACTTTAGACTGGCCGGGTTTTGGTTAACCGAAAATCACATGTGTGACGGAGTTCGGTAGAGGCAAGATGTGGACAGGGTCCACGAAGGATAGAGCTCGTTGGATGCACGACACTTCTCGTCCTCGTTGTGTTGCGTGGATCTCCTCGATGAAGGAGATATCTAGAGCTCGATGGAGATTTACGGCTCGTTCTGTCTTAGCCTCTCCAACCCATTCCATCTGATCTGGATCGAAACCAGTTCGTAGAGTCGGCTAAAAAGACATAGAGTGAGAAAGGACTATGAGAGTGAGATATACCAAAGCAAGTACAGTGGGGGTTCCCATGCGACCAGTGGGGGTTCTGTTGGGGAGGGACGGTAAAGGTGCGATTCTGATGAACCTTGGAATGTCTGTTGCGCCGTTCCATGTTGTTGAGGTTCCAAGAATTTTAGGATCCAGTCCGGGTCTCCTTGACCTACACCAAACTGCCTAGTTTCTGCTTCAATTGCGGTATGATTGGACATGGAGCCCGAGAGTTTGACCGAGAGCTTCCGGGAGTCCTACGGTTTGATACCCCTCTTTTAGAATTCAAATCAGATACGCATGGACAGAGTTATGCTACTGACTGGGAGGCTAAGCCTAAATCACCCATCCCACCGGGTTTCTCGGCTCTGACCTGGAACTCTTTACCTAAGGACCCGGGATCAATTGTAACCCTAAACATTGTACCTAATTCATGGGGTAGCGGATGAGACTGAGGAGCCACTCTGGACTACTAGGGAGGTAGGGTAATCCTCGATGAGTGGGTCGACCGACACTTAATGCACTGTCTCATCTATGACATTGGGCACATAGAGAGGGTCGACTAATGAACCCCGAGAAGATAAGGTGAGGGCTGGAAAGCAGTCTCGATAAGAGGAATGATAATTATCCCAGGCTTCAGGGACTATACCCGAGAGGGGTCCCTGGTGCAAGCCTGTCCTCCAGTTGGTACTGTTGAGATCAGGTTTGATCGCACTCCTCACGACGAGAAGAGTCCCCTCATAGGATCAAGCAGCGTTTAGGCACCATCTTGAACGATTCTCGACACTCTGGATTTCTGTTTCTTCACTGTATTTAGAAAGCTGAGTTGTGATACCGACGATTTACCATAGGCTTTATGGAAAAACATCTTTCGAGGCATTCTGTCTTTGTACTAACTCTTTTCCTTTGATTTAATAAAAATAGTATATTTGACTCATTAAAAAAAGACATCATAGCCTAATTATCAAGAGGTTATTCACCATGGATAGTCTAACCTCGATCGCATTCTCTCTCTTTTGTTCTAAGAGCATCTACAACGCACGACATGAAAACTCAACGATTTTTATGTTTAGGTTACTCATCACTCCCTCTTCTTTCGACAAAAATCACAACATACGAAGAATATCGGCCTTGACAATGAATCCATACTCACAATAACCGACAAAATCGTCGTTCGTACTACTACTGGAGAGGCCTGCGTTTTGTTATTACCAAAACAAATACTTTAACAAAATTAACAGACAAAAGTCTCATGCTCTCCCTAGCTAGTCCTACCAAATCAATGGACAAACACGACTTCTTCTAGAATCAGACCTAAACCATGGATTTATTAACCAGGAAGAAGAAGAAAACATCATAAAAGTTGGACAAGTAAAGAAGGGAAGGAGATTGATAATCAGAGTTGAAGTCACCGTATTAAATATAAAAAGACAAAGAACATTCTTCCATTTTAAAGCTGTGCTTGACGCCAACACCATGCTTTCCAGAAGACCCGGTTTTCACTTCCTTCACATAGCTGAGATATGCATTCTTCGAATTTCTCAGCTTAGCATAGACTCTCCTCCCCAGTTTCCTCATCCTCGACCTCCCAAACTTTCTGTTAGCTGTCCACGTCATGGATTCATCATCCAGACCCTCATAATCATTGGGCCGATTTTCTAAACAACAGAGACAATGATACCGATAATGACGATCAAGGTACGGTTGATTATAGAGATAATGATAAAAAGGGTACGGCTGATTATACAGATAATCAGCCCAACGGGATCGTTGTACATAGAAATCATGATCATCATATCCGCATCTACAGATATAATCGTACCCATAATCATCCAGTCGGGGACTGAAACACTCATCATATCCGCATCCACAGACACAATCGTATCCATGACCATACAGTCGGGGACGGTGTCCATAGTCGAACGATCTGGCACTGTATCCCCTAGGACGAGGGTGAACGAAACCCAGAGCTCCATCATGATCGTGCTTTTCGTTAACAGCAATATCGACATCATCGGGATAGAGTTCGAGTTCAAGATCTTCATCTTCTTCGGAGTCGACCGGGCTATTGTGATAGGAGTCGCCCAGACTAGGGGACCAGGAGGCTGAGGCGCGCAGCGAATAAATCCAGGGGTCGTAGCTGTCGAGTTCGAACTCTATGTCCGAATCGATGGCGTCGGAGGCGTCGATGAACTCCCAATGCGACGAGGTGTTGTCGCGCTCGAGCTCTATGTCCGAATCAAAGTCGTCGGAGTACATTTTGTTTTCCCTAATTTTTTTTCTGGGAAAGAGATAGGTTTTGGAAGTAGGCTTGTTGACTGAACCCTCGTCTCGGTACTTAGGTATATATATATACGCGTAGAGGAATGCACGTGTGCATTAGGAAGGATATCTAGGTTATTTGGTATATATTATAGTCGGTTGGGGTGTGTTGGTTATCTGATTATTTTTTTTTGTCCACCTAATATCGGAGATTACATTGTTGTCGGTTCGGACATCGTGACTTATTTTGGGTCGGGTTTTGGTTAACGGACCGTCAGAGGTAGGATGGAGCTCGATAGAGGCGAGATCTGAATGGAGACTACGAAGGATAGAGCTCGTCGGGAGCACAAGCTCCCGACGAGTATTTGGTGGCAGAAAGTTCGTGCAACTTGGTTTTAAAGACGGTGATCTATGGTTGTGTTTTTATCATTGTCTCGCCGTCACCCTAAGTCCTTGCGAAATAAGGTAGATCATTTACAGGGAGACGCGGGGGTGGTGGATGACCCGGTTGAGGTTAAGGTTGTGGTACAAAACGCTAGCGTGAAAGATTTTCACAGCCAGTAGGGCGAAGGGTCGACTTACCCTTGTTGTCGTTTAAAAGGCTTCTTTGGCCTTGATGCAACAGGAGAAGATGGAAATGGAGTTCACCTCTGGGAAGGTATAACATGTAGTTTTTTACCGTGGGGGTGATAAGGCCTCAGGGCTCGACGGGTTCACAATAGAGAAAAGCCTCAATGCCTCCTACATAGTTTTAATCTCAAAGGTGCGGAATTCGGAATCTATGAATGAGTTCAGTCCCATCAACCTGATTACAACACCATACAAATATTGGCCAAGGTGACTTAAAAGGGTGATCCCAGATATTATGAATGACAGTCAGAGTGGATTTGTGAGAAAAAAGGAAATTAGTAGATGTGGTTTAAATGGTCTACAAGTCAAAACAAGAGACTATTTTACTGAAACTCGATTATGAAAAAGCGTACAACAAGGTGTTATCAAGGTTGTAAAAAACGTTAAGCGCTAGTCGGGCGGGAATGGGTCTTAGGCGCTAGGCAGGGATTAATCAGAGATTAATCGGGGATTAATCGGATTATTATTTTTTTATTTTTTTATTATATATTATCAAAATTTATATTACACTATATAAAAATATTAATAATATCGAACATTAAATATATTAAAAAACATAAATAGACTACTAAACTAAAATTATCATATAATTCTTAAAAGAATATTAATAAGTATGACCATCAAATAGCATAATTTTATGGTTTCACTTGGTTTGTATAAGGTTAGAAACTGTTTTTTTAACTACGAATCCGACCCGACGCTTGATCGACCCGCTTAATTAATCGGTTAGGCGGTGATTAATCGGTCGAATCGGGGATTAATCGGTCATATTCTGCCCAAACGGCTTGGAGCGACCTTGTAGAAAAAATCGGGTCGGCAGAGCCCATTTCAGCGCCTAGGCGAGGCCTAGGCGCCTCCAGGCGGGGATTTTTACAACATTGGGTGTCATGGGCCTATATGAACGAGGTGATGTAAGGAATAGGATTTGGGAGGAGTAGAAGAGCTTGGATGAGGGACCGTTTCCAGGCTTTTGGCTCGATATTTGTAAATGGTTCTCCGAGTGAAGAGTTCATTATCTCTGATGGCCTAGCAGAGGTGTCATCTCCCACCTTGAATCTTTTTAATGGGTGACTTTGGAGGCACTATAGTAGGAATTTCTGGACGGTCTATTTCAACTTACAACTCGCATATAACACTTTGTTATTTGTGTAAGGTTGGGTAGACAAATTATGCAAGCTAAAGAACATCATCTCGAGCTTTCAATTGTCATAAATCTCTTAAAATCGTGACATGGAAGGACAAGATGAAGTCATATTGGCGATCCGTCAAAACCGTGACACGAAACAATAAGGTGAAACCACATTGACGATCCGCGTCTTTGGTGAAAGTCTCCCGCATCATCTATAAGACAATAATAAATTTATGAGCAAGGTTGTACCACGTACGTACATATGAAACCAAGTAACCAACATTAGTTTAAGGGTAAACCTATTTTCATACTATAAAATGACTTTTTTCCGCAAGTACATACTATAACCATCTTTGTATACAAGTCCTACCAATGATCATTTTTTTCATTTTCAAGTCTTACCAATGTTCAAAAAATACATGACATTTTTTTGTAAATGACAGCGTCACCTTTAACAAATTCGTCATTTTTTTAGAAATTAAAGGTCGTTTCTGACAGGACTTGAACATAAAGGTCGCCACAGTGTGGACTTACCACTTTTACCTTTGTCCACAACACGGAAATGTCGTTACCTCTTAATTTAACCGACGGTTTGCAATGTGAACCTAAATTCAACTAAAACGAGATCGGTTTGATGTTTTTACCGTCAACTATACAATCGGTGTCTAATTTCACCCCTATACACACGTGGCATGTCGGTTAAAAAGTAAATAGCCTTCATGCCATTGGTCCCTATTTACCGACCAATGGTATAGCGTCACGTGTGACTCGGTTAGTATGGGCCAAAGCCCATTTACTAACGCAGAAGGCGGAGCCAGCAAGGCCCGATACAATACACAGTTGGTATGGGCCCAAATTGAAAATAAATAAACCTAATAAAAAAAATAGGATTATATATGGACTCGACATTGAGAAAATCCAAAGCGGAGCTATAAACAGAAGTGGATTGGGACAGAGAAGAAGAAGAAGAAGAACAAAAATGGCGGCATCAGTATCGACCTCTCATCTCCTCCACCACCTCCTCCGTCCGGCGCCACCTGCGCCGCCGTCTCTGGTCTTATCTTCCTTCATCAGACCACTGCGCACCACCGCCTCCTCCGCCGCCGTGTTCGCATCCAAATGCCGCCGACGCCTCATCCACACACCGCTCCGCAGCAACACTCTCTTCTCCTCCACCTCTCCTTCCCTCTCCCGCCGCTCCTTCACCTCCCAAAGCTCGCTCTCGCATACGCTCTCGTCTGCCAATTCTCTATCTTCTTCCCGAGAAGAAGTCGAGGAGGAAGATGGTGGCGATTTTGATGAAATTGGGGAAGAGGATATCGAAGATTTTGGAGATTACAGTGAGAAAGATGAGGACGAGGAGGATGTGGAGGTTGAGATTGAGATTGAGAAAGAAGGAGATGGTGAATTGGGGAAGAGTTCTGAGACGGTGGTGGCTAAGGACCCGGAGGCTATGATGAGGAGCAGGAGGGAGAAGGGGAAGCAGCAGATAAGCATGACGGTGAAGGAGAAGAAGGATCTGGCTTCTTATGCAAACAGTTTGGGGAAGAAGCTCAAGTCCCAGTTGGTGGGTAAGGGAGGTGTTACTGAGAATGTGGCCACTTCCTTCGTTGACACCCTCGAAGCCAACGAGCTTCTAAAGGTTGTTTCTCTAAACCCTTTCTCAATTTCATCTTCTGAATTGCTGCACTGCACTGTTAGTAGTTTAGTGTTTCAAGCCATAGCCAATTCGGGTTTAGATTGTTGTGTGTGGATTAGTGTTGTTTCTTATATCTTGTAGTGTGCTTACAGTTATAGGTGGTAAAGAGTGCAAAATCGATAGTAGATAATTGCACAAATCTGATGTGAATTATGAACTGCTTGCAAATACTATTCGTGAACTAGATTTTTTTTGCAACTGACATCTCCCAACTATTTTCTGTCTGCGAATCTGTTATCTTGAACGAAAATTAGTCATGTGACTTCATTTTCTGAAAATGACTGTTTTTCCCTTTACATTATACATCTTTTGCAATTTGTAATCCTCATGTATATCTTTTGCAGTTCGGAACCCTTATGTATACACTCTCGCATGGTTACTTTCGACTTTTTGCAACAAAAAAATAATATAATGACGGAATATAGTTGGGGGATGTCATTTGCAAAAAAAAAAGAATTCATTCACCGATAGTATTTTAAAACGTGCATAGTATGTACAAATGGGTATATTGTTCGAATTCTTTAGTACATGTTTAGTCTGGTCTAGAATCATCATCCTTGGTGATTGATTAAGTTGTGCATATGCTGTTGTTTGGTAGGAGAAGGGCATGATTGGTGATACAACATTAGATTTATTGTTCAAAATCTCAGTATATCTGTATATGTCAAGTTTGGTCAGGAGCAATTATCATACTTGGCTCATGCTGAATTAATCATCTGTTTCACTAAAATATAAGGCTGAGCCTTTAGCTTGGAGGTTTTTATGATTCTTGCTATTATTCTAGGCGTTGTAGGTGCATTAATTCGAGTGTCACTAACTTCTTGATGATGTATGTGAATGATCTGCAATTTCAAAGTTCTTGTCCCAAAACTTCATATAAAAAAATGTATATGTCATGTTTGGTCCGGAGTAATCATCATCCTTGAAGCTGAATGAACCCACTCTTTTACTAAATTTTGAGGCCCAGTCTTGAAGAATTTTACAATTTTAGATAATGTCTGGGACTTATTTGAACGTCCTTGTTCCTATACTTACTTCATACCTACTAGGGATAGGTCATTGTAAAGTTACTATTTGTTGTTATCAGTCCTGGTAACATATGGATCTATTGGATTTGGATCAGTTTTGGTTTGAGGCTATGATATGTATTATCTATCTTTGAGACATTCAGCATATACATAAGAGCATCTCCAATGGGATTAGCCTATTGAAGACGATTAGCCCAGGTGAATCCGGCCGATTCGCCCAGCCTCCCACAACGTTGGGGGCGCTTAACCAGTCGAATCCAGAAGAATAGCCACGTGTCGCGTGGCAAGTGGCCACAAGATGGGCGAATTGAGTTTGCTGGCGAATTGAGCGAGACAATGAATCATTCGCCCCCAAGGTGGGCGATTTGCCAAAAAAATCTCTTTTTCGTCGATTTGTCCGTTGAATTCATCCCCAATTCACTTGGAGGTGCTTTAAGAAGGAAGAACATTTTCTTAGACCAATGAAATCTTTTATATCTTTGGATACCGAACCTACATCTCAGTAATGTCAGTACCTGTATTGATCTTTGTAGAGTTTCAATTATTCTATATGCCAAGCTAACAATTTACCCTTCTACAGATCAAAATACACCCAAGCTGCCCAGGGGAACTAGATGATGTGGTGAAGCAACTGCAAGAGCTAACTACTTCAGTCATCGTTAGTAAAATTGGACGGACAGTGATCCTATACCGGCCAAGCATCACCAAAATGAAAGAAGAAGAGAGGAAGAAACAAGCTCAAAAGCTTTATGCAAAAAAAGTATCAAGACCCAGAGCAAGACCAACATATGTGGTAATTCACAAAGAAGAATGCTAGTTAATTACAATTCCTCTCAACAAAGTTTTAAACTTCTCTAACTCTGATTTCAAAATTACAGAAAGGAGGGCGAGAATCATCCAGACCATCAAATCGTGGTCGCCGGGGAAGCTCCAGGTTCACTTAGCTCATTTCAACTCTTGGCAAAGGTTGGGAACCAACTTGGAGTGAAGAAGGCTAGTGCTCTTACATGCACATTCTGTTGTGTAAAATCAAGACCTCCTTTGCGATGTCCTCAAGTTATAATGCAACTCTAGGATTTTGTTTAGCTCATAGAACTATAGAAGGTAGTTTGTAACAAAACCCAGAAATCTTTTATGTGTTTTGACCAAGCTTGATGTTGGTTCGATCAATTGCAATGTTTTGTTTGATATTGCAAGTGAATGTTCATTTGTAGAAGAATTGAGTCTGGTGGATGATTTTTTCCTAAACACTGAACCTTTTCTAATGAAAAGGTGATAAAGCTACATTTATCTGTCGCACCTCTCACTTTGTTCTATTTAAACAACAAATGACAAATTCCATTGTAGTAATAACATATTTTGATTTTTCAAATTAATAGTTTTTTTTTTCATTTACTGTTCAATAAAACAAAGTGAAATGATTTAAAAGTAACTGTAATCAGTGGGCTCTGCCATAGCACAGGCCTCCTGTTGCCGTATCTCCCGGCTTCGGCTCGATCCTTCATCGTCGCAATGGCTTCGTTCTACCCCCAGTCCTCACTCCCCATTCCTCCGCCTGCATCCACCACATCGATTACCCCTCAGTCATCCTCCCAACCTCGATCATCGCCCCTACCGTCCCGATCCCTTTCGCAGGTCCTAAGGGGAAGCCATCAGGACCGGCGCCCCTTGCTCAGCACCTGTCGCCTCTGAAGCTGGCGTCGGTGTCTCCGCCCCTTTGGCCTCCTCCGAGACCTCCTCCTCGATCTCTGATCGATTGGTTCTGCTTTACTTTATCTGTTTAGTTCTTTTTTGCAAGGTTAATGATCAATGAAGGTTTTTTCCCAAGGAGACTTTTACCAAGAGGAATCCCTGATTCACATCTACTTCGTTCTATGTCTGTTCTTCAGTGGTCAAGAAATCTTTCCGACGGGCTATAATATATTCTAAATTTGATCATTAATGAAGTTTCTTTCGGTTCAAAAAAAATGAAAAATGTGACTGGTTAATGTAGTTTTGTGAGATTATTACACCATTTTTTTAGTTGTGGGATAATCTGCTGGTTCAAGATGATTTTTTTTCTGAACAATTAATTTGTTATTTATTAAAAGATAATGAAACTACACTTATCTTGTTATATTTCTCACCCAACTATATTAAACTTCGAACTTCATCTCCAGCGCACCAGACGATTTTGTCAGGTGAATCCGAACGAATAGCCCTTATTCACCCCTAATTTGTTCCTTCTCTCACACCACTGGCGGCGATTTAGTCAAGCATATCTGGATGAATGCCCCCGTGTCGTGTGACAAGGGGTCACAAGGTAGGTGAATCCATGAGACGATGAAACTTGCGCCACTGAAGAGAGAAACGTCCAAAACTGCCAGACTCACTCTATCGACAATTCATCCTTTTTTTTCGCCCTCTTACAACAGGTTAAAAGAACTTTGACGAATTTCACTATGGTAATGACATAATTTGATCTTTTTAAATTAATGAAAGAATATTTTTTTTCATTTACTATTCAAATAAACCAAAGTGAAACAATTCAGAAGTACACTTGACTGACAATTGTGACAAGGTTAATGTAGTTCTGTGAGATTATTCCAGACACTTTTCATTTGGGTCTCTACTGGACAATAATATGGAAACAGGATGAAAATGAACTGCCTATGAATCTTCATTGACTTGTATTGCAACTGTACATTGATTGCATCATTGTACATCACTATCCATGTAGAGCTATGAGTTGAAGAAAAAACAGTTTCCACAAACTATGAATACCCCGAAATACTGACGATGCAATACCTGGAAACACCAAAATTAAGTAGCTTTCGCCTTCTCTAGTTTGTAACGAGTCAAATCTTCAGAGTACAGTACACCGTTTTGAGATAGAAGTCGCTGGAGAGCAAGGGAAAATCGAGCCTGGGAAGAGAGATTGTGCATCCACAAGAGTTAAAAAAATGTCCGTGGTTTTGTGTAAATGAATGTAGAAGGGTATTATAGTCTTTTTACCCATTGGAATCCTGTAAGGGCCCACCAGCAACCCGGTAATCCCCATCCTCTATTGCTTAGAAGCTGATAAAAAAAGGAACACATAGTTATTTACATGGCTGGCAAAAAAAAGATTGTCAAATTTGATACAAGGGATAATTACAAAAAAAGTACCTTGAGGCATTCATGTTATGCAAGTTCTAGCCTTTTTTGTTAATTGTAAAAAAGTGCCCTGCACTTTCCTTTTTGTTGCACTTTGTGTAAATTTGTTTCAAAATAGCGATTTTACCCTTTAAAAATAACAAGAATAAAAAACAAAAAATCCAAAATTTTCATATATCCTAACTTTCTTCCTCTTTGTACATCCAAAGAAGAAGAAATTTAAGTTATTATTTTTAAAATATAAAATATGAAGGGTAAAATCATCATTTTGAAACAAATTTGTACAAAGTGCAGCAAAAAGACAAGTTCAGAGTACGTTTTTGCAATTATCAGAGAAGAGGGCTACAACTTGCAAAAAGTGAATACCTCCGGTACTTTTTTGCAATTATCCCTTATTTAACAACACAAAAATAGGTCTTTACCAAAATTACAAGACCGCCCAACGAAAAGCATCCGGTCATAGAAGTACTCAGAAATCTGAGGTCTCGTCCAGCCTGCAAAATCGAACGGGTCAGCACTGCAAGAGCATATATGTTTGTGTAAATTCTGGAAAAAGTGGAAAAAGTTGAGAACTTGTGAGGTAAGGTTGAGCCCACCATACCATCAATGTTCCCTCGAGGCTATGAGTGCTTGGTGTCACAACTAATGCAAGAAAATACGGAACCAACACTTTTTGCATCTGCATAGACAAAAAAAGACAAGTTCAGAGGGCTACAAGTTGCAAAAAGTGAATACCTCAGAGTACTTTTTTGCAATTATCCCTTAAAAGAACACATGATGATCCGATAGTTTGATTTCATGAGCCAAAGAATCCATGGAAGAGAAATATCAAGAGAGATGCATTTAGAAGATAACAAACCTCACGTATGACTTCCTTATCGGCCGTAAATAAAGTGGGGAAGAACCGAGGGACAGAAACTCCAGCCACTCCCAATAGCAAGCCGAGGACAACTCCAATGATCACAAGTGACTTGAGAAGCATTCGAGCCTGTTCGATATTATGAAAAATCTCAGAACAATCGGATTGTGTCATCACTCGTTACATTAACTCACAGTAAAAATCACTAACCTTAGTCAAACTTCGATCGATTCCATATATTAACTCGGGCATGAATGATTGTGCAGTTTGAGAGAGAGGCTCGCCCCATACCGTGCACATGCAGAATACTTGAATCATGACCTTCAGTAAAAGTAAATTTCCATAATTATCCACAAATAAGACACCTTAGACTAGAAAAAGGGTAATCACAATGCACTGCCACATACTTTGAGTGATTTTCAATTTACTACCCGATATTTTAAATCACCCCGATGGATTTTGTTTCTGTTTCACTGTAAAAATGGGATGGGTACAATCTATGGTCATTTGGTCCTCCTATCTAAAAAGATCCCAATTTACACTAAATTGAGGTTTTAATGGCAAATGACTTAACACCATAGTCTTCTTAATTTATATTTGCATTTTCCAGTTTTTTTAACTGAAGGCATTTTCATCATTAAACCTCAAATTAGGGTACATTGAAACAAAAACAAGGGTGAATTGATATGTATAGGGTAGCGAGCTGAAAAAATGCTCAATGTGCAGGGTAGTAAATTGTCATAAGGATAATTGCAAATAAGTACCCTGAGGTATTCATTTTTACAACATGCAGCCCTCTTCTTTGATAATTTTTCAAAGGGTTGATTCCACCTCAGTACCCTAAATCTTTCATATTTTATTTAGAGTACCCTAAATCTTTTTTGTGTCATCTCAGTACCCTAAATCTTTCATATTTCATTTAGAGTACCCTAAATCTTTTTGTGTCACCTCAGTACCCTAAACTTTTATTAATTCTATTTTAGTACCCTAAACTTTCATTAGTTTCATTTTAGTACCCACCGTTAACTTTACCATAATTTTGGTTGTTGGTGAGGGGTACTATGGTCATATTACCTGTTTTGGATGGAAAATCATATGTAAAGTTAACGGTGGGTACTAAAATGGAATTAATGAAAGTTTAGGGTATCAAGGTGACAAAAAAAAGATTTAGGGTACTCTAAATGAATTAATGAAAGTTAAGGGTACTGAGGTGACACAAAAAAGATTTAAGGTACTATAAATGAAATACGAAAGATTTAGGGTACTGAGGTGGAATTATCCCTTTTTCAAAAGTACCATACAAAGAGTAAGAAATTTAAGGGATTAGAAAATTTGGATTTTATGTTCTTTAAATATTATTTTTTAAAACTTCTGAGGATAAAATCATCATTTTCAAACAAAGCGTATACAAAGTGCAACAAAAAGACAGGTTAAGGCACTTTTTTACAATTATCAAAGAAAGAGGGCTACAAGTTGCAAAAACTGAATACCTCAGAGTACTTTTTTGCAATTACCCCTTTCTAAGCTACATGTAGGAAACTAACCTGATGAGCAGCGACAGTATTTGTACCCATAGATGTAGCAAAATATACCATTAACGAGTAGAACGCAACCTAAAACATCCAAATGCCCCAGATGCATTAGGAATCAATAAGCATATGCAAATGGATATAGACCATGACATTGTAACAACGGATTAGAAATCATAAGCATATACAGAATCGAGTACGATATAGTGAACCTTTGATGTCATTGTAACAAACACTGGAGCGGCAATTCCCAATATTGACAAAACATCATTCAATGATGGAACGGAGATGGAAAACGCATTGTATCCTTTGTTGTTCAGAGCTTGAATCATCATATAAGCTGCAACAACCTAGAACATGTGGTGTTAAGTGAAAACACAAACACAAGAAAGAAAGCGTAAATTGCACATAACTACCTTTATGAATTTCCCACAAACACATGATCCCATAAAAAAGTTCCAGACACATGACTACCCTTACGGTTACTGATTTCCATATGTCGCCACATACAAAATAAACGGAAACCGTAAAAAAAATCGTCTTTTTCGTCACATGACTTACCCGTGAGTGTAAATTTAAAATATTCCAAAACTACTCAGTCTCACACTTGACTATTCCGATTTTTGGGATATTGTAAAAATTTAAACTCGCATAAAGAAAAAATCGAACCTTTTTATGGTTTCCATCTATTTGTACGATGGTTGTACATGGAAATTCATACGGGTGGTCATGAGTTTGTGGAAAATTTACTAAGAGGTCATGTGCTTGTCGACAATTTATAAAGGTAGTTACATGCCACTAACCCAAAAGGAAATATGCTAGATCACGTGTTGATGACATTACATGATAAAGGAAATCAAACCTAAAACGATATAGATTGAAAATGTTAAGTGAGCTTACTTGTGACACCATTGTTGCCCAAGCTGCACCGGCAATACCATACCCTAAGTAGCAGCAAAGGACTATATCACCAATGCCATTTATGATACTAGCAGCTGCCAGAGCCTTCAAAGGACCCCATGAATCTTTCATACCGAGACTAGAAAATAGAGAAACAAGAACACAAATTTAAACCTTGAAGTCATACACATCAAAACACATTTTTTTCTCGATAAAATGTATCGAAAAGATTAGACAAGCTCTCTAGCATATATTGCAACACATTCAAGTTTCAATATTACAAGAGAGAGGGGAGACGTAATCTTCACCTTGCACTTTGAGCAACCCATCCAACAAGCACTGCAGGCCATGCTATGCCACGTATCTGTTTGACATTATGAAGGTCGAGTAAGGATGAGATAAGTTGGAACGGGTAAATGTTAAGCAGAGGGGTATTTTAGTAAATAGACAAAAGGTGAAAGGCATGACAAGGACGAGAATCATCTCAATAAAATAAAATGATAATTGCAAAAATTTGCGGTTAACTATGCGTGTTTTGCAAATACTATCGGTGAACTATTTTTTTTCACAAAAAATATCCCCCAACTATGTTCCGTCTGCAAATCCGTTATCTTTATGGAAATTAGTTATGTGACAGGCACGTGACTTCAATTTAATTTTCGGAAATAACAGTTTTTCCCTTTACATTATACGAGTTTTGCAATCTGTAACCCCCATGCATACGTGTTTTGCAATTTGGAACCTTCATGCATACACTTTTGCATGGTTACCTTCGACTTTTTGCAACAAAAAAATATCCCCGTTGGTGGGCTTGCAGACAGAAAATAGTTGGGGATGGTTTTTGCAAAGAAAGAATCACCAATAATATTTGCAACACGTGCATAGTTCACCGCAAGTTTTTGCAATTATTCCAACGAAAATAAAGGAGATGTGCATTGTTTAACCGAAGGTTATATTGGTTTAAAAATATCCTACTGTATATATTGGTTTAAAAATAAAGGAGAACCCATGTCAGATAATACAAGTTTAGTAAGATTTATCACAGACCTGAACATAAGTATTTGCTGCGGGAACAAGATGTGCATTGTTTGACCCTGTAAAAGCTGAAAAAAAGCAAGTAGAAAGTTGATCAGTAAACGGGTTGTCCATTAGATATAGGGATAATTGCAAAAAAAAAGTACCCTGAGGTATCCACTTTTTGCAAGCAGTAACCCTCTTCTTTGAAAAGTGCAAAAAAGTGCCCTGAACTTGTCTCTTTCTTGCACTTAGTGTAGATTTGATTCAAAATGTCGATTTTAACCTTAACATTTGGAATTTTAAAAAATAGGGTTAATTGTCAAAAAGTGCACTGAAGTTTTGTCCACGCTTTTAGGGTGCACTAAAGTTTTGTCCACCAACTTCCATTATAAAAACGTACCAGGTTAATTGTCAAAAAAATACCCTAAAGTATTGCCCACACAACTATAGAATGCATTATGAATTGCCCACACAACTTTAGAATGCATTATGTATTGCCCACAAATCTATTGAATCCGCGAACTGCCCAGACCATTCATTCTGAACATCCATGTTATAGTGTTACGTTTTCTAACAGAAGTCGGTGGACAAAACTTTAGTGCGCCCTAAAAGGGTGGACAAAACTTTAGGTGTGTTTTCGTTTGTGAACAAAACTTCAGTGCACTTTTTGACAATTAACCCTAAAAAGTAATAGGTAAATAACCAAAAAAAACAGAATTCTCACCTCTATTAATTTTCTTCTTTGGACATGCAGAGAGGGAGAAAATTAAGACAGATGAAAATTCTGGATATTTTACTTATTATTTTTGAAGGGGTACAATAGTCATTTTGAAATATATATATACACAAAATGCAATAAAAAGGCAAGTTCAGGGCCCTTTTTTGCAACTATCAAGGAAGACGGCTACAACTTGCAAAAAGTGAATACCTCAGGGTACTTTTTTTCAATTATCCCTTAGAAATATGTAAAGCAATTTGAATCAGTAACATCATTTATTACCAGTTAGTGCCCATACACCAAAGAATTTTGTAAAGAAAAGCATAAAGAATCCCGAAACCAAGCCGGCGAAGAGCAAGATAGATATTTGATGCTGCACTTGACTTTTATCCTGCATGAACACCATTCAGTCAGAGATTTCATCATATATCGTTGAAGGGGGCATAATAATCAACTACATTCAATATCAACCATTGATTATATCATAATGTAATAAACATCTGATGAAGTGTTCAGCATGAGCTTGTTGGATCTCCAGGCATAACCATTGTCGCAGTACAAACTCGCCAAATAATGATACTTTTTTTATTTATCAGCAAGAAAGCGAGGAAATCTAACTCCAGTCTGGTCTAATTCCTAACCTAACCTCCAGGCCTAGCCTTGCTCCCATGCAGATGTACCCAAGGAGGTGAGAGATCAACAATGATGTTATTGTTATGTAAATGGACTTCAGGGTTTCAACTTCCAGGTGAGTTTAAAGCTTTCCACTAACCCTTTTGGATCAAGTGACCTTGCCACAGATCACCAAGGTAACAAGATACTACATGCATAGTTTAGGAATATCTCCAATAAGACTCTTAAGTTCATTCTAACACAAACAAGCAACCATTATGAAAATACCACCAATGCTCACATCAATAAGACAAAGGAAGTAAACTTTTTAGCAAGTGCAGTGGCGACCATATCCGTTAAATAGTACTGATGTCAAAAACTAACGCTCACCTTTTGCAAAAACACCCCTGAAAGTAAAGGTAACAGATAGCTTTTGCTAAAAACTTACGACGTCAGTACCCCATTTAACGGAAGTCGTTTTCTGCTAAAAAAAGGTTGTCAAGGGTGCGTGTTTGGAGTTACCCTTAATAAAACCTCTACATGCATAGTTTAGGAATATCTAGCGACTTTTAAGTTCATTCCAACACAAACAAGTGATCATATATCAAAGTACCAGCAATGCTCACATCAATAACACAAAAAGAAAGCAACCTTTCTAGCAAGTGCAGTGGCGACCATATTCGAAGTAGCAACCGAGAGAAACATGAACACATAGCTCATGTAATCACACAAAACCGTCCCTGGACCTGCCATCAAACAAAAATCTCACCCTCCTGCAATTTCCCACAAACCAAACAGATAGAAAACTCAGAACCCATCACAGAACTCAACAAGTACCTAAAGCAGCAAGCTCAACAGAGCTTCCCTGACCGATCACAGCAGTGTCAATGAGACTCATCAACGGCCCGCAAATCCACAGCCCCGTCGCAGGCCCAGTGAACATCACAATCTCCTTCATCTGATTCCACAGGCTCTGGTTCCCCAATTCCTCCGCCTTCAACACCACAACCTCCGCTTCTTCTTCCTCGTACGGCGCGACGAACTCAACTTTCCCGTCATTATCACTCCCCAATTCCGAAATGCTTCCGACAATTTCATTTCCGGAGCTGATGCAATGAGATACGAAAAGCCTCCGAGGCTTTATTGGAGCGGAAAGGAGCAAACTTTCCGGCGACGGAGAGATGGGTAATTGACGGAAAGAGAAAGGGCGAGTTGGGAATCGAGCGAATCGGCGGAGGGTAGGGTTTAGGAGAGGGGCGGGACCGGAGGAAGCTAGGGTTTTGAACTTCATGATTGGAGTTTAGAACAGTGGAGTGAGGAGGAGAAGAAGGGAAGCTCCGATCAGAGTTCGGAGATTTGTCAGAGCAATCGGAGCGACCAGACTTGGCGGCAACCTCTTCAACAGATTTCTGAAAATCACCGCTCTCGCTTTCATTTTCTGGAATAAATTGAAAATGGTCTTAACAAAAAAAAACGTGTAAAATAAATTCGGATTGTATCTCATTTATTTTTCATGTGACTTTCAAGTCCAAATACATACCTCCAAGTTTCAATCCAAAAATCATATACATGTATAATTTATTGTTTGTTCATTTAATTGTTCCAAAACTATTTGTTTTGATTTGGAAATTTAAATAAATTGAGAAAGAGTAGATCCTCAAGTTAAACTCTTAATATTCATATTAATCATATACATAGGTTAGGTGTGTTGCGTAGATCACATTCACGGCACTTACATTCTTTGGTCGGTGAATATCCAAGTATGATCATCCATTAACTTCTACATGAAATGAAATAATAATAACATTGTTTTTTAGCGTCAATAATAATTGAATTAATTCATACAAGAAATTGCCCATAAATATCAAATGAATTTGAGATTAGATAATCAATATCCCGACATTATTCAAAAAAGTAAGTTGGAATCAACACATAACATCAAGGAAGATGAAAATGTTGCCGCTACACGGGCGGTTATTCGTCTGCAAGAATGACATTTTCACCCGTCCGTGCGGACATCCCGTAAATGTGATGCAGGTGGATTGAATCCGATCCACAAATTGCATACCAAGATCTAATATGAAAATTATTTTACAAAAAAACAACCGAAGGAGTTTGATGTGCCATCTATTATTTTAATTTTACAACATTAGAGAAGTCATGAACCAGATGCAATTCAATTTCTCTTTTAATATATTTTTTCTATAATAAAGGAAATCGTGATAACTTTTTATAGTTCGTAAAATAGAAATTTATAACTGAAATTGTAGGGCCCAATCCAATTAAGGAAGGCCCTTCCAAAAATTCTCGAGGGCCCAAGGTGTAAGCCCAAGGCCCAAGAGGGGGTTTGGAAATAGTTTTCAACCAGCAATAGACGCGCCTCGGTTAGTACCTCACTAGCTGCGTCATTGCCCCAAGCGCAAAGATACTTTAATCATTACCCAACACGCTACTTTTATACCCAACCCATCATTGCTCAATCTCTCACTTAACCGATGTGGGACTTTAAATTTCTCCAGAAACAAACACCTTCACCAACCTTTCCGCAGCCAATAATAATATTAAAATGTTCATATTTATCTGTGGATTGAATTTCTGTTCCAGTTGGGTTTTGTCTCACGTTCACGTATATATATAAAATTTAAAAATTAAATTCAAGCCAAGCCAAAACAAAGCACCATCTTCGACAGCTACAAGAGCCCACAACTTGTTGCTCAGTCTATTGGGTCCTCAGATTTGCTTCTGATCTGTTTGTGGGTCGAGAATGGGGAGTTTGGGGGCGATTCTGAAGAACCCAGATGATTTTTACCCGCTGTTGAAGCTGAAGATGGCCGTGAGGCACGCCGGGAAGCAGATCCCACCGGAGCCGCACTGGGGTTTCTGCTACACTATGCTTCACAAGGTCTCTCGCAGCTTTGGACTCGTCATTCAGCAGCTGAACACCGATCTTCGCAACGCTGTGAGTTTCGGTTCACATTGTTTGTCTTGCTTATGGTTTGGAGGATTTGGTGGATTTTGTGAGGTTTTTGATTGTTTATGGTGCTACTCTGTGCGGGTTGTTGGTGAATTTGCTTACCTTTTGTGCTAGTCTATATGGGTGTTTTTTTTTTTTTTTGCATTTTGTTCACTGAAACTTAAAATGCATTTTGATACAAGGGATAATTGCTATTGGTGAACTATTTTTTGGCAAAAAAAAAAACATCTCCCAATTGTTTTCCGTCGAAATTAGTCATGTGACTTCAATTTTTTGTGGAAATGACAGTTTTTCTTTACATTGTACATGTTTTGCAATTTGGAACCCTTATGTGTATATTTTTGCAAGGTTACTTTCGACATCCTGCAAAAAAACCCGGAAAATAGGTGGGGAAGTTTTTTGCAAAAAAAATAGTTTGCGGATAGTTTTGCAAAGCGTGCACAGTTTACCGCAAGTTTTGCAATTATTCCTTGACATGGCGATGTATTGAAAGGCTTTGAACAATTGTGGTTTTTTTTTTTTTGTTATTGATGCTTGGATTTATCTATGTGTAAACTTGCTTGTCTCGTAAACTAAAGGTGGCTAGTACCAACAATTATCAGTAATATCATGTATGGTTTTGCAGGTGTGCATATTCTATTTGGTTCTCCGAGCTCTTGACACTGTTGGTTAGTTACCATTTTGAACTATTTATTTTCTATATGTTTCTTATTTTGTGTTTAGTACGTTTAGTGTAGCTTTTGAGATCTCTGATTCAAAATGATTTTAAGGAGAAACAATTTCACTTGTAGAGTAATTTGCCTCTGTCTAAACTCAATGGTTTAGAAGGTATATATATGTCTGTTGAGACTAGGACTGCATTTATCAGGTGACAAATGGCATTGTGTTTCATCATTGGCAAAAACCAGCTTGTAGAATTTAATTTAGATAGAGATGGTTGCAAAAAAGTACCTTGAGGTATTCACTTTTTGCAAATTGGAGCTCTCTTCTTTGATAAATTTCAAAAAAAGTGCCCCAAACTTGCTCTAGTTTGGCTCTAAGTTCCCAATTCATATATGTTATATAAAAAGCAAACCGACCTCTTTCTTGCAACATATCTTTAATATTATATTGTCATTTAAGTCACTGTGTTCTCATTTATTTTGATGCCTATCTTTGCAGAGGATGATACCAGCATAGCTAATGAAGTCAAAGTGCCTATTCTTTTCGATTTTCACCGTCACATATACAACCGTGACTGGCATTTTTCTTGTGAGTTTCTTTGATCTTGTCAGTTGTCACTATTGTTATATATATGTTGCAATAAATCTAATTATTTCATAGATTCACATACTAGAGATTCAGCATCAATCTACCAGTTTTAGCTCTTTTCTTGGCAAATTTTCGATATGGTGAATTGATTTAAGGAATAATTGCAAAAAAGCACCCTGAGTATTCACTTTTTGCAACTTGTAGCCCTCTTCTTTGATAATTGCTAAAAAGTACCATGAACTTGTCTTTTTGTTGCACTTTGCATAAGCTTGTTTCGGAATGACGATTTTACCTTTGGACATTAAAATTTAACAATTAAAGAACAAAAATTCCAAATTTTCATATCCCTTAAATTTCTTACTCTTTGTATGGAGTAGAGAGGAAGAAAATTAAGAAATGTGATTTTGTTTTTTTTTTAAATCTAAATTGTAAGGAAAAATGATTATTTTATACAAATTGCAACAAAAAGACGAGTTTAGGATACTTTTTTGCAATTATCAAAGAGTAGGGCTACAAGTTGCAAAAAATGAATACTCAAGGTACTTTTTTTTTGCAATTATCCCTTGTTTTAATCAGTTATTTCATTTTCCTTGCCATTCACAATGCTAGAGCCTGCTCAATGGAAAACAAAAACAGACTAGATTTAAATCCAACACACTACTCAATGGTTTTAAATGTATGCCAAATCTCATAAATTTTAGGTGATTTAAGCAATCAAATCTCAGAAAGTTTTAATTTTTTGTGTTCATCTTCAAGGTGGTACTAAGGAGTACAAAGTTCTTATGGACCAAATTCATCATGTATCGACTGCTTTTCTGGAGCTTGGAAAAGGGTTAGTTGTTATCTTGGCCCCTTATCTAATAGGGAAAACGTTATTTACATACTCACTTTGAACTTTCGTTATCAAAAACACCCCCTAAAGGTGAGGGGTTATCAGTAACACATGTTACCTTTTGTTTTAATCAAAAACACCTGGATTTATACATAAAAGTTACGGTTTTATCAAGAACACATTGTCAACTTTCTTATTTATCAGTTGTTTTTGATGGTAATGAAAGGTGACAGTGTGCTACTGATAACGTCTCACCTTTACGGTGTGTATTTGAGAAACAAAGGTCAAAGGAGGTACTAACGAAGTTACCCCTATCTAATAGTATAAACATTCAAAACTGACAGCTAATTGTTTATATATTTCTAGTGTCATTTATTTCCATTTGGCTAATCGGAAGAGCCAACTAATTGTTAATATAACCTTGTCCCTGTACGTGTATATCTTCCCGGTAAATATGCATCGCGGTCTTGAAGCCTGATTGTTCACTTTATGTGTATATAATTATTTTACAGTTACCAGGAGGCCATTGAAGACATTACTATGAGAATGGGAGCAGGAATGGCAAAATTTATCTGCAAGGAGGTATACCAGGGCTTCTTTGATCTATTTTTTTCATTTTATTTTGGATGGTTACTCGAGTATCAGAATGCAAAACTCTCTAGCAGGTTGGTAGAAGGAAAGGCTAATACTCTGTCATTTGTAGGAAACTCGATTACATACACATATAGACATTTATAATCTAAAGAATTGAGTATTATGTTGCTGACTATCGTTAAAGCCCGTCCCACCTAAAAGCCCAAGCTGGTAGGTGGAGGCCCTGATTGGTTATTTAAGCTAGCCTTTTGATCCCCATCTTATCAGTATGGGACTCTCCAACATCCACTCACCTGCAAGCCGGATAACACAAGGGATCTTGCATGTGGACCTCAGGATACCAGCCCAAAGTATCATGGCCCAGAAGGGGTGCATACGGGAAATTGATCAGGCTCGGATACCATGTCAAAGCCCACTCCACCTAAAAGCTTAAGCTGATAGGTGGAGGCCCGGATTTGTTGTTTAAGCTAGCCTTTTTGATTCCCTTCTTATCAATATAATCTACATCTTTCCAACTAAGATGATAACCCATTTTAAGTCACTATTTGCTAATATGTATGAAAGGCGTGTTGAATTTAATCATGAAATTGCATGTACTAGAGTTGCATCTGAATTCAGCTTTCTGAGTGACTTGATTATACAATGGAGTGTCATCAATGTCATGTTATTTTCCGCTACCAACATCATCTTCCTTTTGCAGGTGGAAACAATTGAGGACTATGATGAATATTGCCACTATGTGGCGGGACTTGTTGGTTTAGGTCTGTCCAAGCTTTTCCATGCCTCCGGGAAGGAAGATCTTGCTTCCGATTATCTCTCCAATTCAATGGGATTATTTCTTCAGGTATGGGTGAACCAACCATTACCTCTTGCTTCTACTCTGAACTCACGTTTATTCTAGTACTACTATATGATTCAATGGATCTGATTAATAATAGAAAACAAATATCATTCGGGATTATTTGGAGGATATCAACGAGATACCGAAGTCACGAATGTTCTGGCCTCGTGAGATTTGGAGTAAATATGTCGACAAACTTGAGGTGTGTCGGGATTTGAAATATGAAGAAAACTTCAGTTGAGCGGCACTTCTTTTAATCAAGGGATTATTGCAAAAAAGTACCCTGAGGAACACTTTTTGCAACTTGTAGCCCCCTTTGATAATTGCAAAAAATGCCCTGAACTTGTCTTTTTGTTGCACATTGTAGTTGTATATATTTGTTTCAAAATGATGATTTTACCCTTGGAAACATAAAATTTAAAAATAATAATTAAAATACAAAAAATCCAAATGTTCATATCCCTTAAATTTCTTGCTCTTTATATATGGTACAAAGAGAAGAAAATTAAGGGATATGAAAATTTAGATTTTTTATTTTTATTTTTAAATCTAAACTGTAAGGGTAAAATCATTATTTTTTTACAAAATTGCAACAAAAAGACAAGTTCACTGTATTTTTTTTTTTTGCAATTATCAAAGAAGAGGGCTACAACTTGCAAAAAATGAATACCTCAGGGTACTTTTTTGCAATTATCCCTTAATTCAACTTCATTTTTCTGATTATTTGTTATCCTTGATAATATGCATCTCAGGACTTGAAATATGAAGAAAACTCCAACAAGGCAGTGGAATGCTTGAATGACATGGTCACAAATGCTTTGCTACATGCTGAAGATTGTTTGAAGTACATGTCTAATTTGAAGGATATTTCTATATTCCGTTTTTGTGCTATTCCTCAGGTAAAAAATTCCTTCTATTCCTTCAAATGTTAAAAGTTCTTAAAATATTTCTATATTTTATCATGTGGATTCATACATGGGAAAACCCCACATAAACCCTCTCGAACGGCCTATTTTGTCAGAAGCGTGTTGTCTCACCTTTTTTTCTTTCAAAAATGCACGTGTCACTTTTTTTAGCAGAAAACAACTACTTACAAAAAATAGTATTGACGCCGTGACCGTCACATTTCATTTAATAACGGTCACCATTTTGCAAAAACACCCCTCCTGGAAGTAAAGGTGACAATTAATTTATTTATTTTTACTAAAAAAGGTGCGTTTTTGAAAGAAAAAAAAATGCGAGACAACACGTTTCTACTAAAAAGGTAGTCTGAGGGTGCGTATTCGGAGTAACCCCTTCACACATTTATGTTGCCTTAAGTATGCTGAAAGTTTTTCTCACATTGGCTCCAACTTTGGTAGATTATGGCTATTGGAACCTTAGCAATGTGCTACGACAATGTTGAGGTCTTCAGAGGTGTGGTGAAAATGAGGCGGGGTAAGATCATAACTTGTCCTTTGCTTTCAATTCAGCTGAAACTTGAAGCATGATATATGTATAGGACCCTTTATAGCCAATGGAGGTCAACTTAGACTAGAGCAAGTATGTTTTATGTCGAGGTTGGGTTCTGAAACCTGAGTGCAACAATGGGTTCTATACATATAAAGCTTTACAAAAAAAAAATTATAGGTTCATAATCGAGAGTATATAGCTAATTCCTATTGAATTGATGGCCTTGTAGGGTCTTACTGCTAAAGTTATTGACAGAACCAAAACTATGTCTGATGTCTATGGTGCTTTCTTCGATTTTTCTTGTATGATGAAGTCCAAGGTATGGTGCATATATTTGTAATGTTGCATGACAAGTAGTTACTTTTTAACATTTAAAGTTGTATCAATTCACCACTGCAAACAAAGACTTCCAGGTTTACTGGCCTTGATATGAACCATTTTTAGAACTTGTAGCCCTCTTCTTTAATAATTGCAAAAAAAATACAATGAACTTGTCTTTTTGTTGCATTTTTTTTTGTAAAAATGATGAGTTTACCCTTACAATTTAGATTTAAAAAATAGTAGGTAAAAAACAAAAAATTCCAAATTTTGATATCCTTTAATGTTCTTCCTCTGTACAAATAGTAAGAAATTGAAGGGATGGATTTTTTTTTGGACTTTATGTTCTTTTATCATGATTTTTAAAATTTAAATTTCCAAGGGTAAAACATCATTTTGAAACAAGTTTGTAAAAAATGAATACCTCGGGGTGCTTTTTTGCAATTATCCATAATGTAAACTAGCTCCATTGCAAATGACTTTATAAAGTTTTTGTGATGGATGCATTGGTAAAAGATATTAACGTTTCTCTCACCCAAAATTTGCGACTGGTCGCTATATAGGTTGACATGAAAGATCCCAATGCAACAAAAACACTGAGCAGACTTGAATCGATACAGAAGGTTTGCAAGGACTCTGGACACATAACCTCGAGGTTAGCCAAAACTTATCTGTTTATCCTATGAACACTTGCACATGCATCCCATTTTGGGATAATTGCAAAAAAGTACCTTGAGGTATTCGTTTTTTGCAACCTGTGACCCTTTTCTTTAATAATGACAAAAAAGTTCCCTGAACTTGTCTTCTTTTGCACTCTGTATAAAAAAATTCAAAATGATGACTTTACCCCTGAAAATTTAAGTTCTAAAAAAATCCAAAATTTCACATTCCCTAAATTTCTTACTCTTTGTACAGTACAAAAGGGAAGAAAAATAAGGAATATGAAATTTTTGGATCTTTTTGTTTTTTTCTTCTTATTATTTTTAAATTTTAAGGGTAAAAGTGTTATTTTGATATGAAGTACAACAAAAATACAAGTTCAAGGGATTTTTTGTCACTACAAAAGAAGAGGGCTACAAATTGCAAAAAAACAAATACCTCAAGGTTCTTTTTTGAAATAATCCCTTCCCTTTTCTTGTCCTTTATCAAATGTCCTGACATTTGTAACGGTCTGCTCCAGGAAATCATACATAATCAGGAGCGGGTCAAGTTTAAGTTCAGCTCCGGTGAGTGTTTGCTGAATTTACCAATCTGATGTTATTCTGATAGCAGATTTTGACTGTACTATATATTGTCGATGCAGATGATCGTATTTTTCATTATCTTAGCCATCGTTTTTGCTTATCTGTCGAACAACCGATCAAGTAACAACTGTAAGTCCTCACTGAACAATAGTTGTTGTTTTAATCGATATGATAATTAGGATTAGCTCTTACATTTTTCTTGCTTGCTATGTTTATGCAGAATTGTAGCTTTCTTAATCATGCTTTCTGGGTCTGTGTGGTGGTTGCCAGAGAAGTGTAGAGGGCCTCCTTGGAACAGTGTGATCTTATGTTTTGGTGTAAAAGACCATAGTGCCCCATTGATATATCAGTGTAAGCAATTGCAATCAAAGGTTTGAGACAACAATATCATACAAAATTGGCTCCACCTTGTGTATTTATTAGACAAGGGGGAGTCAATTGATACTTGGGATGGTTACAAAAAACATTCTGAAGTATTCATTTTTTTTGTACAATTATAAAAAAATATCCTGAATAGTCTTTTTGTATTGAAATGAATGATTATTTTACCCTTACGATTTATAAATTTTCAAGTGAGTTGATTTTCCTCTTTATTGTACCGAATAAAGAGTAAGCAATTTAAGGAATAGATTTTTTACGATATAATTTTTTTTAGGAAAATCATTATTTAAAAATAAAATTATACGAAGTCAAACAAAAAAAGATGTTTAGAAAATGAAAATGAAATCATTATTTCTGTATCAACCGCTAATACTTTCAGCTGGTTGATACAAAAATTTATTAGTTATCAAGTAATAGGACCATATAGTATATCTAGTCAATTCATAGTCAACTAAAACACCCTCTTAACAGTTGGTCGTTACTACTTACTATCACAAACCACCATCATATGTTGAAGTCTTTTTATAATAAAATAGAAGAAACACACTAAATTATTTAATTTTTAAACTCCCACATGTAATCTCTACTCAAATTATTAACCAGTTATATTATAGGTATAATTACAACAACAAAAAATCGAAATATGCAGATTTTATTAGTTATTTTTTTCTTAGAGCATCTCTAGTCGCAAGCGATTTGTTGAAGATACGTGTTGGCATAATTGAAACGTCGGCGGGAAGGAGTAAAACGCTAACGGATAGGTGCTGACGGTAAACTAATAGACGGCTAGATCTGTCGGCGGCTACGAAAAATGAAGAAAAAAGCCTATTCAACCTCGTATATATCAATCAGTTGATACAAAAATTTATTAGTTTTTTTATTCTATCATTTTTTTTCAGTCAGTAAATCAATTAATAACGGGAGATAATAATTACAAAAATATCATAAACTTAGTCTTTTTGTGACCCTTGCTGTAAAACTATTTTAATGGATGATTTTTTTCTTTGAATTTGAAAACAATAAGTAAAAAACAAAATTAAAAGGGTAAAATTGATTTTTTGGAGGAACGTAGAAATAAAAAGAGGTAAAAATCCTGAAATATTTGGTTTTTGGAACACTAAGGGTTATTTTGAAACAAAATTATATAAAAAAATTATTAAAAAATAGCAAATTATTACTTGTGTTTTTATATAAAAAAGATCACACCTAATTTATATAATCGATAATTATATACAAAATACATCTCGTGCAAGACTATATTTATTTTATACGACACTATGAAAGTCTCCATCTTCTCTCGGGAGTAGTATATCTTTGATCATGATTATTCGGTTTTCGTTCGTTCGTCACATGTTTTTTTCTTTCTCTTTTTTTAGTTTTGGCTCTTTCAATCTTTTCGTTGCGTCGTATTAATCCGTTGAGACAACCTCAAATTTATATTCCGAATATAGAAAAGGCGTTACATATAATTTATATAATCAATAACTATATACAAAATACACCACGTGCAAGACGATATTTATTTCATACGACACCACGAAAGTCCAAACAATAAGAATATAACAACAATATTGATAGATTTTCACGTCTCAAAACGAGTGTAGCGCAGCGTTTTGTAGTGTAGCATTTTGATATGAACCCAAGCCATGCTCGTACTCATATGCTACCCTCTCCCACATGCTCGGTTCATTACACGTGGAGCACTCACCCAAGCCCTCCATTATTAATTACTTCATCTTTACTCCTCCATCGACTTTTTCATCCCCACGCGTCACTTTGTCCGTGTGGTCACGCCATCCTCCCACTTGCCGTCGAAATTGACGGCTCCACACACGCACCCCTCCCGTCAACGACGTATGACGATTCACCGACACGCGCTGTTAGTGCGCTTGGGTGACGGTATTTGAACTCGGAGTGGGGTAAGTTCGTAAATAAATGGGAAGTCGAGGGTTATGTTTTAAAAGAGATAAAAGAATTTTATGATGATTCACTCGGTAAAAATCATCGTACCGCCTGTTACGGTCTGAATCATCGTACTTCTTCACTGTCCTAATCTTTGATTACATATACCAGACGTTACAGTTTCCGAGAACCTTCCTTTGTATATTCTTGTTAAAATGAACTTTAATTAAAAAAAATATTTCAGCGATTAAATGTGTTTTTATTGGATTAAGTACATCTAATCAAGGTAACGCTAAAAAACAGAAGGAGGATGGTAGCGTCGGAGAATGCCAGCCGATGAAAAGGTAGCGTTGTGACGACGTTTGTATCTAATGAGGTTGTCACAAACACTACACTACCCAACGTTTCAAAATAACAAATACAATACCTCAAGTATTGGCCTCACACTTTTTATAATAGAAATAGACGGAATATTCCATTCTGTTAGTCATATGACTTCAAGTGTCATATAATGGATGGTGAAATGACATTTTTTCCCTTAAGTATTTAACCTCTATACATTTTATAATGAACAATAACGATGATACAATAATAATGTTCCTAATAAAATGTATAGAAGTCAAATAATGAAGGGAAAACATTATTTTACGATTCATTATATAACACTTAAGGTCATATGACTAACGGAATGAAATTTTACGTCTATTTTTACTAACAAAATCGCGTGACCAATACTTCAAATAGTGTATTTGTCATTTTAAAACGTTGGATAATAGAGTGTTTGTGACCAATATTTAAGAATAAATTTTGATATTTAACCATAAACACTTATGTGTCAATTGTACTACAAGGATTATAACAACCAAACTGAACTTTTACACATACATCGATGTCTACATGATCGAAGGCACGAAACGATCAAACAGACCATACCAGTATTATATTACATGAAAAAGTTAAAACACACGCTATGTAATATTATTGTCTAATACGTATAGGTTTATAATATTATTGTTAATAGTTGCTTTTATTATATATCTTCAAGTCAATTTAACGTATCTCAATATCCTCTCTAACCCGTTAACAAGAAAAGTCGGCCGAGTCTCGGTCTCGGAAACTACGAAAACGAGGCAACAAACAACACGTTGTCTCAAAAGGTGGCCGTGACCGTAACTTTCAAAGCTAGAAGGTGGATTCGGAACGGCCACTTGTCACTATCTAATTGGAACGAGCCAACCAAAATGACGTCACCGGCTTTTCTCCTTTTGGTGCCGTGGATTTGGTCCAAAGGCTTAGGCAGGCCACGATTAGTCAGCCCCTCGTATCCCACATTTTCCCGAGAAACAAACAAACAATACCCCACCATGCACCACCACATGGATAGTTAAATCATTAATACCCGACAGAGAGATAAAAACTAAACTACACTCGCTTATAGAACCAAAGTCTTCTTATTCTTCACTCCATCTTAATAATTCCCCTGCTTTTCCGATCCTCATCCGGTTATCTCTTCCGATCAGGTAAGGAAAAGATTGGTTCAGATGTTACGTTCAAGTGAACGATAAATATTTAAAATTTGGGTTTTGGGTGTAGGTTTTATGGAGTTCTACAGAGCTTTGAAGGGGAGTTTGTGCCTTGAATTGGACGTGAAGCCGTCTCAGCAACAGGTGGTCGTCGAGGATACCGGAGTTGTCGGAGCTCCGGCGGAGGATTTTTCGGTTGATGACCTTCTGGACCTTTCCGACGGAGGGTTTGAGGAGGGTTTTGCTTGCAAGCAAGAGGATAAAGATTTGGTTTCGGTTTGGTCGCGTGAAACGGTCGACGATGACAGCAACTCCGGCTTGTCGTCCTCCGCCGGCGATTCCGACTCTTTTCTCTCCAACGAACTTGCCGTTCCGGTGGGTTTTGTTAACGGAGTTTCGTTGGGTGATTTATAATTATTTTTTGTTTATTTATTTGGGTTTTTTTGAGTTTTTGTAGGAAGATGATATAGCAGGGCTTGAGTG
The DNA here is from genome assembly GCA_963921825.1 of Erodium maritimum. Taxonomy (NCBI): domain Eukaryota; kingdom Viridiplantae; phylum Streptophyta; class Magnoliopsida; order Geraniales; family Geraniaceae; genus Erodium; species Erodium maritimum. Next base: position 3,160,239 of record OY997590.1, on the reverse strand, counting down.
GGTGTCTCACTTTGTGGACGATTCGGTCCCGGAACTGTCTCTTCTGTATCCGGTCGGAGTTGCCGCCGGGGATAGCCAGCCAACAAAGCGGTCCGAACCGGGGCTCAGACCCGGTTCGGTAAATTTTCCTTGTTTTCCGTCACCGGTACCGATGAAGGCCAGAACCAAGAGACCTAGAGCCCCAGGCCGAGTTTGGTCACTCGGTTCGACCTCGTTCACGGACTCATCATCCTCGACCTCTTCCTGCTCCTCCGGTTTCTCTTCCTCATCGTCTTGTCTCACCTCAACCGAACCGGCGGCCAAGAAGCAGAGGAAAAACCGGGAGGCGGTTCAGGCCGGCGATGGATGCCAATTCACGAGGCGGTGCAGCCACTGCCTGGTACAGAAGACGCCTCAGTGGAGAACCGGTCCGCAGGGGCCGAAGACGCTGTGCAACGCGTGCGGAGTCCGGTTCAAGTCCGGCCGGCTGTACCCGGAGTACAGACCGGCCTGTAGTCCGACTTTCTCACGGGAGGTTCACTCGAACAGTCACCGGAAGGTGCTGGAGATGAGGAAGAGGAAGGAGGTGACCGGACCGGAGACCGGTTTGACTCCGACGATGATCCAGAGCTTTTGAGATTAGACTCCTAGGTTGAGACTTTTTAATCAGGTCAAAAATATAGAGCTTTAAATGTTAATCAGGTCCCAACTAGATTTTCTAGTGTATGATATTTTTGCAGCATTTAGATTTGTAATTGTAGCTCGTAAGAATATTAGTATTCTTTTTACTTTCTCCTCTCCATTTTCTTCTATTTCATATTCAAAGGAAAATTTGGTAATAACACACGTCACATTCAATGTTAATCAAACATTGCTTTTATAAGTGGTTCTTAATCTAATTCAAAATTCTCTACACATGTTTCTATACAAATAATTCACCCATGTCAGTCCAAACCAATCAAGTTATCACTGAGAATATCTCCAATAAGCCGGCTGAGTCACCCATCCTTGAACAGTGGTATTAGTCTAGTGCATGGACAAATAGTCATGTGACACGTGAGTTGATGCATGTACAAATTGAGCGACAAAGAACACAAACCCTTAAACCCTATTCTGAGATGATTCGTCAGCTCAATTCTCTCTTCATTAGAGATGGTCTAAGGTTTTCTACAGTGGCATCTCGGATCCGTCTAATCGTGCGTTGAATCGGAACAAGTATTTGCTTTTCTTCGCCGATTTGTCGAATCTAAGTCTCGTGTCTAGTCGATTAAGAGAATCCGCTTTAGACGGCCTACGGATTTGAAGACTCGCCGGCCCGTTGAATCGAACGAAGCGGTATTGACCACACGAATCCTAGCACGACACGTGGTGACCTAATCGACTAGACACGAGACTCAGATTAATTTTTCATGCAAATACCTTCGGAATAGACCGAATCGGTTTATTCCCACTACAACATCACCAACTACAGACCCACGAATCGGGTCGAATTAGACCTAATTTTTCCAAATTTATGGCCTAAACAGATCGAGATTAGACCGATGCGATCTAATTCTATTGTGGATAGTCTACTGAATAATAGTAAGAACACATGTATGTGTCACCTAGAGGAGGTCGAATAAGCTAGAAAATAAGGATTTTATTGGGTGAAAAAGCAGTTTAAAATCTTTTATGCATGTGACCCGGGGATTCGACCTTCCACACCATTGTGTGCACCAAATCGACACCATTTTCAACCGAAAGACCTACAGATTCGACCCTCCCACAACAGATGCTCCAGGACATTACAGGTAACACTTAACTGGAGTTGGTTTTGATGTTACTGTACATAAATACGATAGGAGGTGAGGTGGGTACAGAGTAGGTCTAAGGCTTGAATTTTGAAGTTTGAAATGTTCAAAAATGGTTGAGCGGCTTTTGTTTGGTGGGGCCGGTGAAAAGGAGACGCTGCTTTGAAATTGAATGGATGAGAACGAAATGGAGTGGGGGGAGTGTTGAGTGGGTCTGTCTTGGTGTGCCCAAAATATCATCTATAGTGCATGATAGTGATCATGCAAATGGCAGCTGACTGGATGCACATATGGGTGCCTCCCCCTCATGTGATTGATTTCCTACACTTGGAAGTCAAAAGTCTAGTCTCTTGACTATCAGATCAATAATTAAACTTAAATTCTAGATATTCATTTTTCAAAAAAAAAGTTATAGCTTCTTTTTTTTTATCAACTTTTCATTTTTTTTACACTGTATAAATTTGTTTCAAAACAATGATTGGACTCTTAGAAAATTAAAATTTAAAAATAATTATTAAAGAACAAAAATTTCAAATTTTTGTATGCCTTCAATTACTCAAGGATGGTACAAAAGGGAATAAAATTAGGGGATGTAAAAAATTGAATTTTTGTTTTTACTTATTATTTTTAAATATAAATGCTAAGGGTAAAATTGTTTTTTTTATAGAAATTGCAACAAAAATATAAGTTCATAGTACTTTTTGTAATTATCAAGGAAGGGGGCTACAAGTTGCAAAAAAAGTGAATATCTCAATGTACTTTTTTGTAATCCATAAATTTAACTTTAATTTCTTTCTTATGGAGATAACTATAAATTAGAGGTTGAACTTATATTTATGGGTTAATTACCTTTAGTACTCCTGATGTATTGGTAACACTCCTTTAGTACCCTTGATGTATTGGTAATGCTCTGGACAAAATTTTGGTCAAGTTTACGCCATTTTAATGATATGTGACCAATTCATAAGGGGTATTAAATGTTCTGTTATCAATACATGAGGGGTATTAAATGATCTGTGACCAATTCATAAAGGGTACTAAATACGTGTTACCAAAACGTAAAGACTGTTATTGAACGTTATAAAACTTTGGGGTACTAAAGGTATGTTACCAATTCAAAAGGGGTGAAAAAGGTAATCAACCCTATATTTATACAAGGTCTCTACCATTTCAACTATGACCCTTAATTAAAGACCAACTTGACTTAGTAAGCTTTGGCTGGTTGCCTGGTTTCCCTCTGTCTAACCGATTTTATTTTCATTTCTAAGTATCTCCATTACCTTATTCAGATTCTGTCCAAGCATGCACCAAACATTATATATACATATACATCACATTCCAAAGCATATCATGTATATATATTGTTAAAGTTAGAGACTATTCTGATTCTGATATCATAATAGTTTTTTCAAACCATGCATGTAGATATGGATCAGTTCAGAGAGGGAAAAAACAATGACACCAAGGTTTATTTCCTTTAAACTTCTATTGCTGCATCTCAAATTATGGCATACAAACATGTCATGTAAATAAATCTAGGTTTGTAAAATCCAAATCGTTCAATCACATAAACTTAGACTACCCTCTACTCGAATTCTCAGGCAAACAAGCTTATGTGAAAAGAATGAAAGTCAAAAAATCTGAAGGAGTTACCTTTAAGTTGAAGGCTCTAACTCTTGATATATCACTACAGCAGGACGCGAACAACAGCAAGACCGACTGCAGATATGGAGACAAGGGTACCTATGCAGTACTTGATCACTTCGTATTTTGCTGCTTCTAGCTGGGCTCGTAATGTATGAATTTCCTGTAGAGAGATTCAGAAATGCTAATAAATATTTGGTAAAACGTTATTTACACCCCCTCGAAGACCTTTGATTTTAAGAAACCCCCTATAGGTGAGGGGTTATCGGTAACACATTGTCACCTTTCGTTATTCATCAAAAACTCACGTATTCACACTGAATGAGTGATGGTTTTATCAGGAACACATTGTAAGGTGACAATGTGTTCCTGATAAAACCATCACCTATTAAATGTGAATATGTGGGTTTTGTGACAGTGTGTTACTAATAACCCCTCACCTCTACAATGTGTTTTTGACAATCAAAGGTCGCCGAGGGTGTGTTACCAAAGTTACCCCTAAATATTTTACAAGTTAAGAGGACTTAAGCGAATATTTTAAATGCAAACATCAAGCTCACCCTATCAAGCTTGTTGGTAAGATTGGTGGTTTCTGCATTCTGATTTGCCAGCTCATCACGTATGCGCCTGCACTCAGTTATAACTCTAAAGTTTAGTAGTTGTCAGGATATTGATATACAATTCCAAAACTCACAGGGGCTAACAGTAATATCGATAACATTTTAAGAACAATTTTATTTTCATTACCCTCTTTCCAGATTTAAATCCAAACGCTGCCCAGCAGTCACTTTGTCCATCTCATACCTGATTCACAAACCACTTGCATCGTAACACTATGCCAACAATAAAAGTTATGTGTTTATATTTTCCTTTGAGAATCAAATGTCTATGTTGGTAGAATATGACTTTACCTTAGTTCACTGCGCATTTTGTCAATGTCACTCCTTAGTTTTTCGGTCTCGCGTTGCAACAAAGAAAAATGGTGCTCCTATATCCACAATTGTTCATAGAGTTGTTTCAAAAACATGCACAATTATAGATGCTACATTGTGAAAAAAGATGCATAGAAAAACTAAGAAAAAGATTTGGACTTTAGGCTGCTTGTATTGTGAGCCCTTGAGCAGGCGTGCATAACTATAAGTTTCAAGTATGTAACAAAGTGAGTTAAATAAAATAAGTATATTACAAGAGGACATGAACTACCACCACAAGAGCCACAACATTTAGAATGGGTTAAAGTTGATATGGAATACCAGAGATTCAGACATTTAAACTACGTAATATCCTGCAGCCAGTTGTCTAGAGGCATTGGTAGTTAGGCTCTTCTCCTTCATTGAAGAAGGCATGTGAATATTGATACTAAATTAAAATCGTAAGACTCGGGAAGAAGTTAAGTCCAAAGTAGAAATTAGATGTCATCTCCAGAAATCCCTAGGAGCAAAATTATATAAGTTTATAATAAACTCAAGAGATATGCTCTTTATGCCAACACCTTACAAAAGCAGACAGCTTCCCAGAACTACAGATGATAGACAAAATCAAGACACCACCAAAAGAGGACTGAATTGCAAAGCATAAGGATACATGTTGAAGATTCAACGTTGAAATGAAATTGGGTTTTCCCTAGCAATCACATCAATATAGCTAGACCAGAACACATTGTTGGCAATGTTTATTCTTTACCAGAAAAAAATATTAATAGACCGTCTAACAGGGAAGATGTAGATTAAGGGGAAGCATAGTTAAATGACAAAGCATCAAGGATTAAATGTCATAGAAGAACTAATAGTCAATCACCGAGGACAAAGTTACAACAGGGCTACCGTAAATGAGGCTCTCGCCATTGTGGAGTTTGGGAAAAGGTTACTTGTATGCAAGCATCCTCACTCATGTTTTGAACATCAACTAGATTTTGTACATGAACACAAGACCTTTACACCAAGGCTTGGCTTCTGATAGCTAACTTTTCTATTTTTATCTCCAACATACAAAACACATAAATAATCAGGATATGTGTTTTAGAGCTCATCATTAGGCAACATACTGAAGCATTCACCTTGGTAAGAGCAACCCCGCAAATCCAAGGCCTTCAGTTTACCAGAGAAAGTGGGAACTTCAATCCTAGGTTTGTTCCAATGAGAAATTATACATAGAGAGCAAAACCACACTTGTTTATTTTAAGTGCAAAAGGAGGATAGAACCCAATCTAGCCGGTATATGAATGTTGAGGTTGAAAGGGAAGCATTTCGACAAAACAGGAGCACTTTAAAGTTTCTTGATTGCAACAAATGCTATACAACTGCAACACGCAACCATGCCAACATATTGTGGTCCAATGGCTGATTGAAGAGGTGCAGGCTAGAGGAGTATTATATCATGTAAGAGCATCTACAGTGGTCGGCGAGGAGCAGCTGGCGAGATCATCTCGCCGGCGAGGATCAGGCGGGGAGCTGGCGAGGAGCAGGCGAGGAAGCAGCTGGCGACTAGGGTAGCCGTTAACGACCTCGCCAGCAGATCTCGCTGGCGAGGAGGAATCTGATCTCCTCGGGTGGCGCGCCGGCCGTTGGCGAGGAAGCAGCTGGCGACACGTGGCCTGGGTCGCTGGCAGCATTAATTTTTTTTTTCACTTTTCACCCCTATAAATACATAACCCAAAATTCATTTTAAATACACACAAATTCTCTCTTCTACTACACTTTTTAGTCCAACTCAAATTTCTTTCGCCATGTCTTCTTTCGATCTCAACGAGTGGGTTCTCAACTATAGGCATGTGACCGATGAAACGTTGTCCCAAGAGTTTTTGGAGCCTTGCTTGTCCCCCAACCCGACTGTCCAATCCTCTCAAATCCTTTCCGAGCCCACCGAAGTACGTCCGTCCGTCCGACAAAGGCCAAAGCAAAGCGTTGCTTATGGACCGCCGAGGAGGACTGCAGGTTAGTTAAAGCCTGGATGCACCACTCGTACGACTCAGTGCATGGCAACCAGAAGCATAATTTGAAGTACTGGGGGGCCATCGGTGAGGAAATGGAAGCCACTCGAGGCCCGGATGATCCGGTGAGGTCGGCGAAGCAGTGCAAAGACCACTGGCAGGGGACAAATCCCAAAGTGACGTTCTTCAATGGGCTGTTTGTGAAGACCTGCAGGGACTACAGGAGCGGCCGGAACGATGCGGCGATCATGAAGTTGACCGAGGAGCAATACATAAAGGCCTGTGGTCATCCATTCACATGGAAACACTGGTGGGATCTTGTGAAAGGAGAACACAAGTGGACTTCTCATTACTTTGCTGTTGACGAGCCCGTTGTACCGACACCGGTTACGGAGTTCGATGTCGAAGATTCTACCGACTCCGGCAAGCGCCCTCGTGAAGACACGCCGGGATGTGAGGACAGTCAGCAAACGACCGGTGCTAATACGGAGGGTCAACCCCAGTACAAGAGGCCTATGGGCTGCAAGGCTGCCAAGGCTGCAAGGCTCAGAGGTAAGGGCTCAGCATCATCGTCTAAGGAAGCGGTTGCCGATCGTGTCGAGAGGGCCCATATAGCGGCCAAAGAAGCAAGCCAAGCCAGGACCATTGAGAAGGCTGCGCAGCTGAAGCTGATGGCATACCAGCAGTGGGTCGAAGCTGAAAAAGACGACACTTCGGGCATGGACCCCGAGCAGCTACAGGCCCACATGACGCAGCTTAATATTTTGCGCAATCTAATGGCCCAGCGACTTGTTTTTTTTTCCAGCTTACCGTACTTGTTTTTTTTTGTAATTCAAGATGCCTATTTAATGAATGATTTTTAATTTTCATGTTTTGGTAATTTGTTTACTTTAATGGCTTGTTTGAATTTGGTCAAAAAAGATTTTTTTTTTTTACATTATGAGGCCTCCATTATTGGGATATGTGCCATTATTGCCACCACCACCACAAATTGAGCAATATGCCCCCTAGTGGCCGGCGGTTTTGGCCTATAAATGGCACCCTTCTCCTCCTTCATTCTTCACATCTCTTCTCCAAATCTCTCTCTATCTCCAATACTTTTGTTCTTCAATTTTTCCTCACTTTCTTCGAAGCACCAATGGCCGGCGTAGGCTCATATCCGTGGACCAACGAGGAGGAAATGGTGTTGGTCCTATGTTGGCTGCAGGACGCCCGGCCGGGCCCAAATCATAGGTATTGGCCGGAAGTGTATGCCAATTTTGTCCACAATGCTCCGGCCAATTCCCCGCCGAGAACCCAGAAACAGTGTCGAGACCACTGGCAGGAACTGGCCCGGAGAATCTACCGGTATGAATTGTGCTACCGTGTAGCAGTTCATAACGCCCCGCCGGGAACTTCCGAGACTCACGTTCGCTCTCAAGCAGCCGCTGCCCACTACAGTGCCCATCGCAACCATTTCATGAAGATGGGTCTGTGGGAGATCGTTCGAGACCAGTACAAATTCCTGCAGTACGTTCACGAGATGTAGATCGTGATCGTGTCCTACAATTAGATTTCTTTTAAGTATGTACTAACTTACCATCTGCGTGCTAATTATATGTATAATTATCGTTAAAGTTTGTTTTAATTATCGTATGTGTGGTATATGTATAAATATAATAAAGTTGTGGGTTATGTTGCAAATTTTTTTTTCATTTTTTTAATGTTTTTTCCTCCTTCTCGCCGGCTGCTCCTCGCCAGCAACACTTTACCACTGCAGACGTCGCTGCCTCCTCACCGGCGAGGTAATTAAATTTAATATTTTAAGTCATCTCGCCGGCAGCCGGCGAGATGACTGTGGATGCTCTAAGGGTGAAGTTAAGAAAGAGTCCTACCAGCCCCATACATCTAACCCGGTGAACATTCAAGAGAATTGGCATTCAATCTCTCCAAGGTGACTCCTCACCCTGTCTCGCCAGGATTTCAGTTTCATTTGTATATCCCTACTAACTCCCTTTGAAGGATTCACCCTCTCAATCATCTCTCTATTACTTCAAAATTGTAGAAGGAAATTGAGTTTAGACCAGTAGTTATTCTCTATTATGCCAGTATGTTCACAAGATTAAAAGTACTATGATCATCTATTTTCACAATGCTAACGAAGTGGAGAGCAATAGCAGTCATGCATAATTTGAACATAGGAACACTCCAATTTCAAGAGAAAACTTTCAATCCAAACAGCTAACAATAATGCCATGAAGCAACAACTCGATATGAAATGGATATATGAACCAAACCTGGGAGCTTTTTACTTCAGATCTGAATGTTGACAGATTGGACTCTTGAAGCATCACAATCTACAGAGGCAACACACAAATAGACACAAAGTGAAAAAAACATCAATCACTTGCCAAGCAATAAAGCAATATCACAGCGAACAGAAAAATCGTCAACCTAGAATAGCTAACCTTCTGCATTTCCTCGTTGGAGACGAACGAATTGGCAACATTCTCTAAGCTATCATTCAGAACCTCCGTGATAGCAGCAGTGATCGCCTCCGCCTGCTTCGACGGCACTCCTTGAGCTTCCAAATTCCTCACCTGAAACGTTTCAAAGCAAAATCGAATCCACATATCTTACAAATTCATCCAATTCTCAACAAACACACCAGAGAGAGGAGGAGGAGGAAGAAGGACAGTACCAGAGCCAAAGTATTGACGAGGAAGGCGCGATTTCCGCTAGGTTTGACGAGCTGAGACATGTGGTGGCTGGTGTTGGAAATAGCTCTGGAGCTGGCGAAGTTGACGACGGCAGGATGAGAAGTTGCATACTGGAACAGACGCCGCCGGCAAGCAGCAGCCATGGATCTGGACCTCGGAGACCTTCTCGAAATGAAAATTAAGCTATGAATCTACAGAGAAAGAGAGAGAATCGTCGCCGTGATCTTTCTCGGCGCGAATCGGAGAATCGGAAGGGAGATAGGGGAGAGATTGTTGGAGCGATAACGAGAGAGGTGGGGGCTACGAAAACTCGTAGAGGACGAGTTGGTTTAGTCTGTTTCTTGTTCTCCAAATTCAACCCTTTGACTACCCTTCGACTCGACCATTTCTAGGGTCAAAATGGTAAATACCAAAAGTAATTATTTTTAGATAATTATTTTATCAATTTTATAAAATAAAAACATAATCTCATTTTTTTTGGAACGAGTAACCGGAGAAGTGCATTACTGCAAATAAGTAACCAAACAAGATAGGGCGTAACCGCCGAGGGTTACAGATATTTGTCCGAGCCGACCGTAGCAAGCACATCGCTCATGGATCCATAAAAATAGCCTACTTGACATCATAGACAAAAACTTAAGACATCCCCTTACAAACGTCTCAGCACAACGAGACATAAATAAACTCAAAGTCCTAAACCAACCTAACCAAAGACTTATTCGATCTAAAAAGAAATACAAAGTAGACCTAACTGTTGAACGTAGTGCCTTGAATGCGGATTTCCCGAGACTTCCCAACACTGGTGGTCCCGGGTCTGTGGGTATACTCCATAGACGGACCATCTCACCCCCGCCGGGTCTTCTCATTCTTTCGAAGGAGGCTGAGATGCCTCCGTTTGTGGGCCCCGGACCAGAACGATGGCAGGAAATATGCCGAGGTCCTCATGTTGCATTATTTCGATGTCCCGTGGACGATCCCTTCGCCTGAGGTGCTGGCGGAGAGCTTTTCCCCGTCGTCGACTCAGCCAATAGGGATGATCGCCCCGGTATGGTTCGAACGGGCGCCATACCGGTTCCGGACAACAACGCCCTAAGTGGCGACCCGGTGCAGGCTGTGGATACTGACCGAGGTGTTGTACGGGGGCAGGTCCATGACACAATCCTAATGACCGAGCGTTGACGACCCGTTGATGCAGGCCGACCAAGTGAATGGGGAGAGGGTGACGCCACGACAACGAGGGTTGCTGCAACTGTCCTTCCGTGATCCAGGGACGGCACCGCTGATCTGCGCCGGTGTGCTGCAGTACCGAGCCGGAGGGGGGAGCAGGGACCCGGGGACGATCCGTCGGTGACAACGATGCCCTAGCAGGGTTAGGGTCTTGGAGATCGGTGTGGTGACGATGATGGGACATGGAGCAGGGTCGGGACTTAAGAGAGGCGATGAGTGGGCGGCTTGATGCAAAAAAGAGAACCAACGTCGATCAGAAACCGGCGACGATGAGAAACGACCCCGAGGGGTAATAGTTGACCCAATCAAGGGTATCCGAAAGCTTGGAAGTAAGGAGCTTCAATGATGAAATGGGGGAGGGGGATGAGGCTGCGCAGAGAGAGCCTCTGCTAGGGTTTTTCACGAAATAAAACATAATCTCATTTAATTATACGGATAATTACAAAAAAATTACGGTAAATTATATGTATTTTATAAAATTTAGGGTAACCTATGTTTCTTATTGCAAAATCGTACGATGGACCATTTTTTATATACAAATCCTTTGTGTTAAGCAAAATTTAGTAATTTGATAAATCACATAACATTAACTTTTTTTGAAATGACAACTTTACCCTTTACCATATGTGTCTTTTGTTATTTTGTAAACCAGATGTATTTTATAAGGGTACCTTCGACTTTTTATATAAAAAATGTTAACCCGTTAGTGGACTTACAAACGGAAAGAAAACAGGTCACCTGTAATTGTCTCTTAATTATATATAATTATTTTTTGCATTAATGTATACTATCTTCAAACTCGAATATCTTCTCCCTTCTGTTACTTCAATAAGATATGTACAAGAAAGGTGACATTATCCTTTTGTTCATAAAAATGTCAAAATACTCTATGTGAGAAACACATTTTCAATTAAATTAGTCATTTTTAAACTTAATTATAGTAACTTTTAAATAAACTCATCCAACTACTTTCATTTTTCTCCGCAACAAAAAAATACAAAGAGACCACCATGTTGCAATTACATGCTCTAAGAGCATCTCCAAGTCGCAAAGTAGCGGATAGATGTTGGAGAAATCAAAACGTCAGTAGAATAGAGCAAAACACTTGCGGATCGCTGGCAGATAAGCGCTGGCGGATACCAGTGTCGTTAAGCTTATTGACGCTGTATTCGCTGACCGATACGAAAATGAAGAAAAAGTTGAAAAAAATCCTTTCAGCCTTGTGATTGGAAAAAAAGATTCGTATCAACCGATTGATACGAAAATTTATTATTTCTTTATTCTATCAGCCTCTTCTTTCCGCCAACAAAATGCTAATAACGGGAGATGCTCTGAGGTGAAACAGTTGAGGTAACATCTACTATTATTGCTGAAAAAAGAGAGTACATTCGGTTCCAAACAATGAACACAATTATTGATGACAAATCCCCCCCGCAAAAATTACAATGTATAGAAGCAATAACTGTTATGAACTTACAAGAAGCAAGCCAATTAGGCCTCCTTCGAAGCTTCATCGTACAATGTCATCGATAGTTCGTTTTATTTGGTTGGCCACTCGATGCACGTTCTTCTTCAGCGAAGCTGCAACGAGCTTTGCATTTCTAGTGAACCTGCAGCATATTCACAATCTTTCTGTTAAGGGGCTCCAAGAATGGCATTTCATAACGTGACATGAAAAATCAGATGGAAATTATCTATGAACTTTCTGCCTTGCCTGTCAAGGTAGACATCTCCCATGGGGGAAGAGGGAGATGAAGATGGCTTGTTGGTCTGAGTCTGAACCGGAGGTAGACCGAGAGTTTTAGCGGCCAGCTTAGCTGCAAGGCCAATAACGAGTTTTAACCACAGATGACGTACCACAAAATGTAACGAGGACTTCAATTATCGAGCAAAAGCTAAGAAGAAAAAGAATGAACCATTACAAACAAGGGGTACTTCTTCCCTTCTAAAACTACATATTTATTAAAGTCCGATCCACCTAAAAGCTCAACTTGTTTTCGATATGGAACAGTCAAACTTTGGGGGATTCACTATTTGGGCTTGACTTGTTTTTGATATGGAACAGTCAAACTCAGGGGGATTCACTATTTGGGCTTCGTATCTGGGCTAGAGGAAATGGGTCCATAAACCTGGTCCGGTTTGACGTCAGTTCACCAACGAATTGGAGGTCTTCCGGTTGTATCCCATCAGAACCGTGTACAAACCGGAATATGCTGGTCAGTTCCAATATCGATTTGGTCCAGTTCCTCCTAGGTTTTTCAGTTTTTTTGGTCCATCCCTACCTTTACGTACATACCGGATTCTGTGAGTGGACCCCAGACTTGATAACTGGATGGAATAGAGGGGTTTGAGTGGATACGGACTTGATACCATAACAATCAGAGAAAGACCCGAGCTTACTTGTCCAACTGGACAAGAACTTAAATTTGGGTCTTATACCGTATCTCATTTCCCTTCACAGTTTCTATTGGGTCTATCTCTATCCAGCCATTTGAGCCTCTCTCTCCCACTCTCCTTCCAAGCAACCAAAATCGGAGTCATGAACTTTGTAACCGAAAAGGGTCACTTCCCTTCTTGTTAGAAGTAGTGTAGAGCATTAACTCTATCTAGAGTCATTCTTACTTATCATACAGAAGTGCACATGGATCATTCCTTGTAAGTAGTGTAGTGCATTAACTCATATTTCCAATGAAATATAGAGCTGAAGGTTGCCTTCAATGGTTCTATCAACTAATGAGACTTTCATCCGAATCCACATATATTCAAGGGATAATTGCCAAAAAAAGCCCTGAAATATTCAGTTTTTGCAAATTGTAGACTTCTTCTTTGATGATTGCAAAAAAGTTCCCCGAACTTGCCTTTTTGTTACACTTCGTGCAAATATACTTAAAAAAAATGACAATTTTACCATTTCAAAAATATTAAGTAAAAAACAAAAACAAGAAATTCATAATTTTCAGTAAGAGGTAAAATCTTTGGATTTTTTTGTTTTCTACTTATTATTTTTTAAATTTAAATTTCAAGGGTAAAATCGTCATTCTGAAACAGATGTCCACAAACTGTGATGAAAAGGCAAGTTTATGCCACTTTTTAGCAAAAGAACAAGGCTACAGGTTACAAAAACTGAACACCTCATGGTATTTTTGCAATTATCCCAGTATTCAATGACTTCATGCAGTATGAAAACCATAAGACATACACTAAATCGATTAAAACAAGTAATAAATCTTTACCTGCCGAATCCATATCCATTTTATCATCTGGATCACGGTGTCCGGCTTGGCTGTTTCTTTTGTCCATAAGTAGCTATAAAATTAAAAGGCAAAATAAAACATAATCGCAAATATGTTAAATCAACAATTAAAAGATAAATAAGAAAACAAGATGGAAAATAAAGTCAAAAGAAATCACCTCAAGACCAGCACAAAGCGGGAGTTCTGAGCGTTTATCTGCCAGACCAGGCGAGGAATCGTCGTTGCTTAAGTGCACCGAGTACCCAACACAAGCATACCTGAAATTTAGAAGACTACGTTCCTCTTTGGAAGCTTCCAACTCCGATTCCCCCACAATGCGACTGGATACTGATCATGGACCTTAAAAATCAGTTCATCTAAATGAATAAATTCTGAATGGGCAAAATAACTAGGGTTAATTGCAAAAAAGTACCTTGAGGTATTCACTTTTTGCGACTTGTAGCCCTCTTCTCTGATGACTGCAAACAAGCACCCTGAACTTGTCTTTTTGTTGCAATTTGTATAAAAAGAAGATTTTACCCTTAAAATTTAGATTTAAAAAATAGTATGTAAAGAACTAAAAATCAAACGGATGTGAAATTTTGGATTTTTGTTATTTTTATTATTTTCAAAAGTTAGGTTTCCAAGGGTAAAATCATCATTTTGAAACAAGTTAATACAAAATGCAACAAAAAGACAGGTTCAGGACACTTTTGTGCAATGATCAAAGAGCAGGGCTACAACTTGCAAAAAGTGAACACCTCAAGGTATTTTTCTACAATTATCCCAAATAACTATTAAATTAAACTGGGCTGATTTGCATAAATCAGAAGTACAATCTCCAACATAATCAACTTTAACTATGCATGCACAACACCATGCTATAGATCAAGGTTACAGAATAAGGAAGCATATCATTTTGCAGTAAGCAAACGATCAAAATATCGACTAAGGATGCATAAAGTAAACAACTTTACTTACACATGAGGGCACAAGCTGAACAACAATACTCATAAAACTTGTACTCTGCCCAAGTCAGTGAGAATTTAAGTAACAGCCAAATTGAATAGAATTCATAACTAAGCACTCCATCCTATGTACACTGTTTTAGAGTCATCCCCATATTTAGAGCACCTGCCATGCAGGGCGAATTCAACGGGCGAATCGGCAAAAGAGGTGGTTTTTGGAGAATCGTCCACCTTTGAGGCGAAGGATTCATTGCCCGCTCAATTCACCCTAGTACTCAATCCTCCCACCTTGTGACCACTTGTCAGGCGACAAGTAACTATTTGTCTGGATTCGCCTGGGCTAATCACCTCCCGTGGGCTTGGAGATGCTCTTAAGCTTAAGTTAGATCCTAATTATTTAGGGAAACTGAAGAACCCAGAACTTCAAATTCTCTAGAAATAAAAACTAAGCTGTCCATCCTAATTACACTAGTTTCGCGTCAAACCCATATTTAAGCTTATGTTGGATCCAAATTACCCATAACTTCAAATCCTCTAGACATCAAAACTAAGCACTCCATCCTAATCACACTAGTTTCAAGTCAAACATTGTTCAAGCTTATGTTAGATCCTAATTGTTAAAAGTAACTGAAGAACCCAAAACCTCAAATCCTCTGGAAATAAAAAATACTAGTTTCGAGTCAAACCATTGTTTAAGCTTACGTTCCAATGTTCCATCCTGATTATTTAGAGTAACTGAAGACCCCGAGACTTCGAATCCTCTAGAAATGAAAGCTAAACACTCCATCCTAATTACACTAGTTTCGAGTCAAACCCATGTTTAAGCTTAATTTAGATCTAATTATTTAGAGTAACTAAAGAGACCTTAAAATCCTCTAGCTACAGCACATACTTCAAAAACAAACAAGCACCAAATTGGTTAAAACTATTCCTGAGCCCTAGACATCAAATCAGCATAAATTCCAGAAATCCAACAATTCACCATTGAGACAAAACAGATCACCAACTAAAACAATATTCGCACAACCCTTTCGTGCAATCCGAAATCGATGAAGAACAATTACCCAGAAGAAGAAAACACCAAAAAAACAAAACTTGGATTCAGATACTGTTCTATTTTCACATAAATTTCTGGGGAAATTGGGAGGAAGATGAAGCAGACCTCGGGGGATGGATTCAGAGATGCCATAGCAGATGGGTTCTTTAGATTGAACTTTCAGGAGAGTATTGTAGTAGAGAATCCCCTTGCATGACTTTCCTTTCCTCGCTTTTGGCTGATCCAGATGCGGGTTGGGGCTTGTGGGTCCAACGCGAGCTCTAGATCCTTCTCCTCCATCGTCTTCTTTATCGATAGCCATCTCTGCAAAACGATTTCTATTTTTACTGTTACAGAGAGGCTTAATAAACGATGATAATGAATTTCTCTAAATTATTTTTCTTATACAAATCAATCAAGTCCAACCATAGTGGTATTAGACCAGCTTCGAGGGTCTATATATTTTATTTTCGTAATGAGAATAGACCGATTCAGTCTCTTTCGAATGTAATGTATTGAAAAAAATCGAAAGTTGTTCAACTCTACGTGAATCTATATGCCCACTAGCAGGAGAAACAATATTGGGAGGAGAACTCGTGATCGGTGGAGAAACGGTGGTCGGAGATAAAGTGGTGGAGAATCGCAGATGGAGAAACGATGGTCGGAGAACCGGTAGCTCGGGGTTCTTTCGGTGGAGAAACGGCTCAAGAGAGATGCTGGAGGGAGAAACGGTGACCATAGAAACGACGGTGGAAACAGGTGGTCCGAGAATCGCAGGTGGAGAAACGGTAGTCGAAGAATCGCAAGTGGAGAAACGGTTGCTATAAAGAAGACGAAGCGTGCATGCGAAAAAGAGGAAGGGTTGGACTGGCCTTTAAGGCCGAAACGGTGGTTACGCGTCAGGGCCTGATTCGGTGAGCTTAGATTCGATTGGACCCAAATCCAACGATACGATGTGTGACAAAGTCTGCTGATACATCAACGTCGAATTTACGTTTTTGTATATTCGACGTAAACCCGACTACTGCACAGATTCTCTGGAAAACTATCCGGGTTATCAGAAAAGCAAATGTAAGTTGTAATATAAATTTTCCATTCAATTTAAGGTTAATTTTTTTATTGGAAGCCCATACTTTCGATTAATGTTCTGGACATAATAGACAAGAGTCTATCCTACAAGTTTTTATAATGGGCCTAACCTTCATGCCTTCATGGTGAGCCTAGCCCATAATCCTTTTTATTGGGCCTAGCGTTCAAGCCTTCATAGTGAGCCTAGCCTACAATCCTCCATGGCCCAATCCCGTCCAATTTCATACCCTTTTCCCAATCGAAACGCTGCGTTTCTTCCATCGTCTTCCTCTCCTCTCTCGACGCCTCAATTCAAATCTCTCTCTATCTCCGGAAGAATTAGGGTTTATCTCGTTCCAAAAGGTACGCTACTCTTCTTCCGTTGGTCGATTTACATATTTACTAATTTTTTACGGAACATGAAATCGAAATGCTTCGTATATTAAGTTTGATGTTTCAAATGTATGGCTCCTAGTTCAGTTAATGTGGTTGGATCTCATGGTAGGAATCGAAACACTTCATTTCAGTGGATTGAGAGTAGATGCATGCTTGCAGAGATTTGTCGTCTATGAAGGTGTTTTTATAAGGTTAAGGTGATCGATAGGTTCTACTGTGGATTGATGTATTGAACCTCGTGAGGAATTTGGGAAATTTTTAGGTTCATAAGAAGGGTTGAGCTATATTGTATAGGTTTTGTGGTGTGTGGGTTTTGCAAAATGGAAGGCATTAGAGCATCTCCAATGGGATTAGCCCAGGCGAATCCGGTCAAACAGCCATGTGTTGCGTGATAAGTAGCCACAAGGTGGGTGTATTGTGCTCGCTCGCGAATCGAACGAGGCGATGAATCCTTCACCTCAAAGTGGACAATTCACCAGAGAAAAAAAAAACCTTTTTCATCGATTCACCCCGCATTGCAGGTGTTTTAGAGCAACTCTAACCCACACCAAATACACCTAATTATTCGGCGTATGTGGACATTTCAAATCCAATCTCTGTTATCTCTTTGATCAATAAGTTGTATTGTGGATTGAAGTGTTGAACCTTGTGAGAAAGTTGAGACATTGTTAGATTCATAAGGAGATTTAAGCTACAAGTTATAGGTTATGTGGTGTGTGGTTTTGCAAAAATGGAGTGCATTAGGCCACTAGGGCATCTCCAATGGTCTGGGTGATTAGCTTAAGTGAACAGTGATTTTACCAGGCTATTCGCTCTGCCTCCCATAGCGGTATTATCCCAGTGCATGGTCAAATAGCCACATGTCGTGGCAAGTAGCCACAACCCTTTCTCCCCTTTCATCCGCGTGTATGGCCAATTCACATGGTTGAAGAATCCTTCGCTTTGCCAAACCCCGGTTTTAGGTGGTTCACCCGCTCAGTTAGCCCCCATTGGAGAAGCTCTTAGGTTGTATGATGTTGTGAAGCCTTGATAATGTAATGAAAAAATACACTGGGTGTGAATTTGTGGACTAATAGCTATCTAAGTCTTCATTGGACACTCGTGTAGCCTGGCAAGCACGTTGTTGATATGTGGTAGTTACGGTGGACTTACTAACATTGCATTTTGGTTGCTTGGATGTCTTGTGGAACATTTATTCAAAGCGGTTCTTAATTTATAACTTGTATGTATATATATAAATATTAGTTAATTTTTTTTGTGGCTAACAATAAATTTTTATTTAGGTTTTTGTGTTGGTTACACTTACAGAAATGGCTGCAGCTTTTGGTTCTAAATGCTCACGAGGTATGTTATTTCGAGGTCTTATAGCTGATTTATGACTTCGTTTATTTTTCATGGTATTTCAGTCATAAAATGAGGTTGTTTAGATGATAATGGAACAATAATAGAAGAAAATATGAGATTATATTTGTGTTTTATGTCATCTTTTTGTTGAGTGTTAATGATCTTTAGGTTTTGTGACAACAAGGAATCTTAAATTTTATTATGGGATAGTTGCAAAATAGTACTCTGAGGTTTTCATATTTTTTGCAACTTACAGCCCTCTTTTTTTATAATTGCAAAAAAGTACCATGAACTTGTCTTTTGTTGCAATTTGTATAAAAATCACGGTTTTACCCTTACAATATAGATTTTAAAAAATAATGAGTGTAAAACAAGAAATATCCATATCCCTTAATTTATTTCCTCTTGGTGAGTAAGAAATTTAAGGGATATGGAAATTTGGATTTATGTTCTTTAATTAATATTTTTAAATTTAACTTTCCGGGGGTAAAATAGTTATTTTGATTTTTTTTTTGATACAAAGTGGAACAAAAAGACAAGTTCAGGGCACTTTTTTTTTGTAATTATTAAAGATGGCAACAAGTTGCAAAAGATGAATACCTCAGGGTACATTTTTGCTATTATCCCCGACATATATTGTAGTAGTGTTGTGATAATTTTCATGGCTGGCTTACTAGATTTTAATCAATTTGTTAATAGCGGGGCGATCACTTCTGGGAGGCCTTGGCAACAACTTGTCCGCTGTCCTGAACACAACAAATGATACAATCTGCAGCAATTTATTGGCTCAGGCAAGTCTCTAATCTTACTTATGTTTATCAGTAATATTTTTAGGGGATTTGGTTTGTTTTGTAGAAAAATACTGTATATGGATATGTAGGGTTTTCAAGTTAACTTATAGGTTGGTCAAATTAATTTATAAGTGCTCCTAACTTCAAAAACAATTGTTTGGTAAATTGAAAAGGGTAAATTGCACGTAACTATCTTTATGAATAGTCAACATACCGCAATGGGGTTCCTTGCCCCATTGGTATCATATGATCTCTTGGCTTTAGCTTCTGGTCTTTTTGCTTTTTGTTTCTGTTTTTCTCCCCTGCTCGTGTTGAGCTTTGGGATTGCTTAGTAAATTTTCCATATATTCATGGCTAACCTTATGAATTTCTATGTGTCACCATTGTACAAAATAGACAGAAACCAGCAACAAATATGATGTTTTCGTCACGTGAGTTCCAAATTATATAGTACCCTAAAACTTCTCATTCCCATTCTTTGAAATGTTAGATGGTTTCCATCTGTTTTGTATGATGGTGACATGTGGAAATTCATAAGGGTAGTCATGTGTATGTAGAAAATTTACCATGGGGTCATGTGAAGTGAACTAAGCGTGTTTTGCAAATACTATCGGTGAACTATTTCTTTTTGCAAATGACATCCCCAACTATTTCCCTTTTACAAATCCATTATCTTTAACGGAAATTAGTCATCTGACAGTCACGTGACTTCAATTCTTTTGGGAAAGGACAGTTTTTTTCCTTCCCATTATAAGTGTTTTGCAATTTGTAACCCTCATGTATACATACGTATTTTGCAATTTGGGACCTTTATGTATACACTTTTGCATATTACTTTCAACTTTTTGCACACAAAAAAAGACCCTATTAGTGGATTTGCAGACAGAAAATAGTTGGGTGATGTCATTTGCAGAAAAAAAATCACTGAGTATTTACAAAACGTGAATAGTCACCGCAAGTTTCTGCAAATATCCCTAATTTGTAGCAGCACCAACTCTTTCCTCATGCCCAATGCAGCAACAAAGAACTTTCATACAGATGAGAACAGTTCTCAAGGTAGTAGACAACTCGGGGGCAAAGAAGGTAATGTGCATACAAGCTCTGAAAGCGAACAAGAAAGGGGCGAGGCTTGGAGATACCATTGTGGCATCAGTAAAGGAAGCGCATCCCAATGGAAAAGTGAAGAAAGGAAAGGTTGTGTATGGTGTGGTTGTGCGTGCTGCAATGCAAAGGGGTCGTTGTGACGGGAGTGAGGTCAAGTTCGATGACAATGCAGTAGTTCTTGTTGACAAGCAAGGCCAGCCAATTGGAACCAGGGTTTTTGGGCCGGTCCCGCATGAACTGAGGAAGAAGAAGCATGTCAAGATTCTTAGCTTGGCTGATTATGTTGCCTGAAGAACTCGTCGTTCTGAGCAGGTCCAGGTTAGTCTTTGGTTTAAGGATGTTTTGGTAGAACATGGAGATGTGTTTGATCATTGACATCACTTTGGGGCTCCATTAGATTAGCACAAAGGGTACATCATCACAAACCATTATATTTAGGGATAATGGCACAAAAGTACCCCAAGGTATTCACTTTTTGCAACTTGTAGCATTCTTCTTTGATAATTGCAAAGAACGTGCCCTGAACTCATCTTATATTTACTTACCAACTGTTATATTTATCGATAATGGCAAAAAAAAAAACTTCGAGGTATTCACTTTTTGCAACTTATAGCTTTCTTCTTTGATAATTGCAAAAAACGTGTCCTGAACTTGTCTTATATTTACTTACAAACGTCACAAACTGTTATATTTAGGAATAATGGAAAAAAGTACCTTGAGGTATTCACTTTTTGCAACTTGTAGTCTTCTTTGATAATTGCAAAAAGCCTGTCATGAACTTGTCATATATTTACTTACAAACGCCCAAACTGTTACATATAGGGATAATGGCAAAAAGTACATAGAGGTATCTCTTTTTGCAACTTGTAGCTTTCTTTGATAATTGTAAAAAAGTGTGCTGAACTCGTCTTATATGTACTTACGAATGTCCAAATGGAGTGAGCTTCAATCTATGTCATTTCATGACATTACTTCGGGTATACATTCGTAATATGTTGTTTGATCAAATAAAAGTGAATTACACATGTTAGTTCTTCTAGACTTATGGATGATCACGATTCTCTGGCTTCTTAGATTTGTCCTACGCATTTATGAGACCTATTTCGAAAAATAGCGTTCGGGAACTCAATCTCGATCGTCGTTCAAGTGTTTCGATCCTCAGTCTGGTGATTACTGTTCGAGTTAGACATGAGAGTGAGACAATGCAACACACATCACAGACTTTACAAGGAGGAATCTGAATGGGACAAAGGCTATATGAGAGGAGACCATAACCATTAATCTCCATCACAAAGGAATGACACAAAAGATCACTACTCAACTCACAGCCTCACATTCATATCTCTTGAGTTTCCAAGAGAGTGAAGCAAAAGCTCTCTCAACCTCACATTTCACTTCCCAAAAATGAACCCATCTCCCAAAACCAGTCATCAAACTTTTGGCCTCTTCCCACCTTTTGTCCTATTTTCCAACATTATGCCCTCATTATTACCCATACAATTTTTTTAATCAACAATCATCACATCAACTAAATCGAAACCAACGATTTCATACTTATCGTGTGTATCGAAACCATGTGTTTGATCATGGAATTGCAAGGGTTCAATCCCAAGAAATGTGGTTTTGTTGGCCCAGAGGATATGACAAACTGAGATTTAATTTGGGTCTAGCCTGAGATCATTCTAAATTTAGGTTTTCGTTGGCTCACATTAAGAGGGGGCAAAAAACCCGAAATCGAATGTTTTTCGGTAGAATCGGATTGAACTGACAACATTTGATATAGTACCGATTGAAACCGGTAGTTGAAGAACTAAATCTTTTTTTTATCGGCAAAAGCAAATTTAAATTAAAACCTCTCATGAAAAGAAAGAGGAGTACATAATAGGTCTAACTACATACCACAAAAACTCAAAGAATGACGCAACCAACTATAAGGGCAAATAACATAAAACCAAGAACAAACTCGAGCACTGGCACGAAGACACAATCTCAAAACAATCATAATAAGGGAAGAGATTACACAAGAGATTACACTAAAAAAAGATCCAAGTACCCAAATTTATCAAACATTAAGAACATAACGGTAATAAAGGTCTATAACCCTGATTCTCTTACCATGAAACACAACAAAATAAACAAGGTCAAAACCCGGATTTTTCAACTGTTAAGCACAAACGAAGAGCACTTGTGACGACCCTAACCTCCGCCTCGGGCATGTCGTTTATCGGAAATTCAATTCTCAAAAACAATACCGAGTTGGGATTGTAAAAAGAGCATTTTCAAGTAAAATGAGGTTATACACGCAACATATCTTCAAATGACCATTATTCTTTTATACGAACTCCGATTTAAGCACGTAAAATATAGATATCTGAAACTCTACAATTACATACAATTTTCCCGGAACAGGATATACCGTGACATACACTAAATCCTTCTAAATCCGCCCCTAATGTCGTTGTTTTTATTTTTTTTAGTTTGTTTATGTTGTATGTTTTTTTTTGTCCCCCCTACCAGAATCTCGGATCTCCGGTAGATGTAGCTCCCACCTTAGGTGGCTCGTCCAATCGGGTTTCTCTTACGACGGATCTCTCTGGAGATCCGATAAGAAAGACCGACTTGGTAGTGTTGGATTTTCCAGGCGCTGCGTCGCCCTGTAGGAGAGTTATTCATCTCGTTAGTCGTCTCTCGAATTCCCGAGAACGACGAGTGGATGCAACGCTTATGTATATCCGTCTGTCGTATGTCTTGTAAGGTTTGTTAGCTCTTAATGAATCTTTCCTTTCAAAAAAACCCGTACAATTTAGGTGGGCTAAAAACACCCAAAAACAAGAGCCACGCACAAAGCAGGAACAGAAATATTATCGTCCACATGGCGCGTCCGAATTGACGGGCGCAAGAGAGCCGCAAATGACACATCCCCTCCTCTCTTCTCCATCATTATATAACACACAACACAGTAGACCCATCACACTGCTAAGGAGGAGATAAGCTTTTTCGTAACTTCGTCTTCTCCGTCGCGACCTCTCTCTCTCTGCATTGCGAAAATGGCAGCCTCAGCCTCGGCCACGCTCTTGAAGTCCTCCGTGGTTCTCGACAAGTCCGACTGGATCAAAGGCACTCCCCTCCGCCTCTCCTCCTCCGCCCGGAGCCACTCCTCCGCCTCCTTCACCGTCAGGGCCTCTTACGCCGACGAGCTCGTCAAGACCGCGGTACGTTTGTTTACCGATTTGCCATCCCCTGTCTTGCATTTGCCTAGAAACAGAACAGATCAGTTTAAATATATACTTTTCCTCCTTAATTTCAAAGTTAATTACGATTGATTATACTTAATTATATCCACTTTCACCTAATTATCTTGGGTTGATTATTTTTAGGTTACCTTATGTATTGGTAATACTCTTTTAGTACCTTGATGTCATTTTGATGATGTGTGACCAATTCATAACGGGAATTAAATAAATTGTTACCAATACATAAAAGGTATTAAATGATTGGTGACAAATTCATAAAAGGTGTTAAATGTGTATTAACAAAACGTAAGGACTTTATAAAAGGTACAAAAAATAATTAACCCATTATCTTGCGTATTATCTGATTTTCACTTCAATGTCCTGACTTTTTACAATAAAGTGAAAATTGTAGAAAATTACTATATCTCTCAATCGAATAATAATTAAGTATAATTGAGTGAAAACAAGGGATATTAATTATGTGTAATTAAGTGTATTATTCCTAAATTTTATAGGTTATACCTCACAATATTGTGCACAATAAAATATTATACATAGGATAATTTATATATATTCATCGAAAATATATATTTAGGTTTAAATCGGGGATAAGTGAAAAAATACATTAAAGTATTCAATTTTATAACCTGTAACCGTCTTCTTTGATAATGGTAAAAATTATCTTAAATTTCTTGTGTGTATGAAAATGACGATTTTATCTTTATAATTTAAATTTTAAAAATATAAATTTTTATTGTTCGTTAATTATTATTTTAAATATAAAATCATCATTTCAAAGCAAATTTATATAAAGTATATAAAAAGGACAAGTTCATGATATCTTTTACGACTACCAAAAAAGAAGTTTATTGAAGTTTGTAAGGTTTGGTTCGTTTATCAAACGAACTTTACCATGTTTGGTTCAAGTTCAATTCGTTCATTAAACAAGTTTTATCGTAAGATCAAATTCGACTCAAACTCGACTATAACGGGAATGAGCTCGAAGTGCTTATAGTAACATATGTCTAATTGTTTGCATGTTGTGTGTGTAGAAAACTATTGCCTCCCCGGGGAGAGGGATATTGGCCATGGACGAGTCCAACGCGACTTGCGGGAAGAGGCTGGCGTCGATCGGGATGGAGAACACGGAGGCCAACCGTCAGGCTTTCCGGACCTTGCTGGTGACAGTGCCTGGACTCGGGGAGTATGTGTCCGGAGCCATCCTTTTTGAGGAGACTCTCTACCAATCCACCACCGACGGCAAGAAAATGGTCGATGTGCTCGTTGAGCAGAACATTATGCCCGGTATCAAAGTGGACAAGGTATTAACTATCATGTTGAGTTTTTAGTTGAGTTAGTTATCTGCAGGAAAACCCATATCGGGTTTAGGGACAATTAGGCTCGAGTTCTTGACTTTCATCCTCGGTGTTGAATCATTCAAACCCGAGGAGAATAATAATCCTCGGTATTGATTTTTTCTAGGCTGAGGAATGTTGATTACCTCGGCGTTGAAGCCTTTCAACACCGAGGATTTTGTATTTCCTCGGGTTTGATTTTGACGCAATAGAGATTAATTGGATAAGGGCTAATTTGTAACATTTTAGATTATTTACCCTCAAGTTTGTAGATGTGAGTGTGGGTTCAGCTTGTGTTGTACACAATATAACTAAAAGGGGTAATTATAAAAAAAAGACAGTAAAGTTTTAACTTTTTACAATTTGTCACCCTCTTCTTTGGTATAATGATAAAAAAGTGCTCGTTTTGTTACATTTTGTACTTGGTTTTAGCTAACCATGATGAACAAATTCAGGGTTTGGTGCCTCTAGCTGGCTCGAACGACGAGTCTTGGTGCCAAGGTCTCGACGGCCTTGCTTCTCGCACCGCTGCTTACTATCAGCAAGGCGCTCGTTTCGCCAAATGGTACGTCTCTGTATTTGTAACACACTAACATGGACTAAATATTTAGCTGATTACCAAACTCGAAACAGTTATTAACATGAGCTTCTCGTGGTCTTCAACAATCAGGCGCACAGTTGTGAGCATTCCCAACGGCCCATCTGCCTTGGCAGTCAAGGAAGCAGCTTGGGGTCTTGCCCGTTACGCAGCCATATCTCAAGTAAGACATATCAATATGCTCTAAGATCGTAAAAATCAAAACATTCGTTGCAAATAATTAATGTGTACTATACTTTTTTTATATATAGATCTTTCGTCAAATAACAAAAATACCTTTGACCCTGCTGTGAAATAAACATAGTGCAGTTTTTTCGAAAGTTCAGGTTGTTGTATGTAACGTTTTAAAATTGAGAATAGTTATGTCTATAAGATGAAGGGCTAATTTCACTTCAGTACCTTAAATTTTTTATATTTCATTTAGAGTATTCTAATTTTTTTTATCACTTCAGTACCTTGAACTTTCATTAATTCCTTTAAAGTACCCTGAGTTTTTTTTGTCACCTCAGTACCCTAATTTTTTTTATTAATTTCATTTTAATACCCACCGTTAATTTTACCTTAAATTTGGTTGTTAGTAAAGAGTATTATGGTCATTTTATCTGATTTCGATGGGAAATCAAATAGAAAGTTAACAGTGAGTGTTAAAATGAAATTAATGATATTTAGGGTACAAAAGTGACACAATTTTTTTAAAGTATTTTATATAAATTAATGAAAATTTAAGATACTGAGATGACAAAAAAAATATATTAAGATACTCTAAATGAAATATGAAATATTTAGAATACTGGTGTGGAAATGAGAGATTGATTCGGGTTTTTTTTGTAGGAAAGCGGGTTGGTGCCGATTGTGGAGCCGGAGATCTTGCTTGACGGTGAGCACGGGATCGACAGGACCTTCGAGGTGGCGCAGCAGGTGTGGGCGGAGGTGTTCTTCTACCTTGCTCAGAACAATGTGTTGTTTGAGGGTATCCTCCTCAAGCCTAGCATGGTCACTCCTGGTGCCGAGTGCAAGGAGAGGGCCACTCCTCAACAGGTCGCTGACTACACCCTCAAGCTCCTCCGCCGGAGAATCCCCCCGGCCGTCCCTGGAATCATGGTGAGTTCTTCTCTTTTGATCCGATTCATATCCATTTTTGGCATACACATGAATAATCAAACTAGTTAGGACAGGAACAATTGGTTTTGATCCACTATTTAGTCCATTTCAAAAAAAATATATGAATCATACATTAAACTCAATGTTCTAAAAATCCCGTCTGGGCGTCGCATACGCCCCATTTTGTGTCTAGCCGACCCGATTAGACGCCTAAAACAATTTTACATACTATAGTGACTAAATTAAAATAATTAGATGATTGTCTAGAGTTGTTCGGTGTTGGCGATATTAGGAGTTGTGCTTTTACGTTGTTTGGTGTTATGTTTTAGGTATTTTAAATATTTGTTACCATTTTTAATATAAGAAATTTCATATTTTGTTTCTATATATAGTAATATATATATTAAAAATTTAAAAATTAGAAAATACAAATCCGATTAGTTTCCGATTAATCCCCGTCTAGTGTCCGATCAATCCCCGAAGGCCATAACCACCCGACTAGCGCCTAACGACTTTTAAAACCTTAATTAAACTCGATCTAATGATGTAGATGGATTTTTAGTTTTCATTCTAAAGTCGAGTATGTATAGTAAGGTTTAATCACATCTAGGTTCACACATTTGTTGTTGAATTGAACTCTGTTTTGTCAGATAATGATGAAAATGTCTTTGACCCGAATCTGAAACAATATGTAATTACCCAAAACATTTTGATTAGATGATGAAAAATGATCGAGTACATGTAAAAGAAGTAGAAAATGACCTTGGCCCGAATCTAAAAGACTATGTAACTACCCAAAACATTTTGATCACATGTGAAAAAAAGACGACCGAGTAGACGTAAAAAGACACATTAGAGGATAAAACTGTTAAAAAAACAAAATATAACATTTTTTTAATACTATGTAAAGATGAACTTGAAACTTAGGTGTAGCTATGTAAAAATACAAATAAATTTAAATGTAGTTGGGTGCATCCAAGCACATAATTGATATTGCGAAAAGTAACAATTTTTCGATATCAATATTAATGTCATTTTCGTAATTTTTTCTATAAAAACGAGTTCTATATGACGTTATTTGAAACATGGTAGTTGTAAAAGGAACGTAAAACTTAGGTGTAGTTATGCAAAAAAAAAGAGTAAATTTAAGTGTAGCAAGGTGTAATTAATCACGTGACTAACATTTTAAGTGTACTATAATAGTTAAAGCTCAATTTTTCATATGAGAGATCTTGAGTTCGATTTTGGGATATGTATGTATTTATTACACTGTTTGTGTTTTGTGTTTCAGTTTAGAGTCTGTTACGTATTGTTATGGTTGTGACATGAACTGATCGGTGTTTATGTTTGAGCAGTTCTTGTCTGGTGGCCAATCTGAGGTCGAAGCAACCTTGAACCTGAACGCAATGAACCAATCCCCGAACCCGTGGCACGTGTCCTTCTCCTACGCCAGGGCGCTCCAGAACACTTGCCTGAAGACATGGGGTGGGCTGCCGGAGAATGTGGCCGCTGCTCAGGAGGCTCTGCTGATCCGAGCCAAGGCCAACTCGCTCGCGCAGCTCGGGAAGTACACCGGCGAGGGAGAGTCCGATGAGGCCAAGAAGGGCATGTTTGTTAAGGGCTATGTGTACTGATTTAATTTAAGTGTTTGTGTACCAAAGAGCTGTAGTAGAAGAAGAATATGTGAAGGTCTTTGTGCTTTTATATATAGCCGTTGGGGACTTGCTTTTGTTCATAACATCTCTGCTTCCGCTTTAGACTTCTAATAAATTTCGTTTTGTATGTTGAAATTGCTCGGATTTGCAGTTTGGTTAATCTCAAATTTGGTATCAATTAATGTATCAGACTTGCAAATGAAAACATATAACTAATTATCAAGTACTTTTTTTTAAACAAAAAGACCTGGATTTTTATTTGAATTCTCTCAAAATACAAAACAATACATCTGGAATTACAAATCCAGACCATGTTAGAACAAACTTAGAACGGGCTTCTAGTGCTAACCGGTGAACAGTCCCGTTCGCAGTTTTAGGAATAATTCGAGTTTAACATCCTCGAGCGGAGAGATAATGGATCGGCATTCTTTAATAATGCGGCCCACCGGTGAGAGAAGAGGGGTACCCCTTAGGATCATCCTCACCATATAATGGGCGTTGCTACGAATAACAACCTTCGACCGCCCCGATTCTCGGACCCAGGAGAGGGCCTGTATGCCACTGCTTCCGTCATTTCCAGGGCCAGTCTCCTCGGAAAGGCACCACCACGACCTTCCACAACTGTTGCCCTCTCATCCATACATAACATGCTTCATCCCAATTGATGAGTGTCGGAAATTACAGCCCCATCCACATGTAAGGACAACCAGTTTGGTGGTGGTGACTTCCATCCCTTCATATGAGACTCTTTGGTGGGACCGGGGGTGTGTTGACATTCCGATGGACCTTTCTTCAGCTATGGATGTGGCTTCGGACCGCGACACCCAAAGCCACTGCTGTCTGTGGTGTATGTTCCGAAACAATGCAATACCTTGCCTTCCATATTTTTCATGCCGTCATAGCTATTTTGTTCTTTGTTTCCATGTCCAAGAGGTCCATAACCGTTGTCATCCACTTTAGGAAAGTCATATCTGGCAAGGAGGGAATGTGTATGTGGGAATGGTGCCATAATTCTTGTTCAAACGAGCAAACGATGGGGTTTGTTCGCTCTAATTCTCCCGTTTTTTCCAATTTCGGTTAATTTTGCCTGCTCTTATGTTTCAAACCAAAAAAACCATAGGGATTGTCAAAAACTATTTGAAATTAGGATTTGTTGATTAAGAAAGTTGAATACTTGAGACTAATAGAATATAGTTATTCCTTTAAAATTTAATCAGATATCATAAACCGTAAGGTTCATGGTGGTAGTAACATTTTTGTCAAAAACTTTGATACCTTGTTACAAAGTCAAGCTTAACAACCTTTAAACATAAAGGTAAGTGACAAAAACCTCATACCTTAAACATGAGGTTAGTTCTAAGTTCAAATCTTCAAACTTTTACCCAATATCAAGCATAAAGACAACCAATACAAAGACAAGCAAGCTCAACAATTTTGAACACAGATGCATCATGAAACCATACATTACATCATAATTAAGAGAATATTAACAATCTTGACCAACACATTTCAGTTCATCAATCCCAACATTCCTACCATCCAACTAGGACTCACACCTCCTATGGTTCATAATGGGCCAAATTTGAAAAACCTAGAAATTTGATCAGTTTTGAAACCACAATGAAGATTGAAGAGTCACTTATTATATGTACTTGATATCTACTGTGTTGTGGTTTGAACTGCAGCAACTGTGGAGACCATCGAGTCCACTCCACAAGTGTTCCTACCCCTGCAGATCTTGTAGAACCCTCCTTCTCCCCAGGTCTCTCCCCACGAGTTCTTGATGACCCAGAAGGGCTTCTCCTTCATGCGAATACGGGAATAGCCTGTACCATATCCAACCAGCAAAACACCGTGATCAAGGCGCTTTGAGCATATGTATGGGCACGAGACTCCTCCGATGTATGTCTGCATGAACACTGCGTTGATTGCCACTGCATTCGACCAAAGGAAGAGTATGAGTGATCGTTTATCGTTGCAGGTTGGGATAATCTCATAAAAGTCCAGTGTAGTTGAATGAGAAGTAAGACAAAGTTGGTGTACTTTTTTAGATTATCCTTAGCGAACATTTTATTTGTACACACACAATCTATATCCAACCAATAAAGAAACTCATCAAACAGAGTTGGGGAGGGTGTAATTTACCTGCAAGAGGGCCATTCTTCACAAGATTTGCGGTAATTTGGTCTTCGTCAAGAGAAACAACGCTGAAATTGGCTACTGAAGCTGCAATCTTGGTCTTGTCGAATTTGCAAGTTGATCGGTCAGTTCCAGTGTAAGGATAGTCTTCCTCGCGCATGAGCCCACCTGATTTGAGAATGTACTCGAAAGCATTGTTCATCAACCCACCGTTGCACCCAGAGTCGCATGATCTTGATTCATTAGGATCACACTGTGCATATAATTAGAAAATTAGTATGAAAATTGGGATCATCGATACATCTCTCGTATAGCAGAAACTATTATGCCCAACTTCACTTGAATAATCTCAACAGATACAAACTCGAAATTACTATCATCTAAAATTGCTATAGAATCACTTGCAGGCTCCATTCAGATAAAAGATAAAGACCAGTCAGTTTTGACCACAATAAGAACTTCACTCCAAAGAGCCTTATCCTTAAAGTTGAAGATAGCTACAATAAGAACTTCTCTCCATATACCACTACATTTCCCATTTAAGCAACATGCCACTACATAATACTTGACAGTTACCAATCCTGATTTTCAGGTGAATTGTTGTATCAATTTTACATGTTGTTGACGATAAAACAGTTTATCAAATCAATGCTCTGGCCTTAACAGATAATAGTCAAGTCATTTTCAAGTACTCGTACCCTGTAACTATATCCTGACAGATTACGACACACCTAAAGTCAAGGAACACACAATCGATAGATCACATGGTTATGTGAACACCTAAAAGGCAAGAAACAAGAGCTACATCCTCTAAACTCTACTCATAAAATGCGATATGAAAGAGGGTTAGATATTAAACCTCATGATCACAGTCCACAAGCTGCTGCTCACTAAGGCTCACAAGCTTGCCTGTAGCGAGGAAGTTAGCTCCTTCCAAGGCCCCAGTTGTGCTAAAGCTCCAGCATGATCCGCAAGAGCCCTAATTTACCAATTTAATTAACAATAATCAAGTTAAACCCAATTCAAAATTAACCTTCATCATGAAGATAGAACAACCAAATTTTCAATTATATCACATCGATACACAAAATTGGTCTCAAAAGTCACCTCCTCAATCCATCAATTGAACTATACATCATGAAATTTCTATATTTCAATAATGGAACGGAGAATCGGAATACCTGGTTCTTCGGAGCTGTGACAGCACCGCGCTCTCTCCAATCAAACTCCGTCGGCAAATCGTTGGTGGGGAGAATCGGAGCCTTGCCGGCGTCCTTGGGAAACCTCACCGGCTTGAGCCCCAAGTACGTCCTCCTGAACTCGGCGGGAGTCAAATCGGAGAACTGAGTCACGCCGTGCGTCGCCGACGGGTCGAGCTGCTGATGCCTCCTCGCGCGGCGGAGATTCGCCTTGAAGATCCCGAATCGGAGGTCGTGCTCCTCCTGCGAGCCGTACGATCTCTGGAACTTCTTCTTAAAGAGAGTAAAGTGGTGGTGGTCGCTCAGCGGCTCCTCGACCTCGTTCTCACCGTCTCCTCCGCCGACCACCTGCCGGATCAGCGGATCCTCGCCGCCGACATCGGAGGCCGCGGCGGCGGAGACGAAGAGGAGGGAGAGGACGATCGATGCAGCGAAGCTTCGTGCCATGGTTTGTTTTTGCTTTGATGGATGAGAATGGAGAGACGGGGCGAGATATAGAGGTTTTTTTATCGTGATTCGGGACGAGATATATAATATTATAATGAAAATATCGTTTGTGTTTTGGTCGTGTACGCATAGGATTGGGTTTTGTGACTTTTGTCGTTGTGAAAGCTAACAGTCTCGGTTGCTTTCGGAAGAGGATAAGGTGGGAGGTCCAATTGGAGGAGGACACGTGGAGGGTATGGAGTGAGGAAGAGAATGGTAGTTGGGACTTGGGAGAGAGTACAAGACGTGTGGCCCATTATGCTGTGGACGGTAGTTAATTCTGTTGAACCTTATAAACGGGCCTTAGAGTTGGTGTTGGGCTATCGTTATTATACAAATGGGCCCCAAAATGCGGGAGGCCCTTATTTTATTTGGGCATAGGCATTGGCCTGCATACAATATTAATAAATAATGTCATTTTTTTATATATCGACGAGAAGATATACTTACATATGATGAACGCACGTGATAAAATAGTAACAACACGTTATAGACTTCAGACTGAAAAAAAATACATCACACAAACAGTGCAATAAGTATAATAAATACACACCTATCAAATGGTCAAACTCAAGACCTCTCATATACAAGATTTAGCCTTGACCACTGTGGTGTCCCCTTGAGAACATGTTGAGATTAGTTGTAATGTAATGATGTTTAAGGTTTTGGACTTTTGAATGTAATGGTAATCAAGTTTTCTGTAATACTCTCCCCTTGTTTGATGGTCGCACGAGGGAGAATATTACCCATACTGTGGATAGGTTTGCAGAAAATTTAGGGGTCTGTTACATAGGTTCGGTCGAATAGAGTTCAAGAAGATCGAAGCTGTTAGTCCCATTGAGGTCACTGAATGCATTATTCATGTGTTATGCTTTTGATGCTTTTTTTCCCTACTCATTTTAAGATTAGAGTTCTCTGTTTTGTATTGGGTGTTCTGTTAATATATTTATTTCTCTCTGATAAGAAAAAAGTAATCAAGTATTTTGTAAAGTTTTTCAAACATATATTTGTTTGAATCAATTGTAATACGGAAATGTGAAGCGTAAATGATGTTGTTGAAACTGAATTTTGAATTAGGGACTCTATGTTTTGAACTCTCGAGTTTTTTTTATTGTTATGTTGTATTTGGGCCGAATTTTAGGCCCGATCCAAGGCCCAATGGGCCGGTTGAGCCGATTAAAAACTGGCACCACCAGTGAGTTCAATCGATCGGTTTCCGGCTCTCCTACCGGTGTTCGGTGTCGGCTCCAATAGTATTTTAAGGGTCACCGAAAGTACCGGTTCCAATTATCGAAAATCCCATTAATGTCGTTTAACAGGTCGCGCCGACCCTTACTATATGAGTTATAATATTGCAGTTATGAACTCATATAAAACTACAAGAATATATATATCCATACTTAATTAACAAAGTTAACATTTTAATTGTGAAAATCAACCCGACATAAGTGATAATTTCAAAGAAAAATTTACAGATAAGTTCATTATATTTTTTATGACTACAAAAAAAGTACACAATTACAACCAAAAAATGTACAAGACATTTTTGCAATTTTATCCATTTGGGGATAAAAAAAACATACTTAAAAAGGAAAAATAATTAATTCACCCCAAACAAAAACATGAAACAGAAGTTGTTAAGAACGGATAAACTGAAAATAAAATACACATCAAAACTCGGTCGATTTAATCAAAACCTGTCTCCATCTCCAAACGACTCAAAACTGACAAATCCCTCAGATTTTTCCCAATCTCTCCCCTGAAGCAGAAGAGGAAGAAGAAGAAGAAGGACAGCTCGAGCTGTCGTTCGAGAACCACGCGAAGCCGATCACGATCCTTCATCGCTGAATGTTCACCCTCCGAGCTCGCTCCCGATCCTCACCCAAAACCTCCAATCCTCGACCTCGCGCCCGACCTTCTGATCTGCGTCACCGGAAGGTCTCCGATGAAGGATTTGAAGATAATGACGGAGAAGGGAGCCGGTGACGATAGCAGTTCGCCGGTGACCTCGAGTTCTGGAAAAAATGATTGCGAGAAGAAGACGAGGCCGATGCGGGTGAGGAATGTGAATCCGGGCTTCTTCTGCGGCATGCTGCAGCCTGATGCTTCCAATGGCTATGACGAATACGCCAGCATTCGCCGCTTTCTCATCCACCGCAAGGGTGAATCCGGTTCCTATGGCCGATTGGTACTTCCCTTTTCGTGAATTTATCGTATCTCTGCGTGTTTGGTGAATGTAGGGTTTGTTTGTTTCTCGACCGATGATTAAATTGCGAATTTGAAATGTTTTGAGCCTATTCAGATCGTTTTTGAAGAGATATGGTTGATATCTGAAATTATTTTTGGCCTAATTTGAGTTCATTGTTTGGAGAACTAAACATAAATGTGATCTCTATTCTGTTTCATCATGTTGTGAGTTTGGTACTTTTTGAGGATATTTGAGATAATTTTTTGTAAAGAGAAATGGATATTAACGTATTTTCATTTTGGTTGAGCTCTGAATTTATTTTGGCCTAATCTGAGTTTATTATTCAGAGAGAATTAAACAGATGTTATTTATTTTGTTTCATCGCGGTTGAGTTGTGGAGAGTTCTATGTGCAAATTATTTTTCATAACCATGCACCAAGGGTTTACTATGAGCCTATTGGTAGAAGGTGTAATGGAGCTGTGCGATTTGTGACATTGTAATTGCATGTTCTGTTTTGATGGAGGAGATCTTAGGCTCCATGAAGTTAATCATTAAATTGTATAGTGACTTATGAGATCTCTTAAATAATGCCTCCGTTTTCTTTGCTCGGATTTTTTCTCCTGGGCATTGCACGGGATTGATATGTTATGTGTTATACAAACTGCATGAACTTCCCGGTGATATACATGTTTCTATAAGACAGGTCTGCTTTTGTTTCCCTTTGTGTATGTATATATATGTTTTTATTCAATTTACTTTATGCATTTAAGATTTTCCTTTGTTCTTTGAAATTTCTAATGCGGATGATTATATTTTTCTCCCTCGTTCCAATGTTGGGTACTTGGTGGATTAGTCTTCCCTCTTCCCAAAGTGCCTTAACACTGTTGTGGGTGAGATTTAACGATATTGAGAGGCTGAACCAGCAAGCTTTTCAAGCTTAACTCTTTTAGTTTTAGTTCCAAACATTTTTTTTATATCATTACTATATGTTAGTAACAACACACATAAGTCCGAATGAACATGGGATATAATTAGTGCTTGGCTTTTCCCCTAGCCCACCTTACTATATAAAGCGTAAGTGGTTATAACTAACTCAATTAAGTTATTATATGCAGTCCAAGCATAATTTTCTTATTAAAAGGGGGAGTGGATGATGAAAATAGGGACATCCATTTTTAGTTTGTTAATTGTTATTTAGTTGACTTTATGCTTTTAACCTGATAAGTTTCTCCTGCAAATGCACTGGCTCAAAAACTAATTATAGCATAATAATACAATTGTGTTCTCTTACTGGCACTTGTCTACCTTATTTACTCACTGGGATAATTTATGCCTTAGGATTGGAGAGGAAACAATGGAGTAGGTTATGTGGGCTACCGCAATTACATCCGGAGGCCAAGGAATTGGGATCATCTGCAAATACCAAGCCAAAGCAGCACTCCGGGGACCAGGTAGCTACAACTGTACTTGTTATAGTAGTAACGTGATCTTATCTTTAGATTATTAAAGAAACAATAGCAGTCAAAAGAATCACATGCATTAAGGCAAATAGATAATTAGAAGTAAAATTGTCTGCCTGTCCTTGTGTTTTAACTAACTATTTAAACTCTATTGTTGCAATATTGTTTTTTTTCGGTAAGTTGTTTTCAGCTACTATGAAAAACATTCATGGTAAATGCATTTCTTTAATTTCTTAATGCTATTTTAAATTCATATTCCCATACAATTCCCGCAAGTGACATAAGAGTAGTTTACTGGTTGATGCATCAGTGGGAGATGGCTACAATCTTCAAGTCCATTCTCGCAATTGTTTGATGCAGAAAGCTCAACTTCTAGCAGGGTATGTTCATTATCTTTTCTTCTGTATTTGTTGTTAGCTCTTGTTAGGTCATCTAATCAAACCTCTTGCCTGCCATCCCAAATCTAAAAGGGCGAAGCATAAAATGGATAATTTCTCATATATTATTTTCTACTGAATTATATCTCTCTATAGTTACAAGATTTAGCATACTATTAAACATTTTAACTGAAAGTCCAATGCATGCTGTAATGTTATTAAGCTCAGTTTAGCATATTAAACCAGATTGTGTTATGGGCCTAACGGACCGTAACGGAATGGGCTAAACACACCACAAAAGGGAAGAGAAGTCGCGCGCGCAGACAAGGGGGAAGAGGGATGCGCGCAAAACAAGTCGGCTTAGCCGACTATTCTGTTTCCTTTTTCTAATTGGTTTCTTAATTTCAATTGTATTAGGATTTGGGAACTTTGGGTAATTTGGAATCATTGTTGAATTAGGAATTTGGGTTGTTTAGGAAAGCTCTCTGGTTATATATACTAGAGAGATTCATAAATAAAGCATTTGAGAATTTAGTTTACTACTTTGTTCTCTAAGAGGTATCAGGGTCCCTCTATAATCTGAGCCTGTGATTCACACACAATAGGGAGAAACAAGAACAAGGCTTCGCCTCAGCGAAACCTTGGATTGAATCTTCAGTCCTACAACGGTGCCATAACGCGTTCGATCTCACAGGGTCGTAACAGATTGGTATCAGAGCCGAGCATTATGGCACAGAAATCCATGGAGCAAAAACTGGATGAATTGATTACAGCGTTTGCTGCAACCCAAACTCAGGCCGCGGCACAGACAAAGAAGATCGATGAGCTGGCTCTGCAGGGACGGAAGATCGATGAGCTAGCTCTGCGGGTCCAGTCCTTGTCTACACCTTCGGAGCAGCCGGAAGGGAGCTCGGCCCCTGCTGCCCGGCAGAGGGACCGGGTCGCACCTGCAACACCCGTCGCGCAGGCGACACCCGTCGCAGGGACGGGAGGAGATGGAGGCGCCTTCGCACCTCGTTTTGCACGTCTCGAATTCCCACGCTTCGATGGACGTGCTGATCCGACTGCTTGGCTGAATAGGTGCGAGAGTTACTTTCTCCACCAACGCACGACGCAGGAGGAGAAAGTTCTGCTGGCATCATTCCATCTGGAGGATGACACCCAATTATGGTACATGAAACTCCAGGTGGACTTTCCTAACCTGAATTGGCCGGCGTTTAAGATGTATTGCCACACCAGGTTCGGCTCGATGTTTAAGGGCAACCGGTTAGGTGAACTTGCAAAGCTACAACATACCGGCTCAGTTGCAGACTACGCAACCCAGTACGAGCGACTGGCGGCCCAGGTGCCGGGTTTGCAGCAGGATCAGGAAATTTCTCTGTTTCTGAGTGGCTTGCGCAGATCTCTGGCAATCGATGTGGAAATTCAGCAGCCACGCGATTTGACTCATGCTATGGGGCTAGCCAAGCTCTATGAAGAACGTGCTCGTGAGGAGGCTAAACCTCCATCAGTTGTAGCTCCGAGTAGACGACCAGCAATGGAAAATTCTCCTCGGCCATTTTTCAAGCAAATTTCTCAGGCCGAGTAGTAAGAGCGAATCGCTAAAGGCCTTTGCTTCAACTGTGATGAAGCTTACTTCCCAGGTCATAAGTGTGCGAAGCTTTTTTGGTTGGAGTTGATCGAGGACGAGGTCGAGGACAGGGCTGCCCAGGTAATGGATTCACCCTATGCGCTTGAGGACAAGCGCCTTGTGAAGGGGGGAGTGATGTTATGGGCCTAACGGACCGTAACGGAATGGGCTAAACACACCACAAAAGGGAAGAGAAGTCGCGCGCGCAGACAAGGGGGAAGAGGGATGCGCGCAAAACAAGTCGGCTTAGCCGACTATTCTGTTTCCTTTTTCTAATTGGTTTCTTAATTTCAATTGTATTAGGATTTGGGAACTTTGGGTAATTTGGAATCATTGTTGAATTAGGAATTTGGGTTGTTTAGGAAAGCTCTCTGGTTATATATACTAGAGAGATTCATAAATAAAGCATTTGAGAATTTAGTTTACTACTTTGTTCTCTAAGAGGTATCAGGGTCCCTCTATAATCTGAGCCTGTGATTCACACACAATAGGGAGAAACAAGAACAAGGCTTCGCCTCAGCGAAACCTTGGATTGAATCTTCAGTCCTACAACGGTGCCATAACGCGTTCGATCTCACAGGGTCGTAACAGATTGGTATCAGAGCCGAGCATTATGGCACAGAAATCCATGGAGCAAAAACTGGATGAATTGATTACAGCGTTTGCTGCAACCCAAACTCAGGCCGCGGCACAGACAAAGAAGATCGATGAGCTGGCTCTGCAGGGACGGAAGATCGATGAGCTAGCTCTGCGGGTCCAGTCCTTGTCTACACCTTCGGAGCAGCCGGAAGGGAGCTCGGCCCCTGCTGCCCGGCAGAGGGACCGGGTCGCACCTGCAACACCCGTCGCGCAGGCGACACCCGTCGCAGGGACGGGAGGAGATGGAGGCGCCTTCGCACCTCGTTTTGCACGTCTCGAATTCCCACGCTTCGATGGACGTGCTGATCCGACTGCTTGGCTGAATAGGTGCGAGAGTTACTTTCTCCACCAACGCACGACGCAGGAGGAGAAAGTTCTGCTGGCATCATTCCATCTGGAGGATGACACCCAATTATGGTACATGAAACTCCAGGTGGACTTTCCTAACCTGAATTGGCCGGCGTTTAAGATGTATTGCCACACCAGGTTCGGCTCGATGTTTAAGGGCAACCGGTTAGGTGAACTTGCAAAGCTACAACATACCGGCTCAGTTGCAGACTACGCAACCCAGTACGAGCGACTGGCGGCCCAGGTGCCGGGTTTGCAGCAGGATCAGGAAATTTCTCTGTTTCTGAGTGGCTTGCGCAGATCTCTGGCAATCGATGTGGAAATTCAGCAGCCACGCGATTTGACTCATGCTATGGGGCTAGCCAAGCTCTATGAAGAACGTGCTCGTGAGGAGGCTAAACCTCCATCAGTTGTAGCTCCGAGTAGACGACCAGCAATGGAAAATTCTCCTCGGCCATTTTTCAAGCAAATTTCTCAGGCCGAGTAGTAAGAGCGAATCGCTAAAGGCCTTTGCTTCAACTGTGATGAAGCTTACTTCCCAGGTCATAAGTGTGCGAAGCTTTTTTGGTTGGAGTTGATCGAGGACGAGGTCGAGGACAGGGCTGCCCAGGTAATGGATTCACCCTATGCGCTTGAGGACAAGCGCCTTGTGAAGGGGGGAGTGATGTTATGGGCCTAACGGACCGTAACGGAATGGGCTAAACACACCACAAAAGGGAAGAGAAGTCGCGCGCGCAGACAAGGGGGAAGAGGGATGCGCGCAAAACAAGTCGGCTTAGCCGACTATTCTGTTTCCTTTTTCTAATTGGTTTCTTAATTTCAATTGTATTAGGATTTGGGAACTTTGGGTAATTTGGAATCATTGTTGAATTAGGAATTTGGGTTGTTTAGGAAAGCTCTCTGGTTATATATACTAGAGAGATTCATAAATAAAGCATTTGAGAATTTAGTTTACTACTTTGTTCTCTAAGAGGTATCAGGGTCCCTCTATAATCTGAGCCTGTGATTCACACACAATAGGGAGAAACAAGAACAAGGCTTCGCCTCAGCGAAACCTTGGATTGAATCTTCAGTCCTACAACGGTGCCATAACGCGTTCGATCTCACTGGGTCGTAACAGATTGATTCAGCTACATTTTTGTTTTCCACCCTTTCTTTTAGCTACCTTATAGCGTTATTTTATGCAAGAATCCATGTCAAGGGTTAACAAGAATCTAGCATCTGATATTGGCACAAAGAATATGCTTTCTGTCTACTCTTGTTTTAAGTAAATTCTGGTAAAAAAAAGTAATTAATGAATATTGACCATGTCAGGGTTTTTAGTGTAATTGTGCAAGTTTAAATATGTACTTTTTTGGAAGAGCTGAAGTATGTTTTTCCTGCACGTGAGCAAGTGAGGAAAACTTTACAGGTATCCCACATAGTTGATCTATCAGTAGGTTGGTGTTATTTATATGATATTAGGTTTAGTCTGGGGCACGTGGCCAATTTCTGTTACCTCCTGGTATGAATGTGAGCATGTCAAAAAAAATGTTGATGTGCCCCACATTGGAAGTTGATGGAGTTCGATACCACTTGATGTACTATTTGGACTGTCCACCTGTAAGCTTAGCTTCTAAGTTGGAGTATATCATGGTATTTAAATTGGTTGGTACTGGGTGGCTTATTTGAGTTGTCTTCAGGACTGCATGTGAGCACATGAGGGGAAATGTTGAAGAATTTAGACCGCGTCTGCATAATCGGCGGGAAATGGGAAGTGAAATAGGGTGTTGTGGAGGGAATGGAAGTGGACATATGGTATCCTAGTTTGGTATTGGGCTTGTGACCTGCTTGTACTTGCTAAGTAAAGTATCTCACATCAAAAGCATGAAAATTGACTGTGTTTGGTATACGAACTAGTCCTTCAACCTATCAACTTAGCCTTTCAGGTTGGAAGTAATTTTACACTGTAGAATCAGGGAAGTCAAGTAACTTACCAGGTTCTACTTGTGCAAAACCTTGAGAAGTATGCTGTTTTGAGTCTGCACATGTTATCTTTGTTAGTTAAACCTTGATTCTGAGTAGAGTTATGTGATCAATCTGGATGTAGTTTTCAGGAATCAAATTGGACTAGTTGTGTGATAAGAGTTCCCAAAAATATTTACGGTGTTGTTTTTTTATTTATAAGTTCCATGCTTCCATTTGAACAGGACCTACGAATTGGAACTATTTTGTCAGGTCAGAGATCGAGTTTCAGCTCAACTGCAAGTGGTGATACTGATCATTCACGTCATCGAGGAGCTGAACCTGCATATTCTTTTGTAGGCATGCATTGCATCTTTGATCAATGCAAATCAGCTGGTAAACTTTTCTAAACAACAATCTAGATTACTTTGACTGCTGTCTTCCCTTGTAGCAAATTTAGTCTTTTTTCAAAAGGAAACTACTGATTAGATATCATATGCAGTAACTATTTTGAAGTTTGGTAACATGAGTTCTGATATACTCGCATATGGAGCATCAGATGGAACCTTGACAGTATGCAGAGTCTCCGATCCGCCTTCTATCATCACTCAATTGAAAGGACATTCAAAAGATGTC
Source organism: Erodium maritimum (assembly GCA_963921825.1). Lineage (NCBI taxonomy): Eukaryota > Viridiplantae > Streptophyta > Magnoliopsida > Geraniales > Geraniaceae > Erodium > Erodium maritimum. The sequence continues at coordinate 3,119,042 of OY997590.1, read as the reverse complement.
ACAGGTTGGATTAACTGGTATTAATCCTGTTGTCTTTTCTTATATCTTGTAAGAACTCTTTGAAGCCAATCTTGTGTGCTAGATAGTAACTTCCAAATGTGCAGTCATAAAGGTCAAAGCTAGTAAGTGCGACATATAATCAGATCACCCATAAATAGGTGCTACACATGGCCATTGGGCCCGAGTTCTGTTATCTGCTGCTGTAGTAGTACAAGTGGGCATGCTGAGCACAATTGGATTATAATTTATTACTTCTAGAGATCAGAAACAAGGCATGCAAAAAATTCCCTTTGTGCATCTTGATTATATCTGATGACCCTTACCAAATCCATTTTTGTTCTAAACTACTCATTATTTTTAAGTTTTAGTCGTGACCTTTTAGTCCATAGTAATTTTTAGAAATAGAATGCTGAAGCATTTTAGTTTTATTTTGGATGCTAAACTTTATTGTCGTTCTGTTTTCAAATCCAAAATTTGGATGACATTCAGGAATCAAGATCCAAAATTTACCTCCCATCACCATCAGAACAAGCTTTATTGACCAATGGTGCTAAAGGCATTCCATAAGTTTGAGAGCATTTGTTTCTCTGCGATGACACAGCAATACAATAGGACAGGGTCATACTAATTTGTACCTTGGTTGTATATGCATTCTTAAGCAATCCTTGCCTATTCCTAGAGGTTGATAAGGTTCTGCTCTGCAACTAATAATCATGAGTCCTAACTTGACAAGGATATGGTTAAATTTATAGGAGACCAATACAAAGTAACAAGTGAAAATGCTCCTGAAGCAATAGATCTTCTGTAGAAGAATCCTATTGTGCTCCCATTTCTTTGAAAGCACAATATATAAGTTTCATTCGAGACTTTTTAGTGCTTAAAATCCAATTATTTCTTTTTGATAAGAGATACTGCCATGTGCGACTGTCGAACCAAAACCGAAGGGTCTTGGAAATCAAGCATTGACCACTTAAAATCCAATTGTACAGTCATTTTGTTGACTAAATCACCCGGGGCATAGTGAAAACTGTATATTTATACTAAATGCACTTTAGTACATCTTTATGGTTTTGAGGAACTATTATCCATTCTTAAGCAATCCTTTAGAGGTCCACTTTAGAGACTTTTCCATTGTCAGTGACTTAGAAGTTAATATCTCCTCATTGAAAACTTCCATTTATATGGGTGCTACAAAAGATATAATGGTCTTATAGGGAATGCACTTCATTTTCCAGAACCAGGACTTCAAAAGAAAGTGGAGTTGTAAATATAATTTGTTATATTCTGATTTGTAATTTGCTCTTATCACCAACCGTGTTTCTGAAACGCTGGTTTGTTTTTCAGACTTTGATTTCTCATCAAATAATCAGTATATTGCATCATCATCGGTGGATAAAACTATAAGAGTTTGGGAGATAACAAAAGGCCTTTGCATTCGTGTAACATATGGAGTCTCTTCACAGTTGTGTATCCGTTTCCATCCTGTAAGTTGGTAGTACGGGAATAATATCTGTTCACTTTATACCATCAAAATGTTGTGTCAATTATCTTTTATTTAGATTGTATATTTTGTAATTGGCTAAAATGGATTTGATCTAAATTAAAGTCACATTGATTTCAAATGTTTGTATAGTTATAATCCCTTCTGAGAAGTACCTTTTTCTCTTCTGAGTTCTTTATTGTATTTGTTTGTGAAGATTAAAAGGCCTTCTACTTTATGAATTTTTGTTTTTTTCCTTGAAGTTTTTTTTTCCTTCTCATTACTGTCATCATTTGTGCAGGTAAATAACAACTTCCTTTCAGCTGGAAATGCAAACAAAGAGATCTCTGTACGTAGCACATCCCTTTTATTGCTGTAGAATTATTATCTCTCTTTCTTTTTCTACTCCTGTTTTTTTGGGCTTGGGGTTGTCCTACATATGAAATACTCTTTAGTTATAGATCCGTGGGTACGAAGGACTCACAGCTGTTATGAATTAGAACAAACACATGGGGAAGAAAATGAAGAGAGGGGGAAACATTAGGGAGAAATTTAATTTCCATTGTTTCCAACTGAAAGATATTACTTCTAAACTGTATGGCAGGTCTACAATTTCAGCACAGGGAGAGTAATCAATAAAATAGTTTTGGACCGTGAGATCACCTCTATGGATCACGATCACACCGGTCAGCTGATTTTCTGCGGGGATGGAGAGGCGAGTCCTTGTATATCCGTTTCAAGTAGTAATAGGATGAAACATCATATTCTTTCTCTTGTCCATCGACTAATGGGCTATAAAATGTGCAGGGATGTATTTACTCTATCAATATGAACTCCCGCACTGGAGCGTTATCCCGTTCTCATCGCCTCAGAAGCAAGCACAAATCTCCAGTAACAACCGTGCAGTACAGGAGCTTCTCTTTGCTAGCCCACGGCCCCGTATTGCTAACATGCACTAAAGATGGAAGTCTTTCTTTCTTCAGGTGAGATCAGCTTAAGATACTTTATTGGGATAATTGTAGATAGCTAGTCTCAACTATACGCCTTTTGCACATAACTATCTCCAACTTTAAAATGTTATGAACAACTCCCCAACTTCCATTTCAGTTAATTTTGAAAGTAAAAAGTCTAAAAATACCCTTCGCTATTCATAAATTTCAAATTAATTGTCGGTTAGTTGTGGATAGCTATTGCATACTATAAGTCTATAAGTCTTATAGACTGAATTATCCTTAACTTTAAACTTTTCATAACCATAAAAAAAACATTGATTAGATGTAGAAAACAGTTGATTAGATGTAAAGACTTCTTAAAAGATAAAACTATTAAAAAGACGAAAAAACGGTATATTTTCAGATTAGGGTCATGGGCATTTTTGGAAAAAAATATAGCTGTGTAGTTTTTTGATAGTTTAGGTAGTTAGATGTAAGCTTTAAAGTTGGGAGCAAAAGACTATTGTACACAATAGTTGTCTGCAGTTAACCCTAATTACCATTCACCGTAAGAATATTGAAGAGTATCTTAGACTTTTTTCTTTCAAAATTAACAATACAATAATCATATTTAGCATTGAGAGAAAAAGTTGCTTTAAAGTTGGGATAGTTATGTGCAAAAAAACGCATAATTAAGCTATCTGCAATCATCACTACTTTTTTTAATCACAGTTTGTCGTTTTCAAGCGACTGATCTAAAATTCGTTTTGCCACATTTAAGCATTGCTTTGGAAATACAAGGCTATTTGACTATTCGATGCTCTCTCAAATTGCCTCCAAGAGTAAACAAAATCCGAGCCTCCTTCTGCCCGATGCTGTCCCTTGAAAAAGGTGAATTCATAGGTTAGTACATCAACTTCAGTTGTTAACGGATTCAAAATTCATGTCCCTCCTTTCTTTGCTGACCATATGCTTCATTTTTGTTTTTTTGAAGTAACGGGTAGTGATGATTCAAACGTCTACTTCTATGACTTGACCAGGCCAAAGTATTCATGCGTGAACAAGCTTCAGGTTCGTCTTTTTAATTTCCCCTGAGAGCACATCTCCAATGCATGGGACGATTTGTCCTAGCAAATATGATGGATTTTGGTCGATTCATTCAACCTCCCACAATGCAATCCGTCTCATGCAGGACGAATTGCCACATGACAAGTGGCAACAAACTACCTTTTTCGGGCGAATTGGTGTTGGGGCGATAAACTCTCTGCCCCATATGAGAGAATCGACCCCAATTGCCGATTCGTCCAGCTTCCCACAATGCAATTCGCATCATGCAGGGCGAATGGGGGGAATTGCCATGTGGCAATTGGCCGCATACCACATTTTTCGGGCGAATTGGGGACAGAGGCGGAGGCAAGTAGGCCCTAGGGGGAGCATGTGCACCCCCTCAATTTTTTTAAAATTTTTTTGTTAATTTTTGAAAATTTCTAAAATACTCCTTTAATTTCTTGTCATTTTCTAGTTGCCCCCCCTCAAATGTTTTAACAGTAAGTGTTACCATTGAAATAGATTGGTGTCCCTCTCACTGACCGCCACTGATCGGGGGAGATAAACTCTTTGTCCCAAAGGACGGAATCACCCCAACTATCGAAAAAACTACTGTTTTGGGCCAAATTGCTCCTCCTTTTCGTCCTCCATTGCGGCTGCTCTGAACTTTTGTACTCAACAGTCATCAAAACCCTTTCTCTTGATCTCATTGTGCGTGTTGTGATCTTCAGGGTCATGGGTTTCCGGTCACTGCCGTTGCTTGGAACCACGGAGAGAATTTTCTGGCCTCGTCGGACCTCTCCGGCGTAGTTATCGTATGGAAGAGAGCAAAGACAAGCTAGACACATATACAGAGATATATAATCACCGTATACATCTCTTTCTTTGAAACACTCGAGAACACGTGCTTGATTTTTGACATCTTTCAGTGCACATTTCACAGCAGGTGAGATGTAAATTCAGACTCGTATTTATATAATCTTTAATAAGAAAAAAAAAAGTGATTGGTTTAATCAATTATGACTAAACTTGAACGTAATTAACAAACCTTTTTTTCTTTCTAAAACAAATATTATCTGTTTATTAATGTTAGATGTGTCATCGTTAAGTGAAGTCTTACATTATGGATACGAGATATGAGAGACAACTTATGATTGGCACAACTGAGGTTGAAATTTGAACAGAAAGCATAAGTAGTAGGTTAAGATATTCCTCTCTCCTCTTCGGAGATCATTTTGTTTAAATTTGCTTTGTTGATAAAAAAAAAAAGAGGGCATCTTTCTCGGGAAAATGTATTTAATTTGTTAGGTAAATGACAAGTTTAGTTACCTCACAACACAACCCTCAACAAGTTGAAGGGATTACAAGAAGGACAACTGGTAATACAAGGTGAACAACTCAAGAAAATCCCAAACAACAGGGAAGAAGAACAAACAGACCTAAAATGCAAACTTGACGCCCTGCGGGTTTTAATCGCAAACTTGACGCCCTGCGGGTTTTAATCGCAAACTTGACGCCCTGCGGGTTTCAATCGCAAACTTGAGCACGGCAAGTGCACCGACCGTCAAGTAGTAATCGGATTTGAAGTCCGGAATATCGAGCCCAAAGGAGCAATAGACAATCACTTACTATCCAAAGCTTGTAGCTAAACTGCTTCTATAAAAATCGAGTTTTTATGTTTTGAAAATAAACCTATAACGACTAAAAAGAAAATACAGAATTTAACAGAGAGTTTTCTTATCTTGAATCAAGTGAAGAGAAATCAAGGGCATGAGTTCATCGAGTTCATTCCATAAAATTAACACGTTCGATTGTAGCGATGTCGATTTATTTTAGAGGCAACGAGTTGTCTCGACTCTAGTCCTAACTTCTTTCGAACGATTCGGACCCTAATGGAATCTAACCAACGAGTTCTTTCGAATCACGATGTAGGAAGACCCAAAGTGTTAAACTCTATGACAACTTCTAACTTTCGACCAAACAAGACTATAGCTATTGCAATTGTATTAACCCCGCTAGTTCTAGCTAGGATTTAAATCCAACCTATGATCGATTTTTGACTTAATTAGAATCCTCCTCTTTCGAGCGACGAATCCTAATTCAAAACAATTACCAAGCATACACGGGAGGTAAAGCATTAAGCACAAATCAATCATAGACACTAATACAAATCAACAACACCACAATCGAAGCATCCAATTTATAGAAATCACTACTCTAATCCCCCATAACCCTAGAAATTGGGGGTTTAGTTATTCATGGTGAGAAAATGCAAAGATGAAAAGGAGCAAACAATTAAACTCATAATCAAGATGAAAGTTGAGATACAATCACCGAATTAGTTGTCCAAAGCTTGCTCTTCTTCTCCTCTAATCTATAACCTTGATGCTCTTGAAAAATCCTCCAAAAGAAACTCACTTGTGTAGCTAACAATGGAGGTTCTCTCCAAAAATCAACACCCAAATAAATCTCAAATGATGCTCTACTCACAAATTAATTTGATTCTCAACAAATAATAGAAGATAAGAAGCTCTCTATTTTATTCTATATAAAAAAAAGAAATAAAATCAGAACTATACAAAGAGTGCTCTCTGCGTTTCGCGCTCTTTGCTCTGTGTAAAAAATGGTGTCTCCATTAAAATGAATCAGATCCTGCTTTATATCATGTATTCGGCGCAGCCAAGGAAAAGAATTAGGGTTAGGCTTGAGTGGGACAGGTGTCGCGAGCTGAGAGGGGAGCCGGCCTGGACAGGTGTCACGCAAAGGGGAGAAGGCTGAGCTGGGACACGTGCCAGACGCAGGGAGGAGATGGCGCTGGACAGGTGGCGAGCACTAGGGAAAATGGCGGCTGGGCTGGGCCACGTGTCGCACGAAGGAGGGCTGGCGACTGAGGGCTTGGACGCGTGTTGGCTGGAGGTGAAATGGCGGCTGGCGGCTGGCGGCTGGGACAGCGTGGACACGTGTCAAAATCTGATGGGTTGCTCCATTTTTTGCTCCTATATCGCTATTTCGCTCCCTCCGGCTTCGTTTGGACTCCGATTGATCTCGTTTTTGCGCCAAAATATTTCTCTTTTCAAGACCTACAAAACAAGACCAGTCATGAGTATATTTCGAAGCGACCAAAATTGTCCCTCTTAACGGTCCACAAACACAAAACACCCAAAATACGCCGGAAATCCATCAAAACACCGAACATATCGATAAAATCAATTATTCATGCTAAATATAAATATATGATAGAAAACGGGACTAAAAAGCCTATAAAACTCGATATAATGTGGCTCTTTTATGTGTTAAAGTGCACCCGCATCACCGGTCCCACTATGTGGTACAGAGTGTTCTCTCCATACAGTTGACCATAAAGCCCCACTTGTCTTATAGGTTTCAGTTTGTTCTTCTGATCCCGTTGGTTTCTTGCATCCAATGCGTGTTTCTTCAGCGGCGTCTCCTTCACCAGAGCAGCCCTCTCTCTGCCATTGTCTCCGACGCCCACAAAAAAAGGCATCCCAACCCTTCCTTTCTCTTCTCGTCCTTTTGGTGATGATGTCGGGCATTCTTACTGAGCGTCGTTCGGGAGCATCTGCTGAGGAAGCCCCTTGACCCGTGCCAGTACCATCAGGTACGCATGCATCCGTCGTCCCCGCCCCGGATCCCCACGACACTCGTCCAGGGTTGCCACCATCCGAAGGATTGCCAACGCAGCCACGACTCTACCTCCACAGGCGACACAGACGGAGGAAACCTTCGTCGAGGACGACGTTCCCACCATGGCCTCGAAGGCTCACAGTCTTCCCTGTCCTCGACACGATATGAAGGCAGAGGCCTTGCTGTTGCCGGCCCTTGATTGGACGTAATTCCAGGGATTTTTTCCTCACTATGGCGGATGCGAGGTCTGTCAAGCAGCCACGCTGGTCTCCATGAGGCCATTAGGACACCACAGGGTGTTTCAAAGGAGTCACACCATGGTTCATAGGGGACAGACACTACCTGTTCCCCAGCCTCCTCATTTCCCTAACATACTACTGTAGTAAATCTACCATGGTTCATAGGGAACAAACGACTATTTCGACATAACATGTATGTTCAAGTTGAAAACGGGAAAGTCTTGTGGATTCACGACGCCAATCACAGTTCGAATAGGGAACCACCCCTAGCTTTCTCCCTAGCATGGCCGGGCATCTTGTCATAGGATCAATGTTTCATCCGTCTCTGAAACTTTATCTCGTCCTGTTATTTTATTTTCAGTCTTGTATGATCCAAGCGATCTTTTTACTATCAATAAAAGTTTGTCATTTTGTACATGGTTTCAAAGCACGATTGTATTACCAAAAGCCATCACATATGATCATGTCGTCGTTGAAGCCACCCATGCATAGTCATGGCATCATACACAGTGGCGGAGCCACTAAAGTCCGGTGGGCATATATACCCTCAATTTTTTTTTTAATCTTTTTACTTTATTTTGAATTTTTTTTAACCTGTCCCTTTAATTCCTCATTTTCAGTCCTAAAATTAGTTTGCTGGATTGTCTTCGGATAACTCGCTACCCACGGATCATTTCATATGTGTTTCTAGTTGATAAAATAAAGATAGTATGCCCAGCAAAGCTTGTCATTTTGTTGAAATGTGAAGTGTGATTTGAGAGCATAAAAATTACATGGGTCATCCTCATGCGGATCGAAAGGATCACAAATTTAACATTTAATTCCTCTTTATGTACTGATGCCCCATTCATGTTTCATTTGAACCATTATCAATTTGTTGACGATGGAACTTGTCAATGTTGTCATTGTTAAGCCTTCAACCAATAAAATGGGATATGAGAGGCAACTAAAATACATAATATGATATAATTTTGGAGTTAGAGCGTGGGAATATTTCGTGAGAGGTGAAGTTCCAATATTTATTTTACCCTCACATACAATTCTGCATTTGAAGTGCCAGAGACAAGTTAATTATATTTTCATACTCCATGTAATAATACTCGAGCACTACACCTTGTTTGTGTCGAGTCTATTTCTAATTATACGTGCATGTTTATATTTTCACATTATAAGTCGGTTAAATCCGTCAACTGGTCAAGTTGTTGCTCACCTTTACAAAGGGCACAATTTCAAAACGCTCAATACTAATTCTCATTTTGGTAGCTCTGCAAAAGAAAGAGCATATTGACTGGAGTTAACTATTCTTCCATCTTCCTACGTTTTCAACTCCTTTTCTTACTCTCATCTAAGCGATTTTATTGAGTGAACAATAAGAAAATTCCTCGATGATCCAATTTTCGGTAGAGTAACTACAAACACTGTTGCAAAAGAGACCTTAGGAGACGCTATTATATTGGTGCCGTAATCAAAATTTAGCACATCTTACAGGATTGGGTATCCAGTAAAAACGGGTCTTATTGTGCAAACTACAAACAAATCTGGGACATAGGATGCGGTCAAAGTGACGTCAGCAGAGCGCACCAGATGCTGACACGTGGTCACTTCGCGCGCGGCTCTGCCCGCACAGCAGCACGTGTTGACCACGCGTGCAGCGCGAAAGATACTAACATCGCGTGATTTTAAGGTATTAGCACTCATATATATAACCTATCAGCACCCGTGTATATAAACTATTAGTACGATTACATGTTAAGTATCAGCACTATTTTGCATTAAACTATTAACACCGTGCTATGTAAACTATAAGCACAATGCTATGTGTATCAATTAAAAAAACGTAAGAGTATACATCAGATAACCGTACCAACTTAAAAATATATATTTTTATACCGAGTCTAGGTTGATTATGTGATTGGCTATAAAAGGCACATGTACTAGCATATCATATATCATTTAAATTTATCAGTGAAAGATTTCAAACTTCATCATGGGTGTTGCTGCTTGTTTCATGCATGTTCTCTTTCTCTTGTCTATGCTCCAATCGAAACCTCTCCCCACCGCTGCACAATCCAATTCCTATGGTAAGAGAAAACCTTAAATATATATGTACTCGAACTATTATTATTTTTTTTTTCTTCTCAAAAACGTATCAGACTGTCATTTTTTCCGGTCCAGAAGTCGGTATTGTATCTCCTTTTCCGGCGGCGTCCGGGTGGGTTCCGTCTAGATTAGATGATAAGATTTATGTGGCTGACATTTGTTATCTTAGATTCCATACTTTGAAATTATGATTGATATGATAAACTATTATTATATTAAAATATTTTTATATATTGTCATGGGTCAAGGTCTAATTTAAAGTGTATATAATATTGGGTTAAGAGATTTGAAAAAAGAAAAAAATTGCTATTGGGCTTGTATTTCGGCCCATCAAAACTTACCAGATCAAATCCGATAAATACCCGTTCGCCCGCCCGGCCCCAAAACCAGAACCACCCGCATAAGACCGGATCCGGGTCCCGTAGGCTTTAACTCATTCCGGCTTGACCCGACCGGGTCCAGATATTGGGCCACCGGGTCGGATCACCGCAACCGAATCAGTAGAGAGCTGAGTGGTCATGAGTTGGCCAGTAGGCCGAACCACCAGATCAGTAGCCTCATCAACGGAGCAGGATAAGAGGCTCTGTTGCAAACTGACCATGAAGGAGGAGGACCCCTTGGGCGACTCCGAAGCCGCCAGTTGATTGGTAGGTGATGGCGGTAGCGGCGGCGCAGAAGCAGTGATTAGGGTTCCCTCTAATGGATGGGGATCCACCCCATCACGCCGGAGTAGATACGTCGGGATCGCAGGAAGGGATGGGATGTAAGGATCCTCTCTGCATTAGGTAAGGGCATCGAAGGTGAGAGAACGTGCTCCCCAAGTTTTAGGGCAAGCGGCATTCCTCCCGCCTTTGACCACGAAAAGCCGTCGGAAGCAGTCCCCAAGCCATCCGAACCCCGGGGCCCTGATAGGACCGGTGCTAGAGGCGTCGCTAGGAGGGCGTCCTTGCTTCATTGGATGGCGAGCCGGTGACAACGAGGCGAGGTCGGGCGAGTAGGCAACCACCGCTATTGAAGACGACACAGGAAGAGAGAGTGAAGAGATCGGTGGTTCCGTGCCTCGTGGTTGATGCTTCCGTCGAACCTTGAACGACCACTCGATGGACGTGGTGGAAGGACGTCAGGCATGGGAGACCGTACTGGTGGGGGCGCTGCATCACCTTCCATTGGCGGCAGAGACACTGGGATGATCGGATCGGACAACACATACGGCGTAGGTAGGAGTTCCTCGAGGAGGATACTTAACGTACGTGTAAAAAGGACGTAGATGTGGAAGCACATGGTGCAAACCCTAGCAGAGCACGAGAGAGAATCGTTTAATTACATATCTAAATGTTAAGAATAGTAATTAAATTAATTTTTACTCATAAAAAGTAATAAAACTAATTTTATTAACATAATATTAATCATAGTAAATTGATACACTTCAAAATTCTAACATGAATTGCGTTTGCTTGTGTCATAAGATAACGTTAATCCTTCAAATCACGACCATAACGAACTAACACTCTTGTGTACACCTCTACAGATTATAGTTACATGAAATCAGTGAAAAATGCCACGGAGATGCCGCTGGTAGCCCTCTACGACTACATAGTCGTAGGGGGCGGCACGGCAGGGTGTCCCCTAGCCGCGACTCTATCGGCAAACTACTCCGTCTTAGTCCTCGAGAGGGGTGGTGTCCCTCTCGAACAACCTGATGTTCTGTCACAGGCCAATTTTCACCAGGTCCTTGCACAGGACGACAACGGCTCCACGCCGGCACAAAAGTTCACATCAGAAGACGGCGTCGAGAACTGGAGAGGAAGGATCCTGGGAGGGACAAGCATGATCAACAATGGATACTTCTCGAGGGCCGATCCGGAGTTCTACCCATTGTCGGGGATAAATTGGGAAATGGGCGTTGTTGAAGATTCGTATCGATGGGTGGAAGGGAGTGTTGCGTACTTTAATGATCTACAGGTGCCTTGGAACTCGGCGGCCAAGGAGGGATTGTTGCAAGCTGGTGTGACTCCTGATAATGGGTTCACGGTGGAGCATTTAATCGGAACTAAGGCTTCGGCTTCGACTTTCGATACCTTCTCCCGGAGGTTTGGGGCCGTGGAGCTTCTCAACAAGGCGAGGTTAGCAAATTTGCAGGTTGCTGTGCGAGCTACCGTGGAGAGGATCATCTTCCTTCGCACATCGTCAGGTACTTATCCAATGATTTATGGTTTAATACGGTTATGATTTTTTTAAGGGAAAACTACCAATACCTACCCAAAACCATGCCCATTTAACTGATGTTTACTCCGAAGTTTAAAGTTAACTGATGCATGCCCTGAAATTACAACTTGTAACTAAAAACCTCTTATGTTAGTTAAAATGACAAAAATACCCTCAGTGATTTTTCTAAATGATTTTTTAAAAATATAAATGAAGTGATTTTTAAATAAAAATGAAGTCATTTAATAAGTAATTATATATATATATATAACAAAAGTAATTTTAAATAATTTTTTTAACATAATTATTGAAGTGTAGTTGAGGGTATTTTCGTCATTTTAGCTGACGGAGGGGTTTTGAGTTGCATTTCGAAACTTAAGGGTATGCATCAGTTAACTTTAAACTTCAAGGTAAACATCAGTTAAATGTGCATGGTTTTGGATAGGTATTGATAGTTTTCCTTTTTTTTAAAACACAGAGGTCTTCACTTTATATACAATGTACACACCCGATAAAAGATCAATATACTATATACTTTTTGGGATATAAAACATCTTTTTCCACTGAAAAGTGAAGATAAAGCAGGAGTGTACATGAGTATCATCACATACTTAAAGGATTTTGTCCCAAAATAAACGGAACAATAACTATATACTTTTTGGATATAAAACATCCTTTTCCACTGAAAAGTGAAGATAAAACAAATGTGTATATGAGTATCATCACATATTCAAGAAATTTTGTCCCAAAATAAACGGAACTATAAGTCTCTAACTAAGGAGGAAAGAGAAGGCACACTTCAGATTTCTGTGGGGAGTTCTCTCTCCCTTCTCTCTTGTTTTTTCTCCGACCTTCCTCTTCCAAGCTTCTTCTTTCGGCGGTGGCTATGGTGGCTACGGCCACCAAGGCCACCGCTGGCTCTCTCCTCCACACCTGTTCTACTTACCCTTGCTTTTACCCGTTTCCTCCTCTTCTTTTCCTGCCATTCGGTTTGTCCTCCTTTCAGATCTATCTTTTCAGATCTAACCTCTCTTGCTCTGGGTGGTGGAGATCTGACCTAAACTGGTGTAGATCTAAGCTCGCATGTGGGTGTTGAGGTAAGGGATGAGGGTTTGGTGGGTATTCGTTGTCCCGGGTTGCCTTCGCCCTCGACAGTGGTTCTTCTTCCAGATCCGACCGTGGGAACTTCTTCCCCGTTGGGATCGTTGCGGATTTGGGCTTGAATCTTCTCATTTTGTGGTGGGGTAGGCGCGTGGCTCTCTCTGATGTGTCCAAAGGCTACTCGGAGTCCGGCTATCATTGTGTTCGTCTGCGGGAGTGGCTCTGCTAGTGATGCAGTGCCGGGGACGCTTCTCTCCGGCCAGGTTGTTCGGGCCCCCTTCTACCAGTTGCTTGGCTAGCTGGTGATTCGCGGTGCATCTGCTCTCTCTCGCTGTGGGACGCGTTTCACGGCTCCAGTTTTGATCGTGGTGAGTTGGAAGGATCTCGCCTTTCGTGGTGGCAGACGGTGTTGGCCTCTGCTCGGTCTCGTCGGTGCAGGTTTGGTAAGGTTTTTGGTGTCTCCCAGCTCGGTGGCTCCCTGATCTCTGCAGCTCTAAAACTCTGATTCTGGCCCGGTAGAAATACCGGATCCTCTAGTTGTGGCGTTGTTTCGGTGTAGGCCGGATGCTTGTGGAGGATCGGCCATGAGTTTAGTTGCAGATGGTTGGTGAGTCATCCGAGGCTTTCTTCCTTTTTCTTGTCTAGTTGGTTCTTACCTCCTCTTTTGGCTTTTACTTTCCTTCGATTTTGACTTCGTTTCATCTCGATCTGTGTTGGATCGAGCTCGTCGGTTCAAGACGCTGACCGCCGGCGATCTTATGGGTGTTGTTTACCCACTTCAGAAGTCAACTCCAAGGATTTTTTGGTCATTTGGGGATAGTGAGTTCTTCTCTGGCAAGGTTAGGGGTAGATTATTCTGGGATTGGCTTGGCCAGCAGATTGCCCTCGCCCCCTTTGTTCTTCTTGGTAGACTATTACTTTGTTGTTTTGGGGAGGGTGTCTGTTTTGTTTCACCTGGTTTTTCTTTCTCCCTATTTGGTTGTTGTTGTCCTTATCTTGGTTGTGTGTTGTACTGGGTTTGCATACCCCTTTCTTGGTTGGTTTGTTCCTTGTTGTATTGTTCATCTGGTGGTGTAGTGTTGTACTTGTTTTTGTGGTTCAGTTGTTTCTTGGTTGTTGCCTCTTGAAGAGGTTTGTTGTTTGAGGTTCCTCCGGGAATGCTCTCTGTTTGTAACACCTTCACCCTCAATCTTCATTTCAAAGATTGAGTTTTTAATATATGTCTTGCTGATAAAAAAAAAGTCTCTAACTTATTGACCTCCTATATATTATATAGGTGATAATCAAAGTGATGGACAGATGGGTTTTTTAGCGGAAGGGTCATCGGTGGATTAGATTTTAGGGTTTTTCCTTATAGTTTTAGTCTATCACTTGCCTGCCCGTATTCAAATGACATGGTCATCTACTATGATATCAAAGTTTGGTATTTCTTTGACCTGTGTCTCCACTGGCTAACGACCGACCTAAATTGCTCGACATACACGTTAACGGGTTGTTAGGACATATAGTTGTGGACCCTCTACAGTGGGAACTATTAGCAAGACGATTCAACAAAAAAAGAGTGTTAGTCGTTTCTCCTTCCTTAGGGTGACAATTTCGTCGCCCCTGCCTCTTGGCAAAATAGTTCCAACCGTCTCTCACTTTAATCAATGTGTTCGTGATACCTGTTAAAGCCCTATCCAACCCAAAAAATCGAACTGATGGGTGGAGGCATCAAGATGTATATCAATGGGTCAATTTATCCACACATGTGTGACTTACACTTCAACACTCCCCCTCACGTGTAGGACTGGACATCTACACGTGGGCCATCTGCATATGGGCCCGAGACCCCATGGTGGAGGTGATAAACGGGCCGTCGCCTGAACCAACTCTAATACCATGTTAAAGCCCTATCCAACCCAAAAACTCGAACTGATGGGTGGAGGCATCAAGATGTATATCAATGGATCAATTTATCCACACGCTTTCGATGTGAGATTCACACTTCAACAATACCTGATGATTTCTTCCAAGATTGTCCTGGTTGGAATGATTTCTATTAAAAGAGGGCTATTTCCAATCAAACCACCTCACATGAATAGACCCCACTTTAGATGCTCCTACAAAGCTTCTTGTCCAATGATTTTTTACTTAGACTAATCAATAATCTGAATTACATATCTTTGTCCTCAGGTTTAGCCGCCAGGGAAGTAACCTACAAGGACTCAACCGGAAGGTCTCACCGAGCTATTATCCACGACAAAGGCGAAATCATCATAAGTGCCGGTCACATAGGCAGCCCTCAACTCCTTCTCCTTAGTGGGATCGGCCCGAAACCCTACCTCTCCTCTCTCGGAATCCCAACCGTCTCCGACCATCCTTTTGTCGGAAAAGAAATCTACGACAATCCCTTCACCTTCGTCACCATTTCGTCACCCATACCCTTGAACACATCCTTGCTCCAAATTGTAGGAATCCTCCCAAACTACACCTTAATCCAAACCGGCTCCAAATCACCAAACTTAGGTGCATTACTCACCAAAGTGGCAAGACTCGCGTCGGTCGGGAACTACACGCTGGAGTCCCCGACCGACGTGAAGGTCCCTCCTAAGGTGCGCTACAACTACTTCACCGACCCGTCGGATGTTGCCCGGTGTGTCACAGGGGTGAGGAAGGTCGGGGAAGTGTTGGATACGCTTGCCTTCGATAAGTTCAAGTTCGTTGATAATGGGACCGGAGAAAGAGGGATTAGGTTTGTCCCGCCGGTCCCGCCGTTGAATGGGTCGGATGCAGATTTGGGGATGTTTTGTCGGAGTTTTATAAACACGACTTCTCATTATCATGGAGGGTGTCTTGTGGGAAAAGTGGTGGATGGGGATTTGAGAGTGAAGGGGATCGGTGCTCTGCGGGTTGTGGATGCGTCAGTCATCATCCAGGCGCCGGGGACGAATCCTCAAGCGACTATCATGATGTTGGGTCGCTACATCGGTCTTCGGATGTTAAAAGAGAGGATGGCCGCCCGGCGGCCGGATGATGCAAGTTGGTGTTACAGCGAAAAATAAGGGAATTTACTAGTAAGGAATAAATTGTAAGGGAAACACGTATGTGAATAAGGGTTTTATCCTTCAGGGACATTGTGTTATGTGTAGAGTCTAACGTTTTTATGTAAGATGTGTGTTGCTTAATTGTGTATTTTTTTTGGGTTAAATGTTGAAACTTACCCTTATGTATTGGTCACGAACATTATGCTACCCTGCTTTTCAAAATCACATTTGCGGTACCTTATCTATTGGTCACGCGATTCCGTTAGGAAAAATGGACGGTAAAATGCCGTTTTTCCATTTCGTTAGTCATATGACCTCAAGTGTCATATAATGTATGGTAAAATGACGTTTTTTCCCCTTAAGTATTTGACCTCTATATATTTTATAAGGAACAACAACGAGGGTGCAATGGTAATGTTCCTTATAAAATGTATTAAAGTAAAATAATTAAGGAAAAACGGCATTTTACCATCCATTATATGACACTTAAGGTCATATGACTAACGGAATGGAAAAAACGGTATTTTACCGTCTATTTTTCCTAACGGAATCTCGTGACCAATAGATAAGATATCGCAAATGTGATTTTGAAAAGGAGAGTAGCATAGTGTTCGTGAGTCGTGACCAATACATAAGGGTAAGTTTCAACATTTAACCCTCTTTTTTTTTCTGCTCAGCAAATTATTTTATTGAGTATCAATTTTTTTGAGACAAAAGAAGAGATAAAGAGTCCGATATCCAGCACTATCACAAAACAACAATAGAGCATTTCAATAAAATATGCTCAACTAAAACCGAGCACCCACAGCAGATGCCATCACTAGATCCAAGTTGCCAAAAAAAACTGAGACACTTCACAGCCACAAAACACCTCCCAAACCAGCAACCAACAACAGAAACCCAACAAAACAATAAAAAAGCCTACCATACCCAAAAAAGATAACTCCCTTATTACTATTAAAACTAGGACTAAGCCAAGGTCGTGTCTTACAGTCAGACGCCGTAGACAGCTTGGAGATGGTTAATCTTTTGGTGCTTTTATGGTCAGGCAAACTGGCTTTTTTTTTGTTCATTTGCTTGCTGTAACTGATTCTGGTTTTTTGTCTTCAGGAATCCACATTGGGTTCCTGTAATAATACTTATCAAAAGAAAAAAGACTAAGCCAAGGCTTCAAACACCACCACAAAGGACCAATAGTGTAAAAATCTGCAGCACTCTCCTCAGACTTGTTAATGCTTCACAAGGGGTTATTCAAGTTCTCATTAATTCAGGGGACAAGACAAAGGGAATGTCTCAACCTCTGAGGCCAGAAGACAGTTCAGAGCATCTTAATGACTCTTTGGAGCATTCAAGTGTACCTCCAGTTTCAATTGCACAGGCTCTGATCAAAGATACTTCTGATAATTCTATCCGTAATCTCTCTGATATTTGTTTTTGGTTGTTTTTCTTGTTTAGACGAAGTGTGTCTCGGTTCTCTTTCTAGTTTGAGGCTGTGCTTTGAATGTCAGTGCTCTTGTTTGTTCTGTTGGGTTTCTATAGTTAGAGCCCACTCTGTCCTCCCTTTATAGTATCTAAAAGGGGAGAGATTTATAATACTGTTTTGTTGATGAAAAAAACAATCATCTCCTTCACAAGCTGTGCCTCGTCCTATTCATCAAGCCATGAAGGTTGCAGGGTCAGTATCTCTCATCCTATAAGAGCATCCACAATGGGCCGGCTGGGAGCAAAAACGAGAAGAGAGAGTCCAAAAAGGAAGAGAGAGAAATTAATTTAAAATTGATGGCTGGGAGTGCTGGCTGTTAGCTCATCGCCAACCCTTATCGCTGGCGGGGAGCAAAAATATGAAGAAAAGGGTTATCATAAAGCCAACCAAAAAGGCTATCATTGTGGGGTGCTGGCTGAAAGCCAAAAAAAATCATTTTTTATTGTCCCTGTCAGCGTCATCGCGCCAACTACCGACGAGATGGTTGTGGATGCTCTAATAAAATAAAAAGTCCACTTAACCCTTAGCATTACACCATTGTCAAGCAAAAGTGTAACATTACCAACTACGCTTTCTCTCTTTAATGAATAACATGTTTTTTTATCATCTTAATTTTAAAGGTTAATGTCATCCGACTACTCTAAAAATACTTGTTTTTCACCTAAGTACTATAACCAAACTTTGGGACACATCAGTATCCTAACGAAACATTTTGTGTCAATTTAATACCCGCGTTAGTTTTTGTCTACCACTAACAGTAAAATTTTCAAACCCATGCCATTGAATTTCCAAAATTATTTTTATTTATTTATTTTATAAAAATTAGTTTTTAAATTTATAAAAAATCAATTTTTATTTTTAAAAATCAGATTTTATTTTATAAAAATCAAATTTTATTATTAAAAATCAGATTTCATTCTATCAATTAATTAGGGTTTAAAGAAATAAGGGGTACTTTGGGTATTTTAAAAAAAGTTGGGATCATGTGCCAGGCACATGACCATTTTCCATCCAAAATGGATGGAAAACTAACGACGGGTACTAAGTTGAAACAAAATGTTCCGTTAGGGTACTGATGTGTCACAAAATTTGGTTAGGGTACTCAGCAGAAAACCAAGTACTTTTAGGGTAGTCGGATGACATTAACCCTAACTTTAACGTTAACACAAATTTAATATGAATAGAGATAGGGGTGGGCAAAAAAAACCGAAACCGCTAAAACCAACCACCACCAACCGTAAGCCGCACCGGAAAACCCGAAACCGGAAAGTTAACGGTTGGTTGCGAGTTCTTGACGATCGAACCGAAAAGTTAACGGTTGGTTGTCGGTTCTTGAAACGCCAAACCATCGGTTAACCAACTAAACCGGTACTGTTTATCATATACATGTGTCTTCATAATAACCATTGATCTGATATAAATGAATGACCCATGAGCACTTTTTTGTGTCACACGGATTGCTAACATAGAACACGATGACTTATATGTAATTTGTCTTTTGTTTTGGAGAGTGTAGTAATATGTTTTTACTTGAAATGGAAATATGTTTATGGTTATTGGTATCTAAATTTGTACTTACATGTGGTAAAGTGGTTGGTTGGTTAAAACCACTAACCAACCGATCAGTGAACTGATTGGTTTCACTGTAAAAAATTGGTTATTGGGTTGAGACTGGTTCCAAAATATGTCAAACCGATAATATCAGGTTGTGTTCGTAAATAATTCCATTGGGTGGTTAAGCACCCAATGCCCACCCCTAAATAGAGATGCGTTAATTTTTATTTCCACTACGACAACAAATTATCCCCTCGAACATTAATGTTTATACAAATTCAATATGACTAGGGGATATATTTACCTTTAGGAAATTTATTGTTTGACCGAAAATTTAGTTTGATCGATAATAAATATTCATTACCGACAACTTTAGATATATCTCATTTCTTTACTGTTTTATAAATGAATATTCATTACAGACAAAACTTTAAATCCTCTAATCCTATACGTATACGCACGTGGATCAATACAACAACATACATACTCTTCCTATACAATTGTCAACTCTTACGAAATATGTTAATCAGATGTCTAAAGCTATAGCATTTTGATTTCGAGATTTTTCCTTAGGGGCCAGCCAACCAAACAAATGTGATATGCTAGACTTCCCCACACTCTACAATAAACTGAACCATTCATATTTTTGTTTTAGTGTTTATTTTAACTTTATACCGAGTCTAGGTTAGTTATGTGATTGCCTATAAAAGGCACATGTACTAGCATATCATATATCATTTGAATTTATCAGTGAAAAGTTTCAAATTTCATCATGGGTGTTGCTGCTTGGTTGATGCATGTTCTCTTTCTTTTATCTATGCTTCAATGGAAACCTCTCCCCACCGCTGCACAATCCAATGCCTATGGTAAGGGAAGACGTTAGACATTTTATTGAGGTTCCTTTCAGAAGAATGTTTTTCAGTGTATTCACTATATGTTTGTTGGGTTGTTGAAGTTTCTATCATATGAATATTATTTCTTGTATTTGTCAGTGGTTGGTTGTTTGGTTGTGGCTGAGATCTGTGCAGTCCACGTGGTTTTTTTGTTGGATCGAAAATAGTTTGGTCTTTAGAGTTTTTGGCTCCGCCTCTTCAGCTTTGGTGTCTTCCTTTTTTTTTCTTTCTTTGAAAATATTATGCTTCTATAATAGTGATTTACTGATAAACAAAATCACACTTGTACTGTCATTTTTAGGAACAATTTGTTTGGAATAACACCATTGCGGTCAATTTTTTAATAGAAACTAGTTGTCGTCTTCCTTATGGTGTCAAAAACCGATGAGCATCTTTTGCAAAAAAACATCTCCTCTTAAAGTGTAAATTGTAGATTTTTAGGACCATTAGATCATGTCGATCAACGACTCCCACCCCTTAGAGAGGGTATTAATAATAAAAATATATTAAATATTGTACACATTTATAATTGTTATTACTAGAATTTTATTTTAAAATCTGGATCATGAATTGTACATAATAAATTAATCTAATGTTCATATGGTTTGTCTTTTATGTTTACAGTTGATTATATACCTAATTATATTTGTTATCGTTTAGTTTTGTAGCACTTTACATAACCTCTTGCATACTTTCATTACTTTACATATAATACGTAGTTTTAGCATTTCATATTTTCTAAACCCTAAATTAAACAGATTTTACAGCTTAAACAAACAATACAACAAACCACTTGAAAATATAGAATAGTAAATTGATACACTTCATTATCAAAAAAAAAAAATTGATACACTTCAAAACTAACCGTTACTAATATGAATTGAGTTTACTTGTGTCATAAGATAACGTTAATCCTTGAGGGAAACCCTGGGTCCTAGCCCCCCTTGAGGTTTGATTTGACGATCTTAACTGGGCTTGACCTTTTCTTGCACTTCCCAACTACGCTTGATTTTTTTTTGCGAAAACTAACAATTTCCGTCTATTTTAACGGATTCCGTTAGGCTTTTGACACGTGTTGGTCACGTGCACAATAGCATTTTTTAACTGAATCGTCAAAATAGACTGAAAATGTTAGTTTGCGCAAAAAATAGAAAGGTCACAGTTGGGAAGTGCAAAGAAAGGTCAAGCTCAGTTAAGATCGCCAAAACAAACCTCAAAGGGGGTTAGGACTCATAGTTACCCCTTATTCCTTCAAATCACAACCATACCGAACTAACAATATTTCATACACCTCTACAGATTATAGTTACATGAAATCAGTGAAAAATGCCACGGACATGCCCTTGGTAGCCCTCTACGACTACATAGTCGTAGGGGGCGGTACGGCCGGGTGTCCCCTAGCCGCAACTCTATCAGCAAACTATTCCGTCTTAGTCCTCGAGAGGGGTGGTGTCCCTCTCGAGCAACCTGAAGTCTTGCAAGAGGCCAATTATTATCCTGTTCTTGCACAGGACGACAATGGCATCACCCCTGCACAGAAGTTCACGTCAGAAGACGGTGTCGAGAATTGGAGAGGAAGGATCCTAGGAGGGACGAGCATGATCAACAATGGATACTTCTCGAGGGCCGATCCGGAGTTCTACCCATTGTCGGGGATAAATTGGGAAATGGGCGTTGTTGAAGATTCATATCGATGGGTGGAAGAGAGTGTTGCGTACTTTAATGATCTACAGGCGCCTTGGAATACGGCGGCCAAGGAGGGATTATTGCAAGCTGGTGTGACTCCTGATAATGGGTTCACGGTGGAGCATTTGATCGGAACTAAGGCTTCGGCTTCTACTTTCAATACCTTGTCCCGGAGGTTTGGGGCCGTGGAGCTTCTCAACAAGGCGAGGTTAGGGAATTTGCAGGTTGCTGTGCGAGCTACCATGGAGAGGATCGTTTTCCGTAATACATCATCAGGTACTTATCCAATGATTTATGGTTTAATACGACTATTTCTCGTAAAAACGCATCAATCTTCACTTTCGATATAATGTACACACCTGATAAAAGATCAACACACTATATATTTTTTTAGAATATAAAACATCTTTTTCTACTGAAAAGTGAAGATAAAGCGGGTGTGTACATCAGTATCATTGCTTATTCAAGGGATTTTGTCCCAAAATAAACAGAAATAGAAGTATGTGACTTATTGACCTTCTATATATTATGTAAGTGATGAACAGGTGGGTTTTTGAGCGGAAGGGTTTTCATTGGATTAGATTTTGGGGGTTTTCATCTTTAGGGTTAATTACGCTCACCTATTCTGTACTATACACGTTTAATGGATAAATACCTCAAAATTATTTTGTAACGAATATATACCCTGAACTAACAGTTTGTAACAATATCCCCGCTTCCCTTCATTTTTCCATCCATTTTAGGATTAAATTTAGGTTTGGAGAGAGATTTAGGGTTGAAGTTGGTTTTAAGATTGTAACACTACGAGTAGTTTCAGAATTTCTGAAGAAATGAACAGTAAATGGACAAAAAAATGGATGATATAGGGGATGTTGTTACAACTATTAGTTCAGATTATGTATACATTATTTGGGGTAGGTATCTGTTAAACGTGTATAGTTCGGGGTTGGTTAATGTAATTAACCCTTTTCCTTATAGTTTTAATATATCAATTGTCTGCCCGTATTCAGATGCGATGATCGTCTACTATGATATTAAAGTTTGGTATTTCTTTTATCTGCATCTCCACTGGCTAACGACCCACCTAAACTGCTCGACATGCACGTTGACGGGATGTTAGGACATATAGATGTGGATCCTCTATAGTGGGGGCTATTAACAAGACGATTCAACAACAAAAATATGAGTTTTAGTCGGTTTTTTTTCTCGGGCTGAATTTCGTTGCCTCTGCCTCTTTGCAAAATAGTTCCAACCTATCGTGATACCTGACGATTTCTCATGAGATTGTCCTGGTTGAAACGATTTCTATTGGAAGACGGCTATTTTCAATCAAATCACCTCACATAAATAAACCTCACTGTAGATGTTCCTATGAAGATTCTTATCCAATGATTTTTACTATTTTTTACTTAGACTAATCAATAATCTGAGTTATGTATCTTCGTCCTCAGGTTTAGCCGCCAGAGGAGTGACCTACAAGGACTCAGCTGGAAGGTCTCACCGAGCCCTTATCCGCCGGAAAGGTGAAGTCATCATAAGCGCCGGTCACATAAGCAGCCCTCAGATCCTTCTCCTCAGCGGGATCGGCCCGAAACCCTACCTCTCCTCTCTCGGAATCCCAATCGTCTCCGACCATCCTTTCGTCGGAAAACAAGTCTACGACAATCCCTTCTCCTACGTCACCATTTTGTCACCCATACCCTTGAACACATCCTTGCTCCAAATTGTAGGAATTCTCCCAAACTACACCTTAATCCAAACCGGCTCCATAACACCAAACTTAGGTGTATTAGCCACCAAAGTGCTCAGACTCGCGTCGGTCGGGAACTACACGCTCGTGTCCCCGACCGACGTGAAAACCCCTCCTAAGGTGCGCTACAACTACTACTCCGACCCGTCGGATACCGCCCGGTGTGTCACAGGGGTGAAGAAGTCCTTGGAAGTGTTTGATACGCCTGCCTTCGATAAGTTCAAGTTCGTTGATAATGTGACCGGCGAAAGAGGGATTAGGTTCGCCTCGCCGGCCCCGCCGTTGAATGGATCGGATGCAGATGTGGGGATGTTTTGTAAAAGTTTTATACTATCGGCTTCGCATTACCATGGAGGGTGTCTTGTGGGGAAAGTGGTGGATGGGGATTTGAGAGTGAAGGGGATCGGTGCTCTGCGGGTTGTGGATGCGTCGGTCTTCATCGAGGCGCCGGGGACGAACCCTCAGGCGACTATCATGATGATGGGTCGCTACATCGGTCTCCGGATGTTAAAAGAGAGGATGGCCGCTTGACGGCCGGATGATGCAAGTTGGTGTTACAACGAAAAATAAGAAAATTTACTAGTAAGGAATAAATTGTTAGGGAAACACGTATGTGAATAAGAGTTTTATCCTTCAGGGACATTGTGTTGTGTTTAGAGTATGGTGTTTTTATGTAAGACGTGAATTTAAATAAGTTGTTGATATGACACCAAGAATGTTGCTTAATTGTGTATTTCTTTTTTCTGATCAGCAAATAATTTTATGAAGTATAAAATTTTTTTGAGACAACAGAAGAGATAAAGAGTCCGGTATCCAACACTCTCAAAAAAACAATAGAGCATTTCAGTAAAAGAAGTTCAACTATAACCGAGCACCCACAACAACAGATGTCATCACAGGACCCAAGTTGTCAATAAACTGAGACACTTCACAGCCACAAAACACCTCCCAAACCAAACAAACCAGCAAGCAATAAGCAAAACCCAACAAAACAATAAGGGAAAACTATTAATACCTACCCAAAACCATGCCCATTACCATTAAAACTAAGACTAAGCGCCAAGGCTTCAAGCACCAACACAAAGGACCAATAGTGTTAAGATATGCAACACTCTCCTCAGCTACAGAACACAAGAACAACCACCAGCCTCCCCTTAAGCTTCCTCCGAGTCATCATCTCGATCTTCAAAACTATCACCCGAATCAGCTTCAAACGATACAAAACAATTTATTTCAGCCTCATGGTTATCGAATTGGTCTATCACATCTTCTTCATCCGCTAGAGCCACCTAAAATAATCCCCGCCTTGCGTTGAGGAGAACCAATCCCTGAAAATTGTTTCTCAGCCAAAATGACTTTTCTTTTTGACCTCGTGGCATAGACAAAGGAGACTTGTGGTTCGTGGGTTCGCGAGTTGTCGACGCCTAATCACATGCCGCCACGTGACGATTCCAACGACAATGTTTTTTTAAAATCAAAATAATACAATTTAAATACAACAACACTATTTTTCCCCATCTATTTTTTCCATCGGCAATTCTAACATGACCTTCTTGAGCACATATGAGATCGTTTTGGAGCAACTTACCGTGATTTCGACGAGTGAGATGAGTTAATAAATTTGATGTACCAAAAGCATTGTAGTTTGATGTACTATTCGGAGAGTGATGAAATTTCAAGTTTAATTATCCATTTAGTTAATTAATTTTATTTATTAATTAGTTTTGAATTTTAGTTAATTTATTTATTAATTTATTTATTAATTAATTTATCATTTTTTCCAATTTTATTTAGTATTTAGTGGTTTAAATCTGATTTTAATAAATTTAATAAAATTATAATTAATTATCCAGTCAGCATCCACTTAACATTTCTACAAATCATGATCTTCTTGATGTGGTCCTCTCTTAATTTTAGGAATTCGCATTTGATTTATCCTACTCATCACATAAATCTCAAATCATGATCCCCTATATGTGATCCCCATTGATGTACATGCTTTGACTGTTCCCTTTCCCCCAAAACAAGCTCTCCAATATCTACCAAATACGGATCAGATTCGAGATCCCTTGCCTCTTCTAAGCTCCGGCGAGGATGATCTCTTGCGAACCCAAGCTGTGAACAGGCGAGCCCGGACCTGCAGCGACCCTCCAACCAGTTCCGACGAGAGTAAAACAAAGCCAGAAGCTGGTCGGCGGCGAGAGGAGTAGCCATGCTTTTGGAGGAACAACGATTTCTCCTACAGCCGGAGACGACAAGCGAACAGAAAGGAAACTTTGTCCGTAAGTACTAGATCCTTCCCCACAAGACGCCAACTGAGGAACAAAGACCACCTGACGCTGACCGAGGAGAACGGCGTCAGGTCATCACCGACGAGGTCGTTTAGCCGCAACAGCAAAAGCAGAGCAGGGATAAAGGCAGAGGAAAAGAAAAACGAAAGGAAAAAAGGGAAAGAAAAGGTAGAGAGTCGGGAGAGGCGTCCGCCGAAAACAACCACGACCGGAGCCAAGACCGTCTCCAGCGAGGACAAATGGGGGTGGCAACGGGCTAAGGTTTCGAGAGCGGGCTTTTGGAAGATCTCAGCCAAGCAAACACTTAAGCTGTTTATTAATCGAATTATGATTCCGATGAGTGAGCATACAATATTCTTTCCAATGAGATTCCACTCTCATCCTATAATAAAATAAAAGGTCCACTTAACCCTTAGCATTACACCATTGTAAAGCAAAAGTGTAACGTTACCGACTACACTTTCTCTCTTTATTTTTCTCTCTCATCTAACTTTAATGTTAACACAAATTTAAGTATGACTAAGAATGTGTTTACTGTTGGACAAAAGTGAGTTTAGACAAGTGGAAATGGTCAACTTGACGTTTAATTATATATAGGATCAGCTCACCCTAAAACTATGAAAAAATTAGTTTCGTGTTCTAGGAAGTGAGACATTTCCAACGAGATATTATGAGGTCTAAACGGACAAGAGGTGAATGAGAAATTAAAGCTCAAAGATCACCCGTTGAACTTAGTTTTTGTTGAGAAATTTGGAAATGGAAAATACATCATTCTTGTGATGTCCCATATTGAAAGATTACCAATGGAAAATACATCATTTTTGTGATGTCCCACATTGAAAGATTACCAAACTTTCATTGGGTTTATATAGTGTTGCCTTCTTAGTATGTTTGAATTGCTTGGATGAAAGGTTTTGTGTGGATCACGAATGCTGTAGCGGAATTGGGCCTGTAGCGTCAGCTTCGTTTTGCTTCGGCCCGCATTGAAATCTCCACAATTAATTTTCAATTTTAGAATATGCAAATTAAGGAAATCCGAAATTGATATCTTTTTCAGTTTTGGAAATTGATATGTAATAAGGAAATTTCAGAATTTATTCTTTCTGAAATTTATATTATTACCTAATTTGTTTTTTATTATTTCGAATTTTTTAATATCTAAGAAATTTATTTAATTTTCTAATATTATAATATTTCGAAATTAATAATTAATTACCGAAAAAACATATTTCCAATATTTGATATTTCCGGAAATTGTGTTTCCAAAAAAAAACTCGTTTCCAAAAACTCTCTCCCCTTTTCTTATATAAGCTATGTTCTAGTTCATTATTCGTAGTGGAAAAAATTAGACACGTATTAGAGACGAATTAGATACAAAATTTACCTACACAATTTCTCTCCTTCTCCAAGAACGGAGCAATTGATTTCTTTCTACTAGGTGTTACTTCTCATACACGGTTTCGAGTTCGTTTACGTTGTCGTTGTATCTTGGGAGACTTGCTCAGACGGGGCAATAAAAAGTCTTAAGGAAACTGGTTCGCAGGCCTCGACATACCAGTTCCCTCTTCGAGTATCGACTGAGGTTACTGTATCGATTACGTATCGAATTACATTATTGCTTTTACGTTATTGTTACTTATGTGATTGAACTGTTCATTAATAATATTGGATTCAGTTTTATCTGTTTATTATCGTTTATGGACTAACTCGTCTAACATTTGCTTCAATTACCCCTGCAACAAAAAGTTATCTTTTTAAACTTTAACGTTTATACAAATTTAATATGACTAGGGGAGATACATTTACTTCTAGGAAATTTATTGTTCGGCCGAAAATTTAATTTGGTCGATAATAAATGCTTCATTACCGACTACTTTAAATATATCTCATTTCTTTACTGTTTTATAAATGAACTTTCATTACCGACAAAACTCTAGATCCTCTGATCCTATACGTATATGCACGTGGATCAATACAACAACATACATACTCTTCCTATTCAATGGTCAGCTCCTACGAAGTATATTAATCAAATGTCTAAAGCTATTGAGTTTTGATTTCGAGATTTTTTCTTAGGGGCCAGCCAACCAAACAAATGTGATATGCTAGACTTCCCCACACTCTACAATAAAATGCACCATTCATATTTTTGCTTTAGTGTTTTTTTTAACTTTATACCAAGTCTAGGTTAATTATGTGATTGCCTATAAAAGGCACATGTACTAGCATATCATATATCATTTAAATTTATCAGTGAAAGATTTCGAGTTTCATCATGGGTGTTGCTGCTTGTTTCATGCATGTTATCTTTATCTTATCTATGCTTCAATGGATACCTCTCTCGACCGTTGCACAATCCAATGCCTACGGTAAGAGAAGACGTTACACATTTCATTGAGGTTCCTTTTAGTAGAATACTTTTTTAGTGGTTGGTTGATTTTGTGTTCGGTTTGTGGCTGAAATCTGTGCAGCCCACGTGGTTTTTCTGTTAGGTCGAAAATAGTTCGGTCTTTAGAGTTTTCGGGATCTGCCTCCTCGGCTTTGGTGTCTTCCTTTTTCTTTCTTTGAAAATATTGTGCCTTTATAATACTGTTCTACTGATATAAAAAAAAATCACATGTCTATTGTCATTTTAGGAACAATTTATTTGGAATAGCACTATTGCGGTCATTTTTTTTAATAAAAACTAGTTGTTGTCTTCCATATAATGTCAAAAACCGACGGGCGCCTTTTGCAAAAACATCTCCTCTTAAACGTAAATCATAGATTTTTAGGACCACTAGATCATGTCGATCAGCGGCTCCTACTCCTTAGAGGGTATTAATAATAAAAATATATTAAATATTGTACACATTTATAATTGTTATTACTAGAATTTTGTTTTAGAATCGGATCATGAATTATACATAGTAAATTAATCTAATGCTCATATGAATTGAGTTTACTAATATTAAATATTGTATCAAAACTAACCGTTACTAATATGAATTGAGTTTACTTGTGTCAAAAGATAACGTTAATCCTTCAAATCACAACCATAACGAACTAACACTCTTTCATGCACCTCTACAGATTATAGTTACATGAAATCAGTGAAAAATGCCACCAACATGCCCCTGGTAGCCCTCTACGACTACATAGTCGTAGGGGGCGGCACGGCCGGGTGTCCCCTAGCCGCAACCCTATCGGAAAACTACTCCGTCTTAGTCCTCGAGAGGGGCGGCGTCCCTCTCGAGCAGCCTGAAGTCTTGTCAGAGGCCAATTATTATCAGGTCCTTGCACAGGACGATAACGGCATTACGCCTGCACAAAAGTTCACGTCAGAAGACGGTGTCGAAAATTGGAGAGGAAGGATCCTGGGAGGGACGAGCATGATCAACGCTGGATACTTCTCTAGGGCCGATCCGGAGTTCTACCCATTGTCGGGGATAAATTGGGAAATGGGCGTTGTTGAAGATTCGTATCGATGGGTGGAAGAGAGTGTTGCGTACTTTAATGATCTACAGGCGCCTTGGAATACGGCGGCCAAGGAGGGGTTATTGCAAGCTGGTGTGACTCCTGATAATGGGTTCACGGTGGAGCATTTGATCGGAACTAAGGCTTCGGCTTCTACTTTCAATACCTTATCCCGGAGGTTTGGAGCCGTGGAGCTTCTCAACAAGGCGAGGTTAGGGAATTTGCAGGTTGCTGTGCGAGCTACCGTGGAGAGGATCGTTTTTCGTAACACATCATCAGGTACTTATCCAATAATGATTTATGGTTTAATACGACTATTTCTCTGAAATACGCATCAATCTTCACTTTCGATAGAATGTACACACCTGATAAAAGATCTATACACTATATATTTTTTTAGAATATAAAACAGCTTTTTCTACTAAAAAGTGAAGATAAAGCGGGTGTGTCTTTGTCCCAAAATAAACAGGACTGTAAGTTTGTGACTTACTGACCTTCTATATATTATGTAAGTGATGAACAGGTGGGTTTTTGAGCGGAAGGGTTATCATTGGATTAGATTTTGAGGTTTTTCCTTATAGTTTTAATCTATCAATTGTCTGTCCGTATTCAGATGCGATGATCATCTACTATGATATCAAAGTTTGGTATTTCTTTGATCTGCATCTCAACTGGCTAACGACTCGCCTAAATTGCTCGACATGCACGTTTAATTTGTTTGTGATACCTGATGATTTCTCTCGAGATTTTCCTGGTTGGAACGATTTCTATTGGAAGAGGGCTATTTCCAATCAAATCACCTCGAAGCTTCTTCTCCAATGATTTTTACTTAGACTAATCAGTAATCCGAATTACATATCTTTGTCCTCAGGTTTATCCGCCAGGGAAATAACCTACAAGGACTCAGCCGGAAGGTCTCACCGAGCTATTATCCGCGACAAAGGCGAAATCATCATAAGCGCTGGTCATATAGGCAGCCCTCAGCTCCTTCTCCTCAGCGGGATCGGCCCGAAACCCTACCTCTCCTCTCTCGGAATCACAACCGTCTCCGACCATCCTTTTGTCGGAAAACAAATCTACGACAATCCCTTCTCCTACGTCACCATTTCGTCACCCATACCCTTGAACACATCCTTGGTCCAAGTGGTAGGAATCCTCCCAAACTACTCCTACATCCAAACTGGCTCAAGATCACCAAACTTAGGTGTATTCGCCACCAAAGTGGCCAGACTCGCGTCGGTCGGGAACTACACGCTCGTGTCCCCGACCGACGTGAAAGTCCCTCCTAAGGTGCGCTACAACTACTTCTCCGACCCGTCGGATACCGCCCGGTGTGTCACAGGGGTGAGGAAGACCGGGGAAGTGTTGGATACGCCTGCCTTCGAAAAGTTCAAGTTCGTTGATAATGAGACCGGCGAAAGAGGGATTAGGTTCGTCCCACCGGTCCCGCCGTTGAATGGATCGGATGCAGACGTGGGGCTGTTTTGTCGGAGTTCTATACAATCGACTTCGCATTACCATGGGGGATGTCTTGTGGGAAAAGTGGTGGATGGGGATTTGAGAGTGAAGGGGATCGGTGCTCTACGGGTTGTGGATACGTCGGTCTTCATCGAGGCGCCGGGGACGAACCCTCAGGCGACTATCATGATGATGGGTCGCTACATTGGTCTCCGGATGTTAAAAGAGAGGATGGTCGCCTAACGACCGGATGCTGTTAAGTTGGGCGTGTAATGTTGGTGTTACAACGAAAAATAAGGGAATTTATTAGTAAGAAATAAATTTTAAGGGAAACGCCTGGTGCGAATATAGGTTTTATATGTCAAGGGCATTGTGTTGTGTTTAGAATCTATCGTTTTTATATAAGACGTGGATTTAAATAAGTTGTTGATATGACACCAAGAACATCGCTTAATTTTGTAATAGAATAATAGATATTGAACTCTGGGATGTGTTGTGGTTTATGTTTAGGTTTATTTTCTTATATCAAAATTTACCGTTTATAAGTATTATGGTGAATAATTTATTATGTAAATGATATCCACAATAAATTTTGAAAGTGTTCGATAGATAATCGAATAAGAGGCTTGACATATCTGTCTTTACTCAACAGTGTGAAGTATTGAAAATCGCATAATAATAGTTTTATATTAAATTTAAATAAATGAGAAAAATTCATTAAAGAAAAATCTGTTGTAATATGTTTGGTCAGAATACTCGACTATCACTGGGGACCATAGAAATGACATAAGAATATCCATCTAAAGTTTATAAACTTGTATTAATTATGTAATTAACTAAACTTTTCAGTTTGTTGAAATCTGAAGTGTGCCGTGTGAGAGCATACAAATGAAATGAGTCATCCTCATATGGATCCAAAGAATTACAAATTTAACATTTATTTCCCCTCTATAATACCATGCAGTTTCATTATTTCGTTCCAATCATTATTTACTAGTTAACGATGGGCTTGTCGGTGTTATGTTTTGAGTTAATAAATGAGATATGAGAGTAAACTAAATATATAGTATGATACATACATAGAGTTGGTTTGGAGGACGTCCCTCATCTTTGTCCTTCAGTTCAAAAACTTGGATTATAAAACAAAAAACTTAATGATAAAAAGAAGAAGTTAGAAAGTGGAAACACAAGTGGGAGGAGTTTTAATATTTACATTACTCGCATCTATTTTTTTTTTATCATCAATTTTTTTTTAATAATCCAATAGTTACAAAGTGTAACTGAAGGACAAGGGCATAGCCCTCAGTACAAACCGGAACCAACACCCCACAAGGGGGAACAAACAAACAACACAGGTCTAATACCCTAAATTGTCTACCATAAAGTACAACCAAGAAACGAGTCAACTAAACAACAAACAGTAGAACTAACTAAACACAACAACCGGCCTCTGGCCCAAAATACAAAAATGAACAGAACAAACAACAATGAAACCCCGGGCCCAACAAAG
Organism: Erodium maritimum; assembly: GCA_963921825.1. Lineage (NCBI taxonomy): Eukaryota > Viridiplantae > Streptophyta > Magnoliopsida > Geraniales > Geraniaceae > Erodium > Erodium maritimum. The sequence continues at coordinate 3,087,186 of OY997590.1, read as the reverse complement.
CCAGCTACCCACGACGTGATGTCAGCAGCCGTCGAAGAAACCAGTCCACCCTCGAGCCGCGCACCCACCTCGAAAAAGCAAACTCGAGCCGCACACCGGACAGGAGACATCCGAACCAGATCTCGAGCCCAACGCCACCCGAGTGCTTCGCCAGATCGATCAGAAAACTTCATCTCGGAATTGAAGCACACATCCGAGCAAACACTGTCGGAAAACTGAACCACCACCGGTCCAAACTAACACAGACGGAGAAGAAGAGAACCAAAAACCCAGAGAAACACCCGAAGACGCGCCCGATCAAACCACGCTATTCGAGCACCACTACTCCAATCCACCCACCCAATACCCAACCCTAAGAAAGGTCGGGAAAACCTAGCAAAGCCCAAACAACTCTAGATCCCCTCCTCCAATCTCAAATCGATAAACTTCCAGAAGCCGTTAGGCAGTAATCCTCACGGTGGCCAACACCAACCGTGAGGCCCCATCCATGCGAAGGTTGGGGAAAAGAAGAAACCGATGTAAGATAAGGAAGAGAGGCCCTGAAAGGGGAGAAGGCCGGTTTAGTCGTCAAATCCGCTTCTCTCAGATCTCGGTATCCGAGAACCCACCGGTGGCCTGCACCACACGGTGACCACGAAGGGAGAGGCCTCTACGAAGCAGCGGAGAGACAGGGAGGAGAAAGGAAGTAGACGGCCCAAAAAAACCCACTAACGCCGGACCAGAACTGAGCTCAGCACGAAATGCCAAGTAAAACCCCACCCGCAGCTCTGACTTCTCCAAAACCAAGGCCAACAAGCCAAAAACCCCTCGCCGGAGCACCAACCTCCGACGAGGCCCGGGAAACCCGAGGAACAGAAGAAGAAAATCAGAGGAACAGAAGTAGTTAACTCACCACGACGAAGTTCGGAGCCCAGGTGAAGGCGAGTAGCAGAACGGAAGACAAGTTCAAGCCAGACACCTTCAACCACACCAAGAGCGGCGGAGAAGAACACCACCATGCCGGAGAAGAGAGGCTCAGGGACAAAGTTCCCCGATTCCCCCACCACCATCAGATCTGACCTAGAAACCAGAACTAGCCCAAGTTCTCTTCCCCTGTGTCAAAACCGACACCAAACCACCATTCCCCGCCATAGATTCGGAGAAAAAGGGGGAAGAAAGGGCAACCTCTAGAACCTAGTCATCAGATCTGAGTTGTGAGGGTGTCGGAGTGGAAAAAGTAAAGGGAAAAAGCAAGAACAGGGAGAAAGAAAGAAGGTGTGGCCACCGGTGACAGTCGGCAACCGAAGTTGCAGAGTCATCGGCGACTGGAAGAGGAAGAGCAAGGGTCGAGTTGTAGAGAGAGGCGAGAGGAAAGGAAACTAGAGGAGGACATGAAGCGTTATTACTCGCATCTATCGTGTTCAATCAAAACACTATGTCCTAAGGGGTGTTACAATCGAGGTAGTAGAGATGGCAAAACACATCGATCCAACATATATGGTATTGTATATTTAGAGTAAGTGCGGTCGTGGGGGAGAGGAGACCGCAATTGCGGGAGGAAAGCCAACCAAGAGCGAAGTCAAGTCGACATAGTGAAAAAGGTCGTCTCTAATTCCAGGGTGGACCCTCAGGAGGTCACATAAATAACAAAAGATTGTTGTTTTAAACCGTTTGTAATTTGGAAAACCCTAGGGTGAGAAGATTCAACTAAAGAAGTCAGTCACTAGTGATTACAACGGTGACCATATCATCTAGATTGCGATGGACATGTACTCACAAACAAACAAAATCCGGTGTTTGGGTTTCGTAATTGGTGGTATCTACTGAAGGACAATCCACATTCCACGTAGAAATGGACGAGATTGGATTAAACTAATACATATAGCTCGTCCCTACCACTGTTCAAGGCCACTATCATACGGATATCGTTGTTGAGGAATCACCACCAAATTAATCAATCTCATTTGGAATCCAATTTTAGGAATCGTTTGAACATTTTGTTAATAAATTTGAAACATGTATGTATTGGCATTAAAATCTTCCAAATCAATTTTTGCAAATATTATTGATAAATTATGCGCTTTTTTTAATTATCATAGGTGAACTATTTTTGTTACTTTTTTCAATAAATGACACTCCTATTTATTCATCTATACATTTAATAATGGGGTTAATGTTTTAAAGTACACCAAGGAAAAAAGTCCTAGAGAGTATGTGGTCGCTCTCTCCTCCCTCTTTGTAGGGCTCTGTTCGTGTCGTTTGCGGTCTCTTTATCGGACCTCGTCCGTCACCTCCACTAATGTCGCACTCCACTCCAACCTCTTTGTTGTCCTCACCGGTCCCTGTGGGTCAACCTTGTCGGCAACATCAACGACCGTTTCGCCAATGGCAACACTACTTCCTCCTCCGTCAACCCATCTCCCTCCCCGATGCAACAATCGTCGTCCAACAATGGTCTGCCCGGTCCAACGGAGGCCCGGTCCAACGGATCACCCAATTCCAGCGCGTTTCTGTTGTTCCGGCCACGCCTCCTTGTTCCATGATCGTGGACATCGGAGTTCGCTTGCGGCTTGGTGGTGACTCCGTATGGAGTTCTTGGTGAGGTCGGTGTATTGCTACCTCCGTTTCCTGGGAGGCGTGCTCAGCGGATTACTTGGTGTTCGTGGCCCTCTCTGTTAAGGTGGGATACCTGTGGAGCAGCTCGGTTGGGTGGTGGACTTTCAATGCTGAGTTGGTTATGATCTCCGTTTTTGGTGTTGGCCATCGGGGTAGCATCTCGTTCATGTCACTAGCGGGATCTTGTTTCAGTTCTGATCGTGGGATGCGTTTCTCCATCCTCATGGGTGTTGACTGTATTGGATCTAAACCAGTTGCGTTCATTGGCTCGATTTTGTGTTTGGTTCGTCACTTCTCTTCGCTCTTGACCGGTCGTCGTTCGCTTCAGATCTGGTCGTGGAACGCGTTTCTTCATTCCTCCGGGTGTTAATCGTCGTGGATCTGGTTGTTCGTCGTGTTGATGGGTATCCTGCTTGTAGTTTTGTCGTTGAGTCGGGTGGTTCTTGTGTTATTCTTCGGACCCGTTCGAGGTGGCTTGTATCATATCTACCTTGGGGAGCGTTTCTTATCTTGTATTCGTTGTGCATCTGGTCCGGTCTTTCGTCGCCGCGGATGGTAAGGTTCTTGTCTCACCTTATGCTTCATCTGTAGCTTGTTGGAAATATGCTCATCTCTAGATTTAGACTTGTTACGCTTTCCTTTGAATCCCTACCCTTTGATGGGGGGGGGGGGGGGGGGGGGGGGGGGTCAATCTATTAGGTGTTGGCTTTTAACGAGTTGTACTGATTTTCGGCGTCAATCGAGGAGTCATGCTTCTTTGGGCTTTGATTTTCGTTGATTATTCATCGGACTATCTTTGTCGATAAGCGATGTTGGTCGTCGGCGTGTCGGTGCCCTATTGTTCTCTAAGTTTGGGTGTCGATGAGATACATTATTCTCCTCAAGCTCGGGTAAGGTTATGCGTGTTTTCAGTGGTGGACGGCCAGCTTAATTTAGCTTCATGGATGACAAATCTGGGTATTATACCTCTTTTTCTTTATGCTTCATGGTTGCTAAATTCGGGTTCTAGACTCATTTTTTTTAGTCGTTTTGTCTTGTGCTTATATGATTGTCATATTAGATTTTGAGATCGTTGTCCTCTGTTGTTGGGTTTGTCATGAGGCTGAGTTGTCATGTCAGCGCTCGAGTCTGTTGTTAGTTTCATCTTCATGTATGTAGCCAGACCATCTTTATATACTACTTTTTGTTCCTCTGTTTTGCTGATAAAAAATATTGGACAGAAATTGATGTAACAGGAGGTTTACGAGTAATCTCTTAGAACATCTTTAGTCTTTAACAAGATTATTAGTTGAAAGAAGGATCTTCTATATTAAAATAATCTTATCAGCCAGCTGAAAAAATAATGTACAATTACAAGACTGAAAGAGATGGACTAAAAGGAAAAAGTAAGCTATTTTCCTCCCTTTTTGTATCAGTCGACGGATAATTTTAACGATTAGCTTACCGTCGACAAAAGTCATCGCAGCTGATAATTATATTTTAATTTTTTTTTCTCTCTTCTACTTTTTGTATCAACCAACCAACCCATGATGGAAGATACTCTGAATAAAGAGATTCGATACAAAATTAACAAAACCAGTGATTTTTTGCATTTATGAGGAATGTGAATGTGTTTATGATACGACAACACTTTTACACTGACTTAGGCAAAGAGTTATTAACATTGTATTTATATTAAGCCAATACCTTGAGGAAAGTATAACAGAATCCGTTGTAGTCTAGTTGGTTAGGATACTCGGCTCTCACCCGAGAGACCCGGGTTCAAGTCCCGGCAACGGAACTTTTTTGTCATTTTTTCTTCTCCTAATTGCTTACTCCCACAATCATAAAATAAACAGCTACAAATAGATAGATACATTAATCATTTCTCTTAAATATGTTGACAACATTTATACACAAACCTCACAGTTATGAGTTAACTAACAGAGAATCCTCCAAAGAGAGGTCTTACATAATTACATACAACCAAACACTCAAGTTCCCATTTTCATTTCTTCTACTCGGTCACCACACTCCTTCAGGACTCTTTGGTTGCTTGAAGTTCCTACCTCCTGCACTTTTTACTTCTAACCTTTATATCACATTTATTTTTATTTACTCTCATTATCTCCGCCGGCGTTTTGAGTCAACCTGATACAGCATACTAACGTTAGTATAAAGTTGTGGTGAGATGCTAAAATGGATTAGCAATAGTTATTAAGCTTATTGGTTTAATTTGACCATCGGGTAATCAATCAACTGAACGATGCAGCTGGTGGGTTTGTGCCGATAAATATTTCTAAGGAGTGATGGTATTTGAATGAAGAAATCGATTACAAATTTAAAAGTCGGAATATACCTTTGTATCTGACTGTCTCGAAGAAGTAAGGGAGTTTTGCAACTTTTTTTGACTTTCAGAAGAACAACTTTCACAAAAGAAGTTGTTGAGTCTTTTTGCTTCCTCCGGAGTCATGTCTATACAAGCTGGATGAAACCTGAATCAAAAACAGCATTAGCTTGTGATTTTACATTGGTAGAAAATCTTAAATCACAATATGCCATATATATGCCCTTTAAATTATTCACGTGACACGCAGTAACTGTTTCATAACAAAACCAACGAAAATAAACACAAAGTTCGTGACATGAGCTCCATTGCACCTTACTCGGATTAAGCAAAATAACCCTGAGAGTGATGATCCTATCAAGGAGGATAATGAGACAGATAACACTTACCTTACATTTCATGCACACATCAAAAATGCAAAACAGTAAAAGAAGGTAACTCCAAATAATGCATCCCCTTTCGACCATTATTAAGGAATTCATGCTGCGTTTTTTTACAAAAACACACATGTACCTTTCATTTATAATCAATAAATAGCGACTTTCGTTAAACTTTACAGCTTTCGTCAGCTTTTGCAAAAGTAAACAATCACCCGAATAAGTACCAAAGACTTCAGTATATATAGACCTATTAACATGCGATAAAAATCTTCCCAACTGATTTTCGATGATTAACCATTGGTGTATTAATTAATATATATTTTTGTCCAGTTTCTTCCCACAACACCATACATAGGTCTATAGGTTCTGTTTTTTTTAATGCGAAAAGAGAGGAGTCTGTCAGACAACAGCACAACCATCCCCAGCCGGGGCAAAGTCCGGCCAGAAACAATTGTGATCGTTTGGTCCTGATTCGTCAACCAGCCTTCGGTTCCTGTCTCGTTAGAGATCAAGGATTGAGAGGTACGAGCCTATAGAACAGATCTTGTTTAAGTAAGGAGGTCTATAGGTTCTTATTTCTTAGACGATACTATAGCAATACGATTCATACTAATCACATAACAAATTTCATCAATAATTTGCCCCCTATATTGATACTACTTATAAAATCACAGCATTTGGTCTTTGCAATACTTGTAAAAACAATTATATGGAAGATATACGTATAAATGGAAGAAGACTAGAAGAGAGAAATATAAGCCACTAGGGTACTCCAAAAGGCATAACTAACTAATCATGAATGTAAATTGTGTAGAAATTTCATGGTGAAACAAATCAAAGTAAATCCAAAAGGTATAAGAGCATCTCCAATGAGATTAGTCCACTGGAGATGATTAGCCCAGACGAATCCGGCCAATTCGTCTATCCCCCCTCAACACGGGAGGCAAATCCAGACGAATAGCCACGTGTTGCGTGGCAAGAGGTCACAAGTGGGCGAATTGAGTTCGCCGCCGAATTAAGCGAGGTGATGAATCCTTCGCGCCAAGGTGGAAGGTTCGCCAAAGAACACTTTTTCATTAAATTTTCCCCCAATTCGCCATGCGTGCAAGGGATCTCAAGGAAGTCCATAGTCTCAATACTATGCTTGCAAGTAAGTTTCAGGCAAACAATGATATGGAGCTAGTCACACCACAAAACTGTAATTGGTATAACGATTTACAAGAAATTCTACTTACCAATCGGTGCAGCCTTCACACTGAACCATCAGGTCATCAGGGTTGTACGGCATCTCACATTTGCAATATCTGCAACATTCAGCCAAAAACATAAACCAGAAAAGTCCAAAAGAACTGAATTACAAGATATTGGAATCAGCTAACTTGAAGATAGCTAAATTGCCGTTTCAAGATAGAACAAAAATTGCAATTCCCATCTTTAGCTAGTTGCCTCCAGTAAACATTTAGGTATAATCAAACAGAATCGGCCCAACTCAATGCCACCATAAATCTAAAATGAAGGTATAATTTCTTATTTCTAGATATAATAAAAAAAAATACCCAGAAATGATCCAAATTTTGAACACTATTCAAAATGATCCAAATTTACCACTAAACTAACATCATCAATACAAAAGAACAACAACATCATTTTCAACTTTGGTCGGAGTAAAGGGTCGTCAACAAGAGCGTTCTAGTGCGTTGTAGATTCTTTTCCAAGACTTATATCATTTGATGCCATGAGAATCGCTAGAAACATGTGAAGCGTATGGCTAACCCAGAAGAACTAAAGCTGCAATTCAACTAATTTTCACATTAGATCATTCCAATCAAGACACTACCCTAAACTATCGTCATCAAATTTGGAAGAACTAGAGCTACAATTCAACTAATTTTCACACTAGATCATTCCCAATCAAGACACTATCTCCAAATTACCCAATTTCACCACTAAACTAACATGATCAATATACAAGAACAACAAAACCATTTTCAATTTTGGAAGAACTAAACCATCAATTCAACGAATCTTCACCCTAAATCACTGCAATCAAAGAGTAAAATCAAAAGCACAACCAAACCAATTAATCAACATACACGGACACTCTATCTGGATTGAAGGCTCCGGTAGTCGAATTGTACTCGAAACGACAGAAGAAATCATCGTTCCCTACCGCATCCAGCTTCGTGTAGCTCTTGAAACTGTGCACCGTACACTTGCCCTCGATCGTGTCCGCGCTCTGCTCGTCGCAGTGATCGGAGAGGAACACCTCGTTGGAGCCGTGAAACTGCCTCCGGCCGCCGATCGACTCCTCCGGCCGGTAGTACCACCGTACCCGGACCCGCACGTTCCCGCCGCGCGAGTCCGCCTCGATTCCCTCGATCTTCGCCACGTACGACGGCTTCGACGGCTCCGACGGCCGCATCAGAACGGAGTCCCCGACTGCACGGCGCAGGTTAGCAAACAAGGCGCAGTTTAAATAGCAACGAAAACTTAGCTCTTCCTCACCTCGAATTGTTTTGTTGATGTGCTTGACGGTGTAGGAGTCTAGGGCTTTTCTCGGAGCTTTGGTCTTGGCCATGTCACCGGTGACGGAAGTGACTGTGTTGACGGCGACGGAGATGGGCTTGACGGCGGCGAGCTCAACGGCATGCACAGTGAGATCAGAGAGGTTGCGAGAGAGGGACAAGAGAAAGACGAAGAGGCTCTCGTGTGATTTTCATTTTCGGTTTTTTTGAAAAAGATAATGGGTCGGATCCTGTGCGTGATGCGTATAGTAAGTGCCGAGTGCCGGCGTGATAATCTCCGTTGGTTACGTAGAATGTGGCTGGGCGGATGGTAAATAAACGGGGAATGAGGGTGAGTTTGTTGGTGAGAGAAGTGGTGTTGGAGGGGAGTCCACGTCAGTATAGGATAAAGAGTGGGGTCTATGGTAGAGTTTAATGGTGTTGGAATGTTTTGTCTAGAAGATTCTGGAACATAACTGGAAGTGGCCCATGAAATTGCCCCTAAACTATGGAGTTTTACATTACATATTTTTAATCCGTTAGTTATCCTGTTTTTTTTTTTTGAAAATAACAGGTGTAATAGTATTATAAAATAAGAGCGTTTGGGAGGTACACAGATGTACCCCACCTACAAAAGTAAATCTAACTAGCAAACAGAAAGGAAAAACAAAACAGTAAATTCGGCTCAGGTAATCTGGAGCGGACGAAGGGGTTATCTGCGGTAGCGTCCAGAGACATCGATACAGCATGCTTCTTCCAAATGAGACTAGGCGAGCCAACCAAGTTGAATTGAATACTGGTGGACCTACATCTCCCCCGGTGTGTCAGCGTGCGTCGTCCTCCCTGGACTGATAATGGTAGGGCTCCTGAACGCGGGTGTGCTGACTCCGGACTGGCAGGGAAGACAAGTATCAACTGATGATGGTGCCAACGCCATCCATCCGTCGGGAAGGGATCAAAGTTGACCCACCCCTCCCCGGGCCACCTCGGACTCATTCCTGCAGGCGGGGATGCTTGAAGCCCCCCGCCGCTGCTGCCTATGATTCCCCATCTGACGCTGTCGAGTCCTCTAACTCGAGCTGATCCTCCTCCTTGTCTAGGCGTTTCTTCCCAGATAGCGTCGGACTCATCTCCTTCTGCACCCATTCAGACGAAATGGCATCTGACCCCGTCTCATGGGTCTCATCCTGCTCCCTCCGGGAGCCATATCGCGGGGACGGTGTACAGGGGCCCCCCGGCCGCCCTTATTCCTTGTCTCCACATAGCTCCAATTCGTTCCAGGTATCGCCTTCCCATGCTTAGCCTTCACTAGGGCCGACCTCGGGTCCCCCGGGGCTCGCAGCGAGTGACCACTGGTCCCACCCGCCACCGGGCACGACGGGAACAGATGTCCCGCACAGCTACATCCATATCAGTGATCCGGTAAATGTTCATAAGAAACATGGAGTAGCGTTCGTACCTGCGACTCCGACAGTCGGAACCAAACTTGGCTCTACAGTGGAAGTCGGATATCTGCTCGGATTCGGATCCGCATAAAGTCTCCCCAGCATCGCCCCGACCCGTCCACATCCACTGCCTAACAGGTACCCAGGGCACTCCCGATCCAGAATCCCACCTCTCTGTTCCAGGCCCCCACCGGTAAGTTGGAGACCCTGGCCCATACCGAAAAATGGTGGAAACTCAACTCGCTCACCTGCATGTGAGCCCGCAGGTCTGTAAAGAGTACCAGGGGTTCCCAAAACGCCCATGGTTCCCCAGCCAAGACCCGCGCCGTGCGGAAGAAAAATCCAACCAGATCCCCTTCTAGGGGTCGAGCTTCTACCTTCATCCCCCACAAGTCTTCCAGCCTGTCCACCAGGGATTTTCAGAAGAATCGCTTCGATGTCAGAACCTTAGCTGCGAGTGCAAACTGAAACTTCCCTCCTGCCTTAGCGATATCCCCAGTTGGGAGGACTACTTCCTTAATACAGAGCGAGGAAAGTCGCGTACCCAACTCCGGCATCCCCCCCATACTCCCATCAGCCTCCCCGGGACATACCTCACGATCACCCGGATACGACCGGTCGTCCGGTCGACTGGCTTGGGCCCTCGTTTCCAGCCCCGCCCCTCCAGCCCCAGCCCGTCCCGATCCATATCGGGCCGCCCACCTTTCCACATCGCCCGGCCCAGATGGCCCGTTTCTACCGCCCCGACACGCTCGAGGGATCCAGTTATCCTGACCCAAGCCTGCACGACGCGCATCTCCCATGAACGACCCCCCTCGGCCCAGCCCAACTTGCTGCTCCATGCCCGGCCCCATCTCGTTATGGTTGTCCCCTACCTCGATCACCGTCTTTCCCTTCCGCCGCTGGCGCTCCTGCGCCTCCGGAGACTCCGTCTGCGTCTCCTCCGACCCCGACGGAGTCCGAGCCGGCACCCGGCCCTCTATCCCATCAGCATGTAGCACGCCCGCCGGCCGGAAGTGCGAGCCCCGGCGAGCCCTAGTGCGCAGGCCCCTCGTCGGGCCCCTACGCGACACCAGCTCCGCCACAGCACGACTCTCCCCTTCACGATTCACCTCGCCCGAGCCCCGGACCGAAGAGAAAACCAGGTCCTGCAGCGGTGCAACTCTCATCCGCGACAGCACCGGCGTGGTCCCGGCATCTCCGGCGCCGGTCTCCTCTCCATCGCCCGACGACACCGGGATCACCTGCACCGCTGCCAGACCCAACACCACCGTCCCCTCTGCGCGAACAGGGCGCCCGTCCTCCGCTCCCCATCCCGCCTTCACGGTCGCGCCTCCTCCAGCCGCGCCAGTCGCTGCCTCGCGCACAGCCAGCAGGTGCTCCTTCGGCTCATCCCACATCGCCGTATCAATAGAGAGAGAGAGGAAAGCTTCGAGTTCTCCATCGCCTCCAACAAAAACCAAGCCTAGGGTTTCGCAGAGAGCAAAACACAAAAGGCGGCTACCATGTGAATAGTTATCATGTTGATATGTGAAGTAATGGTAGTGGTTAATTTTCTATGTTACTAGTTTTGTTTATTTTCCATTTGTACTTTCTTTTAGCATACGAACAGAATTTTTTTATTGATATGAAAAGAAAAAGATCGTAAAAACCGTATGAAAGTGTAAATGAATTAATAGAATAAGATATAGTTTCAGTGACGGTCGAAAAACTGATTTTATACTTAAATATCCGGTTAGATCCAGGGAGATGTTAGGAGTGGTTCCTTATTCCTACTATGTTGAGTACTGTGAATACATGGGACTTTTTCCGTCTCGACTTGATTGATACTATGATGTCGCAACAGTCGATCAAGAAGTAAGCTAAGGAAATGAGGAGACTAGGAATCAGAAGATACCTTATTCATAAAGGTAGGGGTGTGGCTCGTCATAGACACCCTGAGGTATCTAAGGTGACTCATGGCGACCTACGAGGCTGCTCACCGTGCCTCGCTCTTATCCCAACGGGGCCATCTTTCTCGATGGTGTCGGTGGATTCCAGAGGTGGGGGTATCAAATCCTTGTCTCTGGAGAGGAGAAATACCAACGGCTCCTCCAACTGGTGGGTAGGAGGGTTGGAATCATCTGCCCTAGGTGGGGAGGGATACTATTGGGGTTCCGCCCTCCGTGTCTTATGTGTATCGAAATGAGTGCCCGAGTTGCCATGGGTTATCCCGTTAGCGGTGGAGACTCATTTCTTGGTCTGGGAAAAGGGAATGGGTGCTGGCTTCTGAATCTTCAGGAGTGGTCGAGGCAGGTCAGTTGGCCTTCCAAGCTCGAGTTTATGGCTATCGATAGCGAGAGACATAGGACCATGGGGTTTGGCCAAATTTTCTCCCAGCCATGGTGTCGTGGGAGTGATCGATGACAGCGACAGCGAAGATGGACAAGGAAGTAGGGCCGGGAGGGGTCCGGCCATAATAGGATCGAGGCTAACCGCTCCAGGGACATGGAGCGTAGCATGGGCTCTAAGGATTCAGTTTTTGGTATACACGTTTGTGGTTTGAAGGGGATGATCGATAGATTGAGCAGCGAAGGGTGATGGTAAGGCGAGATAGGTGATGTCGTTTCTTCTTAGGTCGTACCGGTTTGATGAACTCCCAGGGTCGGTGGCATGGCTCGTGGATGTGTGCTTGGTGGTGTGGCTTCGAGAGGAGCGATCTGATGAATGGCATTCACCGCGGGAAGGGACGATAAAGCTACAGAGGCTTCGATTGTGGTGGTGGTTGAGAGATTGGTCAAGACAGATGCCATAGAACAGAACACAGCGAAACACCAGGCTGGAGGAGCATGAACGACACAAGAATAGAGTAGGAAGAACTCTAAAGACTAACATTGATTTCTCCAACAGCCTATTTCAACAACAACAAAAAGGTTGATTTTCTTTATTCTTACTCATTTGAGTTAGATGTTAACTATGAGTAAAATTGTTTAGAAAAGAAGTTAGATCTCCAATGATTTCGGTTAAGTTGTTACAAACATTAAATCGAAAATCCAAACATTTATGCATTAACTCAATAAGATTTGACAAATCATCTCGGTAATAAAACAATTAAATAATACAATTTATTGCCCTTATTTTCCTTCTATGAGACCAAAAACATTCAAATCCTACCAACTTTCTTTTCTATCCTTAAACCTTCCAAATGTCTCTTCCCTTAGCCTCCACTCTTCATTAAACATGCCACTCCACATCCGAATTCAGTATGAACTCGTTGGTTTCAATCCTCGTACTTAATGTACCGATCTCTTGACAAGGTTGATCCTCGATGCATCCCCGCCGATTTCCTCGAAAACCACGACCAAGTTCTTCCCCGGCTTCACCCAAGCCCGAGGGACATGGTACCTGAAATTAAAAGCATGCACTATTATCATTTTTTTATCAGCAAATACAAATTTAAATTGAACCTCTTTCGAGCCTGTTCTTACCATTTTTGGGTTGGTTGGCCGCAACCGAGTTGGCACTTGTTGGCGGGCCGGTACGTGTCGGCGTAGCTGCACCCGTTGCAGCGACCGTGAGCTTTGGTGGTCCAGTACCTTCCAATGTTGTTGCCGTTGACCCATACTTGGCCCTTCCCCATGCTGCTCATGTCTAGGGCCAGTGGCTCGGGCCCTTGTGGGGCATCGAAATAGGCCTGTGCATAAGGTCCAAGGTCAGTCTTGGTTGCGTGTAATTGTTACATATAATTGACTTGTGACCTGACAGTTGGAGTCACATGTGTATATAATGTGTATAGTTGGACTCCTAACACATTGTGTCAGAATGTTTTCATTATGATTGATTTGGTTGGTCCAGACAAACATTATTAGGATTTGTCTTTAGAGGAACGACGAGATATTCAGTTCGATCTAACTCATTAGCTTTGTAACATGTGTGTGATTAGGGAAATGGTATCCGGTCAATGCCTGATACCCTATCTGATTGTAAATATACTCGTCTCGATTCGATCAGATCAAGTACGTCGGATACCAGTGGAATTCGGGTTATTTTTCTCATCCCTAATCAATCACGACAAGTCTATCGGGATTGACTGTGTTGCTTAAGACGAACCAATCTTGAGTGGGTGTGGGGTTGGAGAAAAGAGAAGGAAGTTCTCATAGTAAGTGCCTCCCCATCAAGAGTAATCTTTACAGCCGCTAGAATGGTATCGAGGGTGTAAGCGTTAGCGTCAGTGTGACGCCCACTAATAGGCAGGAGCGGAAAAGTATACTTCATAGGAAGTAGCGCTCAAGGGCTAGGTCTTTAAGTCGTGAAAGGGAGGTTAGACAGAAGGAGTGAGAGCTCTTGAAGCAAATGAGCAAAAGTGGTTTGCTTCTTATTTCTGGGCATCAGCCTCCTTCGGGTTGAGGAGTTTTGGCCTTTGAGGAAGCAGGAAGCGTAGGCGTGTCAGGCTCAGGATTGGCTTATTTGGCCCGTGGAGTGTTTATTACTCTGGTGTTGGGTTGCTTACTCGACAAGTCATCAGGATAGTTGTGTTTTGCAAATCCCTGTTTTTTTCAATCTTCGGGTAGATCCTCATTTCTGAGCTGCATCACCCTCCTTTAGTTTACATTCTTTATAATTCAAAGTAATCAGTAAAACTCTCATCTGTAAAAAAAAATGGCCGTAGCGCTCCATGGAATATTAACACTCAACAATTAGGTCCCCCTAACCTACTCCTCTGTCTTTCTCCTTGTGACACATGTCCCGGTCCTTTTTAGCATCTTCTAATAACTTTGTAGTGTTACTTCAACTAGAAAATAAAAAGTGTAACATAGTTACACTTTCTTTCTAGTTTTTTTCTCCTAAGTGACGGTCTTTTTTTATCTCGACATAAATTAAGTATAACTGTTAACGGAGATGTTCTAAGTGGACATAGTAACCTCCTAATATCGTTTTTATTCAATACCTTGTACCATGTCAAGGGCTGTTGTTTCGGCACTACCACGGACTTTTGAGTCCAATGAACCGATGAACCGGTGTTCGGAGAACCCAAGTTCTTAGCTTCTCCTCCGAGCCCAATCTATGCAACACAAAACCACTCAAGTTGAGACTCATGCAAGTGAACAACAGAACCTCAACACATGACTAAGAAGCAAAGATCCACAAACCTTGTACGACCATTTCTGTCCGGACAAGTCCCTTGTCCCATGATCAAGACCATGTAGGAGCACCGGTCCTAGGATCCCTGTGTTCCATGTCTCGAAGTGCGCACCAATATTCTACAATTACAACAAATTAAGAAATAAAAAGAATCATAACCAGGTAGCAATGCAAGAAAATATACGATGAAACCAAGATTTAGAATCGAGAAAACGAACTTGCAATCCAACGGATACACTGAGTAGTGAGATCTTATTCGATCCAGCGCGCAAGTTCACGCTTCCCGTGAACGTAAACTTCCTATCATTTCGCGTACCAAACACCGATCCTACGATATGAACAATTAAACCACAACAAAGAAATTCACAAATAGAACAACCTGTTTATCCCACTACTCAAGCACTTAAATTTATTCTTTTCAAGTCCTATTATGATACCTCACTTTTTTATTTATTTCTTCTCAAATTTTATAAATTGAGGTTTGTTTCTATCCAGCTTTTTGGGTCTGTTTCTACGTCTATTTTAACCCTTGTAAAGCGTCTCGCAAGATAGAAAACACAAAAATTTAGAGTTCTCTACGCAAGAGCATCTCTCAAACGCTGAGGACAATTAGCTCAGGCGAATAGAATTGATTTGTCCAGCCTCTCACAATGGTATTATTAGCCTAGTACATTACTATACTTAACAAGTGCAAGCAATTATAAGCAAACAAAAAGTATACCTATGAGGTGTCCATTGACGAAAACGTGCATGGCATGTCCCGTAGAGTGCACGCTGAGCTCGGGACGTTTATCTCCACGCAAAAACGACTCGGACGAGCTTATATCAACACTGAACACATAGTTTAACACGATCTCAATTAATGCTCCCAACAAACTACATATCTTTCACAGCATACACGAGAGAAAAAAATTGGCCTTACTTGGTCGTGTACCAAAGATAGTCACTAGTGTCCATGGTAACGTTGACTTGCTCGAGTAGGCCCGTGACTGTGAGCCTTGAATCGCCTTCCACCGAAGTTAGGTCCTCGTTGAATGTTTGCCAAGAATGTAGCTTCGAGCTGGTCGGTAACATCTTCACTTGTGATGTAGCGACCTTAACCTGCATAGGTGCATAGCATATGTATTAGGGTTTGAACTGAATCATTGTGTCGTTTGGTGGATACTAGGGAGATGCAAGATAAATGTTGTGTCCCCTAAACCACTAAGACGACACAAAATATCCCTTGTGTGTTTTGGCTGAATCACTTGGAAAACGCAATGTGATGATGTGTCCTCTTAGTTCTCGGTTTGGACGAGGTGTGTCTCGATTCTGCATCTGATTTAAGGCTGTGTTTTGTGTTTTGAGTGTCGGTGTTTTTGTTTGTACTGTTGGGTTTCTATAGCTATAACCCATTTTTTCCTTCCTGTACTACTGTTTTGATGATAAGAAAAATGATGTGTCTTCTTAGTATTTGTTTTGGAGACGCAGGACAATGATGCATCTATTAAATCGGGTTCTCGGCATAGTTCTAAAAAGCCCGACTAGGCTCCGCCTAGGCCCTATTTTCTTATTGGCCAACCCGACTAATTCCCGATTAATTGAGTTAATTCTCGATTAATCCCCAAAAAGGCCTAACCTTCCGACTAGCGCCTAACGATTTTTAGAACCTTGGTTCCCGGGAGATGAATAATAATGTTATATCTCCCAAACCACCGGTTGATTTAACCCGACTTATATGAGGTCGTTGATTGACCCACTTGGGAGATGCATATTATTTGAGGAGTGTCTCCCAGGCCACCGACAATTAAGGAGACGTATCGTCTTTCAAGTAGATCATAACCTTAAAATTTATCTTCAACCTCGGGAGAAATAAACTCCCCCTCACATAGTATTTATCGATGTTTTGATTACCTTTTATTAGATATAAAACTATAATTAAAGCCTTCAATTATCAGCTTCAAACCACTCTCTATAAAAAAATATATAAATTTCTTTTCTATTTATCAAAAGTCTTCAACTACCACCTTAAGTTTTTAGTTGAATCAGATCTACATCTTCGGTTCAAAAATTGTTGAGTTTAATTTTGGTATATTCGAAGTGTAATATTGTCAGTTTTGATCAAGTTCTAGGTTTTGGACTCAAGACGTTTATAAATAATCGAGTTCTTCGCACACGACCATAAACAGAACTTAAAAACTTATGTAACAACATTGGGACTCACCTTAGCAGTGTTGAAGATCTCCGTCTTACAATCTTGCACGATGCTAATGGACCAAGGAGGCAAGTTGTAGTGCCGGCCCTTGAAAGCCACCGTCACCGCCGATTTCGGGTTGAAATTCGAAAGAAACGCCGCACAATGCCCAGTCTTCGAAGAGAACACATACGCTTGTTGGTAACTTCCCAACGACGTGACGACCGGATCGGCGGCGAGCAAAGCTTCCTCGCATACCTTAACGGCCTTGTGGAGTTCCGCTAAGTGACTATACTTAGGTTCTCTTATCAAACCTGTCGGAAAAAAATAACAAATTTTTAAGGTTACTTGTGAAGTGTTGAGGATGTAATGAGAGCTTTGTTGTGAAGTGTTTTTATACCGTATTCGTCGATCGGAGCATCGTAGTCGTAGCTGGTCGTGACGAAAGGTCCTCCGGAAGTTCTTGCGAAGTTGGTTCCTCCATGGTACTGCACGAAATGTATGTGAATACACAAGTTTTAGTAAGAAATTGGATTAATTACGTTCACCTACATTAACGTGTATACGTATTACACATGTGCAGACTACGTTTAAAAATTACACATACATACCCTAATCTTTATATTTGGTATGTAGGTTAGTGTATGTATTTATAATTTTACCAAATAGATTAGTGTAGGTATATGTTAAAATCTTTAAAATATATAGGGGTTAGTGCAGTTATCTGTAGTTTTGAAAGGTTAGTGTAGTTATCTGTGAACAGTTAGTTTGCACGAAATATTTGTGAACACACAAGTTTTAGTTAGAAATTGGGTTAATTACGTTTACCTACACTAACGTATACACATATTACACATGCACAGACTAACCTTTGAAAATTACACATACATACCCTAATCTTTACATTTGGTGTGTGTGTTAATGTATGTATCTATAATTTTAACAGATAGGTAGTGTAAATATGTGTAGTTTTGAAAGATTAGTGTATGAATTTGAGAATAATGTACAGATCATGCACTAAACAAATACTATTGTGAGAGGCTGGACGGATAAGATCGTTATTCACCTAGACTAATCGCCCGCACCATTAAAGATGTTCTTACACGAGACTCATTCCGGTAGTTCTGAGAGTAAACTCACCATGTAATAGTTGACGAATGAGCCTCCTTTCTGTATAAACCGGGCCACAGCGAACGCCAAATCTTGAACCGGCCGTTGGTTGATCGGGCCACCGAACTCGTTGAACCAGCCGGTCCAAGCCTCGGTCCACATGGTGGGCTTGTAGGGTTTATTGGGAGAGAAGTAGTCACAGTAAAAGCCATTGCATGTGTTTATCTGTCACAAAAAAAAAGTTAACAATTATTTCAGATGATGCCTTGTTACTGAAGTTAAAGCTTTTACACAAACATACCCAATGTTACAACTAATTCAGTTTGGTGGCAAAAAAGTTGATTCATTAGTTGTTTTTTTTCACCATGTGGGTTTAGCAATTGCTTCATCTACACTCAATTCTCTTCTTATAGCTTCATATCAAAGTTAGGGACTAGTATTTTAATCGGGTCATCTGTTTGGGAGCAGATGTTCCGTTAAAATTCAAACACTCGATTTGATGAAAGAAAATATTCGTCTTGACCGACCAGAACAGATCAATACCATATAGTCTATTAGAGTTCTAACGTTTGATTTTATGAGAGAAAATACGTATCTAGACCGACCAGATCAACCCTAGTTGTACTTACAATTGGATCGGGAGCATCGTCTTCCTTGCACATGACCCATGGGACACCTGTGTCCAACCCAACGGCCATTTTTGCAGCCCAATTCATGTATGCTTCACCGGCCGCTCCAAATGCTCTTCTTTCAGGCTGATACTCATTCTCAATCTACAATCATGAAACACACCGAATGTCTACAACTTCACAAAACTCGATATAAGCAACGGTTTATCAAGTGATGACCAGATTTACATCCACGACTCTAACATTATCCCTCACGTGCAAAATGAAGATTATGTAAGACTCAGCACGTGAACAGCAAACGACAAGTTGGCCCATAGGGTGTAACATTACTAAAAGTTTGGAACCATACCTGGGAGATGATAATGGGGCCACCTTGAGACTCAAACAACTTCTCATCCTTCATCATTTGAACAATTTTCTGGGTGAAACCTTGCATTCTCAACTACAAAATAGCCACAAACTTTCCAAATTTAGCAACAACAAAAGAAGAAGAACAAAAATTAAAACAACAAGTTTCGTAAATATGCACATTGTGAATACAAACCTTGAAAGGCTCATTATCTGTTCTGAAACTGATCCCTTCAACATTCTTCAACCAGACAGGAAGTCCCCTACCAAAACAATCATATCGATAATGATTATTAAATTTCAATACCATGTTCAAGTATCCACTTAAACACTCAAACTGACCCACAAAAATATTAAAACATTTATCAATTAGTAATATGATTCATATCTCTTAGACGTGAGACTACAACTCAAAAAAACGAGCGAAAAATTGTTCAATTACCCGAAATTCCACTCTGCGCAAACATACGGGCCAATTCGAAGATGCACATACAATCCAGCCCTTTGGATTGTTTTTATGAACCGAACCAAATCATACCTTCCTTTAAAATTATACTACAAAAAAACACAGAATTCGATAAGTAAAGCTTTTTATTGGATTGTTCGGGAAGCTCGTTCTTTGTCTGGTCGTCAGCATTTTGATATCGAGAAAACAGAGGAAAACAGAGCATACCTTGCCAGGATTGGGTTCATGAGCATTCCAAAACACATATGTATCAATAACCTCCAAGCCACCATCTTTAGCCTTCTGAACCAACCCTTCCCACATCTGCAACAAACCCGTTTGGTTACCGAGAAAATGGCAGAGAAAATTCTGGGTACATGAAAAAGTTTCAATCTTTGTTTACTTGTGGGGTGCTTCTCGGGTAATGAATAGAGCCAGAGAAGAGGATCTTCCTCTTGCCATTGATGATGAGAGCTTTCCTGTCGTAGGTGACACTGCAACGAGTCAACTCAGCCAGACTGAGGAGAACCAGCAGTACTGTGCAGAGCAGGGGCCGAGTGGAAGCCGAGTTAGCTTCCATTGTTGTTACAGAGAGAGAGAGAGAGAGGAGCACGAGAGAGTGTTGTTTAGATTCAATACGGTGGTGGATCTGAGACAGATCATGTCGTTTTGGTGATATGTATTTATGGAGAGAAAGTGACGTATGGATCGAAACGGAACAAAAAATAAAACAGAGTATTGAAGAGGAAGAGGTGAGAGAGAGAAACGTATGGTTTGGGGAGTGTTGACGTTACTGATTCTGTTCGGACAGTGGCCCGGAATTCCAGGGCTGATCGGATCCTTTAATGAAAGGGGAATTAAATTACAATTAATCACTTTTTTAAGACATGATTTGATTTGATGTTTATAATTATGGACAAAAACACATGTAAAGTTGTTTCTTATGTCTTATTATCAACTTTCTTTTTCCAAAGGAAAAGGGATATTAATTAGGATAAGGGAAAACTCGGTTTCTGAATCTTTAGAAACGTTTCATTATCAGATCTTAATCAAGGTCAACGTTTGGTCTCAATTCCTAACATAATAGGTTTGGAATTTCTCAAAAACTATAAAAAGCCGTCCAAACTCACGATTCCGTCAACTCGTCGAGCATTGGGTTCGGTTGCTTGAGAACGAGGATAAGTTCAACGTCGAGGAAGGCACCATGGGTAATGTACGCCAACAACGACAACGCTTGGATGAGGTGACAGAATCGTGAGTTTAGACGGCTTTTTATAGTTTTTGAGAAATTCAAAACCTATTATGTTAGGAATTGAGACCAAACGTTGGTCTGGGTTAAAATCTGATAATGAAACGTTTGTAAATGTTAGGAAACAAAGTTATCCCTTAGGATAATATATCAAGTCTTATCATTCAAGTTATAGGTCTTTTTTTGATCTACAAAATTTTATAAATGTCTCAGTGTCATAGTACAGGTTTGGAAGGAGCTTGTTCAAAAATAGGTTAAAAGATATGAATTGAATCAGGATTGGAAATTTAAGTACCAAACCAAACAGCCCGACCCACAGACGGGCTAGTATAGGCCTAAAACCTAAAAGACTGAGGAGACCGAAACCAGTAACAGTTCTTTAGGACCTCAAACCATCCACACATCGTCATCCTCAGGATTTCGCACCATCGGGGCCGCACATTGTACCACAAGCAATTAGAAGCTCACTAGATTGGTCAGACCCCGAGCTGCCACAACCTCAAAGACGAGACTCGGTAGAGAGTCCCCACGTCCCGTGGCCAACACCACACAAACGACGACGAGGAGGAAAACGCGTGCAGAGCGAAGGAGGAGACGGTTGAAAAAAGAAATCTTAGAAGGTTGAAAAAAGAAGGTTAATCTCAATCCCTTTTAAAGCAAAAAAATACAGAGAATAACGGTCATGAGAAAAACAATATGTTATTACCTTATGTTTTTCCCGTTAGTTTTAACCGATCCTAACAAACGATGTAACCGAAAAACATAAACCCTACAGGAGTTTCAAATGGATGACTTGCTGTCATTTAATATTGGATCTAATATACTTTTATCTAATCCAAAATAAGAATCTTTTACATGTTTTCAAGTACCATAAATAATTTGTGTATTGAATTTTATAAGAGGCGACTTATTAAAACATATATATACAATAAAATAAATATTTTATTATAATTTTAGCATTGGATCTCAATTTTCCCCCGAAAATAAAACAAGAATCCTATGCATGTTTTCAATGAGAGAAGTTACCACAAATTTGTATTGGATCTCGTTATAGATAACTCTACTTTTGACTTATTAAGAAGGCCTAATTGGCCATAAGCTTTCTAGTTTATCTTACATTAAATTAGATTAGTTGATCTAATACAAGCATCCGATGAACTGAGTTGGGTCATAATAAATTTCCATATAAGTTTCAAATATAAGGATATTAAATTATATGGGAAAAAAATCAAGAAACAACTATGGTCTGACTTTATAGTACAAAATACAACTATAGAGTATTTTGTCGGCCAAATCACATCGTCCCGAAACTTAAACTCCAAAAAGCATAAACATATGTCTAAAAATAGACGGCCCGATAACCGTGTGATGGGAAAACACCAAGAAACAACTATGGTTTGACTTTATATTATAAAATACAACTATAAAGTTATGACTGAAACTGAGGGCATTTTGGTCTTTACACGTCTATTTTTTGACAGATATTGATGGTTTTTGGAGTTTAAGTTTCGGAACGATGTGATTTGGTCGACAAAATTCTCTATAGTTGTATTTTGAGCTATAAAGTCGGACCATAGTTGTTTCTAGGTGTTTTCTCAAATTAAAATGAAGTCGTTAACTATCAGTTTTTATACGATTTTACACTCTTGACTCTTCACGATCACGGGTTCTAATCCTATCATTTACAAAATATATTATTAGTTTAACGGATTTTAAGTTAACTCGCTTGTTAGAATATACCTCTATAATTAGACTTATTTGTTTACAAATTAAAAGAGAAAGAAATAGAGAATTTGCACCGACAATAAGTAATACTTTTAATGACATAAAGAGAATGTTAGTGGAGCCATCAATAAGTTTTCAGATATTTGATGAGATGTGAGAATTGTTGCACCGACAGTAAGGGATGCTTGCCATTTGTTGCAGCTTTTTGCCCATGATTTGTTGAAGTTTTATACTATTTGTATGCAAGAGATTGTTAAGAGCATCTTCGATGCTAATTTTTTGGCGTTTGTTTGTACAGATTGTTCGATTAAAAAATAATATTTTTTTAATAAATTCTCAGTACTAATATTCAATAACCTCCAATATTAGTCTGTTAGTACTGATTATTCGTGTCTTTTTTTTTAATATAAATTTTCAATCGTCGACGATTCGTGTTGATGGTGAGCTTACTATCAGCTCTCACCGCCAACAATAAAACACCAGTGAAACGCCAGTGTTTTTTCCCGCCACCAACTTACCATCGGTTTTACAACCAACGTTGGAGATGCTCTAAAAAATGAATACATGAACAATTATAATAAGTTGAAATGAATTATGATTAGTTTGTAAATATTGTTGGTACATTTTTTTTGTTTGCAAATGAGATGTTTTGATTATTTTTAGTCTGTAAGTCCATTGTATTTTAACGAAAATTATTTATATAATTTTAAGTTTTTGGAAATGATAATTTTGTCCGTCTACATCAAACGTATTTTATAATTTGCAATCTTCACGTATAAATGTTTTTTTTCAATTTGAAACTCTTATATTTACCCTTTTGTTTGGGTACTTTCGACTTTTTCAACAAAAAATAAATCATTAGTAGATTTACAAACGAAAAATAATTGAGTGATGGCATTTGCAAAAAAAAGTCGTTGATAATATTTATAAACACGCATAATTCACCGTTTAATAACCAGACCGGTTATTAACACACTTCAAAAATATCATTCTAGAATTCAGACTCCAATCTCATGGTTCTAAATTCAAGTATTTAATCGGTTAAACAAACGAACTCTGTAACCGAACCGTATGTAATTAAGTTCATTTTAGCAACAAAAAATCTAAGGTTATTGATTATAAGAAATAGGAAGCAAACACAAGGGCATGAAAAATCGGGAAATTTTGATAGGAACAAGGTGTTATGGAACTTTGGTAACATGTTCGTTTCATGCACGTAGTTACTCTAGCCAGCCCATTTTGTGCTGAGCATTCTTTACGTTTTACCAAACAATACTGTATATTATTGCAACTAACTCCATGAAATAATTATCATAATCTTCTCGTGTCTCTGCGTTCGTGCTTTCTTCGTTATCGGAGTAAAATAGTTTTAAAAAAAAGGGTGAAGAACAACTTGGGACTTAAGTAATGTGTAAACTTTAATTACTAGTCTTGACCGAGTTTTAGAGGGTGGTGGACTAAAATGGTAGGATTAAAATTTATACATGGCTGGGATTGTAAAATTTGAGGTGACTTGTGTGTGATTTGTGAATGTATACTTGTCAATTGTTTTCTTCGTTAAAATTTATGTTCAATTATTTTTTATCTGTAAGTTTATTATTATTAACGGAAATTAGTCATCAGACAGTTAAATGGCATCAACTTTTTCCCGAAAATGATGGTGTTATCTTTTGTGTCGTATGTGTTTAGTTATTTGTATCTCTCATGTGTTAGTGTTTTGTAATTTGGAACTCTTATATATGCACTTTTGTAACGGTATTTTGAAATTTTTGTAAAAAAAAAAGGAACAACACAAGGACATAACGCTAGGCAAAGGTTATTTTGCCTATCATAACTATATAGGTAGTCGGGGCACGCCCACTCGCCATTTCTATCCCCTTCTCAGCACCACTTAGATTAGCACCGGAGATCAGGCATCCCATCACCAGTATGGTGAGCCTTGGACCACGATCGACCTTTGGGTCGGGACCTGTCATGGGGAACGGGGAACCTCGCACCGGGAGGCAATATGGCTCCGACTTTGCACCAGGAGGATCACCTTGGTCGTAAGGATCTTCCGACCGGTCGAGGATACGTCCTGGAAACGCTCATTGATGTTGCATCGCTGGTGTCCAGGGACCATCTAGGGCCTTGAGGTCGAGAGTTCCTCCTCTAAATCTGAATCCATGTTGACATTCGATCGTCCCCGTTGTATTTGTCCCGTCTAGGTGGCGGAATGAGGCACGATCACCGATTTGGATTCACACCAATGGACATGTTCGGCCGAGCCCTCCCACTAGAGGACCATGGGCCTTGATCAATCCCTCGATTTGGCCGATATACGGGTGTTGCTGATCTAGGCCTCGACTGAGGTTTTCTCTAGTGTGCGTAGTACGGTCGACAATAATTAGACCATAAAAGGGGAATGTGGAGCTATCCTGCTACAAGGACGAGGGAAAACGGTCTCAAGGGGCACGAGGCGAGGCTTGATAAGTAGCCTTGTCGGGCTCAATGAAGTCACTAGGGATAAACGGGGTGTTTCAGAAGAGCCACACCCCCATCCCTTCGGGCTCGGATTCTGTCCGATCCCTAATCTCTTCCTTTTCCTAGATACCTCTTTGGTAACCTGACATTATCCTCATCTCCACCCAAAGATCTCTTGCGAGGGATCAACATGTCTTCTAGACAATACAGGGTGAATAGGGAACTTCCCTCTAACTTTTTACTTGGACTATCCGGGCATTATAGCTATAGGGTTAGAGTTTTGGTTTGGACCGTTCATGTCATGACCAATACTTTGCCTTCCCTTTCCGTATTTTTACTATGGTTTTCATTGTTGTCGTTCGACTCTTTCATTCAACAAAACGACCATGTTTAATGCTAAAAAATCTAGTCATAAAATAACGTAGGAAATAGGGTTTTCCAACAAAAAAAACGTTAGAGAGTAGATTTGTATATAGAAAATAGTTCGCTGTAATCTTTTACAAAATGTGATAAGTTTATCCTAAATCTTTACAATCATCCATTCCTTTAAGATTTTTTTTTACCTGCCAGGGCTTGGGCTGTAATTGGGCCCTCGTATTCAGGGGTCAAATTAAGTGGGCTGGTCCGGAATTGCTAATGCTTATTCATGGGCTGTTCGCATAAGTGATTTCATTGATATGCTGATTGGGAAGCCCAGGACTGGAGTGAGAAAAATGAGCAGAAGCATTGAACAGTAATGTTGTGGACTCAAAAGGCCCATAAGCTCAATTCAATCAAAGTTGTTATTATGTCAATTTTGTTTAAAATAAATCATCTAAATCAGATTCGGTCTTTCACGACTAAAAGATCAATCTTATCAATTAGATTTGACTCTAGATGTTTGAGACTTGCGTATCTACACACTTCTCCAAATTTGTTTCTATACCAATGACGAAGATAGCAATAAACATATAAAAAATGGTATTCCCTTCACCGAAAAAACTGACTTCGCCACCGAACAATAAAAAAGAGATATAGTATATCACTAGTCTCTATATTAACAAAGCGTGACAAACGGAATCTACATTAATCCATATGTCTTTACCCCTCATTATGACTCGTTGGTTAAATTCACCGTTGACCTTTCGTGACTTCATCAAAATTCATTTGGTCGAATACTTTTATCAGCGTTTCACCTCGAAAACACATGAATCTCGATATTATTTCATGGGACATCAAATCTTAAACTAATCAGATTAAATGATATAAAAGAAAACTTCCCGTGACTTGAATAGTAATTAATTAGTACATTCTCCATGGTGTTATTAATCTTATCTTAAGAGCATCCACAGTCATCTTGCCGGCTGCCGGCGAGATGGCGCCGGCGAGATGACTTAAAATATTAAAATGTAATTACCTCGCCGGCGAGGAGGCAGCGACGTCTGCAGTGGGCGAGGAGCAGCCGGCGAGAAGGAGGAAAAATCAATGTTTTTTATTAAAAAACAGATTTTGAATAGATCATACTAATTTTATTTAAAAACAAAAAATACTGGAAGATCGATAACACAAAGGAAACTAAAAATGGAATGCCCGATAACATAAAAGGGTAGAGGTACTCATTAAACAACGCAAATAAAATGAAACCAACACAAAAGAAACTAAACCAAGGAAAGTAATAATAAAAAAAAACAAATTGCAGTTGAGAAATCCACCAACACATACGAAAATTAAAACAAACACGTTAATGAGAATTCCAGTAGTGTTCTCCTTTGACAAGATACCACCAGTGTTTCCATGTGAATGGATGCCCACAAGCCTTCATGTATTGCTCCTCGGTCAACTTCATGATTTCCGCATCGTTCCAGCCGCTCCTATGGTCCCTGCAGTTCTTCACAAACAGCCCTTGGAAGAACGTCACTTTGGGATTCGTCCACAGCCAGTGGTCTTTGCAATGCTTCCACGACCTCACCGGAGCATCCGGGCCCCGATTAGATTCCAGTTCCTCAGCGATGGCCCCCCAGTCGTACGGGTGGTGCATCCAAGCTTGAACTAGCTTGCAGTCCTCCTCGACGGTCCACAAGACACGCTTTGCTTTGGCGGGATCGGACATAGTGAAAGAAATTGGAATACGACTTTTGGAAGTGTAGTAGAAGAGAGTAATTGAGTGTGTGTTTAAAAATGAATTTTGGGTTAGTATTTATAGGGGTGAAAACTGAAGAAAAAAAAAATTAATGCTGCCAGCGACCAGCCACGTGTCGCCAGCTCCTTCATCGCCAACGCCGGCGCGCCACCCGAGGAGATTAGCCAGCACATCGCCAGCGAGATGTGCTGGCGAGGACGTTAACGGCTACCCATCTCGCCTGTTCCTCGCCAGCTCCCCGCCTGTTCCTCGCCAGCTCCCCGCCTGTTCCTCGCCGACGCCTTCTCCTCGCCGACCACTGTAGATGCTCTAAGCAAGTTAAGTGGGCCTTGACCAAATTTAGTAACCCTTTTCAATCACGTGCTGTACACATCAATGATTTATCTGACACGTGATGGGAAGATAGGTCATGTAATTTTGGAGCTCGTGAATGATTAGGAAGAGAAGCATGAACTTTGAGCTTTCATGGATTGCTTATGATACCAAAACTATTATCATGTCCATAACATGAGAACCCTAATGTTTCTTAATGTATAAAACTAGTTTGAATTTGTACATAACGTAATACATTAACACTAATCTATTGTAAAAAAAGAAAGGATTGAGTATTTATGTTGTCTTGCACGGATTTTTTACCCTAGGTTTGAGATATTGGAGCATATTAAATAATCGAATGTTTTGGTGTTCTTATGCCCTCATGAAGCGTTATGGGAGGCATATGATCAAATTCTACATGAAAAACAGGTACAACCATTTAAGGGTGATCCTAAACCGCATATGCTGTGTTCTATATGCTGCTGTTAACAAATCAACGACACTTCGTAACTCGTCTGTAAATTAGTGGATGGACTGCGGAGCTCTTGCATGAGATCTGCCCGTTGAAATGCCCTTTCCGAACTCCATTGCAACTCAAGATGTGCTTAGGATTTGAAAAACTCAAAATATGTTAGATTCTCTTCGTGATATAATTAAGTACGTGAAACATTGAAATGGAAAACAAATATGATAGCATTTGTTGGAAGAATACATATGTTCTTTTGAAAAATGAGTAATTGTGTTTGTTTTGGATGGATTTCGTTAAGAAACTATACATTTTTGCGGGTTGTACAGATTGAACCGATCCTCCATCAAACCCGTCAAATATTTTTTTTCTTGTAAACAATTCACGAATTTGAAACATCATATAATTAGTTTGTATTTACACAATTGAGTGAAAATATATTTCTATAAGCGGGTGACCCGTCTCTGATCACTCTTCGACCAATAATATAATAAACGGGTCACCCGTCTTTGAACATTATAGTATGTGCATTCTAGATTCTTAATTGTAGAATAATAAGTGGTAATATTGTACTTCTGAAATAACTTTGAAAGAAGTAGACAACATTAAACTGTTTATAGTTTTGGCATATTCCATTTATAATGGCAAAAAGGCTCATTTATGGGCTTCATTTGTGGCAGTTGTATCCAACAATTGGATCAGTTGCCCATTATTTTTGGACCACCTAATTTATGTTCCTAAATTATTGAGTTTGTCGTGATTTTATACAAAAAATATATATGATCCTATATTTTTCGTAACGTCGAACGTTCAGAAAAATAAAAATATTTGTTATTATATACTCGAGATATTGAGTGAATCTGATTCTAATAAAATATGACAAATATATTTCATCGGTAAAATATCATACATTATGGATTATAAGTTTGCCTCAGTTCTTAATTACATATAAAACGCACGATTAAATGTCATGTCTAAAATGTAATGATTTATAGTCATTAGATATAGGGGGAAATGGTGGTTAGTCCCAACTCCAAAAAAGTAAATTCGATAAAACGTAGAATACGATATCCGAATTGTGTTTTTAACAACCGATTGCGAAGACCACAAAACCTAAATCCATTTAGATAACCTTAACATGCAATAGTTTGGAATATAAAGAGTAAAATAACTATCGATACTGATTTTTATTGATTAAAAATAAACATCGATGACCGAGTTTTGGATCAATGAATTTATATCCTTACTTTGAAACCAAAACTGTGTCCCGACACGAGTCTTTTGTCATCGTTACCTATAAACTTCGATACCGGTGCTTATTTCCTGTACTATTTGAACACCCCTATTAAATGATGGGTTAATTACGCTCACCGATCCTATACTATACACATTTAACGGATAAATACCCCATAATTATTTTGTAACGAATACACACCCCGAATTAACAATTTGTTACAACATCCCCTCTCATCCATTTTTAGGGTTAGATTTAGGTTTGGAGTGAGATTTAAGGTTGGAGTTGGTTTTAGGATTGTAACACTACGAATAGTTTCGTAATTTCCGAAAAATAAACAGTAAATGAACGGAAAAATAGACGAAAAGAAGGATGTTGTTACAACTGTCAGTTCAAGATACATATACGTTATTTGAGATAAATTTTCGTTAAACGTGTATCATTCAGAATAGGTAAATGTAATTAATCTTTAAACTAAGTACAAACTCAATGTGTGATTTTATTGTTTAGGGTAAACTACAAATACCTACCCTAAACTTGTAGCGTTTTACTGATACCTACCCTAAATTTTTTTTTAACTGATATTTACTCAGATGTTTAGTTATATAACAAATAGCCCAAGCCGTCAGCTAAAATGACGAAAATACCCTCAACTACACTTCAGTAATTATTTTAAAAAAATTAATTAAAAAATCACTTTTGTTAGGTATATATATGTACTTATTAAATCACTTCAGTTTTATTTTTAAAAAAATTATTTAAAAAATCACTGAGGACATTTTCGTCATTTTAGCTAACAACTTGGGCTATTTGTTATATAACTAAACATCTGAGTATGTATCAGTTAAAAAAAACTTTAAAATAAGTATCAGTTAAACGCTACAAGTCTGAGTATGAATCTGAGTATTTATTTTTTAATTATAAATTTCAAATTCATTTGAATACTTGCTAATTACTATGACTCGAGAGTGAAGAACCGTCCGGTCCGGTTCGTGTCAGTAAAGCGACAACACATCACCACAACACACGTCATCAAAACAAGGCCTCAACATCGGAATCGACGCTTCCCAGTCTCACTCTCAACCAATCATTCTCTTCCCTTTATTTTATTTGTTTTTTACGAAAATACCCTAAATCAGCTCTTTTCACTAATCCCAATGAAAACCACGTACACGTGTCAGTCTCATCCTATCTCGTCATCGATATTCAGATTATTTTATTTTGCAGATCGGCCCCTCACAAACTTACACATTCGCACGTCAACCCCTCCTCTCGGGGTTCTGTTTCTCTGCGACGTGGCAGCCTTTTCAGTATTTTTATATATTTATTTTACTCAGTTTTGTCTGCTTCGTCCTCGTGGTTTTTGTTTATTGCTAAATTGTCTCTTATCCGGAAATTAATAAAATCGTTTTGTTTTGGGGGTTGTTGGGGGATAATTATTGTTTTTTTAATTAATTTGCGTGTAAGCTAAACAATCTGTTTGGTAGATTGATTTTTGTTTATTTTTGTTAATTAGTCAGTTGGGATTAACAGAAAAGACCAACTATCAATCATCAAAATGCCTTATTGATATAAGTTTAATACCGTTTGGTTAGAACTAAACATCAGCTCTACTAATTATTATTTATAGTATTATGTTTGTAAGTTCTTTAAATCAGCACTAAAAACAACTATAACAAACGAAAAAAAAATCAAATAATAATTCTATCATTAGTAATTTCATAAATAATCTAACGTTAGGTTTACGAGGTATAATTATATGCATCTAAATGGTATAGGAAACTCGAACATCGACTCTACTAGTTAAATTTCACATAAAATACTTATAATCAAACATTCGTTTATCAACAAAGAAAATTTATAAAAACAACATCTTTAAAGATTAAGAAGGAAATACAAGGACAAAGTTTTAGCTACAGAAGCATCAAAACAGACAAGAGCGTATCAAATCAGACATCTTTAACCAAATATCATATCCATTTAAACAAGAGGAGAAAATCAGACAAATAATTGAAGTACCAGATTTTACTAACATTAAGCACCAAAAAAACCACAAACAGCGGAAAACTAAAAACAAAAGAAAATAAGTCTATAATCAAGATTTTCCTACCATAAAGTACATAGAAAAAAAAAGATCTAATATCTAAATATTACCATCATGAAGCACAGTAAAACAAAAACGCTACACAAGTGTAGCGCAGCTAAAAAGGGACCAAAGAACAGCATCTTGTACCTGTATCTACCAAACCTTTGCTATAGGTTGTAAAACATCTTAGCTTAATTATCCGGACCATCAACCCGTCACACAAAAAGAAAGACGATCACTAACATACCAACAGCCAATACTACGAACGAAAAAAAACATATGTTTCATATTCGAATAAGTAATAGCGCAGCCGAAAAAGAACCAAAGAACAGCATCCCGTACCTGTATCTACCCAAACATTTGCCATAGGTTGTAGAACATCTTGGCTTAATTATCCGGACCATCAACCTTTCACGTAGAAAGAAAGGCGATTACTAACATACCAACGGCCAACACTACGATTCTATGAATGAAAAAAAAAACATTTATCTCATATTCAAATAAGAAATTCAAATCAAATCAAATGAGTTGCGTTTAAATTTAGTCAGGACATTTGACCCGATTTTATTCTCATTTAATTTTATTTAGGCATTTGAAAGAGAGTGCTCCTTCTTTCACCATAAATGTGTGTACTTTCCACCTGAGAAAAATGGACAGCAACAGGAAATGGAATGCAAGGAACTGAAAACTGATGCAGCTTCTTCTATCTCTAGAACTCAGAACCCAAGTATTGATATGATTCAGACACATGTCTTCTCAAAACCCTAATACATAGTACAAGAAAAAGACCTCGTATGGGTCCACCACTATGCCTATTTCGTGACACTACAAATCATGCAAGCCCATGCATTATCAAATGCCATATCGTATCATATCATCATCCCAACACAAAAAAAAAAATACATTTCATCATTGGGTTTCTCGAAGCTATTTCCATAATAATTGAGTTTTTTCATCGATAATAAAGTGATGATCACGACTTTTATTGACTAACAGGAAGGAAAATATGTTAGAAATAGGGTCGTTTAATCAACTAACAAAAGAATAATTTTGGATCGATGAAATCGTCGACGTCTAAGATAAATCTGTTAGAATACTACTATAATTGAGCATTCAACTATCAGCTTGAGTTTTTAGTTGAGTTGGTCTTCTAATATGGTATCAGAGCTTGACATCTCACGGACCCGGGTTCAAACCCCATTCTCAGCTCATCTCCTGTTCTAAATAATTCACCTCCAAACGGGCTTGTCCGCGAGGACGCGTGTTAGAATATAACTATAATTGAGCCTTCAACTATCAGTTTGAGCTTTTAGTTGAGTTGGTCTTCTAATAAAATCGATGTACTCTTTTGAACCCTTTTTTTGGCCACCTTATGAGTGATGATTCTTCTCTCTTCTTTGTAGAATCTTCTCCCACGTGGAGATTTATAAATTCCATCATATTTTTTTTTTGCTATAAGAGACGTTGCAAAATCGACTTTTTATTGTAGATGCTCTTATAGTCTATTCTATTTTATGCTTGTATTCACCCCAAGTAATTATATCTATTAGAATCGAATCAATATGTTATTAAAGTAATAATAATTATAAAGGAATACTTTGACTTAATTATCACCAAAATTCACATGGTTATTTTAATACATCAAAATTACACGTGACTATCCTAACACATAAATTTCTTACTTTCATTAATTTTTCAGTAAAATGACCAAAATACCCTCGACCAGTCCACAAAATTACAATCTTAATACTCATATAAATTAGTCAGCTAATCACAGATCAGATACATTATCACCAAATTAATCAATCGCCTAATAATCGAATCGATATGTTATTACCAAATTGAAAATTACAAATAACTAAACTACCGTATCCGAAATTCACATAACTACTCTAACATATTACCATTACACTATCCTAACATATACATTTCTTAACAATGTTATCCTTTCCATCCCCTCTCGTCAGTTTCTCAGCAAAATGACCAAAATACCCCCGAACCTTAATATTCATACCAATTAATCGGCTAATAACCGATCTAATACGTCATTAAAAAAATCGTTTTTTTCTCTCTCTTGGGGTCCTTTCGGTGATGGGCCATATGGGTATGGAGAAAACGACCCTTGGTTTTTAAGACCATATCGAAATAGTCCAAGATTCTCAACCAAATTGAAGTGACAAGAGAGAGCTTGTTTGGAGCTTTTCCATGGAAAGCCAAGCACTTGGTGCCCTATCGTTTGGGCATGTGATATCAAATTGGGAAGTCTTTCTCTTCCGATAAGGTAGAGAGAGCATATATGTGAATATTAATTATACAAAAAAGTATTTTTCATTTTATGTGCTAAACATATTAATCTACACTTTTTATCATCTCACTTTTGTTTTGGCAAGTTGCATTGATTTAAATAATATTTATTTATGACGAAGCCATGAAGGAATAAACTATGTTTTAACAAAAAGACAGAAAATAAAAGTCCAAATAAAACTCACAATTCCAAAACGAGCCGTCTGGTATGGGTTTATGCTTTATAATTATACCCATATTTAATATAAAATCATATAAATTTGTAGTTTTCAAACCTAGCAATACTTCTTCTTTCTTCTTCTTCTTCATTCTCTGATGTGAAATATATAAATAAATTATCATTATAAAAATATAATTTGAGGTATTTTCTTTGTCGTTTATAGTCATTCCTTCGGCGGCCGTTAGAAAAACTCGTGAATTTATCTTTTCGTTTCACTGTATGCAAGTTAGTTGTGAAATGAAAAATTTATCCGATTAAAAAACTATTTTTTTCATTTTTTTCCCAGGTTGAAAGCATTTTATTTGTATTTTAAACGTGGTATTAATGTACCCAGAACATAAGAAGCGGGCATTTTCATGGGTTTCAAATTATAGTCCGGTATCCCCACATGTAAGTAGGTGCATCAATGCTTGGATTTCCGCAGCCCCTCTAGTGAGGGGTATGACATTATCCCCACTGTATCAGCAGTCGTTCGACACAATCCGTTGTTGCTCTTTTGAAGGTCCGGATGGTGTCTTTACTCTTGGCCGGAGTAACGATGGATAAGTGCTCAGCTCCCCCGACAGGCCACTATATCAATCACATTATTCAATTGGATTTCAAGAACCTTCGCCTGATTATCCCCTAATCCACCGTCCTAGGGTTCTACCCGATTATTTTCCCTTCTCTTTGTACATCCAAAAACAAAATGAAATTAATAAGGATGAATATTATGATTTTTTTTACTTATGATTTTTGTAAATCTAAATTTCAAAGGTTAATCATTATTTGAAACAGATTTATATGAAATGAAACAAAAACACAAGTTTGTGAAACGTTTATAGTTATAAAAAAAGAAGACACTAACTGAAGTTATAATCAAAATATCAGTATTAACACCAATAATCTACTCGTAGATTTTATAACTCGAACCGGGAGTTCAAACTCAGACTATATAGTTTCTAGAAATCATTTAAGTTTATGAAAAATTATACAAAAAGGAAAAAATCATAGTGACACATAAGAATCTTAGATAGTCCCACCAGCGGCATGGCATGAAGATAAATTTGTGATTGAGGTGATGCCTTATACTTCCAATGTGACAATCTAAAATGATGATATAAACTTAACAGTGAAAAGGAGGAGGAATATAATGAAAGTACGTAAAAGTTAACATGTACTACCTCATTTCCATATCTACATCATCATCATTCCCATACTCTCTTTTTCTTTTTACTTTTTTTTTCCTAACAAAAGAATTTATGTTTTTTATTTTCCGAGTCGGAAAATAAAAATTATTTAGAGGGATAACTCGGTCTATAAACTCGAACGGCGTATTGATGTAAGTACATTTTTACGACTCCTGCACACACATTTGTGAGGGAGGAAAAAAATCGAAACGAATCGAGGATGTAGTCTTTGAACCGAAACCGACTGACTGGAAATTAATGTCAAAATCGATGAATCTGACCTCGCTGATCTAGTGTCCGATTTTATCGATACCGAAAAACCTGAACTACGTACTATACGCATTTAACCGATAAATACCCCAATTTTATTTCGTAACAAAAACATATCCCGAACTAACCCTTAGTAACAACATCCTCCTTTCCATCCATTTTCCCATCTATTTCAAGGTTAGATTTATGTTTAGAGAGAGATTTAGGGTTGAAATTGGTTTTAGGATTGTAACACAACAAATAGTTTCGGAATTTATGAAAAAATGAGCAATAAATGGACAGAAAAAAAATGTATGAAATGGAGGATGTTATTACTAAACATTAGTTTAAGGTATGTTTTCGTTACGAAATAATTTTGAGCTATATATCTGTTAAACAGATATAATACGACGTCAACATAACTTACCCAGCGTAAATAAAAGGTTCACCTGCACTTAGAACATATCTACCTTTATATACCTCTCTCACATGCAATAAGGCAATAAGACAAATTCACTAGAGACTTGACCTATAAACTTTGTTTTGGTAACTTAGGGATTTAAAATGATGATTTTTTTGTAGTATAAACCAATGAGGACCATGATAAAAGGAGTGGTTTACCTAAGAAAAGAGACTAAGAAAAGCACTTCACTTCTAGGCTCCATTTCTTCAAAATAAAAATAAAAATAAAAATAAAGACCTACCATATTATGATCAACAATACTCACATAATTTTCAAAATATTTACCATACAAATACAATACAAAAAAGAAAATCATCACAAAACAGAAAACTCAAAACTCCCTTTTTTGCCATAAAAAAGAAATAGTCATAACAAAAAGACAAATACAATGATATATTGTCACCTAGTGGTGCCCCTCTTATTTAAAAAAGTAAACCAAACAAACAATAAATACATTATAAAAAACAATATTATAATTTGAACACACCAGCTCCAAATTTAAAAACATTTGAGGAAGAAAAAAATAAATATATAATATGGGTTTTTAATTTTTATATCATATATGGTGGATATTGCTGCAAAAACCATAGCACCTTCCATGCCTGCCCTTGAAGATGAGAGAGAGAGAGAGGGAAGGTTTTTTTTAGAGAGAGAAGCTATGGTGTACCAACTGGTTGTTAGAGATTGAGCTCCTTAACCAAACATATCATCCATCTACACACCACACCAGAAAAGAGATTAGCAGAGCAAGCAAAGAAAGAAGAAGCAATAAGCAAAGTCAAGCACCAACCTTTTTCTAGCAACTGGGTTTCACCAAATTCAAGCAATAACCCAGATTTCAGAGCCGGAGCAGCTATTTTAAGAAGCTATCTGGAGATAGAAACAGTGAAAAAGTTGTCATTTTTACTTTACTTTCTCTCTGCTTTTTTCTTTCTCAGGAACCAAACAGTCACGATTTTCTCTTGATGGGTGTTTGTGGGCGTGTGAGGTCTCACGTGGGGTTTGATTGATTTGTGGGTTTATGATTGCAAAGTGGAGAGATTGAGATTTATTGCTCTATATATTATTACTTGCTTTTGTAAAAGAGGGGAAAAAAATTGGAAATTGAAATTCAGGGTCTTTGTTGCTGTGGGTTTGTGGGGAAAGTGATGAGGTGTGTTGGGTTCTCGGGATCGGAATCGGAGAAGTGTTTGGCTCCGGGAAGAGGATCTGGTGGTGAGTTCGAGCTATTGTGTTCCCCAAAACCCCCACAACAGTTACAGGTTTCCAGGTAAATTTTTTAATTGCTTATCTGATCTCTTCTTCATTATCTGCTTTTTGAATTGATTAGATAAATAATTGATACATCCATGGAATTTTTCTTTTCTTTTTTTCTGTCTCTTTCTCTGTCACTGGACCAGGATTGCTTGATGGTGAATGATGATGATGAACATGAACTGTACTGTAAATTTTGGTTCTGTGCTTTTTTTTTACCAAGAACATTAATTGGGGTTATTAATTGATTGTTGAATTGTCTGATGTTTTTTTGCCTCCCCTCTCTTTAGTTTTTGTTTTTCATTTATGGGTCTGGGGAAAAATTTAATTTTTTCTTGTGGGTAGTTAGTAATATCAAAATTCTGATGATCTTCACTTACTGGTTTAAGGGAAGAAATTGGATTAGTAGAGTTATGTGTAGAATTGACTTTTGTCTCTAACTTTGAATCTTTGTAGTCTGTTCTTAGAAATCTTTGAGTGACTTGAAATATCAAAACACATGGATTAGGTATAAAATTTGAGGTAGTGGTTCAAGGAAAAAAATGGAGTTGAGGGTATGAACATCTTGTAATCAACACCTATTAGAGTATCTCCAATGGTCTGGGCGAATCTGACCGAATTGCCCCTCCTTTTTGCCCCCAGTGAAGATGCCTTTAGCTCAGACTTTTGGGTGAATCGGGTTTTAACATGAACTATCAACTTTTTTTTGGTCTTAATATATCACACTTTCTTAATTGTGAACTTGTTGATGAGATGGACTGAAAGCTGATCTCTCTGACCATTTTCGGTTTCTGATGTTGCTCTAATGTAGCTAGATAAAGAAGGCACGACAGTTCTTGAGTTTGGGCAAGTCATGGCAACTTA
This sequence comes from Erodium maritimum, assembly GCA_963921825.1. NCBI lineage: Eukaryota > Viridiplantae > Streptophyta > Magnoliopsida > Geraniales > Geraniaceae > Erodium > Erodium maritimum. The sequence continues at coordinate 3,049,930 of OY997590.1, read as the reverse complement.
CTACACTAATCCGAACAATCAAAGAGACACTACAGTTACACCAATGTTCTACGCTAGAGAAAACATGCCCGGTTCATACCCCGAAACTCCCAACAGCATGATGATGTACATGAACTCGGGGTCCTTCCCAGATCCTCAGCAGCAGCCCAACAACAGCGAAGTCCTAGCAATGGAGGGTCAAGATCACGCCCCGCCTCAGCAAGAGATCTTATCGATCCTTGGAGGGTCGAGAATCGGAGAGCACGAGTACAACAACGCTTGGAGGGATGGGAGGAACGAGATGTTGCTCATGCAGTCTGTCGGTGCTTCCACAGGAATGCTCGAAGGCCAAGGGACTTTACAGGGTCAAGGGTTGTCCCTCAGCCTCAGTACTCGAATCCCGAGTGGGATTCAAATCCCTTTTCCATATCGAAGTCATAACCAAGATTTTGGTTCGCTCTTGAGCCCCAATGCATCGGTTTCTGGAGGTAATCAGGACTTGCAGAAGGGGGATTTGTCTCCATACACAATGCCGGGTGCTGCTAGAAACATCCCGGGTTCTAAGTATCTGAAAGCAGCTCAGGAACTGCTTGATGAAGTTGTTAATGTGAGGAAAGCTCTGAAACAGAGTGACGCTGAAAAGAACAAGAACGAGGAATTGGAGAAGAGTTCTAAAGAGGGCGATGGAGGGTCGAAGAACGACTGTTTGAATCCTCAAGAGTCGACTAGTAGCACGAGCGAACTCTCCCACGCTGAAAGGCAAGATTTGCAGAACAAATTGACTAAGCTCCTGTCCATGTTGGATGAGGTAAGATTGATGAATTCTAGTTATCCAAATTGTCATTCCGGAGGGATAATTGCAACTATTGTTTTTTGCAGGTTAGTACCCATATGTTCAAATTGTTGCAGATTGTAGCTTTGAACTTGTACTTTTTTTGCTCTTTGCTTTAATTTATTCCACAATGACGATTTTGCCCTTGAAAGTTCAATGGTGTACGATTGACTAGTCACCCGTCTATTGATGATTTTTATATCATAATCAAAATTATCGGTTATTAAACTTTACTATCATAATCGTTTTTCTTTCATTCAACTGACCAATTTTAAATTGATTAGTGAGCATGATGTGTATTTTTAATTCATATTTCATGAAAAAAATCGGTTATGTTCACTAATCGATTCAAAATTAATTCATAACCGAATGATATCAAAATAATTTGATTGATTCGATTAGTTTAGTAGGATGAAAAAAAAAATCGGTTCTGATACTAAAATCTAGAAATCGACAAAAATCGATTTTGTGTATTTACTTTTTTACATCCAAATTTTAAATATCAAGGGCAAATTTGTCATTTTTGATAAATCGACACAGTGCAACAAAATACAAGTTGAGAAGCACAACCTGCAGTGGTTTGAAGATAAGAATATCAACCTGCTAAGTCAATAGTAGAGTGTACTTTTTTTGCAATCATCCCTTAAAAAAACGAACTTCTGTGTGATGCAACTTTACATTACAATTGTTACAGGTTGATAGAAGATACAAGCAATACTATCACCAGATGCAGATCGTAGTGTCATCATTCGACGCCATAGCGGGCTGTGGAGCAGCCAAGCCATACACGGCATTGGCGCTTCAAACCATCTCACGCCACTTTCGTTGCTTGCGTGACGCTATCACCGGTCAGATCCGGGCGGCGCGTAAGAGCCTTGGGGAGCAAGATAGTTCGGGAAACGGTAAAGGAGTCGGGATAAGTCGCCTCCGGTTTGTGGACCAACAGCTCAGGCAGCAGAGAGCTCTTCAGCAGCTCGGGATGATGCAGCAGCACGCCTGGCGACCCCAGAGGGGGCTCCCCGAGAGCTCTGTTTCGATACTCCGTGCTTGGCTCTTCGAGCATTTTCTTCACCCGTAAGATTGGTTTACTCGTTCTTGTTTGTACCTCGTGATGATTTTATGTCGTGTGATTGATTGATTCGATGTTTGACTCAGGTATCCCAAGGATTCGGATAAAATCATGTTAGCGAGGCAAACGGGGTTGACTAGAAGTCAGGTAAACATGCAAGTTCATAAGTTACTTGGATTGTTTTGTTAGGGGTAACTATAGTTCACTACTCTATGGTTTGAGTGATTTTCAATTCATTACAAGCTTCAAATAGTATCAAATCACCCTATCATCTTTGTTTTATCATAATTTGTGATGATTTAATGACGAAAATGCCCCTTATATATAAAATTAAAATCATAAAGGACGAATAGCATAATCTTCTTAATTTAAAGTTAGCATTATTATCAACTTTTTTCTTCTATTTTTTTTTAAAATTAAGGGCATTTTTGTTACTAAACCTCAAATTAGAGTAAAATGAAACAAAAAACAAAGATGATCGGATGAAATGTTACGATTCGAAGTGCAAGATGGTAAATTGAAAATCACTCAATCTGGCAAAAAAGAACAGAAAATTTATTTAAAAATACAAAATTTAAATGAAGACAATTTTAATCAAATTTCTTATTCACATTTAAGGTGCATTTTCGTCATTCGAATTAGGACAAATCGAAACAAAAACAAAGTTGAGTGGGTAGAATAATGCAATCTAAAGTACCCCAAGATAGTAAATCGAAATTGCTCGATTGTTCGTTATAACATTTGGTTCTTGTGATTCTGATGACATCTATGCCTCGAACTCAGGTCTCGAACTGGTTCATCAATGCTCGGGTGCGCCTCTGGAAGCCCATGGTCGAAGAAATGTACAAAGAAGAGGCCGGCGACGCAGAAATGGAGTCCAATTCTTCATCAGACAACGCAGGCAAAGGAACAACCAGAGCCGACACCGTGACCTCCGAGGGCAGAGGCGAAGACAATCACCAAACCTTAACCGGGCCCGAGATCGAAATGGCGGGCTCATCCAGTTTCCACAACAGGCCCGGTCAAGACGCCGAAGGTGAGTACGGCCTGCTGAGGCCCAGGGCCGAGGAGAGGCCCAGTCTTGACGACTGTAGCCTCTTCCCGGACCACCACTCCATGGTTCACTCTGCATACCAGATGCCGGAGATGGGAGGTGGAGTGTCTCTCACGTTAGGGCTCCAACACTGCGACGGGGCTAACCTCCCTCCAGCGATGACTCATCATGGTTTCGTCGCCATGAGGGGCGATGACGTGTACAACACGGGGGCGCCCGAGAGCTCGGATTTCGAGTGCATCGACGGTGGGAATAGGCAGCATAGGTTTAGCTCGTCTCAGATGTTGCATGATTTTGTGGCGTAATGTGTTGGTTTTGAGTGTTGGTGCAAAATGGGTTTTGTGAACAATTTTATTCTTCTTCCAAATATGTAAACATATATACAGTGATGATTGGTTGTAATATAAGTGATTGGAAGGTTAGTGTATTTGTATAGATACATACTTTTTTTTGTCCAATATATTGAAATGGGATTGTAAAAATGGGTTTTTGTTGCTGTTTTCATCATCATAACGACCGCGGTTTGAGTCAGTGGATGAGTCCTTGTCGATGCAACAACTCGCCGATTGCCAAGCGCTTCACCTTCTTGTCGATACTTGCCGATGATTGAATTGGGGAGAATACTCGATGAGTCGTTGAAATGCGGGTGTGTTTGGTTGTGAGATTCTAAATATCGACTATGTCTCCTTAAGGTTATATCAATTTAACGGTAACATAACGGGTTGATATGTGCAAATCATGTTTTGCTGATACATATACTAATAACAAGTTATAAAAGAAGTTCGTATTTACTCCTCAGCGTTCCAAGGACCGGTAGGATTGAAACATGTGTTCAATATTTGTTGGTAGCTCTCTCTTAGAGGTGTGTTGACAACTGCATTGACTTCATCCGACGTTGGTAGCTCCTTCTTAGAGATGTGTTGACAACCGCATTGACTTCATCCGACGTGTACTCTTGTTGCTCCGGTGAGTTCGACAGTTGAGTCAAATCTTCAGACATTTTTAATCGAATTGGTAGAGAGGAAGTGGATAATTTGAGAGTGAATGTTGAGAGAATATTGAGAGAGTGTTGTGGGTTGGATGAATGAGCAAAAGGGGTATTTATAGGTGGAGAAAAATATTTTTTTTTGTATTGAATTTAATTAAAAAAAATATAACCGTTGTTGACTTCGGACCGTTGCCAACGGTCCGAATTTTTTTTTGCCTTGCCATGCCACATGTCGCGTGGTCATTGGCTGGCCACGCACTACGAATCGTGGTTCACGAATCACGTGCGTCACATCGTGCAATTCGCGAACCGTGAACCACATTCTCGTAAATCGTGGTTCGCAGTTCCCAAATCATACACGCCAACGCGAACCACATTTTTACAAATAGCGAATCGTGATTCGGTGTGTGGATTCGTACGGTGTGGATGCTCTTAGTAAAACCATCAAAAAGGCCTTGATTGAGCCAAAGAAGACCATAGCATGTGGAGCATTGTTGAAAGTGTCCATGGAGGACTCTCTGATCTCAAACTTTGTATCACCTGTTGGCAAGTCCTTACAACTAAAAGTTGATGTGATTATATTTCAAATCAGAGAATGATAGTTTTTATATCAGTAACTTTTAATATACTAACGAACCGGAAACCAAATGCAGAAATCTTTTCAATATATATATTGAAAGGCATCATTAGAACTATAACAGGTTTTACTCGGTTAAGTCAACTTCCGAGAAACCAAACAGTCGGGTTTTTAACACAAAAACAGCCAGGTTTTGCACATTCAGTAGTAATTAGTAAATGTGCAAACAATCTATTCCAGTCGCCGGAAGTTCATAACTCTGATGCCACTCTAACCTGTACAATAGCTGCTCAAAAGTTCATATAGCTTCTAAGGTAGGAACGGAAATGTTGTTCTGTACACACTGTAAGCCATATGAAGTGTGGACACAAGAAGGCTCGAGGATGAAGAAGACGGTGATGCCAATCCTTGTACCTCCTCAACCTCAAGCTTCTCTCTACCTGAAAAAAACAACCAGAGAAGCTCAGTGTGATCAAGAACAAGGTTTTAAATCTGTGTGGAAGAGACATGAATCAATCGATATACAAACCTTTTATACAGAGCCTTCACATCTTCTACAAGCATCGGATTATCAAAGAAGGCATCACCAGATTCATTTGCATCAACAGTCTCCATTTCAAAAGCCCTGAAACCACAATACTCGTTCCACTCGAACCACATCTTAGCAATTGATTCCTTCTTGAAGCAAGTACTGTGATCTTCCTCCTCGGGTGAATTAGCAGCAACTAATCTGTAAGTGAAAACTTTCTTTTTCTGGCCTGGTCGGAACGCACGCCCCACAGCCTGACGGGTCACTGATGGGTTCAGATGAACGTCTAAGATTATGACACGGGATGCTCCCACCAATGAAATTCCTTCCCCACAAGCCTTGATTGACCCGAAGAACACTTTAGCATCAGGAGAATTGTTGAACCGTTCCATAGACCATTCCCGGTTCTCAGAGCTTGTTTCACCGGAGATGACAAAGATTTGTTTTCCTACACTCCAACCCTTGTATTTCACTGTTAATCTCTCTAGGAACTTCAAGGGAAGAAGGTACTGGCTGAAAACTAGCAGCTTCTCATCAGATAACTCACATAGCTTCAACATGTTGAGATAGAACTTTGCCTTCACCCCATCTTTCAGATCCAGTTTCTCCAAAAGATCATCGACCTTATCATCAGTTTTGGCAAATAGCTCCGAGACACTGTTCAGCTTCGGATGTACAGATACTGCGCTACCAACAGAGCTTATCTTGAACTTTCTTGATAGCTTCTTCAACTTGTCCATTTCGCACTTCTGTCTGGGGCTTAGATTGAGTACCACAGTGAAATCAACAAGCCCAGGAAGCTCATCTAGAAAATCTCCTTTGTAATAGTGAAGAACATTGCTCGTCATCTCACGAAGATCGTGAATGACGGTCACTTTTCTCTTGAAATCTTCATCTTTGTGTAATGAGTGTTCTACCAGTTCATAGAAAGCCGAGTCCACACCAGCTTTGAACTGCTTCCTCACACCCGATATCTGCACTCTGCTTAAAATCCGCTTTACAACAGACCTAGAAGTTTCCAATCTCAGAAACTTTGGACGGACGAGATTCAATATGTTGAACACTTCCTTGACGTGGTTTTGGTATAAAGTTCCAGATAAAACCACTTTTCTAGGAGTCTGTACCTTAGCCAGAGACTGCAACACATCAGTATTCTCATTCCTCGGTGTGTGCCCTTCATCCAAAATGAGAATTGATGGAGCCTTAAGCAATATCTCTTGACAAGAAGCAGATATATTGTTTGTTGCACTATCACAAACTATAGTGGAGAATTGCTTGTACCCCAGGAAAAGGATGCTTCTCTGCTCAACCCATTGCTTCAATACCTCAAGTTGTTGATACCGATTATCAACCTTGCCGGTGTACAAATCAAGAAGTGGAATATCCTCCACCTGCCATGTCTGAAACTCCTTCTTCCATGTGCTCAAGATTCCTTTAGGCAGGACGACAAGTGGCCTAGCGTGTGGATACTTGGCAAGAAAGCTTTGCATAAAGCTGATTATCATGAAAGTCTTGCCAGATCCTGGAGCGTGGGCCAAGATGCATCCCCCGGGAGTATCTGAGACTAAGTTGTTGACAAGAAAATTGAAACCTTCTACTTGATGTGGCTTCATTTGCTTCATATGTCTGGGGTGAGCGGCGATTTCAGTTACCTTCAGATCATTTTCAGACAATTCGACTCCGAGTTTCCCTGTTGACTCTCGGTCTCTGGCATTACGATAGTCAGAGACATATGTCCTTGTGCTCCGTTTTACCTATATCATGAAGAAAAGTAAGATAGGATTAAACTGCGGAAGAGTCTAACCCTAAAATTTCAAAACAGACCAAAGTTTTGCGTTGGAATCAGCTAATCATCATAAAAGTTCAGGTTTCATTTCAGCTGTATGCACTGTAAATTGAAAGGGAAAATGCTTCTTTTTTTTTACTTGATAACATGCAATTTCCTTTTTATGAACGTAAGTTACAATATGATATCAGTAAATATCAATGCACTAGCAAGATGGAAACAATGGCTCAATAAACTTTTAGATCCGTACAGAAAAAAAATCAAACTGATTTAAACAAAAACCAGTAATTAGATTCACTATGTAATATGAGTTACTCAACTCATCTAAGAAGTTTCAGTTTAACCTGCACCCTGTTTCAAGATTGAAGAGATAAAACAAACATATTTAATGGAAATACATAAAACTTACCTTATTAAATTGGAATTCAAATATAGTGTCAATTCCTTTATCAATAACACCACAAACACGACAAACATAACCTAGATCGTCCTTCAGAACATAAGAATGATCACAGTCTTGCTCATTCTCTTTGCCATGCTCCTCAGACGAAGGATCTATAGAAACATCCTAGCAAAGGCAGAAAATTGGAAATAAAAAAGTAAAAAAATCATGAAATCGAGAACTTTATGATTATAACTTAATACAGAATAGACACAGGGCACAGTGAATGTAAATTAAATACCTTAGAACTTTCCAATGCCATATTCATTTCTTTCCAAATATCATTTAGATTATCATCTTCATCATCAGATTGATTGCCTTCCTCTTCTTTTATGCCTACATAGACACCTTTATCTTTCTTGATTTCAGTATCAACTGCAACTTCCTCTTTCTTGGGTTCTGTATCAACGCTTGGCCGTCCTGTTTTACGAGCTTTCCTCGGTGTAGGGTCTCTAACCTGATTAAGGTAATAAGTCCAACCATCAATTAATTATACAAGTAGGATAAGAGTGACATTAGAATAAATCCGCTAATTGATATTGAATCCTTAATTTGAAATCTTTGAGAAAAGTATTATGGCTCTGGCCTCCAGATTGGTGCTTATTAATGCCCATCCCCAAATACATGAAATTCATGTAAACCAATAGGGAGAAACTAGTTTGCTAGGTGAGTAATTCGCATCTGAACACTAAGTATGGATGTATCTATACCCTATAGGCCACGGCTGGGGCTAGTGAGGCTCGAACCTTGTTTTGTGGTTGAATATTCTTACCAGGCATCAGATCTATGCCAGGCCTGAATCTAAAAGAAAACGACTTAACTTAATGGATGTAAGCACACTAAAGAACATGTACCTAAGCAATAATCATACACATGTAACATGAGTCAAGTACATGTATATATTAGTTTTATGGATGGACTCTTCTGTGATTTCTTTTGGTCGGACAAAGAACAATAATACATAAACATGTGCCACTTAAAGGACGTGCATGGTTCATTTTTTATGCCTGATCCTAGCCAATGTACTTTATCTTCTTTTTAGAAATGGGAGAAAAGGGGAAGATGAGATCCAAACATAAAACAGCAAAGCACTGTGCCATGAGTTATGATATGCCTGGTCAATCATGACATAACAGATTCACAAAACAACAACAAATGGTATCAAGCACTTTTGGCCTCGGTTTCAATTATACTCCTGAAACATGTAGAGCTCAATCAGAATAAATGTTGAAATTTGTAAAGCATGAAACTATAAAGGCTATAAATGAATGACAACTCACCAATAAATCATTCATGTCGAGTTCACCAGGTGGCTTGGGTAAGACAATGTCATGAAACAAAGGCCTACAAGCGCCTACATCTTCCTCATCATCTGAATCAATTATCACAACAGGTTGAGGTGCTGCTAAAGCTTTATTTTCAGCACTTGCATCCTCTAAAACAACGATGGCACAGCAATTTGGATCACTCGGCTGCATATCACCCAACTTTGAAGAGTCTTTAGACTGATGTTTTTCCCCTTCCAAGAACACTTCGATAAGTTTTGGATACTTTACAAAATGACCTTGCAGCATTTGATGGCATTGAGCAACGAGGGACTCAACTTCTCTTGTAACACTACCAAATTTACCACAGTCTAACCTTTCCAGCAAGGTGGTTACAGCAAATGGATCAGAATAGTTAGTAACCGATGGAGAGTTCTTTGGTTTCATCTGTTCACTTTCTCCATGCAAACTTGCATATGAGTCCACATCGCCATATTCTTTTCCATCATCAGAAACTTTCTGTCTTTTATGTCCTTCTCCATCATCCAAAACTTCCTGCCTTTTACGTTCTTTTCCATACCACTCTGTTCACAGAGTTGAAACTAGTCAGAAAAGTAACCTTAATTGAAAACAAAACAAAGCAACATTACCATACAACCAAAGTTCATGAAACAATAATGTCATGCTCTTTCTTGGCGTTTCTCATTCCCTCATCTTGTGTTCAATAATCAGATATAAGCCTCTAACAATAATAACACAAGAAGCGAAGTAGCTTTGAGAACATCAAAACTCCAAGACATACATACATACATGCCATATTATAAATGACCCCCGTTAAGATCAAACATTTCTGTTGATTACATCACGGCAATCAAATGATACATAACCAGCCATCTAATGAACTAGCACAGTGTTGCCCCAAAGGAGGGTTTTCTTTCTTGTGCAAAATATTATACAAGACCAAAAGAGAGACCGAGTAAGAAAGCACCATATACAGTTGTCTATTGAAAAACTAACAACCCTTCATCAATCTATCAAAAAACATGTTTAAGAACTTTAGTAAGTATACGTCTATTCATTTCAACCCATAAATAATTAGACATCCTTTAATAAAAATAAACTGTTGCATGATCTAATGCCGAATCTGAATCCATCTATCCCAGAGGTCAATCAGCCAATTTGGACAACAAACCCAAACACATTGTAATCAACACCCAATCACCAACCCCTCCAAAACCATACAAACACCAGGTGTGTGCATTAACACAAATACACAAAATAATAATCATATAATCATCATAAAACTCACACTCCCACAAGCATGTATGATACTTACACCTATACATATACATATATCTGATTAGAAGCTGAAAATTACCCATTTGAGAGGGAGAAGCAAAATTGAATGGCACAGCGCCAATCGGTTGCTCCATTGGTTGCTACACATAACCACAACAAAAAAAGAAGAGTGAAAACAGATTCAGTACATGGCGATCACGGAGGTAGAATCACTCAGAATTTAGCTAAGAGAACAATAATTAAACCCTAAATTTCGAGATTGCACCAAATTTGAGGGCTTGAGACTCACATTGCTTCGGGCTCTCGGAAACCCTAGCTCGCTCTCACCGGCGGGAAGGAGAGATGGCCCACTCTTCGACGGAGACTCCTCACCAGGCTTTACCGGCCGCTAGTCGCGAGAAAGTGAAACGAGTGTCGGAGGAAAGAGAAGGTCCGTGTGTATTGCTGAGATGGCATGGCAGTGTTTGGGCTGGGCCGAGCTGGCCCATGGGCCCAAAGCCCAGCATCTTAGGCCATTTTAGAACATGAAAATTAGTTTTTTAGAGATAATTACAAAAAAATAGTCTGATACATTATTTTCTGAGCTATCACCGTCGCCTCTGTAACCGTCATTGGTGTATCATCTCTTGGTCTTTACAGAGGCCTCCTTATCTATCTTTATCTCGGATCTGGGTCAAGATGATCGACTGATTTTGTTTTACTTTGCATGTTCTGTATTTTTGTAAGGTTAATGATTAGTGAGCAAAAATTCAAAACTTTTACCTAAAAATTCAGGGACTTCTATCGGGAGAGATTCCTGAATCACATCTACCATCATCGCTCTCCTTTCGTTGAAATTGATGAGGTCATGTTCGGTTTTCAACTAGTGGTTCGAACCTGGCCTTCCTATGAAGTAACAAATTCAAGTTCGGTCGTATTTTACAGAATATGTAACGTTTAGGCAATACTTTGAGCAATATTCATTAGTTTCTTCCTAATTTATTTTCAGTTCGCCTATATAGCTTTTTCAACACCGTTTATAACAGTTCAATTGTTTTAGAGTTTTTTGTAAAGAGATCTTCTAAAACTCTATACAATACTATTCAATTCTACCTTAACTCTAACTCAAAAATTCAAACAATTTATAGAATTAAATGTTTAAATTCGACTCAACTCGACTAGATTCATTAATTTTTTATTGAGAAACAAAAAATATATATTAAGTAATTTTTTTTTATCATTAATTAGATATTTAAGTATCGGATATTTAATCGTCTAATCTTAAAACCGTAAATTAAACAGAAGAAAGCGAAAATGTGCACGCGCGCACGACCAGGAGCTCGAGGTCGAGAGTTCGATTCTCCGCAACAACAAAGCCTCTCGTTTATATGTAATCGAATCGAGTCTCTTCTGCTTCTTTCGTCGTCTCCGTCGTCAACGCTCACTGCTCCGCCTTCTCTTCCTCCACGAATGGCTTACCAGGATCAGCTATCCGCCATCAAGGTAAACCTCGAGGGTTCTTATTGCTTCTATACTGGTTTGGAGTGTCACTGAACTTTTCTTCAACCGTGTTGAATTTTTGTTTAGGGCGCGAAGGTGCTTATGGTCGGTGCAGGTGGCATCGGCTGCGAGCTTCTGAAGACTCTCGCTCTCTCTGGCTTCCAGGACATCCATATAGTGAGTGATAATGGCTTGGTTGTCTTGTTGTTGTTGAGATTGTCGTTTTTGGTGATGGTTGCTAGGGTTTCATTGGGGTCTAGGGCATCAGAAGTTCAATTGTTGTGGATTTGGAGTGTTTGTGGGGTTAAGTGAATCTAAATTTTCTTTTCTTTTCATGGGTTTTAGATTCTGAGGTTTGGCATGGATTTATGTTAACTTTTATTGAAATTAGTGGAACTTAATTGGCTGGGAGATTATTGAAATTGAAAGAGAAAACATTGATGGGTATGCATAAAAAACGTAGAATTCAGAGGGTAGGATGTTAACTATCAGACCCTCTTCCTTGTTGGCGAAGGGGAGTGAGAGCATCTCTTCGCCTTTGTTCTTGAGCTTGGATTGCTTTTCTTACCCCCATCAACACCACTTGCGCGCACACACAAGTCAATGCTTCGGAGGAGAATAAGAAGTTCTTAATTGGTGAAGGGATGTGAGCTTGTGGAAGAAAAACTTGAAATTTAGGATGGTATAAGTTGTTATGTTTAGATGAAAGTTGGTTTAGGGGGCATGTATGAATAAGTGCAATCAATATTAGCCGCATGTTAATCAAATTGAATCTTCATCCTGAGTCCTGACCACGAGCTTAGTTCAGATATGCATTTTACTGCATATCGATATGCTTTTTTCTACTAAAGGGATGAGTTATTCTGCTTCCATCTCTACATATATTGAGCTTACCAATTGTGTCAACATGTATTTGGACCATCATTATATAATCATTTGCTATATTTGTAAGATATTGATATTGTTGGAGTGTAAATTTAAAGTATGTATTTGTAAAGTACATGTTTCAACTTCATCTAATTATTCCATCATGGAGGGGGAGTTTAAGGCCTATGACTTTGAATTTTCTTCAATAATTTACTTGGGTGATAAGATTTCAAAAGGGCAGGCAGGCATTGTATAATTAATGAGCTTATTGGTATATTTTGCTTCTTGGTGGATCGATGATAGATCTATTGTTTGCTAGTGAATTTTCTCTGAAGCTCTTTCAAATCGTAAAATGTATCACTGAAACCTTCTCATTAGGTATACACAACAGACCTGCTAGTTAGACTGTTCTATATTCATTTTCTCAATTGCCTGTTTGTATCCGTTTGCAGATTGATATGGACACTATTGAAGTCAGTAATCTGAATAGACAGTTTTTATTCAGACAGTCACATGTTGGGCAGTCTAAGGCCAAGGTTAGTTCACTCCCTTGGAATTTTTTTTTTGCTTAGCTGGGTAGTTCTTTGCAGTCGGTTTGTCTCATCACTTTTTTGATCAGGTTGCTCGGGATGCTGTGCTAAGATTTAGGCCTCATATAAATATCAAACCGTACCATGCAAATGTCAAGGATCCTGATTTCAATGTAGACTTCTTTAAGCAATTTAATGTTGTTTTGAATGGGCTTGACAACTTGGACGCACGCAGACATGTCAATCGCCTTTGCTTGGCAGCCGATGTTCCTCTAGTTGAAAGTGGGACTACTGGGTTTCTTGGACAGGTGAGTGTTACCTTATCTTAGAGTGATCTCTGACTTAGATGTTCTGTATTTTAAGCATTCAAGTAACTTAACAGGCCCATTGATTTTCTTTGCAGTCTTGTCAATATCTTGTGTTTGTTTTAACAGCACTTACTACAAATCAATTAACTGTAAGAGAAAGTTATGGCAGTTTTTTTTGTTTTGTTCACTGCTATGTACATCAGTGGGAAGTGCTTCTGATAGAAAATAAAAAACCCTTTATGTTCATCTGCTATGAAGCTAGTCTAATTTTGAACTGGCAAATTTAGAAACTCAGAGTAATTGTTAAAGGTTCTATTTTGGGGATTCGATGCTGAACCATCTCAAACTTAGGTGAAAGACAATTTGTAAGGCTTCATGAGGGTCTAATTCCATTTACATATCACCAAAGCTTGTCCTTGCATCTATATTATCCTACTGACATATACTCATCATTTTTGTTTTTGCTTTGTGTATTTGTTTATCTGTTGGTTACATTAAGAACTATTACACTTCTTTTTTGTATACGTGCATGTCAGATTAGATATGTTACTCCATGTTCGTTTCTTACTTTCTGGTTGATTACAATTTTCTCCAATTTGATTGGCGCAGGTCACTGTACACGTGAAGGGGAAATCTGAGTGTTATGAGTGTCAACCAAAACCTGCTCCCAAAACCTATCCTGTGTGCACCATCACTAGTACTCCATCAAAGGTAGTGTGTTATGTGAATTATTAACATCTGCTAGCCAGTGTCCTAAACTCAAAATAGTGTTATGCTCATATTCTTGAAGTTTTAATGCGATCTTTTAATCCTGCAGTTCATTCATTGTATTGTGTGGGCCAAGGAGCTACTTTTTGCAAAGTTGTTTGGGGACAGAAAACAGGACAATGATTTAAATGTGCGTTCCAGTGATGCTGCCGTCTCATCAGAAAATACAGCCGATGTTTTTGAGCATAGAAAAGATGAGGACATTGAGCAATATGGAAGGAGGATATATGATCATGTATTTGGTTACAACATTGAAGTAGCTCTATCTAATGAAGAAACGTGGAAAAACCGTAATAGACCAAGGCCAGTATATATTAGGGATGTCCTGTTGGATGAAGAAACAAAAGAGAATGGCCATAAAAATGGTGTAACTGGTGATATTTCATCTGTTTCTGTTATGGCTACCCTGGGCCTGAAGAATCCACAAGATATATGGAGCCTTAAGGAGAATTCAATTGTTTTTCTGGAGTCTCTAAAAGTTTTCTTTGGGAAGAGGCAAAAGGTTAAATCTTTTATTTTATGTTTGTAAAGAAGCTAGGATAAAATCCTATAGCCTCAAGGGTATTAATTTCACCTCTTATGTACGTTCTCTAACCTTGTTCTCTTCTATAAACGTGTAGGAGATTGGGAACCTTGTTTTTGATAAAGATGATCAGTTAGCTGTAGAATTTGTTACTGCTGCCGCAAATATCAGGGCTGCTTCATTTGGGATTCCTTTGCATAGCCTTTTTGAAGCTAAAGGTATCGCTGGGAATATTGTGCATGCTGTCGCAACGACAAATGCTATCATTTCTGGGCTGATTGTAATTGAGGCAATAAAGGTGCTGAAAAAGGATACAGACAGTTATAGGTGAGCCTCAAATTCCCTTTTGTACTCGTGTTTCAAATCTAGATGATTCTTATGGTTTTATCTGTATGTCGTTTGATCTTCATAGTAAAAACACTTCTTCCCACAATCTACAAAAAATGGAAGAAGTAAACGGCATCTGTAAAGGCCAGCACACACACTGTGGTGATATAGTGCAACTTCGAGCTCAAGAGACTGAAACTATAGGGGATGAAAGATTGTCTTAATTAATACAACTTATCTGATAAGTTGAAAGGAAGTCTTATATCTAATGGTACGAGTATCTTTGGATATGTATAGTTGGACTTTAAAGAGATCTAGCTAGCAAGATTTTTTACTACTATTATTATTGTGATTCAAGAACTTGTACTCACGGTGTTTGATTCAAAAAATTGTGTAGGATGACCTATTGTCTGGAACATCCTTCAAGAAAGATGCTTCTTATGCCGGTGGAGCCATATGAGCCCAACAAATCCTGTTATGTTTGTTCTGAGGTAATATTTTTTTCACTTTGTCAGATTTTTTGTATGCCTACATTTGACTAATAGTGACAAGCTGCTTACATTGTGCAATCTTATTTGAACCAGACACCTCTATCACTTGAAATCAACACTCACCAATCAAAACTGCGAGAGTTTGTTGAAAAGATTGTCAAGGCTAAGCTTGGCATGAATTTTCCTTTGATTATGAATGGATCGGCCCTTCTGTACGAAGTTGGTGATGATCTTGATGCTTCAGAGGCAGCAAACTATGCAGCAAACCTTGAGAAGGTATGTTTATCACTGACTTCTAAGATTAGTTATCATTGCAAGTCTATTATGTTTGTAAGTAACACATATTTTTTCAGGTTCTTTCTGGACTTCCTTCTCCAGTTACTAGTGGGACTATGCTCACTGTTGAGGATCTTCAACAGGAATTATCCTGCAAGATCAATATCAAGCACAGGTTTGTTCATAATTTTAAAAAAAAGTCTTAAAGTATACTTTATTTAATTAACTTTTGGATTTTGGAAGCACCATGGATGGATAGAGTGAAACATTATTGTTATACTCTACAAGAATCTGGTTCTGTGAGGTTTAGTACTTGCATCTCTTATGGACATAAATTTTTCTGTAACTTTGTCTCATAGATTTGCATGGTTATTGTATTTTTGTGACATCGCTGCTTTACCGACATTGAAATTCAAATCCCTTATCTAGCTATGGAACTTTATAGTTTATACAGAAATGCATAACTATATTTTGACCCATCTTTGATTGTGGGACTAAACCTTTGTTCCTTCACAAGGATTTCCCATTTTGATTTTGAATAAAGGGATAATTGTAAGAAAGTACCTCTTCTTTGATAATTGTAAGGTATTCACTTTTTGCAATCTGTAGCCCTCTTCGTTGATAATTGCAAAAAGTGCTATGAACTTGTCTTTTTTTTGCACTTTGTATAAATTTGTTTCAATTTTTTTTAATCAAACAAAAAAATCGAACTTTCATATCCATTGAATCTCTTGCTCTCTGTATGGTACAAAGAGGAAGAAAATTAAAGGGATATAAAAATTTGGATTTTTGTTATTTATTTATTATTTTAATACAAAATTTAAGGGTAAAATCATCATTTTTATAGAAAAATGCAACCAAAGACAAGTTCAGGGTACTGTATTACTATTATCAAAGAGAACGGCTACAAATTGTAAAGAGTGAATACATCAGGGTACTTTTTGCAATTATCCCTGGAATAAATATTAAAGTGTGGCTTGGATTTTCTTTATTGGCTTTGTTATCATATTATTTGACATCTAAATACTTATAAAAACATTCGATTTCCACAGGGAGGAGTTTGATGAAGAGAAGGAACCCGAAGGAATGGTCCTCTCTGGATGGACACAAGCTCCTCCAGAAAATAACGATAAGAACCCTATTGGCAATGGAGCAAGCACTTCAAGTGCATTGCCATCAGGAAATGAGGAAGCCAAGGATGACTCCATAGAAATGCTTCCAGAGGAGACCGATGCCCTTGCCGGGAAGAAAAGAAAGCTTGCTGATTCAAGCATCGAAAAAACAAGTCTCAACAAACCAGAAGAGCTTGACGATGAAGAAGAGGACCTCGTTATGCTCGATGGCAAGGACTTTGAAACCAGCAAGAAGATAAGGACTCAATAGCTGTTGCTTGGATTTGGTTGTGGGGTGAGTCTTGTTAACATACTAATTTTGTACCTTTAGTGAAAGGAGTATTTATGGGTATTCTTTTTGTGGGTTACACACTTGTACTCCTTTTTCTTAGGCAGACCTGATCTCTAAGGTAGAGAGGTTTACAGTTATTTGTTAGTTCTCCCTCCCCAATGTGTATTCTATTCTCCCCCCAAAGCCTGATTTGTAGTTGCGCTTGTCGGAATTATTCGTGACATGGATTTATGTTCCTAGTTTCATGACTTGGGTATTGGAAGGGATCGATTGGAAGTTTAGCGTTGTATGAACTGTGTTTGGATTTGGTAAGTTTCCCCCTCTTTGAAATCCGTTTCAATCGTGCAATCTTGTATGTCTAGCACGTGCAAGCTGGACTAGGGTGTTTCTAGTGACAAACGAGTGCATAACATGTAAGAACTTGTCTTACACTTGTCATCGGGAGTGGAACTACGGTAGGATCCAGCCTTCCTTCGGGTTGGAAACGACTGTGATCCATTGGCAGAAAAGTAAAATTAGGAAATTGTTTGAAGAGGGACTAGCTTCTGATTAGCTAGTTTTGTGGTAGGCTCGAAACAGAAGATTCAAAGGCCGCAATCAACCACATTGAATGAGATAAGGCCTACACTCCCACGAGAAGTAGTACAAAAATGTCGCCGTCACCACTAGGGGAGAGCTTTCTTCCCCGGTTTCCTCCCCCTCCTCTTCACGGGCTCCTCCCCTCATATTTATTGTCGGGCCAACTCTGCCATAGTCAACGGCAACCACTAACAGGGGAGTTCTACCTCTGTCGCGCCTGGTAACGGAGGATAACACCTCCATCCTGAGATCTCCCCCGTCTTCTTCAACGGTTATAGATGTGCTGAAGTCGACATAAGGAGAACTGGCGGCTGTTTCCTTAGACGATGACAAGGAGGACGAGGTGGTTGTGTGGTCCCGAACATACTGGTCCTGACTATGGCGGATACCTGATACGTCTTGGTGGGGCGGCTCCTCTCCAACGTATCGTGCAGCCCCAAGACCCTCTATGGGGTGATGGCGGCGCATTGAGGGGTGCGAGACCTCGAGGTGAGCCCGTTGTGGCGGGTTTCGTGGTGTTCTTTTTCCTATATCGGGACGCCATGGGGGACATCCGCTATCGGAGGCCATGGATGTTTAGTGGCTATCCCCTGCTAATGGTTTCGCTTCAGCCGTGTACGAAACCGACTGCTCTTTATTTTTGTCATATGAAGATAGTATGGGTGTGGGCGTTCAACATTCCTAAGGATGCACAGAATGCCCAAATCCAAACGCTACTGGAAAATGCTTTGGGTAAGGAGGTCATTGTGACACCACACCCAAAACGACATACATGGAATGGATGTATGTGGCTCCGGATCAATCTGGACATGGACAGACCCCCCAACGATAGATCCGTTTGATTTTCCCGTGACACTTAGAGCCTTCATATTAGTCTCCAATACGAGCGACTTTCAGGCTTTTTCATTCGGAATGGCCGATTCAACCATCGTATCAAGGGGTGCAATGCCCACCTCCCAAGAGTAGGGCCTTTAGAGATACGTTTTGAGGCATCTCTTACGGTCTCCTTTGGGACTGAATACAGAGAAACTGCTCAGGATAGAATGGAGCGGCCCATGAGAGTCGACCGAAGGTCGAGGGGGGTGAACATGTCTTGAGATCGGAGGGAAGGGGCCGAACCCCTCGACGAACCACCAGATTCGTGTGCTCCAAGGACCACTACCAGTTTCCCCGCCCGAGATCCTTTCCTCGCGAGAAATATCGTACCGGAGATTCATGACATGGCTAAGGAGCTTCTCGGGGAGAAGACTGCAGGTTGGGGTGGGTGCATCTTGGATCGGATGTAGGGGGAGTCGGGATCACAACGATCTTGACCTGGCTAACGTGTGTGTGTGTGTGGAGGGGGGGGGGGGGTGGGAATACCACCCACCTCCGTCTTTAAACCCTAACATGGTAATAGAAGTACCTCATGTCCCGGGAATGGCACCACCTACAAGAAGAGTAGGGCTTTGGAAGCCGAAAGAATCTCAAGTCCAACCTGCGGGATCGGACCCTAAGAAGACAAAAGGCTGGATGACTAGAGCCAGGGAGAAGGCCAATCAGATGCACGTCCGAACGAGCTGACTTAAGTGGGCACTGGAACTGTCCGAAAGCCCTCTCATACCAGACACCGAGGAGGAAGGAGAGGGGTATTCTACAAAGACAGTTCCCTTGGGAACCATGAGTTGCTGGGCGAGATGTGGTCAGTAAGATGGAGTACTGTCCCACATCATCCCGAGCCGATAAATATTAGCCCCTCTCCATCGGGTAAAAACCCCCCTACTGTTTCGGAGACATGACCTACCAACGAGTATTTAAACAGACACCATTGCAGCCTTCCACGAGGCATATCATTGCGTTTAGAATATTCTTTAGGAAACCTCGAACCGATGGTCCATGTCTTTGTCTTCTATTTATATATCTAGTTTTAGTGCCCACAACAAGTGTCTATAATACAAAATAGATCGTTTTTGTGGGTCCAGAACATTAGTCACCTGCTCCACAACGAGAATCCCAAACTGTATTATGAAACTCAGGATCCATGATGTCAATCTATATATGAATTTATCCGCATAAATTTATTACTCTTTAAAAAAAACAATAACTATATTAATATAATATTATATTATATACTTATAACCCATTATCACACCAGCACAATTCATGAGTCATGACAGCTTAGTTAATATAATCCATTGAGATCACAAAAACCAAAACAACATCCCCAAATACATATACACAACCTAGCTAGAACACAGATCATGCTACGTATATATATACGTATACACATACGTATACGTACACTCACAATATTCACCTACCATTCAATCCATCGAATTGAGCAAGCAAATCCGTACCGGAATGCTCACTAATCGTCTGAAGCTGGGCAGGACTCTGATTCACCTCCGGCGACGAAACCGGCCGGAGATCCTCCGTGGAAGGGGACGAAGCCACATTAACGACCACCGCCGACGATCTACTCTCCAGATCCTCCTCAACCTTCCCTTGCCCGAAAGCCTCTTGCAGCTGCAGAGCATACTCCAAGTTCCACAGCACATCCCCCATCGACGGCCTGTCCACGCCGTAATCGGCCAAGCACTTCTCCGCCGCGGCCGCGAACTTCTTCATCGATTCGGGGTTTATGTTTCCGGCGAGATGTGGGTCTATGATCTTCTCGATCAGACCCTTCTTCTTCCACTGCATCGCCCAATCGGCTAGGTTGACTTGTTCTCTGGGGAGCTGGGGATTGATGGCGGGTCGGGCGCATAAGGCCTCGAGGAGCACGACCCCGAAGGAGTACACGTCGGATTTCTCCGTCAATTGCTGGTTTCGGAAGTATTCCGGGTCCAGGTAGCTGTTGAAGTTGAACCCACATCAGAAAAATATAAGAATATATAAAATAACGATTACACACAGTAAGGTGGAAGGGCATATAAGTGGTCCGTTTTAAATAGAATTTATAGTACCCGAAGCTGCCCTTGACGGCGGTGCTGACGTGGGTTTGTCCGACGGTTCCGTCCTTGGAGAGGCCGAAATCGGCGACTTTGGCGACAAAGTTTTCGTCTAGTAAGATGTTGGTGGTCTTGACGTCGCGGTGGATGATGCCTTGGGCGGTCCCGGTGTGGAGGTAATGGAGACCACGGGCCGCCCCGATGCAGATCTCGAGCCTCTGTTTCCACGTCATCGGTGTCGTTGGGGTTTTCTTCCCGTAGAGGTGGTCGCGGAAGGGACCGTTGGACATGAATTCGTAGACCAGGATCATCTCGCCGTTCTCGTCGCAGTATCCGATCAACGACACCAGGTGGCGGTGGCGGAGCTTGGAGAGCATCTGGATCTCGGTCTGGAACTCTGTAATCCCCTGTTGCGATTCCGGGTTTCCTCTCTTGACGGCGACTTTGGTCCCGCCGTCGATTACTCCGATATAGACGTTCCCGAACCCGCCTACGCCGATGATCTGGGTCGAATCGAAGTTTTTGGTTGCCTCCTGGAGCTCGACGAATGTGAAGAACCGACCTAGACCCGACCCGCCAGAGTTGTAGGTGGAGCTTGTTCTCCGGCTGAGGAAGCTGTTGGTGCCGCCGCCGGCGTGGAGTGGGAGCAACCACGACGAGAAGCTGTTCCGTTTTTGCCAATCCTGAGGCCTCTTGTGCCATTTCAAGACCATCGCGCCGAGACCCACGAAAGCACCGAACATCATCGCGAAACCCACCACCACCACCGTGCCCCGATTTTTTAGCGTCGGCGCCGACCTCCCGTCGACTCCGAACTCTCCGTCAAAACTATTCACCGAATTGGTCATTTTAAAAATCTCGACCCCGTTCAGAATCGCGCTTTTCGGGACATTGTTCTCCGTTAGGGGCCCGATCTCGACGGTGATGTTCCCGTCAACGATAAAACTAGCGTTGACGATGATGTCTTGGTAATAAGCCATCGCCAAGGACCTTACGGTCTCGGAGAGATCGAGCCCCGAAATTGCCATCCTCTGGTTGATGAAAACATTGAAGTAGAGGTCGTTGAGGTTTTTGCTCACAATGTCGGCGAAATGGAGTCGGGTCAGGTGGTCGTGGGTCGGGTCAACGGGGAAGCTCCACGTCACGTTAAAGACTTGTTTTATTGTGTTCGAGTCGGCGAGAGTGACAGCCGACGAGTACAATTTTGCCGGCGCCGTCAAGGCGGTCGCGCCCTGTTTCGGGAAATCGATTTGGTCGACCCCGACGGAGACTTTTTTGCCCATCGCCGGGTTTCTGATGTACGGCGAGTCCGACAACCATGTCCGGCCGAGGGTGTCATTTTGGGGGGTGATTTGGGGGCCGCCGACATTGATCCTGTGCTCGGATTTGTACCCGTATCTAGTCATCCCCGTCGTGCCCGCCAACGGAAAGAGGATCGTGGCATCGTCTCCGATCAAATTCTCCGGCGCGGACACCACCTCGATGGCATTGACGAATGCGAACGAGTCCGATTTGGGTACGAATCTGATATTCAAATGTCTCTCGTCCTTCGTCACATTGACCAAATACTCCTCCACCACCGCCTCACCGACGCCGGTGAAATTGGAGCTGTAAATTAGCATTAGCTTGTCGGTCTCGACGCTGAAGCTCGATTTCGCGAGATCGAGCTCTCGTCCTCTCGCCGGGAAGAAATGGACCCGGATCCAATGCCAACCGGGTTTTTTCATTCTGAACCGATAAGTCGCTTCTCGCCGGAAAACCCTCGCCGTCCGGTAGATCTCCGGTTGCCTTGATCCGACGGAGACAATGTTGTTGTCCTTGTCATCGACTTGCAAATTTCCCTTTGACTTGTTCTCTCCGATGAAAGTCCTTCCGTCGACAATGCTGTCGCCAGAGCCTCCACAATCGATGAGGAAATTGTCGGTCGGAGAAAAAGAATCCGGCAACGAGACGACGCCGACGGGAGGGAAAACGAGGAGTATGAAGCAAGTAACGATTAGTATTGCCATGAGGGAGAGAGGGAGATATTAGAAAGAAACAAAGTTTAAAATGTTCTAATTGTTCTTGTATCCGTCGAGGGTAATTTGGTAATTAAGAACTTATTTAAGATTTTTTTTTTGTTTCTCTCTAAATCTCCTTCCCACCCTCTTGGAAGAGAGCGAGGGAAGAGATTGAGAGCCGAAACCAAACTGTCTGAAAAGTGAAATTTATACGAGTATGTTGTCGGTTTTGTATCTTAACCTTTTTGTCGGATGCAACTACCTGGATTGTATTTGCTTCCGATTTTCCTGGCGGTGTTCGCGGCTGATTCGGCGGAGGCTAATGTAACATTAATATTTAGTTAAATTTGGTATATAATTTATGGAATAAGTAACAGCATCCTCCGCCATTAATTTGGTAATTATATTTATAGATCATACATGTCAGATTTTTTTTTGAGCAAATGTAGCTTTCATTCCTTAAAAAAGAGTTTAGTACATATTTAAGGCCCTGACGGGATAAATACAGTAACCCTTGTAACTACGTAAACATCTAGGACGTTGTTGAACGGAGTGTCATTAAGGCTAACTAAGACAGAAACTAAAACCAATTGACGTACATTGCTCAAGATAGAGCCTGTAGACCGCTGGGTCCCTCGAAGGCGACACGTTTCTTCTGTTGGAAACCCGAACTTGTGGACGTCAGAGTGACGGTGGTAGATATGATGACGAACATTGCTCAAGGTAGAGCCTGTAAGCCGATGGGTTCCCTGAAGGGGACACGTTTCTTCTGTTGTAGACCCAAACCTGTGTACGTCCGAGCGACGATGGTAGATGTGAATCAGAGATTTCTCTCGGGAAGAGTCACTGATTTGTTGGGAAAAAGCTTGAATCGTCGCTCAATGAGCATTAACCATGCAACCCAAAACGTAAACGATAAAATAAACCAGAACCAATCGAACCGAGATCGAGGAGGAAGCCGCGGAGGAGGCCAAGGCGGTGGATCCAGTGATAGCGGCTTCACTGGCAGTTGTAGAGGCGGCGGGGCTCGTCTAGAAAGGAGGAGCTGCGTTGGAGAAGCAGACGGCAACCACCGGAACGCGCCCCCGGCAGGAAACCTAGAGCAAGGTCATGGGAAACAGACGGCATCCACTGAAAGAGATGTCCGTAACCGGGAGAGCAGTGAAGGCCCCTAGGATGAGGAGGGATGCGGCCAACATGTGAGGGTGCGCGTTAGAACAGCGGAGAGGGACCAGGCAGTAGCCGGGAGAGGTAGGGATCAAACATTAACCGAGAAAGGTATAGCCTGCGTCGGAGTGAGGCACGACGAGAAAGGGAAGAAACCCTAGATCTAGCCTCTAAAAAAGACGTAAACCCTAGCAGAGCCATCTATTTAACTTGGGATGTGAACATACATGTCAGAATTGTTTGGGCTGTAGTTGATTTTGTATTTTTTAATGTTGAAGTAAAGATATATTATAAAGAGTCCTGGATGTCCATATCATAAAAGGTTCAGTCGGATAAAACCACATTTCACACATAAAAGATGAATTATTTGATATAAAAAACAACAACGTCATGTGGCTGAAAATAAGAAGAAAAAAAACTATAAACTATTAGTGGTTATAGAAAGGGAATCATAATATCCAATGAGTGTCGTCAGGGTGTAACTATCTGTAGTAGTGGTCGTAACCATCAGGACAGTTGCTAATGATTGGGAGCATGCCCATACTTTGAACAAGATATTGGTTGTACGCAATATGACTGAACAATCTCCCGATGATCCAGTTAACGTTGTCCTTCCTCTGATATCAGCGAATGATCTATAAAACGTGGAAGTGTTAGATCCCGAGTTGATAGGAGATTGTTATGCCGATACTTGGTGGATGGGGTGGCGGTTGGTGAGAAAGTAGTATCTACAGACTCCTCATCGACCTTTCTACTGCTCATCTAGATAGGCGAGGGTGCATAGCATCTCTCGCATGTATCCCTCATGCTTTGAAAACGTCAGCAGCCCCATCGTTTTCCTCATGAGGAGGATCTCGGGTCGTAGTAATCGCCACCCAGCCTTACTCCATCAACCTCCATTCAAGCGCCATCGTTTGAACAATACCTCGAGCCTTCGGTCCATAGGTTTCCATCTTGTTGAGACTTCGGTCTTCCTTGTGCCCCTATTGCCTCCGCCGTTATCGTTGGTCCTTTTAGATGCGTCGCCATATCCCATGCCCTATTCGTCTTGTGGAAGAGAAAGCTCGAGCCGCTGCAATACCAATGGTAAGTAATAAAAAGTGATTATTTATTTTGTTTTAAGTTCTTATTATATTCGGGTGAAATCTGTTTTGTTTGGCTCAAATTCATTTTAATATGAAACGAGTTTGTATAAACTAAGTTGAAAATTAAATTATAAATAAATATTTAAATTGAAATTGTATTTATTATACATCCTCATTCGAACTAAAAGTATATTCTGCATTCGAGAACTCGAGAAAAGAAAAATGATGTTCTCTCCATCTCCCTCTCTTAGGGTTTCAAACTGCCACTGTCATCTGTGGTTTCCTCTTTGGCTCCGTCCCGTCAACCCACCACCATCACCTCCTCCTCCACCTCCTTCGACGCTTACCCTCATGAGCCCCATGCAACGGTTGGGCACGGGATTGACTTCACGTCACCTTCAGCATCCTCACTCCAAAGCCAGTTCCGTCCACCCACCTCCGATCGAAAATCACGTCCTCCTCCTCCTCCGACGATCAATCATTCGTCACCTGCGTCGCCACCTCTACCTCCACCTCCTCCGTCATGAGTCTGTTTCTCTATCTGTGGTGTATCTATTGAGGTCCAAAATCTCCTCCGACGCCCTTCGATCTTCCAAGCTTATCGGAGGCTTGACCTAGGTTCTGACAACGAGATTGTGACACACTCGATCACTAGGGGCCTCCGTGAAGGTCCGCTCCAACCCCCTCCACTAGATCTAGATAATGAAACCCCCGATCGGATTCATGGAGATTGGAGTCAGCGGATGGTAGTGTCGGTATCAGCCGGTGGAAAGTCGAAGGCGATGCTGTGCCGTTGTGGATCAACGATGGGAGCTCATGTTGGTCCAAACAACCAGACGAGGTCTGTTACGCATCCTCGCCATGTTCAATGAGTACCAGATGGGAGAGCGAGACATTGTTGAGGAGATATGTGTCGTCCTAATGGGATCTAGGCATAAACCGATCCCAAGTCTCCTCCTTGGATGCTTGATATCATCCTTACCTGACTCAAGGGTCTCCACTAAGGGACTAGCGTGTCTGCTAGACAAAACAGAACGTTCCGAATCGAGTCAAGAAAAGTAAAACCTGAGATTTTATCGCGCAACCATTATCAAGAGGGTCCACTCTTTTAGAAGTCACCTTTAATAATAGGGTATCATAGTCACAAACTTAAAATCCCATTTTTTTCCGGGACTATGTTTCACTCTTTCATTTTTTATATCAACAATTTTTTTGATATAAAATCCAACAGCTCCAAAATGGAGCCGAAGGACAAGGGCGAACCCTCAAATACACATTACAAATAGGAGCACTGATCATGTAGACACACCCTAAAACCAAAGGATTCCCAACAAGGGGAATAAACCGAAACAGGTCTAATACGCAGATACAAAGCAATTAGTAAACAGAAACCCAACAAGGGGTAAACCAGTAAAAACACGAACAACCAAACAAGAACAACCAAAAACTAAGCAGGTCTAAAACCTAGATTTAACTAACATGAAGATCCAACTAAAGCACCTCAAACGACCACCTGCTCCCGACAGCACCACCTCAAGAACCGTCTTGAAACGATAGCACCCTCAAACAAGTCCAACTAGTGAGGAGCACCCTATCTCATCGAGGCCATCAACTCGGTGAGTTAAAAGGCCACCGACACACCGACGGCCAATACCGAAAACGATAAAAATAGCTCAGCAGTTAAAAAACTACTGAAAACTCTAAATCGCTATCATCGAAATCGACAATCTTCAAACACAGGTCCAGTATATGAGTATTTTCAGTGAATCTTTTTCCACTCATATCCGATATATTAATAAAAAATCTATTCGAAAGCCCTGTCCCAAATAAATCAACTGTAAAGGATGTAAACCAACTGAAACATAAAAAAATATAATTGGAAAGTCAAAACAATACGAGACGAAACAATAAACAAAAAAAAAAGATCATTAACTTAAATACTCCAAAAATATCAGGAGAGAGATGTTGAGATATCGGTAGGGGAAACCAGTACAACGACTACCAACGATGAGGTAAGACAAAGCAGACCCAGATTCGAAAAAATGGCATCGTGGCTAGGAGTAGGCATATGTCGGTAACTGACACCAACAACCGTATTGACAATCGGATCGGTACCTCTGGTTTCCAAAAAAATTGGATCGACACCGACAACGAAACCAGCAACAAGACCTTATCTCCGACCGACGGAGAGCATGGTCGATCCCGATTTTTAACCGGAAACCGAGCATCACATGATGTCAACGAGACCATGAGGTGATGACGACAAGATTCAAACAGATTTCCAGCAACATATTACATCCCTTGTCGTGACGATTGAGAATAAAGGAATTAGGAAACAAAATATCGATGACATTGAAAAATAAAACTAGATAAGGGATGAAGAACATATATCTTGTACGAATAAGATCTAAGAGGACCCACAGTGGGCGTTGAATCTCCGTCTGAACTGTTCGTTGATTCGGCCAAAAAAATCTTAAGAAATAAAAAACCTAAACCACTAAAGGGTCCAAGTTAGCCCAAACCCCTTTATGTATTTTAAACCCTAATGTTAGTTTGCGTAATTATCTTAAGTCTATAATATCAAATTGATCGACAAATAAATCAATTCTCAGTTTTTGAACAGTACAAACTGATGACAATTAGCTCTCGGTGTTATCCCGATATGCTAACTCTTTTTCCGCATCCCACATCATCTCTAGTAAATCGGTACTAGCACCGACTCCTCTCCTCATGGTAAGCGAGAATATTTGAGACAATGGTGGTTCCGGGAGTGCCGGATCAACGATTGTCAGCACTCCCGAAACCACCCTTGCTACTGTTAGGTCACGAACAAGAACGGAGTTGCAGTAAGGTGTTGCTATTGACTTTCCGTAAGGAATTTATGCCCCCACTATATTGGGCATATCCTTCGGGATACAATACTGCTATAATATAAACCTTTTCTATGTACAAAGATGAGATGATTATGTTCTGAACAAATTGATTGGTTTATATAGAAGATGAGGTGTCTGTTCATGAGAATCACAATTCTTCATTTGTAGCAGTTAAATAACTGATGAATGGATAATAAAATATTTTTCAAAAATAAAGAATCAGACACACATGGCCACGTGCCCCAAGCGCCCAAGTGCCATAGTCTTGATTATTATAATTTAATAATAATCATGACAAATCTACCAATAGTTTGATCACTTGGCACATACTCAATTTAATTAGAGGATGGATAAATTGCTATATAAACACTTAAGTTTGTTCTATATTTTGAGACAAGGGTGGTTCCGGGAGTGCCGGATCAACGGTTGTCAGCACTCCCGAAACCACCCTTGCTACCACCGCTGTGGAAACAAACATAAACCCTAACAAAGCCATCATTGATCTGTTTTTGTAAACTAAGCAATCGGTTAGTTAAATATTCCTAAGTCCAGGGGAAAGTCTCCCAAAAAAAAAAAAACGTTTAACATAAGGGTGTATATGTAATATGAAGAAGTTGTAGTTACTATATAACATTGCCTATGAGTCGGTCTCTAGGTTAGAGAAACAATGGCTGCGAAACTCAACACTACGGCGGCCGGAGATGATGATATCCTTCTCCTTCTTCCAACTGATATCCGGAAAGAGATACTTGCCAGACTACCGATAAAGTCGATTCTACGGTGCAGATCAGTCTGTAAATCATGGTACTCTCTCGTCTCTTGCCCTAACTTCATTGACCATTATTCAATCAAAAACCTAAACAAGAATGGCAATCGCGTTCTTCTTCGAACATACAGTAAACATAAATCCAATGCTTTAACATATATCTCTTACGATGATTCGTTTATGGAGTCACATGAACACAATTATATCCCTAGGTCATTCCTTAGTGAAGATGTTCGTATCGTTGGTTCCGTTAATGGGTTGGTTTGTTTATACAAATATGAAGATGTCGAGAAATATTGGATGGATGTTAAGAATGTCTCGGTACGAAACACCTTCGTGTTATGGAACCCTACTATTAGAAAAATAGTCGAGCTTCCTTCGGGGGCGTTTAGAGGACGGCATGCCTCTTATCTAGGGTTTGGATTCGACTCCAAGGCTAACGATTACAAGGTTTTGTGTATTGCGGGTAAAAATGTGTGTGAGATTTTCGATATGAGGAAAGGTGTTTGGAGGGCCATTAGCCCTCGGATGAGGCCATGGGATGTCCAGGGTCTTGACCCGGGATGTTACCTCGACGGGGCTGTTCATTGGGCTGGACGTACAAATGTAATTAATGGTGACTGGATCATATTGTCCTTCGATATGAGTGATGAGGGGTTTCGAGAAATAAGGATGCCTTTCGCGGATAGTGAAACTGATGTCGTCGACACCAAACAAGTCAAGAGTGTGGCATTGGGTGGATTGATTCATGTGATAGCGTGGAAGAATAAAACTGTTGTAGTTGAGAGTTGTTCAGTCTGGGCGATGAAAGAATACGGTGTGGTAGAATCTTAGACTAAGATGTGCATTATTGACTTGCGAAATACTCAACTTTTGCCAACTACTCGATTTTTGCGTTAGTCGCGAGTTGAACCTAGAAAATTCTTGTCATGGAAGAATGGTGAAATTCTTATAGTGCATCATTCTTGGACCGATGACGGTGAAGATTTAGCGCTTATACAAGGCTTGGCTTCGTATGACATCGGGATCGGAAAATGTAAATGTCTTTTCTCGATTGATAACTATATATCGAAGATGTGTGTTTACGAGGAGAGTCTAGTTCTGATGTCAACAAATTATGTGAACGCATGATAGGTATGTTTTGTTTATTTATTTTGTGTATGAGAAAATGCTTGGTCCCTTATCCATTTGATCTTTATGGGAGCTGTTTTACTTTTGAGATGCATGGATCAACTTGTCGATAATTTTTACATACTTGTGCTATATAATAGTCCAATGAGTGTTGTCACGGTGTAACTATCTGTAGTAGCGGTCGTGACCACCGGGACAATTGCTAATGGCCGGAAGACAAAGCATGCCCAACCTTTAAACAAGATACTGGTTGTACGCAGTATGATTGAACAATCTCCCGAGGATCATCTAACGTCGCCCTCCCTCCTATATCAGCAAGGGCTCGATATAATGTGGAAGTGTTGGGTCCCGACCTGATAGGAGATTATTGTACCGATACTTGGTGGATGAGAGTATTGATTTATTCACATTTGAATATATGCTTTAGGAGGAGTATAATAAAATTAATACTTAGTTTAGTTACTTTAGTCTTTTTGATAAATTTTAGTCAAACATTTTTTATAACATGAGGATGATATCATTAGCAAAGTCCAGGGACTGAAACCAGAAACATGCTACAAGACAATGATCTTAACAAAATGTCGTTACAACCTCCCAAAAGTCTTATCTCATGACCTCCGAATGTGATTGACGGCCCGATTTTAAAAAAAAAACACGGTTGTTGAACCTAAACCTGGTAAGAAACCGACCTTTTGATATTTGGTGTAACCGATGCCAACTCTGAATCAATGGGTGGAAAGTATTTGTGACCCCTCACTGACCGCTAAGCCTCTCATGGGAGAGAGCCGGAGATGTTTAGCACCCCTCGCCTGGACAACGATACCACTGAGACTTCCCAAATTTGGGTCATGTGGATCGGTCAGCTTAGGCACCGACCCCGTTAAGATGTGTTTTTTTTTCGTGAGACATATTACCTCTTTTTGTGCGTCCCACATCATCTCTAGTAAATCGGTACTATCCAAGGTTCTAAAAAACGTTAGGCGCTAGTTGGGCGGTAAGGGTATCTAGGCGCTAGGCGGGGATTAATCGGGTTATAATTTTATTACTTTTTATTATATATTATCAAATTTTATGGTATACTATATAAAAATATTAATAATATCAAACATTAAATATATTTAAAAACATAAAAAATCTACTAGACTAAAAGTGTCATGCAATTCTTAAAAGAACGATGGATAAGTATGACTCTATGAATTAGTTATTACATGTGTTGTGCAGTTTTTATGTTTGGAAAATACTACACGATAAAAAAGTAATTGTGTGAATCAAACAAAGTGAGTTCTACCAACTCAACTAGTATAATTTTATGGTCTCACTTAGTTTGTATAAGATTAAAAACTGTTATTTTTAATTACGAATCCGACCCGACGTCTGACTGACCCACCCAATTAATTGGTCAGGCGGGGATTAATCGACCGAATCAGGGACTAATAGGCCATATTCCGCCCAAACGGCGTAGGAGAATAAATCGGGTCGACATAACCTATTTCAGCGCCTAGGCGGAGCCTATGCGCCTCTAAACGGGGATTTTTACAACCTTTGGTACTAACACAGACTCTCTCCTCATGGTAAGCCAGAATATTTGAGACAAGGGTGATTCCGGGAGTGCCGGATCAACGGTTGTCGACACTCCCGGAACCACCCTTGCTACCGCCGCTGTGGAAACAAACATAAACCATAACATAGCCATCATTGTTTTGTTCTTGTAAACTAAAAAAAAGCAATCAGTTAGTTAAATATTGAAAGTCCACGAGTAAAATATACGTTTAACATAAGGGTGTATATGTAATTTGAAGAAGCTATAGTTACTATATAATGTTGTCTATGAGTCGGTGTCTAGGTTAGAGAAACAATGGCTGCGAATCCCAAAACAATGGCTAAGAAATCCAAAACAACGGCCGGAGACGATGGTATTCTATATCTTCTCCTCCTTTCAAATGATATTTGGAGAGAGATATTTGTCAGACTATCGATAAAGTCGATTTTACGGTACAGATCGGTCTGTAAATCATGGTACTCTCTCGTCTCTTGTTCTAACTTCATCGACCATTATTCCATCAGAAACCTAAACAAGAACGACAATCGCGTTCTTCTTCGAACATATAATATTGATGAATCCGGTCTCTTGTCATATATCTCTTGCGATGATTCGTTTATGGTGTCACGTGAGCACAATTATATCCCTAGATCATTCCTAGGTCAAGATGTTCGTATTGTTGGTTCATGTAATGAGTTGGTTTGTTTATACAAATATGAAGAACTCCAAAAATATTGGGTAGATCTTTCGGGAAGAAACACCTTCTTGTTATGGAACCCTACTACTAGAAAAATAGTCGAGTTTCGTTCCGAGACGTTTAAAGGACGGCATGCCCCTTATCTAGGGTTTGGATTCGACTCCAAGACTAATGATTACAAGGTTTTGTGTATTTCGGGTAAAAATGTGTGTGAGATTTTCGATCTGAGGAAAGGTGCTTGGAGGACTATTAGCCCTTGGATGAGGTCATGGGCTGTCCCGGGTCTTGACCCGGGATGTTATCTTGACGGGGCTGTTCATTGGGCTGGACGAACGCATGTAATTAACGGTGACTGGATCGTATTGTCCTTCGATATGAGTGATGAGCGGTTTCGAGAAATAAGGATGCCTTTCACGGATAATGAAAGTGATGTTGTCAAGAGTGTGGTATTGGATGGATGGATTCATGTGATAGTACTCGAGAGTTGTTCAGTCTGGACAATGAAAGAATATGGCGTGGTAGAATCTTGGACTAAAATGTGCACTATTGCCTTGCTAAGTGCTCAACTTTCGTCAGCTACTCGATTTTCGCAAATGTTTTGAGTTAAGCCAAGAATATTCATGTCAGGGAAGAATGGTGAAATTCTTATACTGCGTCATACCTGGAGTGACAACGGTACACGTATTGTGCTGAAAGAAGGCTTGGCTTCGTGTGACATCGAGATCGGAACTTATAATTGTCTTTTCTCTACTAATAACTATATATCGAATATGTGTGTTTACCAGGAGAGTCTAGTTTTGATGTCAACAAATTATGTGAAGAACACATGATAGGTCAGAATTCACTTATGTATTTGTTCGTTCATGTTATCTAGTTCGTTCATAATTGTAAACGAGAGTGAAGTACAATTTCATAATATGAAGCGATTTGGCGATGATCTTAACGATGAACTCATCTAATACGCCGGACGAACAACAAATTATTACATGTTCGAATCCCAGTAGGTACATCTATTTGGGTGCAGTAGGTACATCTGTTTGGGTGCAGGTCGGGATAGAAGGTAGACTTCACTAGAATAAGATTCCCCTATTTAGAGAAATTCTTGGGCATGGTTGGTGCGAACAGAATAATGTGAGAAATAAGAGAATTTGAAATAACTTATAATGCAATATTCGAAAGCGAAATTGAAAGTACGCCGAGACCCATCTACTGGTTTCCACAATACTTTTTTATGACAACAGTCTCCCAGAATACGACTTCTATAGTCAAACCCGAAACATGCTATGAATTGGACGCTGAGGTTTTATCAAAACTAAGAGCATCAACAGCGGGTCGTGTCTACCCGTCGTGTCTGGCGTAGGCACGACCCTGACACGACGCGTAGACACGGCTTGTCGTGCCTACTAGTCGGGTCTGCGGTGCCGTGCCGACTGGTCGTGGCTGGATCTGGCAACGACGCGTCTTGTCGTGCCAGACGCCAACGGCTACTCGGCTGGCCAGTCACGACCCGACACGTAGCGACGACGACCCCAAAAAACCCTAAATTTCTGTATAAATACAGATCGACACCAACTCAAATTTCACCCTCTCTTCACTTGTTTTTAGCTTTCCTTCCTCCATTCCTCATCAAATTCTCTCCAAAAAAATTTCCTCTTTGGTCACTAGAGGAAGAAATACATTTGGTGGTCAATTGGCTCACCCATTACGAGCACGGGGGCCAGTATTGGCATGTTCTGTACGTGGCTTATGTTGCCACCGGGAACAATACGTGGCCACCACGGACAGAGAAGCAAGTCAAGGACCACTTCCAGAAGATGAGCAAGAAGTGCAAGTGGTTTGATAAAATCTACCGGAAGAAATTGGCCGAGCCTAGGAGAGGGACAACGGATGACGAAGTATATGCCGCGGCCGTTTCTGATTATGAAGGCGAACACGGGCAGTGGACAAAACGTCCCGTGTGGGAGATGCTCAAGGACGATGCGAGATGGCGTTTACATATTAGTACCACTAGGTATTAGTTTAATCTTATTTTAATAATTATGTTTAAAATTATTTAAATATGTATTAGCGTTTAAAATATTATTTAATGTGTTTGTGGTTTGAAATAAAAATAGTATTTAAATATAGGGTATTTTTTTAATTTACTGAAACTGTGTAGACACTGCTCCTGACACTACCATTGGAGGAGCAGTGTCTAACCATGGGAGATACTCTAAGATTCTAATATGTATAGTTGATTAACAAGGTTCCCTAAATGGACATAAAGTCAGTAACAAGATCAAGTTTCAAAACAAGACTACATACATATTAAACTTGAAGTTGATAACAAACCAGCATCAAATCTAAAGTTTGTTCAAACAAAATATCATTCATATCCGCGATTCCCTTCGCCTTCGTTTAAAATCTTCACCAACCTCTTCAATCATCTACAAATGATATGAAACACAACGATTAGCATATAATTGATAAAAGATATCAACGGGCTGATCATATATAAGACGCATCTTAAAAGCCAAAACTACCTTCAGGGGATCACATGGCAGAGAGATTAAACACGTTTTTCCAAGACAACACAACTACTTAGTAAGGTCGATATCTAGGATATAACGAAGATGATTAAAATGATTGAAATGCAACAAGTTAAATCATATGATTCTATTATATCACTTATAACCTTAGGCTTCTATTGTCATTATATAGAAAAAATAGGTAGATTCGTACCTATCATCTTCTCTGCTCGCTCACAGATGGATGAAAATATGCCCTCACAGTAAAACCAGACTCTCCTCGTAAAAACATAGAGTCGAGACGCATTTTGTCACCGAGAGAAGGTGTCTACATTTTCTACTCCCAGCGTTATACAAAACCAAGTCTTTCCTACGCCTACCGTCCTCATCCCAAGGGAGGTCATGCACCATAAGAACTTCACAATTACCCCACAAACGGAAATGGTTTGGCCAAAGACGAGTACTCGACGAAACCCGAGCACTCCGCAGGTCAATATCGAACATCTTAGTCCAGGATTCAACCACACCGTATTCCTTCATTGCCCAAACCGAACATCTCTGCGACACATCAATGAAATCATACCGCCTAGTCTTCCACACTATCAGATGAATCAATCCATCGAATGTCAGCGCTCGGGTTTCCACGTGACCATCACCACCATCGACGTTATCAACGAACTTCGCACCATTGGGCATTTTCATTTCCCGAAAAACCTCATCACTCATATCAAAACAGAGTATAACACCATCAGAACTCCAATGAGCAGCCCCATTCAGATAACAATCCTGATGGGGAGCCCCAACCCTCCGCGACGAACCCACCACCGGGCTAATGACCCTCCAAGCCCCTTTCCCCAAATCGAAAACCTCACACACATTCGCAACAGAAAAGTCAACATTATCTCCACCCAAAATACACAGAACCTTGTAATCACCCGTCCTGGAGTCGAATCCAAACCCTAGATAACAGAGTCTCTGGGTTTTAGAACAGAAATTACGAGACGGAAGCTCAACAATCTTCCTAATGCTAGGGTTCCAAACTAAGAAACCGATAGCAGAGACATTACCAGAATCGTCACGGTCACATTTAGACAAACAAATCAACCCATGACACGAACCCATGTAAGGAGCATGTCGGCCGAGGAATGGCTCGGGGACATAATCGTGTTCACAAGAGTCCATAAGGGACTCGTCGCGAGTATTGAAGGAACAAACCTCTGATCCATAATCGTAGAGTTGGAGAAGAAGAGATACATTTTTGTTGAGGTTTGTGGCGGAGTAATTGATGAAATCGGGGCAAGAGACGATGGAGTACCATGATTTGCAGACGGATCTGCACCGTAGAATCGATTTCGCCGGTAGTCTGCTCAGTATATCTCTCCAGATCTCAGGTGGAAGAAGGCCCGCCGATTTGGGGTTCTTCGCCGCCATTGTTATCTCAACACTGAGATCTGTTTCATTTCGTCTAACGAAATGCTAATGTTTGGTTCTTACAAAATTACATATATGACCTTTGTATCAATGTTTTAGAACATCCACAACCATCTCGCCGGCAGCCGGCGAGATGGAGCGGGACAGGGAGGGTTAAAAAAGGATTTTTTTTCTTTCCCATCCAGTTCATCGCCTACGCGAGCTGCAGTAACGTTTTTGTTGTCGGCGGGGAGCCACCGATGGTAAGGAATTTTTTTTTTAATATATTGTTCTTTTCAAGGTTGTTCTATAGGGCATTTGGATTTTTTTGGATAATATAGTCGTTGACGCCGACGAGAACTGCCAGCGAGAAGCTCCCCACCAGCCATCCCCGCCAACGACGTCCCCGCCAGCTCCCCACCAGCGGCTCCCCACCAACGATTGTGGATGCTCTTAAAAACTCTGACTAGGCCCTGCCTAAACGGTCGCTTAGACGACATTTTCTTGTTAACTGATCTGATTAATTCGATTAATCTTTGATTAATCTCCGTTTAGTTCTCAATTAATCTTTAAAATGCCTTAACCGTTCGACTAGCGCCTAGCTAATTTTAAAATCTTGCTTAATACTAGTCATATCTATGTATATAGGTCAATATAATAAAGAATTAGATCGGATATTAAATGTATCATATTGAGGTCTATTAAGCAATCTCGCTAAGGCCAATGACTGTGCGACAAAACAACAGACCGCACATTTGAGTCATCTCGACCCACTGCATCACCTTTTTCCTGGTGTTCTCCTTGGATGCCAGGTATTCTCCCAGATATCCCGAGGAGATCTCTGCCAAAAGTCAGTGTGTTTATCAAACACCACACACATTTTTAAATCAAGTCAGGAAAAGAGCGAAGTGAGCTACAGTTGTACGCCTGTCGTCAAGAAGATCTACCCCTTAGCTTTCACCTAAATTAACCGGGTGTTAAGTCATAGGATTAGCGTCTCAAACGTATCGTTCGAAACTATGTCTTACCCTTTTCAAATTTCCCATTTCCCATGAATCCCACATCTATGCTTATAAAACAAACAAACTAGTGGTCTGTTTCTCATAAATAAATTAAAACCACATGGTCTGAAATTGACTGTTCTAACATATTCCGGCTAGCTTTAAATTTCATGTACACTTAGAGATGCATATTTATATACTCTCTAAAAAAATTGGTATATAATACATGTAAATTTGAATGTTAAGGTTTTTTTATCAAAAAAAAAAAAGAATGTTAAGGTTTCATTTGAATGTAGCCCTGGCCTGCCGTCTCTGTCCAGACGATTCACCAAGTGGAATAGAACTTAGTCCCGGTTTCATTATCTGAGCTGTTAACGCCTAATCCAACCCAAAAATTCAAGCTAACGATTGAAAGCTTAATCATAATTTCATATTCTAACATGACAGAAACTGACTCTTCCAATTTTAGTATGAGAATTAAGCCTACATACATCTTAAACATGAAATTGATAACAAACCCGCATCAAATCTACATCTTGTTCAAACGAAATATCATTCACGTCCACTATTATCTTCACCAACCTCTTCAATCATCTACAAATGATACGAAACACAATGATTAGCATATCATTGATAAAAGATATCAACATGTTTATCGTATATAAGACCCGTCTTAAAAGCCAAAACTACCTTCAGCGTCACATGGAAGAGAGATCAAACAATTTTTTCCAACACAACATTGATAGAAAAAGTTTGACCGAACATAATGAAGATGATTGAAATGCAACATCACAAAACAAGTCAAGTCATATGATTCTATTATGGAAGAGAGATCAAACACTTTTTTCCAAGTCAACATTGATAGAAAAAGTTTGACCAAACATAACGAGGATGATTGAAATGCCACATCACAAAACAAGTCAAGTCATATGATTCTATTATATCGCTTATAACCTTAGGCTTCTATTGACATCATAGAGAAACAGGTAGATTCGAACCTATCATCTTCTCTACTCAGATGGAGGAAAATGTGCCCTCACATTAAAACTAGACTCTCCTCGTAAAGACAGAGAGCTGAGACGCATTTTGTTAATGAGAGAAGACGTTTCCATTTTCTACTCCCTGCGGTATACAAAACCAAGACTTCCCTTTGCCCGAGATAGCGGGACTTCGGGTGACCACACACCACAAGAACTTTACCATTGCCCCATAAACATAAATTGTATGACGGAAGACTAGTATTTGGCAAACCTCGACCACTTGGCAAGTCAATGTTGAACACCTTAGTCCAAGATTCCGCTACACCATATTCTTGCATTGCCCAAACTGAACAGATCTTCTGCCCCCTCTCCCACACAAGCACATGAATCAATCCACAGAATATCACACATCGGGTTACTGCGTTACCACTATCGGGCATCCTTATTTCTCGGAAAACCTCATCACTCATATCGAAGGAAAATATAAAACCATCAGAGCTCTTGCCATGCCTACGTCTACATCGACTCCAATGAACAGCTCCATTTAGATAAAAATCTTGATTGTAAGTAAAACCCCCAACACACCATGATGAACCCATCAGAGGGCTAATGACCCTCCAAACACCTTTCCTCAAATCATAAATCTCACACACATTCTCTTCACCCAAACCAGCAGATTCAGCCATAAAAACACACAGAACCTTGTAATCATCAGTCTTGGAGTCAAATCCAAACCCAACAAAAGAGGGTCTTTGGGTACGAGAACAGTAATTACGAGACGGAAGCTCAACAAATTTTCTAATGCTAGGGTTCCAAATTAAGAAACCGATAGCTGCGACACTAGACGAGCATCGATCACATCTAGTCAAGCAAATCAACCCATTACAGGAACCCATATATGGGGCATGTCGGCCAAGGAATGACCCGGGGACATAATCGTGTTCACAGGACTCCATTAACGACTTATCAAGAATAGTAAATGAACAATTATCCAATCCAGCTTCATAAAGTTGAAGAAGAAGGCGAGATCTAGTTTTGTTGACTGAGTAATTGGAGATGAAATCAGGACAAGAGATGAGAGAGTACCATGATTTGCAGACGGATCTGCACCGTAGAATCGATTTCGCCGCTAGTCTGCTCAGTATCTCTCTCCAGATCTCAGGAGGAAGAAGATCATCATCTCCGGCCGCCGTTTTTTTGTGTTTCGCCGCCATGGCTTTGAGCTCCGCAGCTATGGTGTGTTGATCAGTTTCAATTTCTCTAACCTAGAGATCGATTCATATATAGTAACTAATAACTTTCTTTCATATTACATATATACCCTTTTGTTATATTAAACATATATTATCTCTCGAATAAATTATACGGAAAACTACCAAAATATACCTAGTAATGAACTTTCTTTCCAAAAACTAATCCACTTTCAATTTGTATCCTATAAACATACTTGGTAAAAAAATAAATGCCCAAATATTATAATTTTCAGTTGGTG
Source organism: Erodium maritimum (assembly GCA_963921825.1). Classification (NCBI taxonomy): domain Eukaryota; kingdom Viridiplantae; phylum Streptophyta; class Magnoliopsida; order Geraniales; family Geraniaceae; genus Erodium; species Erodium maritimum. The sequence goes on along the minus strand of OY997590.1, from coordinate 3,010,979 downwards.
GCCCAAATGACATCCATTTGACAACCTAAAAAGACACTATTACCCATACCTGCGATTATGGTTGTATTCTGTGACTTGATCCCGCGCAATTGTGGTTTAATCGCAACTTGATCCCGCCTGATTTTACTTAGGGTTTTTTTCTACATGTAGTTGCAGTTTGTTATCTGTGGAATCAGTGTAGCTCTTCTCTCGCCAACCACATCAAAGCTCTCGTTCGTCTCGTAACTTTCTCTCTCTCGATATATGTATTTGTATGGAATGATCTCTATTAACAATATGGTTTATGTAAGCAGCCCCCATATTTCAGTGGTTAAGATTCAATTTGCTGATAAAAAAAACAATATGGTTTATGTGTATCTAGACATCGAGGTATGTAATTGTGTATAACTTTTTATGCTTTTAGATCATATTTGAGTCTGTAGAGAAGGATCATGGAGAGAATTTTTGTCCAACGAGAATGGAGAGAATTTTTGTCCAACGAGACATCTAGGTATGATCTCTGTGCAATTTTCATCTTGAAAATGGAGATAATTTTTGTCCAACAAGAATTTATATCTTCCAACAGAAAAATGTTCACACTGATCATACCTAGAATCAACAAATTTTCAATTGTTGATTCTCGTTTTATTTTATTTTGAACCAGATTTGACTTCTCTGGAAATTTTCAGAATGATTTGGATTTGAAGTATTATAGATTAGAAAGTCATGGTGATGTAGAAGCACAAGTTAATGACGCAAGAGTCAATCCTTCAAGTTAATGACGCAGCTGGAGGTACAGGGGTTACTTGCAGTCAACCGGTAGGAGAGCCTGAAACCGAACATCTTATCCTTCCAAGTAGCTCTCAAATGTAGATGTAGGATGTTATGGATACAATAGGTTAATATTTTATTTTATTTGTATAAAACTGTGTTAGTTGCTCGTTTTACACTATGGGGATTTTTTTACCACGTTACTTGAATTTTTTTAAGAAATTAAGTATGCTTTTCAAGGGTTACAAGTCAGGTGTTAATTTACCATTGTTTGTTAGTTCATCATTATTGTTGTGGAATTCTACTGGTTGATAACGTGAAATCATTTGTGTTACGAGTTCAAGTGTTAATTTGATGTCGTCTGATAATTTATCAATTTGTTAACAGCTTTATTGGCTGATGGACAAGAAATCGTTTTCTTTTTAACACAGAATTTTAGTATGGTAAACTTTTGTAAGGACAACAGAGTTATGCTGGTATGGTACACATCAATATATACACCTCAAAATTTCATTTCAGGTTCAATTTTCATATCAGTTCATTTTCCATTTCACTTTTTCAAAATCACTACAAACAAATTAATGTACTCTACAAAGCTAACATTACAATATAACTCATTGGTCTTAATTTTCTTCTTTTCATCGCTGTCCTTTTTTAATCTCTTCAACTGTGATCGGTTTGGGTTATTCTCAACAATTCTGAGCCGGTCTTCCAAATCCTTAATTCTTGCAAATAAGTATACCACCATGAACGCAAGCTTCGAGATCTACCACTCAAACTACTTTTTAGATGTCAACAAACGAAAACAAAAAAATTAGGAAAAATTAGACTGATTTAGAATGAAAACAATAACACAATAAAGCCTATTAACACATATACACTAACAGAAGTTAAAAACAAGTTTAAGCATTCACGAGATATAATATGAAGAATTAGCATTGCTTGAGCATCAATAGTACAATAAACCCTTGAAAATTTCTATTAATACGATTACTGTTATTGTTGTTATGAGTGATCAATGAGCCTATATTCACTTATGCTGTCAGGGGAAGCAAAGTAGCGATAACTACTATGCCTTGATGATTCTACTTACAAGACTAGTGTTCCATAAGCCTTATTACCTTATTCTTCAATGATCTTTTTGCTACATTACCTTATTCTTCAATGATCTTTTTTGCTACAGAGAAGTCAGTACAAATGAATATTTATCCTTACAAATAGTCATATATATAACTTAACAGATGCTCTATTGTAGAAAGCCACCAAAAGGGCCAAATAAATAGTGTTTGGCATGTTGAACAAATACTAAAATTGAATGAGCAATCAATTGATAAGCAATTTCGATTCAATATAAGGAAGAATCATTTATGCAATACAAAACTTGACAACATATGGAGTGGAAAATAGAGAAGACAAGAGAAGTTACAATCAGGGATTATGCAGGGAACAAACTTGAGATGATCATTAAGTACAAAATCAGCCAACTTCCACTCAAGATTAGATTCACATTCAAAACACGTTGCTTTCTTCATTAATAATGGCATTTGTCTAAATTTCCAATTGATTTTTAATGAAATTAAGGAGTGAAAATCAAATAATTTGATCTCTGTGCAATTTTCATCTTGAGAATGGAGAGAAATTTTGTCCAACGAAAATTTCTATCTTCCAACAAAAAAATCATACAAACAGTGTTCAGTAAGGAGCAAGCCCTAAATTACTTTATGAGCGAGATTTAGGAACAGCAGTGAGAATGACATGAACATACCTCTTGTATGCTGACGAGCTTTATCAAGGGCCCCACTTTCGCCGCCGGAAACCTCCTCATCCGATCACCGTCTTCTTCTTCCTCCGACCCCTTCCTCTTCTTTCTCTCTGTCGTGTGTGTCTCTCAACATAAAACCAAAGCAAAGAAGTTAACAGACAACAAAAGAATGGGGTAATTTTGGGATTTTTCAAAAAAGTGATGGCCACGTGATATCCATGTAGTGTGGGCAAATGGATGGCGTTTGGGCCCTCAACTGAAAATTATAATATGTGGGTATTTAATTTTTTACCAAGTATGTTTATGGGATACAAATTGAAAGTGGGTTAGTTTTTGGAATGAAAGTTCATTAGTAGATATATTTTGGTAGTTTTCCCTAAATTATATATTAATCTGGACTATTAGATCGTAAGAAAATATTTATTTGGACACATCCGTCGTGACTTCAAATATTTCATTAAACTAAATATTATTTTTTTGAAGATATAAGAGTAGATATATTATAAATAAACAGTGTTTACAGGGCCCAAGAGCGTTAAAACAATAAACAAAATGAAATGTAAATAACCAACATGGTTCGAGCTCCCACACCGGAGGATACTCTAACAGAAAATAAAAGGCTCATTGTTTCCGACTACCAAATGAAGACGCTTAGAGGGTGATGATGCGGTAGCGTCTGACGACACCGATACAACGAGACTGGACTGACGGAAGCTGGGATCGAGCGGATCCATTACTGGATAAAGGTATTGGTGGACTACAAACTCCCCCAGGTTGTCAGCGTGCGTCGTCCTCCATTGACTGATACTTGTAGAGTTCCAAAACACGGGATTGCTGACCTCCGAGCTAGTAGATGAGTAGTTTGCTGGTTCTTGGTGGTACCGCTGTCACCTTACATCCAGAGGGGCGGTATAACCGGCCACCCCCCTCTGGACCACCTCGGCCTCATTCTGTGAGGCGGTTGTGCTTGTTTTCCCGTCGCTGCAAACAATGCTCCATCCGATTGAGTAGAGCCTTCCGAATCCTCCCCCCTTCATCTCTCACCATTCTATTTCCCCATACCGAGAGTGGTGTGAGGCTTTTCTGTCATCCCTCTTAATCTTCCGGATGTGTTTGATGGCCGTGAAAAGAACGGACTACACGAGGATGCGCTTCCTCTACCTCAGGTTCCCCTTCCTTGGTCTTTGTCTCCTTACCAGGAGCCCTTGGGGCAAAAAGCCGGGATGGTACCCTAGGCGCTCCACCTTGGTATGCCCAGTTTGTCCATGGGATCGCCTTCCTTTGCTTTGCCTTCGTTCGAGAGGAGCGCTGATCTGCCGGAGATCTCAACGAGGGTAGTTTCTTCCCCCCACGCACCGGACAAGCCGGGAATAGGTGACCCGCACAACTACAGCTAAAACAGTGATCTGGAATATGTTCATATGAAATATGTAGTAGTGTACGTACTTGGGATTCCGATAAACGGAACCACATCTCCCATTCCAGTGGCACTCGAATGTCTGCTCGGATTCGAATCCGCATAAAATCCACCCAGCATCTCCCCTCAGCATCTGTATCCACTACCTGGAAGGATCCAGAGCACTGCCTATTCGGAACGCGACTACTAGATTCTAGGCCCCAATCGGTAGATTTGACACCCTTGTCCACACCGAGAAATGGGTGAAAATCATGTCCCTCGGCCGCATATGAGCCCGCAGGTCAATTAGAATTACTAACGGATCCAAAAAAACCCACGATTCTCCCGCCAGTGTTCTTGATCGTTCTTTGGCCGTCTTGAAGAAAAAGGTCATGACCCCATCCTCTACCGGTTTGGCCTCCACATTTCTCAGACACCACAGATCCCCCATTCGGTTGCCATAGTACGCCAATAGAAGGCCCGGTTGATGAGAACCTTGGCTGTCATAACGAACGCAAAGTTCACTATCTCTTTGATCTGCTTCGATCGCATCTGATCTCTTTGGTCGCATCCGTTTCATGAAACGGATCAGCTTCCGGGTGATCTCCCGGTCTAGGATCAGCCCGGCCCACTGACCCGACCTAAATATTGATATTATATTCCTCCCAAAATATAATATTCAAATTTGAGTAAATTAATGTTTATAATAAGGTCAACATCTGAAATATGACAAAGATACGAATCGATTATGTTTTGGATTCTGATAATTGAAAGCAACATAAAATTTAGCTGAAGACTGTTAAGCAAGTCATCTTCATCTATCATACCACTGATGATTGCAGGTTCCGAAAGATATTAACCAACAAAATGTAGCTTCGTGCCTCTTGATACATGCTTGAGCTATTATGGCTCACTCATGGTACGAAAGAAATAAACAAGTCATGCCTACAATCATTAATAATAAAAGGGATAACTTCGTTTCCTAACCTTTACAAACGTTTTATTATCAGTTCTTAACTCATGCCAACGTTTGGTCTCAATTCTTAACATAATAGGTTTGGAATTTCTCAGAAACTATAAAAAGCCGACTAAACTCACGATTCCGTCAACTCATCCAAGCGTTGTCGTTGTTGGCGTACATTACCCATGGTGCCTTCCTCGACGTTGAACTTATTCTCGTTCTCAAGCAACCGAACCCAATGCTCGATGAGTTGACGGAATCGTGAGTTTGGACGGCTTTTTATAGTTTCTGAGAAATTTCAAATCTATTATGTTAGGAATTGAAACCAAACGTTGACCTGGGTTAGGATCTGATAATAAAACGTTTGTAAAAGTTAGGAAACAGAGTTATCCCATAAGAAAATTAATTCGACATATATAACAACCTTATTAGACAGTTGATGACTATAGATTCGTACCTATCATTTTCCTGGCTTCTCTTTCTCATAGATGGATGAAATTATTATCTATAGAAAACCATGTTGACATCCTCGATCCTTCGACACAAATGCACTTCTTATCCGTTTCCTACATTAAAATTAGGCTCTCCTCGTAGTGACACAGATCTTCGAATATTCTAGTAGATGAGAAAATAGGTTTACATATTTTTACTCTCCCCATTGTTCAAACTCAACTCTTGCTCGCCCACAAAGAAGTCGTCACCATACCTTTCCTCTTGATGATGCACGACAAGAACTTCACCATTCTTCCATGAGCGGAACTGGCGTAGCTTTCTTTTGGATAATCTCGAAAATTTTATTTAGAAAAAAATTAGATCTGAGAAGAATTTAACCAAAGACAACCATTACAAGGTACACAACCCGAAACATAAAACCAAAATGTGTCACTAAATCAACTATAGTGACTCACTCTTCATCTTCAGAAGTTAAAATCGGATCATGAAAAACATTAGCTGGAGCGAACAGTTTCGTCCAGGATTCAGTTACTCCATACTCTTTCATCACCCAAACCGAGGAAATCTCCCCCAGATTATCATTCTTCCACCTTATGAGATAAATCAATCTATCGAAAGTCCCACATCCGGTGTCCTTGCACCAGTAGGTACCGTCATTGTGATCAAGAGTGAACTCTCATGTAATAGTTTCCTTTGATTAGATCCTTCTCGGATCTAACTTTTTTCTAAATAATTTTTTTCGAGCTTATCCAAAAAAAGAATTATGCTCGGTCTTTCACACTATCAATTAGATCAATCCACCGAATGTCGAGGTTTCTGTAACACAATCACCCATATTTGATTTCAAATGGTCAGACATCCCTATTTGTCGAAAACAGTTATCACTCATATTCAAGGACAATAGAATCTTAGGAGAGCTCTTACTATGGCAGTACCCAATCCGATGAACTACCCCATCAAAATAACAGTCTGGAATGGGAATGAACCAAACATCCCATGAAACCATTGGAGGGCTAATGAGGAAGAAGATCAAACCCCACCACTGTTTTAGGTTTAGCCGCAATCTTTTTCTGTGAAAATCGAGAAGACGAATCAACCAAAATATTTAGCTTAATTTCTATTCGATTACTTACATACCCTAATATGTATCATGAGGATAAATCGGCTAGAAACCATCTTATCTTGAAAACTGTGAGATTTCATCATAGTTATAAACACTTAAGATCTACCATTCATCATGATGCAATATCACCCCAAACCAACCCAAAATATACGCAAATTTCATCATTTTTCACACAAGTAAGTACATAATTGTAATAACATGGTGTCATGTGGGAAAATGACCATTTTTTTCTTGACCAATATATTAATTTAATCATTCCCGATTCGTTTGAACTCCGATTAACTTCAAACTTGCGCCAATATTTTCTTTTTTCAAGGCTGTTTATCAAGTAGCATATTAGATATATTTTGAAGCACGAAAACAAATTTTATCGAAGTTATAAAAAATAGTATTAAGTGTTGATAAATCTTCACGAATAAATGTTTCATATCGGGGTAACAAAAGTATTGTTAAATGTTGATAAAAAAACATGTACTGAGATAATAAAAAAAATGTACTGAGATGATTGAAAACAAGTGATGAGGTGATAAAAATCATGTTCAATTTTGATAATTAGGGTGATAAACTAGAGGTTAGTGTTGATAAAACTAGTGTTCAATGTTGATAAAAACATGTGATGATGTGATAAAACAGATGTACTGAGGATATAAAAACAAGTGACGAGGTGATAAGAATCATGTTCAGTTTTGGAAAATGAGATGATAAAACTAGTGTTCCGTGTTGATAAAATTAGTGTTGAGTGTTGATAAAACTAGTGTTCAGTGTTGATAAAAATCACTCAGATATAATTTTTTTTTAAATCAGCCCCAAAATAATTTTTTTCCGGACTTCAAAATATATTTATCACTGATCTTGATAGAAAACTCTTGAAAAAATAAAAATATTGGCGTAAGTTTGAAACCAATCAGAGTTCAAACGAAACGAGAATAATTAAATTAGTTAATTGGGTAAAACAAGTTAGTTGGAGTCGAGCCATGGGAGGTTATTTCCAAGCCTTCTTTTGTTAATAAAGATATGGCTCCTACCGGCAATCCTATAATAATCGGGTGTAATATTGATAGGATAAGCGTCCAACTCATGAATGACTATTTTTTTTGATAAGCGAAAGATTTATTAGGCATTCGTTCTATAAGTACATAGAAACGAAGCAAAGAAAACGACTCTAACAGCAAGAGCCTTTTCTCCAAACCAAAACGCATCCTAAGAGCAAGAAAAAGTCCAACAAGGGACAACCAGCCAACAAGGGCAACAGAGCCAACAAAGGGCAACGGACCCAACAAAGGGCAACAAACCAAACAAACAGGTCTAATACCTAGATCTCTCAACCATGAAGCACAAAATACAGCACACCTCAGCGGCACCGAGAACTTCCGACTACCACAAAATCCGACCAAGTATAATACACCCCAAACTCATCAGATCCACCAACTCAAAGAGTCGAGAGGCTCAGACATGCCGACGCCCTACACCGCAAACGGTGGAGATAAGGATTTAGTGACGATAATCACCGGAACTCAGTTCCCAAGCTTCATAACCAAATCGACTTCAACAAAGGTCAACAGACCCATAACAAACCGTCGGAGGCCAACACCAAAATCGACGAGGCCCCTACTAAACAAGAGTAGGGGTTAACTTGAAGTACGACAAGAAACTAAAACTCGGGACCAAGTAGTGTAAATACTGACGAATAGTGTGGTATTAAGTCATACCAACCGGGTGAAGCCCTGAACCGTTGTAGCACCGAAGAGAACCTCCGACGAGTTGGGGCCAACACCTCGACAGTCAACAACAGGTTCCGCTCAGACAGGACCACAACTATCTTCTGCAGAAGAAACGCTTCCCACACAGGGCCTTGAACAAGCATCCGGGAAAAACACCAAGGACATGAAAGGGAGCCGAGAACTGAGCCGCTACAAACTTCGACCGAGGGTTGAGAAGAGTCCCACACCAGATCTGAACTTCCGCGACGACGACCGGTGACAAAACCAGAAGCACAACGAATCCGAGCTAGGAAACGCCTCCCACGATGAAACTGGACGCAGACACCCGAGTGCCACCACGAACAAGCCCGAAAAACAGCCAAGCAACAAGATGGGCCGAGCCCAAGTTGTAGACCAGGCCCAAGCGTTGGGCCAACAATATCAAACCTGGCCTTGTCCCAGCATGACCAAGACCAGGCGCTAATGACCAAGCGCAGGGCCCAAGCCCAAAGCCCAACCCGGATGCCCCAGCTTTCCCCGACCCACCCTACCCAGCCCACCCGAACCGGATCAAGACCTACCCGGTTCAGACCCGAGCAACGAAACCGACCCGGTCCACCACTCGCCGTCACCCATCAGAAGAAGCCGACTCGAGTGCTCGCCGGAGATTGAACGTAACCCTCCGGCAACGGTCCGACGGAGACAAGATCTGAAACGCCCGCTGCCGGAGACCCTTCCTTCCCAAATCTGAATCATGGCAGTGAAGCCGCCGAAGTTCCCGACCAACAACGATGCTCTGGACGCACCACACGAACCAAGAACCACTCGGACGCGAACTGGCGAGGGTTCACCGGAGATGAATGACTATTTACGAAGCCATTGATTTACAAAAAAGAGTTGCTCCAACGCTGGTTCTAGAGAGAGCAACGTCTCCGTCTTCGCTTTATGAGAGAAATAGTTGAATAGGACGACTACTTCACTTGAAAGACCATTATTCGAGGTGTGTTAGGGTTCAGTCCATATAAAATATGTTCGTCCGAGTTTTTGTTATTCGATACCCTTTCATGACCCAAAGTAAATTTAAATTTATAAACGAATCATTGATGAAACATGAAAGATATTTCAAAATTCAACTGTAAGTCTAAAGTCAATCTTCATAAACTGGCCACTAAAGAAACATAAAAGATGTATTTCATTGTAATCCAAATTCCCAATAAGGAGCTGACATGAATACCAAAAACAAAACATATAACTCTCTTCACAACCCTTGTCCTCTTCCAAATATTTAAAGCATGTTCAAACCTATATAGCATCCATTCTACAATTCTCTTCACCTTCATTTTAAAATCTTCAATCACCTACAAGTATTACCAAACACAATGATTAACATATAATTAATAAAAAGAAAAACTCCAGGTACTAACTGTCTCCAACTTGTACATCTCAAGAACTTGATGTTGATTTATTAATCGATCAGATCAGTACCCTTGAATTATGGTAATTACACAAACTAACATTTTCCGTTACAAATGACAGAAAACGTTAGAAAAAACTCCAAAAACTAACTGTAGACTTGTTACTTTTTGGAGTTTTTCCTAACGTTTTCTGTCAAATCTAACGGAAAATATTAGTTTGTGAAATTACCATAAGTCAAGAATACTGATCTGATCGACTAATAAGTCAACAACAAGTTCTTGAGCGGTACAACTCGACGATAATTAATTCTTGGTTTTACCCCCTAATAAAAATGTCAATAAGATTCTATTCTATGGCTTATAGTAGCAAGCTTCTATTACATTAAAAAGAAATAGGTAGATTCATACCTATTATCTATCCCGCTTCTTTGGTAGAAGAATATGCCAGACATTTCCTCACATTAAAACTAGACTTTCCTCGTAAGGACATATATTTACGAAGCGTTTTGTTGATGAGTAAAGATGTTTGAAATTTTCAGTCCCGACGTTGTACAAACCCAAGTCTCGCATGTACCCCGTGCCCTTGTAATCGTACACCATAAGAAGTTCATCATTATTCCAAAAACAGCTATGTTCTGGCCAAACTCGAACATTTTGGAGGTCGATGTTGAACACTTTGATCCAAGATTCTGCTACACCGTATTCTTTCATGGCCCAGACTGAACCACCAAGGGAACTATACCTCTCTTCCCTCCACTTTATCACATGAATCAATCCACCAAATGTCATAATTTGAGTTTGTATGCAAGCGTTATTCACTTTGAATTCTGTATTGTCAGGTATCTTTATTTCTCGAAAACATTCATCACTCATATCGAAAGACAATAGGATCATGTCAGAACTATATCTATTCCTACGCGCAATCCAATGAACAACCCCATCGAGATAACATTAGGGAAGATAACCGCCTGAAACACGGGGTATTGACCATGAACCCACCGGAGGGCTAATGACCCTCCAAACACCTTTCCTCAAATCAAAAATCTCACACACATTATCATGATAAGATTTAACCCTGATACACAGAACCTTATAATCATTAGTCTTTGAGTCAAATCCAAACCCAACACAAGAGGGATATTGGGGACAAGAATGGAAAGGTGGAAGCTCAACTATTTTTCTTATGGTAGGGTTCCATATCAGGAACCTTGCTGCCCAAGCATTATACAAACATATCAACCCATTACAAGAACCAACAATTCTAGGGTCTCCGAGAAGGAATCGCTCAGGAACTTCATCGTGTTCACAAGACTCCATAGACGACTTATCAAGAGAACTAAAGGAACCGAAAAGGAATCCAAAATCATAAAATTGAAGAAGAACGTGATTGCCATTGTTCTTGTTTAGGTTTCTGGCCGAGTGATCGGAGATGAAATTAGGGCAAGAGATGAGAGAGTACCATGATTTACAGACGAACCTGCACCGAAAAACTGACTTCGCCGAAAGTCTGATCAATATCTCAGTCCAGATTTCAGGAGGAAGAAGATTATAAACTCCCACCATTGTTTTAGGTTTGGCCGCCATCGTTTATCTGAACGCTGAGTGTATTCACGAGATCGACCACAATATTTATACGACTTTTAGGTTGCATAATTTCTCTCAAATTACATGCATACCCCTGCGCATGTATACTAGTGTTAGGTTGCTTTAACTTCTCTCAGATCACATGCATACCCTAATATGTATCGTATATTCGTATATATCTTTATAGATCACCACTATACACCTTATAAGCCAAACACCAATTACAAAAAAAATAAACCTATTCCATCTAAAGTTCTCTTTCCTCTCAAATTTCAAACACCTCAATTTTTCTTTAGTCATTTTGACCTCCGTCGACTTTCCCTTAAGCTATCTTTCCTCGCCGATCAACCAGCCCTCATAGATGACAGAGTACCCCGATCACCGGCATCTGCCTTGATGTGCCGCCTCCCGATCCGATGTCAAACCATGGTCCGATCAGCCCATTGCAGATCCTGTATCATCTCAAGAGATGGACCCGGTGACCTTTCCACTGAACTCCGTTTCCTACCTCGCGAAATGGTGTATCTCCGTCCAACCATTCAGCCTGATCGGGTGGAACCATGCTTCCAACCACTACACTGGTAAGTCATCTCACCCCCCGTAGAGGAGTTTGGACCTCAATGGATCTACGATCCAGAGGACGTATACCGAGGAATTCGAGGACCGATTAGGGCACGTCCGGTATCTATGATCTCGTCCCACCCGTACCACCACCCCTCGGACAAAGGAATAGAACTCGGAAGGATTGGATTATCGTCCACAACGATGAAGTGATGGACTAGACGCCAGATCTGGGACCGCAGGTCTTCCTCAAACGACTCATACTAATGGTGGCCAGTCCACCATTCTAACCGCACATTCTTCGAGCCTACTACACATGGATTGGAAAATCACGACCTTACCCGGGAGCCATGACCAATGGCGATGCTATTAAGGCTCCGAGTGACACTAGAGACCTGTCCTTATCATTCCGTAGGAAGGGGGAGCAACTCATCCGCCGGAGCAGGGACATAGTGAGCAAATGAACGAGAAACCTCTGGAGCCGATACACAAGGCACGAAGGGAGGAACTTCGGTGGTATCCTTCCCTTCTTAGGGCCATAGAGCCCTCATCCACGACCTACACGGGGGTGTGGTCGTGTTTTGTGACTGATTTCAGTTTCTGCGGTAACCACTCTTGGCCTTTTCCTGGTTGGTTGTGTTTACTGAGTTATGCCCCCGAACTGCCTTATTTTGTGAGTCACAGAATGATCCTTGTAATCGTTTTCCGTTAAGTTTTCTCGGTTCCCCTACTCAGTGAGAAGGGGCTCGTCGGTATATAAGTGCTGGCCTCCGACGAGTTCATTTGGTCTTTGGGCCAGTGTTTGAAGACTGTTGGTTTCGATTACAGGGAGTTAGTATTCTCGGTAGTTTATAATTACTGACCTATCTTTGTCAGATCGGTGTTGGCCGTCGACGTGTCGGTGATCATTTAACTCTCCAAGTTGATGACCCTGATGAGATAGGGTGCACCTCACAGTTTGGCTTGTTTGTGAGTGCTTTTTATAAGACGTTTCTTGAGGTGCTGCTGTCGGGAGAGGAAGATCGTTTGAGGTGTTCTGTTGGACTTAAAGTTAGTTAAATCTAGGTATCAGACCTTTTAGTTTTTGATTGTTCGTGTTTGTTTCGATTTACCCCTTGTTGGGTTTAGGTTGTTTGATTGTATGTTTGCTTCATGTCTGGAAAATCTGGGTATAGGATTGTTAGACCCATTCTGTTTTCGTTTTTGGTACTTACTCTGCAAATTTGCTTCTATTTGGGATTGTTTTTGTTTATAAGTTACCTTCGTTGAGGGTTTGCCCTTTGCCTTGTCTTGTTTTCAAGACTTGGTATATAACAAAAAACTGCTGATAAAAAAAAGTATGCCTTGTGCAGCAAGTAAAAGAAATATGATCATCTCAATCACCCCTTCATTACTCTTGTGTTTGATGAATTTTCTGGTGTCTTAAAGTGATGTTGATTCATGTAAGAATTGTAAAACACTACCTCCATGTAACTCCTCTTTCCTCTCAAAAGACGTTTAATTTAAATATGTTTTTGCTGATAAAAAATAAGGTTGAACTCGAGGGTTACGATCTTTATGTTAAGGCAATATTTTGTTGATGAACAAAATTAAAAACCAGAAGTCGATACAAGAATATCAAACCTCAACTGTACACAGTTCCCAGAAATAAACATGAAACAGGTAACCAAATCAAGTCTCCAAACAATCATGTCTTAAACATAAACTTAATATCTATGCTTATTTCGCCCGGTAATTAAGTCTTCATCTGCTTCTTCAAATACCTACAAATGAAATGAAACACAAGAATGATCGGTGGAAGACCATGTTGACATCCTCGATCCTTCGACACAAATGCACTTGTTATCCGTTTCCTACATTAAAATTAGGCTCTCCTCGTACAAACACAGATCGACAAATTGTTTAGTAGATGAGAAAATACGTTTCAACGTTTTATTCTCTCTGTTGTACAAACTCAACTCTTGCTCACCCACAAAGGATTCATCGGTGTCTATCCGGACCTCTCGATGATGCACGACAAGAACTTGGCCATTCTTCCATACGCGGAAGTCATATGGACTAGCATCTGAAAAACCTCGAGAGCTTTGCATGTCAACGTTGAACAGTTTAGTCCACGATTCTGTTACTCCATACTCTTTCATCACCCAAACCGAAGAAACCGCTTCCTTCCACCTTATGAGATAAATCAATCCATCGAATGTCCCACCTCTAGTAAAGGCGTCACACAACCAATCCCATTCATCGTCATCGATAGCGAATCCTGCCCAGTCGGGCATGCTCATTTCTCTCCAAATCTCATCACTCATATTCAAGGACAATACAACATTTTTGTTGTATGCAACCCAATGAAGAGCCCCTTTGAGGTAAAATTCTTGTTCCCTCTGATTAGGACGAGATGAAGTTACAAGACGTCAACAGACGCCGCTTCTCATACTGGGTAAAAGTGCAGACCTATAGCCGCGGAAGTAGGAATAATGACACCAGAGATAATATTGTTTCCATAAAGTAGAGTGCGACGTGGAAGCTCAACTATTTTTCTTACCGCAGGGTTCCATAGCCGAAACTCAGCATCTTGAACATTACTATCAGGATCATTGGACAGACAAATCAACCCATTACAGGAACCAACGATTTTTCGAGCTTGGACACTGAAATTGAACTCTTGGGGTTCAAAATCATAAGACTCCGTAAACGACTCGTCGTGAACACTAAATAAATGAGAATCGTTTGTGTGATCTAAGTGTTGAAGAAGAACGCGATTGGCGTTCTTGTTAGGGTTACCGAATGAGTAATCGGATACGAAACTAGGGCAAGAGATGAGAGAGTACCATGATTTGCAGACGGATCTGAACCGTAGAATCGACTTCACTGGTAGTCTGTTCAATATATCTCTCCAGAGATCAGGAGGAACTTCATCATCACCGAAGCCATCAGATTTCATCGCACCTCACTCTACTTTGGTTTTCTATTTTCTCTCAAATTACTTGCAGAGCTATATAAAACCCTAATCGTATTTTACATAGAGTTTAGGGGTTTGTGGGTACGAGAAAGCCTTAAATGTGTTCTTATTTTACATAGGAAGGGGTGATGTAGTCACTGTCAGAGCAGCTCCAATGGTTACAGTGTTGTGGTTTGCGTGTTATCATTAGAGCCGTGGTTTGGCTGTCACCGTACTGCGAGCTGTCGTTGGCCCAACGGCTAGTCGGCTGGCCTATCCCACGCCGACACGTGGTGCCGACTGAATAAAAAAACCCATAATATTTCCTATAAATACACAACCACCTCTACTCAAAATTCACATCTCTTTTCTACACACCCTCTTCTATTCTTCTCTCCTTTCAACTTAATTTTTTCCACACCGTTTTCCCAATGGCCGATCCTTCCAACATTGAATTCGACTTGGACGACTTCAACCTCGAGGACTCGGTGCACACGGAAGAAGAGATTACATGCCACATCGAATCCTACTCCTCCCTCCTCAACCCGACCCACTCAATGCCCACACAGTTCAACCCGCTCCAACATTCTCAATGACCACAATTGCAAATCCCAAACGAGCAACCTTTCCAATCTGCTCCGGCCACGAGCCACTCAACCGAAGAAGAAGGGAAAGAAGGCTGCGCCGGCAACAAGTTCAAGGCCATGGCTGAAATGGAGCATCGAGGAGAAGAAACGGTTGGCGAGGGCGTGGCTCAACAATTCTCTAGATAGCATCACATGGAAGAACCAGAAGAACGACATGTACTGGAAGAAGGTTGGATCTGAGTTCGAGTCGACGAGGAAAGAACACGAGCCAAAACGTACCTGAAAGAATTGCAAGAACCACTAGCATCTGATCAACAGAAAAGTAACCAAATGGAACACAAAATATTCAGAGCTCGTGGACCATACCGTTAGTGGGAGAAGCGAAGCTGACATCATGGAAGCCGTTGAAAAGGAGTACAAGGAGGAGGAGAACCATGAGTTTGCTTGGAAGCATGTTTGGAGGATCGTGAGGGATCAACCAAAGTGGAAGAACCTGAAGACGCCGCACGGTGACGTTGACATTGACCTAGACGCTGCAAGTGAAGCAAGCAAGCGTACAAGGTTGGACAATAACTGCAGCTACACATCGGGCGATGGGAACGAGTTGACATCACATCCACGGGAGGAGTGTCCAACCGGCCAGAAACAGGCCAAGGCAAAAGCTAGAGGCAAAGGAAAACAAGTGGAGGCGGACTCGGTCGTTGCACCCGAGACAGTGCATTTTCTTTCAGGGTTTGGAGAACGTCAAGTTGCAATGACTGCGAACCAAGCCCAAATCATGGCAAGCAAAGAAAGGATTAGGGAGAAATCATGCAAATGTTGATGGCGTTGTAGAGCCAAGACACCTCGCAGATGACTCCGGAGGAACGAGCCTCTCGTGGATGGATGATGGAAAGCCTCGTCAACCGCTTGCCTACTATCTGATGTAGCCTAGAAATTGTGACCGAGTTTTCAATATGAACGAGTAAATTAGTTGTCGTTTTTTTTATGTTTTTAAATTTTCTTGAATTTGCGGTGCTTCGATTTTCGTGCACGCACACTATTCGAGAAATAATGTGTGCCGCGTCGTCGCAGCCACGACGAAAGGTCCCCAAATTTCCCTATAAATAGAACCCAATCCGCGTCCTTCAAAGTTTGTCCCTAGACCACCAACAAAGAAGGAGAATGATCCGCTCCGATATTCCACAAAGGAGTTGAGGAAGGGGCTCCCACACAAGATTTATAACCAACCAGAGATGACGAAGAAGGCTTGAAGTCGAATATGAGAAGGCTGACCGAACATGTTTCAACGAAGACGAGGACAAAGAAGCAGAGAAGGAGTGGCTAGGGTTCAAAAGAGAAAAAAAAAGGAAGGCAAACAAATATGAGCCAATCCTCGACTGATGAGTCAAGGAAAAGCCTCCCACGTCAAATCTTAGCTACATACACATGGCAAGAAGAGGGGCGGAGAAGAAGAGAAAACAAAAAGGGCAAAAGAAAGGCTAGGAAGTGAAAGAAGAGATTTGGGAGGAGAGAAGAGTTTTGGGGGAAGTAGTGGCAAGGAGTAGGGGAGGACTTTGCCGGTTCCAGCCATGGTCGGAACCACGGCCTTCACCAGCGAAGCCAAGGACCAAGAAGACGGGTTGGAACTAGGGTTTTTAGAGAGACGACGGGCCCTCTTTTCTCTCCTTCACTTAGTGCTTACGACGAGTAGTTTATGGAGTCTTGTTCTTCAATTGACATTGACATTCCAATGAAAGAAAGAAAAGTTAGGAGAGAAAAGAGGACGAGTTTGTGTCATCTCTATCAAGAAGATACGAAATTAATTAATGCATAGGTTATAAGTTTCTTATTTATTGTTCCAATCAAAACAAAGATAATACAAGTTTCATTGCTGCTTATATATCTAGTTTAAGCGCCAGTCATAACAAATATCATACTTGTAAGTTCTGGGATTGAACAAATTGTATTGACGATCCCTTTTATGATCATAGACATCAAACCAATGAATACCCTCATTTTTCCACGTGACGCCTCAAAAAAATAGAGTTGATGCGAAAAAATTGATACCGAAAGAAAAATCGTAATTCTGATTTCGACGAATTAATTTAGGGCCAAGATTGTCGTCCTTAGATTTACAATGAAGAATAAAGTCGGTACCGTCCTCGAGTTTGTTCTCCACTGTGACCTTCACATCTTTTGTCCATAAACCTGCCTCGCACACAAATGACGTCTCAACGACAAGAATAACCAACAACAACAATAACCTAATCATCTTTGAAATAACTCTAGTTCTTCAATTTTGTTTTCATTTGATTTTATCCCTCTTGGTATTTATATGGAATTTGTATGATATCAATTATGCCACATACATGTATTTGTGTGTATGGTGCATATTATTTTATGGTAGGATGTAAATATACATTGATTTTATGTTTTCTTTTTTGCGAGGTAAATCATTGTAATTGTGTTCATGTATTCAAATTCAAATGTCTATAAACTCTTGGGATATTTTCATCTCACTATCCTAACTATGTCATTTTTTTCATTTCACTACGTTAACTATGTCATTGGTGGAAATTGGTCTGAAATGAACACAAATGGTCTTCAAAACACTTTGGAGTACCTAACTATCGTCGAGTTGTACCGCTCAAAAAAATGTTCATTTGTGTAATTACCATAAGTCAAGGGTATTGATCTGATCGACTAATAAGTCAACAACAAGTTCATGAGATGTACAAATCGGAAATAGTTAGTACCTGGAGTTTTTCCGTAAAATTATAAACTTATATCTAAACTATATTACATATGGGATATTATACAATCGATCAGAACAAATTCCTTCACAATACCTTTTTAAGTCCATGAAAATCAATACACAAATTAATTGCTTGCAAGAAAAAAGGTATTACAATCCATCAAGAATCATCATCAAATGCATATAATTTGATTTGGTACTTACTATATATGATTTTCACACAATAACATGAAGTTGATAACATAATCAAATCACATCTTAAAACCATATATGGTACCAAATATTTAAACATTCTTCTCTTTGAGAAGTGTATCACCAAAATCTACACATATATGATACAAAATCATTCATAACTCATATCAAGTGAATTATCAACATCATATGATTTTCAAACAAGATGAAACTACCATGTTTTAGCTAATGTGTAAGGTTCCCGAAATGAACATGAAGTTCATAACCGTATCAAGTATCAAAACAATTCAATCAAGAACATGAAGTTGGTAACATAATCAAATCATATCTTAAAAATGTTCATACTAGATAGCATTCATATTTGTAAGTCGCGATGCAGTATTATGAACAATATCTGTCTTCGAAACGAAGAACAGACCGGTATTTTGCACTACTCCTTCAATCATCTACAAGAAATACTGAACACAAGAATTAGCTTAATAAGGTCAATATCTGAAATATGACAAAGATACAAATCAACGATGGTTAAGATTCAAATGATTGTAATGCAGCATAAAATATAGCTTGAGAATGTCAAGCCTTTAATGTCCATATAAAAATGTCTAGAGATTATAAAAATCATCAATAAGAAAAATAATTCGACATATATACCAAAACCTAATTAGACAGTTGATAAGTGTAGATTTCTCTTGCTTATAGTTGGATGAAAATATGATCTATAGAAGACCGCGTTTGACATTGTCGATCCTTCGACACAAATGCACTTCTTATCCGTTTCCTACATTAAAACTAGACTCTCCTCGTAGAGACACAGATCTACGAATATTCTAGTAGATGAGAAAATAGGTTTACATATTTTACTCTCCTCGTTGTACAAACTCAACTCTTGCTCCCCCACAATGTAGCAGTCATCACCATCATACCTTTCCTCTTGATGATGCACGACAAGAACTTCACCATTCTTCCGTAAGTGGAACTGGCGTAGTTCAGCACGTAAAAAAGTTGGAGAGCTTTGCATGTCAATGTCGAACAGTTTAGTCCAGGATTCTGTTACTCCATACTCTTTCATCACCCAAACCGAAGAAATCTCCCCCAGATGACCATTCTTCCACCTTATGAGGTAAATCAATCCATCGAATGCCCCACATCCGGTGTCCTTGCACCAGTAGGTACCGTCATTGTGATCAAGAGTGAATTCTGCACAATCAGGCATGTTCACTTCTCTCCAAATCTCATCACTCAAATTAAAGGACAATAGAACATTATGTTTATGTTTAATCCAATGAAGAACCCCATTGAGGTAACATTCTTGTTCCTTTTTATAAGGCCACCATGAAGCATCAAGAGTGCCAATGCCCCTCCACAAACCCTTGCTCAAATCATAAATCTCACAATTTTTGTCATCACACTTTGTGTCATTACGAACAACACACAAAACCTTGTAATCACAAGACTTGGGGTCAAATCCAAACCCAAAATAAGAGAAACTATTGCCTGATATTTCCACTGGATTATTGATTTTATACGGAACCTCAACTGTTTTTCTTATAGCAGGATTCCATAGCAGGAAGGTCGCCCGCGAATCGCCAGCACGAGGATTATCAGACAGACAAATCAACCCATTACAGGAACCAACAATTCTTAGAGGGCGCTTCACATCATAAGTGAGTCTATGATCACAAGACTCCATAAACGACTCGTAGTGAGAACTAAATAAATATGAAGGGATTGAACGATCAAAGTGATGAAGAAGAACATTCTTGTTTGGGTTGGTGATGGAGTAATCGGATATGAATTTAGGGCAAGAGACGAGAGAGTACCATGATTTACAGACGGATCTGAACCGTAAAATTGACTTCACCGGTAGTCTGCTCAATATCTCTCTCAAGAGCTCAGGAGGAAGATCATCACCACCTACTCCATCTGGTTTCATCGGACTTATTGTATTTGGTTTGATATTTTCTCTCAAGAGCTCAGGAGGAAGATCATCACCACCGACCCCATCTGATTTCATCGGACTTGTTGTATTTGGTTTGATATTTTCTCCCAAGTTACTTACATATATATAACCCTAATATTACATTAGGTATGGTTACTACTTACATATATATAACCCTAATATTACATTAGGTATGGTTACGGGCAATGTAGTCATTGCACATACTCTAGAATGAACAATTCTAATTTGTCTAGGTTTTTTGCTGTATGAGAGCCATATCCATGCGTATAGTTTGGTGTTCCGGAATTTTAGTATTTAGGTCCTCAACAGGTGCTTCAAAGCTCGGGGAGGCCAAGAAAGAGATTTTTTAGGCACGGGAAACAAGGAACCTAAGAGCATGTACAACGGGCCGACCCTCGCCTCCGGCCCGCGTGCGGTCTGCAGCCCTCGGGCTGGCCCATCGTGGGCCGTATTTCACGCGGTCCGCGGTCCTGGGCTCGCCCCTCGCCCATCGATCACGGGCCGGGCTCGCGCCCCTCGCCACGTTGGCCCTCTCTCGGGCCGACACCTAGCATCCCGCGAAAGTTTTTTTTTCTTTTAACAATTTTTTTTATCAATTATGGGATTTGAACCCCCAACCTTAAGGTTTAAAACCTTGTATTTTACCATTTAACTAGATGGGCTCTTGTTTCTATGTTTTATTATAATTAATATGATATATTTTTAATTTTGGAGTGAAATGCATATTAAAATTTGAAATCAAAACTTCTTTTTAATAGATTATATATTATATAATTTAGTGTTGGATGATATTTCAAATAAAATAACATATTTATGTAATATATATTTGACCATATTATCATTTTTGTGTGTATTTATATCCGGTCCGACTCAAAGATTTTTCGTTGTAGCAACTACTATGAATATTATATAGTTGACCATATTATTCCATACACATATTTTATTGATTTCTTTGTCATTATTAAAAAGTTCATTTTTATTCGTGTTAAATTTATTTATTATTTTTTTACTGTCATTAATTATTTTTTTCACATTTTTTTATATAATTTAAACAGTTTCTGATAAAGAATTAAATAAAACAGCAAAATATCAATTAATAACAACTCAGCATCCAGTCAGCACAAGGCCTCTCCATTGCAAAACACCCATTATTCTGCAGCCCCAGGGTCTCACTTTTGTCCAGTCAGCACAAGGGCCTCAACCTCATGGCCTCACCCATGACCTTTCTGTTGTACACGCTCTAATGTTGCTATCATAGAAAGGGGCCCTAATGGATCCCACCTTTATTGTTGTTGAGTAGTTTCGAGAGATCCAAGCAGGCTTTAGAGACAGCTTTGCCAGGCCCCATGAGAGACTCTTAGGGAAACGGAACACTAAGGAGGAGGCGTATCCGACCCCACCACGGTTGACTCCGCTTAGACTCACTCTTCTACTAGTGTACTACTCTCAAAATCTATCAGGTATCGGTATATAGTTCGGAACCTTACATACTTCCTTACCTTCCCGCCGCCGCCAAGTCGCACCTGGTTGTTGCTCGGTCGGGTGCGTTTTATCTCCTTCTCCCGACTCCGGTACCGGTACGGTAGTGGTTTCCGGAAGTCATCCTCCAAAACCCACCATGATGTTTGTGTCCCCTGCTTTCGTTCATGCCTCCACCATTGGTGATCGTCTGCATTGTAGGGGCTCGGTTGAACCGAGTACTTTGAAGAAGATCGGTGAGGACGGACCTGACTCTGCACCCTCCGCAGAGTTTCCCCTCCCCAGGGGTTGAACGGAATTCCTGATGCGTGGTCTGGGTCCTAATGACGGCATCCGTCTCACGATCCCCCTCGGTGCCTCCAACAAGTCCCCTTGAGATATGCGACCTCCCTTCCCTCTGAGGAGCCCTGTTTGCCTACCTCGTCGCCCTGATGGCGCAAAATATAAGGTCCGGCCTCCCCTTCAACTGCTTCTCATCGTCCACTGGTGAATCCGTGCCAGGAGACCGGCTTACCTCACGAGCACGGAGAGATGGAGACGCCGAAGGAGATAAGCCTTCCGTCCTTGATCCCGTCCCTTCACCGCTCGATGAATGGTTGCTGCCGGAGTTGGTAGTCCTTGCCGCCGCCATTGAACGCTTGAAACCTTAAAACCGATTCTGAGAGAGAAAGGGAGATTCACAACTTAATTTCATATTACAAACAACACCACACCAAAAAATATTTGTTTTAATTTCGTTTAAGTAATTAAATCTACGTAATATTTGTTTGTAATTTCGAAATCATTACAGTTCATGTAGTGAGTGTTTTTTTTATCTTACAGATGTGTACGTAAAATATGGTACTATGAAAAGATCATAACGATGGTAGGAGCATGTGCAAATGATGATCGGGCTTGCTCAAGGTAACTATACTTTGTAAAACTGTCGTTAGCCCTTAATAGTTTTTTTTTTGATCAAAATAGAAGTATTATAAATGGTTAAAGGATGGTTGTATCGTTGCCACCATCTTAGTACTGAATCAAATTACAACTGAAATACGAAACATAAATTGAAATAACAGTAAATAACTGAACAGAAAAATAGAGTTGCTCTTGATTTATGGGTTGCCTAGGATACGGGACTAGTGGGTAAAAAAACAACAACATAGATATGTTACATATTACTATTTGGGTTAGCTCTTTTCTAAGTTTTTCATTTTTCCTTTTTCTGCAAGTTTCCTTTGCTGAAGAAGTCAAAGGCTGTTAAGATTCTATTTTGCTTTAACTCCTGCAAATCCGTTCTGAGATATTGCCAAAATCTTATAAATAAAGAGCCTCAAAGCAGAGCAAATCACACCCTTTTGCTCACAAACTCTCATCTGCAATTCTTATAGTCTTCTCCAAGTGAATAAACTCAGCGACACGACGGTGGCTGAACCTAAAACAATGATGGGCGTTCATGATCTCCGTCCTCCTGATATTTGGTCAGATATATTGACCAGACTTGAGCTGAAAGAGATTTTACGATGCAGGTCAGTTTGTAAATCATGGTACTCTTTCGTCTCAAGTCCTAATTTCAACTCTGATTACTCCACCAAAAAACTAAACAAGAATGACAATCGACTTCTTCTTTATCTTTATGATCATAGAACAAATGTCCGTTCATTTAGTTCTCACGACAAGTCGTTTATGGAGTCTCGTGAACACATGTTCCTGAGCTACTCCTACGCGGTTTTACTCCAATTGTTGGTTCTTTTAATGGGGTGATTTGTTTGTCTAATGGTCCTTTCGGTTCTGGATCGGTCAGTTTCATGCTATGGAACCCTACAATTAGAAAAATAGTTGAGCTTCCATCTCGTAGTTTCTGTTCTCGTACCCAAAAACTCTCTTCAGTAGGGTTTGGATTTGACTCCAACGCTAATGATTATAAAGTTCTATGTATTGTGGCTAATAAGTCTGCTAGTGTTACGAATCTTTCTGTTGCAAGTATGTGTGAGATTTATGATTTGAGGAAAGGTGTTTGGAGGGTCATTAACCCTCCCATGGGCTCATGGGATGTTTGGATCAGTACCGTTCCGGACTGTTATCTAGATGGGACAGTTCATTGGATTGGGTACAGGCACAATACAAGTATTCCTATGATTCTGTTGTCCTTCAATATGAGCGATGAGTGTTTTCGAGAAATAGGGATGCCTGACCATTTGAAATCCAATACGGGTAAATGGGTTATAAAAACCATGACATTCGGTGGATTGATGTATTTGATAGAGTGGAAGAAGAAACCACATACTTTTTTCGATGGGTCATGGACTTGTTGGGTAATGAAACAGTATGGAGTAGTAGCATCTTGGACTAAAGTGTTCGACATTGATTTACGAAGTGCTCAAGTTTTTCAAAATATTGATATTGATATTCGGCCCAGACATTTTTGTTTATGGGATAAGGATGAAGTTCTTATGGTGCATGATATCCTGGGGGACCGGGGGATGGAGTGGAGGGAGGGCTTGGTTTTGTGTAGCGCCGAGAGAATAAAATGTGAACATCTTCCCTCATTTACAGAGTGCATCTCAGATTTGTGTCTTTACGAGGAGAGCCTAAGTTTATTGTGAATGAAGGATCGATATATTCTAGTACTAATGTAAGCAAAGAGTTGAATACGAGTTATTGGATCAAGGAAGTCAACATATTCTTCTACCGGTCACATTTTTATCTATCCATAAGCGGAGAAAGGCTGGATAAGAAATAGGTATGAATCTAAATGTTTCTTTGTGATGTTAATATAAAGGGATAAGACCAGGAACTAACTATTGTCGAGTTGTATCGCTCAAGAACTTGCTGCTGACTTTTTTGTCGATCAAAAACTCACGGTTGACCTAGGTATTTACTAAAAAGTAACTTTTTCCGTTACAAACTAACATTTTCAGTTAGAGATGACGGAAAACGTTAGGAAAAGCTGCAAAAACTAACACGTATACGCTTAGATTTTGAGTTCAATAGTCATACTGCAGTTAGTTCTTAGAGTTTTTCCTAACTTTCTCCGTCATCTCTAACGGAAAATGTTAGTTTGTGTAATTACCTTAAGTCAGAAGTACATTTCTGATCGACAAATCAGTTCGCAGCAAGTTCTTGAGATGTACAAGTCGGAGATAATTAGTACCTGAAGTTTTTCCTAATATATAAGCAATAGGTATGAAACTAAATATCTTGTGTTTTCGGGTATGTAAATGTACTGCAGGACCTATCCAGAAGTTCTTGTAGGTGATTCAAGATGAAGATTTAACCAAAGGTGGAGAGAGGCATAGATATCAACTTTATGTTCAAGACATATATTGGTTACCATTTTCATGTTTTTTTTAGGAACTTTACAACTATATACCATTAGTTTGGAATTTTATGTGTGAGCTTATTTTGGATATTTACATCTTGTGTTTGAAATGCCTGACTTGTTTGATCTATACTTTTTATTTATTTATATTTAGTGGGATTGAAAATGTTCCATTCATTATATAACACATATGTTATTTTCACAAAGTGGTATTCATGTATTATCATTTTATTCTGACCTGTGATGTCAGTCTGATCCAACAGTTCTGTAACCTAAATATTTGAGTTGTGGAAATCCCGACATGAGTGTAGTCCAAATCCTTTTAACTTAGTCTATTGAATCAAACATAAGTTGTTAGGAAAAAGGACTGCTCATCACTTCGACGGTCACATTTCTTCTAAAAAAACCTGCCTCGCACACAAATGATGTCTCAATGGCAAGAATAAGCAACAACAACAACAATAATCTGTTCATCTTTAAATTACTCTTGTTTTACAGTTTTGTTTTTATATGATTTAATTTTGGTCCATTTTGTATTCATATGGAATAAATGTTTTTCGGAGGGAAGTCAATCAGGTCACATGCATGTATTTGTTTAATGTATACAAATGTGTAATTATATTGCATTGATTTTTTCCCCAGTAAAATCAATGCATTTATGCTTATTATTCAAATAATTGTTGGCGCCATTCTCACGAAACTATATACATGAATGTGCTTCTCCTACAAAAAAAAGAAATAAATTATGCGCAATTAATGACTACAAACTTGTATATATATGTATGTAATTTGAGAGGAAATAAGAAACCAAAAGTACAATAAGGTCGATGAAATCTGGTGGCGGTGGAGATTATGATCTTCTTCTTCCTCCTGAGCTATGGAGAGGTATACTGAGCATACTACCGGTGAAGTCGATTTTACGGTTCAGATCCGTCTGTAAATCATGGTACTCTTTCATCTCTTGCCCTGATTTCGTATCCGATTACTCCATCACTAACCAAAACAAGAATGGCAATCGCGTTCTTCTTCAACACTTTGTTCTCACAAACGGTTCTGGTTCATTTAGTTCTTACGACGAGTCGTTTATGGAGTCTTATGATTATGAACCCCGTGATTTCAATTTCCATGTTCGAAAAATTGTTGGTTCCTGTAATGGGTTGATTTGTCTGTCCAATGATCCTGATAGTGGTATTAACTATGCGAATTTTCTGCTATGGAATCCTGCTATAAGAAAAGTGGTTGTGCTTCCTGAACGCATAAGTCCTTCTGGTGGCGATGATTTCCATTATTTTGGGTTTGGATTTGACCCCAAGTCTAATGATTACAAGGTTTTGTGTGTGCGGAATGAGTGGAATCAGAGTGATCTTCCCAATTATGTGAATGTGTGTGAGATTTATGATTTGAGCAAGGGTGTTTGGAGGGGCATTGACCCTCTGGTAACTTCATGTCGTGGCGGGAGGGAACAAGAACTTTACCTTAACGGGGTTGTTCACTGGTTGGCACGCAACAATAGTTTTTTTCTATTGTCTTTCAATATGAGTGATGAGATTTGGGGAGAAATAAGCATGCCTGATAGTGCAGAATTCACTTTTGATCACTACTGGAACATTGGATGTGGGATATTGGATGGGTTGATTTATCTCATGAGGCCGAACAAGGGGCATATGCCAGAGGTTTGTTCGGTTTGGGTAATGAAAGAGTACGGAGTAACAGAATCCTGGGCTAAACTGTTCAACATTGACTTGCAAAGCTCTCTAGCTTTTTCAGGTGCTGATACAGGTCGATTTCTGTTATGGAACTATGGCGAAGTTCTTGTCGTGCATCTTCAAGAGGAAAGATATGTTGATGAGGTCTACACCGTGGACGAGCTAGAGTTGAGTTTGTACAATAGAGAGAGTAAAATATGTAAACGTATTTTCTCATCTACTTCAATATTCATGGATCTGTGTCGCTACAAGGAGAGCCTGATTTTAATGTAGGAAACGGACAAGAAGTGCATTTATGTTTAAGATATAATTGTAATGAGACTTGATTTGGTTACCAACTTAGTGTTGATTTTTGGGAACCTTACATACGACGCTTTCAATGTGTCACTTTAGCCCTAACAACGTATTCTTTGAATGAGCTATTATTTCTGAGAAAAGAGTTTTTTTTTTGATCGACGAGGTTTTTTTATAAATCCATCTGTTCCAAAGATTGGAGACAGAGGAATCTGCAAAATGCAGCCAATTACAAGGCTTTGATAGCCAAAATGGAAGGTTTGTCCTTAAAAAGATGAAGGACAAACCTAAAAAACTGGAAAATTGAAGCAATACAGAATTTAAGCAAGAGTGCGCGGATCTGCTGAGGAGCAAAAGCTGGAGCAGATATACGATCTCTTGGTTTAGAAACACTGGTGAGTGGTTCTCTGATCCATTCAGTGAAGGAGAATTTGAGTTTGGGACCATCTCTTGCTTTGAGAGCTTGGTAAGAATTGAGAAGAAGTGAAGATAAGAGTTATAACAGTTAATCTAACTACAGATTGAGAAGAAGTGAAGATGAAAAAAGGAGTAAACCCAACAAAACAATTATCAAAACAGAACCCCAATGAGCCTAACCCAAGAACCTATGAAAGTGAAGAAGAATACATAACCCATGAGGGAGGAAGATCAACCCAGGACAAATGAAACACCAATTTTCATGAATAACCCTGAAAGAAATGAAGGGAGAAACACCACAGTCCATGAAATTGAGAAGGAGCTTCAAGAACTGATATGACTCCAGAAAACACCACAGTCCCGGTGAGAATCCAAGAAAGGATGGTTTCCTAAAAACAAGCACATCAATCTGATAAAACTCTTGTTCGATGATATTGTTCATCGGCCTGTTTATTTTGTTTTTTGGATTGTTCTTTGTCGAGGTTCGTTCCTGCAGCTCCAGATGAGAGCTCTTTTGTTATGGTTGTATTCTGGATCGATCCTGCTTGGATCTTTCATTTTTCTTAAATATTTTTTTTTTGCGCTTATCAAAAAAAATATATGATAAAACTCTTGAGAAGCCTGATGATGAAAATAAACCACCTCCTATCCCCTAAGGTAGACCACAAGAATTGGGGGATGGAACAGGCAATGAATCTAACTTTAAATCCTGAAACAATACCAGATGAAGATTGAGCTTGGAAAGCACACCAGCCACACAAGACCTATGAACCTTTGTCAAGATCAAGGAACTCTTCTTCACTACAAATCTTAAGGTCCACTCCAACATTTCTTTCATCATCAAGGGAAGTTAAATGTTGTATAATTATATCATCAGAGCAATCAATGAGGCCGATAGCCTTACCAAAGGAACGAGCATTTTAAGCCCCAACTCTCTTTCCTTTAGACACATGTGACTTTTCTGATTTAGGTCTCTCCTTTCCTTCTTTCAGTTTTGACCTTGTTTCATAAGAATGTGGAGTTAAACCAGGTTTTGAATTTTTCGAAGACGTGAGTCCCATGAAAATCTGACACTTTCTGAACTTGAGTTTGCACCTACGTTTGCTGGTTTTGAGGAGTACAATTATTGTGGAGATTTGCCTCCAACCCCTGTATCTGAGCTGGCCCTTGTATAACTTTTGAACGAGGTGATTGCCTTCTCCAGTTGAAGTAGCAGAACTCGTACCATTTTCCACTCTTGTTTTCTTTGGCTGTTATATGGATCCTTATAACATCCCCAATAGTAGAAAATAAATTAGCTAACCAAGATTTTGTTGCTCTGCTGGAAAGATTGTGAATGAAAGCTGCAAACTGATGTTGTTTCTGTTGCATATGTTATGTGAAATTTCTCTTATTGCTGATAATGTTTGAAGCCAAATATCATTATAGATATTTCTGATCCAGGTGTTCACGTAACGATGGCACTGGCGGCGGAACCCCAAACAATGGTCTACGGTGCAGGTCCGTTTGCAAGTCTTGGTATTCTCTCATCTTTTGTCCTAGTTCCATCTCCGACCACTCCACCAGAAACCTAAATAAAGATGGCCATCGTGTTCTTTTTAAACTTCATGATCATAGTACCAATTCATTTAGTTCTCGTGATGACTCGCTTATGGAGTTCTGTGAACACAATGATGTTCCTGAGCAGGGATAGTTGGTTCTTGTAAACTAAGCAATCAATTAGTTTTTTTTTTGAAACGGATAACTGGGAAGTGCATTACTGTAAATAAGTAACCATACAAGGTTGGACGTAACCGCTCAGGGTTCCAGATATTTGTCCGGGCCAACCATAACAAGCCCAACGCTCATGGATCCATAAATATAGCCTACTTGACATTGTAGACAAAACTTAGGACATCCCCTTACCAACGTCTCAATACAACGAGACAAAAAGTAAAAAGTCCTAACCAAAGCAGAAAATAAAGTGTTCCAACGACAAACATAATAAAAGAAATACGAACAGAAGTAAAGAGTTGTTGATGTAGGCTGCCCGAAACCTCCCAGCACTGGCTATCCCGGGTCTATGGATATAGGTCGGCTGTGGCCAAACCCAACCCTACCGGGTCAAATCATTCCAGCATAGGAGGCTGCCCAGCCTCCGCCTGCTCCATCTGGTCCTCCTCGGTCGCCGGAACTGCTTCAAACTGGACCACCAGCTCTTCATCCTCGTCCTCCCAGTCCGGCATCGGGGAGATACGCTCAGGTGGCTTTCCACCTTGCTGCCCACCAGATCTGAAGGTAGACGGTGTACGACCCCTCGAGGATGAGCGTTGAGGGTGCACCAGATTGGGGTGAGCACCACCGATGTCAGCGTAGGACAGACGCGACGGCACCGGTGATGGAGGCTCATAGAGGACGATGGCCCCCTCCTCAGCCGAGCCTGACTTGTCTTTTACCAATACATGCCCACTGCTGGCGAGACCTTGATGCTTCGCTGGTAACTGAGCCGGTCTATCGGTAGGCGGCAGGGAGAAATTGATATGGGGGAGAAAGCCCGATGGATGTCGGTTGTGTGCCGTCGGGGTGGCTCAGTGGGACCGGTTCCATGATGCGGCGGTGGCGCGGCAGGTGATTCAGAAGTGATGGCGGCTGAGAGAGGGGCGGCCAAGGATGACCGGAGATGAGGGGAGATACGACAGCTGCGGATGAGATCTGCAGAGATGACGCGCGGTTAAGGGATCCGGTGTTGCACATGGCGTGGCCGGGGAAACAGAGAACGAGTGGCGTGAGGCTGAGCCGACGACGACGACCGAAGAGCAGGCCGGCGAGCGACGGATTCCTAAGAAGGAGGCGCGACTTCAAAAACCCTTGAAAGGGTGAGGCGGAACTCGCTGAGGGTGTGCAGAGCGCCAAGGTCCTAATTGAAAGTTAATCAGTTAGTTAAAAATTCCAACTCAAGTAGGATATGTCCAAATAACAAAATAGATACGTTTAAGAAAAGGGTGTATATGTAATTTAAACAAGTTATAGTCACCATATAATGTTGTTTATGAGTCGGTCTCTAGGTTAGAGAAACAACTGCCGCAAAACCAAAATAATGGCTGCGAAATCCAAAACTTCGGCGACCGGAGATGATGATATTATCCTCCTTCTTCGAACTGATATCGGGAGAGATATACTTGTCAGATTACCGGTGAAGTCGATTTTACGGTGCAGATCAGTCTGTAAATCATGGTACTCTCTCGTCTCTTGCCCTAACTTCATTAACCATCACTCCATCAGAAACCTAAACAACAATAGCAACCATGTTCTTCTTCAAACTCAAGTTTGGTCATTTATCTCTTACAATAATTCGTTTACGGAGTCACATGAACACAATGATAACCCTAGTCGAGATGTTCGTATAGTTGGCTCCTGCAATGGGTTGGTTTGTTTATACAACTATGAATATAACCACAAATATTGGGCAGATGCTATGAATGTCTCGAGAAGAAACGTCTTCGTGTTATGGAACCCTACTATTAGAAAAAAATTCGAGCTTCCTTCTGGGTCATTTAACGGGGGACAAGCCTCT
Organism: Erodium maritimum; assembly: GCA_963921825.1. Lineage (NCBI taxonomy): Eukaryota > Viridiplantae > Streptophyta > Magnoliopsida > Geraniales > Geraniaceae > Erodium > Erodium maritimum. The sequence continues at coordinate 2,980,107 of OY997590.1, read as the reverse complement.
TATCTAGGGTTTGGATTCGACTCCAAGACTAATGATTACAAGGTTCTGTGTATTGCTGGTAAAAATGTGTGTGAGATTTTCGATCTGAGGAAAGGTGTTTGGAGAGCCATTAACCCTTTAATGAGTCCATGGGATGTCCCGGGTCTTGACCCGGGAGGTTACCTCGACGGGACTATTCATTGGACCGGATATACACATGTTAATGGTGATGGGATTTTATTGTCCTTCAGTATGAGTGATGAGTGTTTTCGAGAAATAAAGATGCCTTTCACGGATGGTGATGGTGATGTGGTCAACCACACAAAATCCAAGAGTGTGATATTGGACGGATTGGTTCATGTGATAGTGTGGAAGGAACGGAATAATAACATTGTTGTGCAGGACGGTTGTTCGATCTGGGCAATGAAAGAATATGGTGTGATAGAGTCTTGGACTAAAATGTGCGTCATTGACTTGCAAATTAATCAAATTTGGCCAAATACACCGCTTGAGCCCGAAAAATTCGTCTCATGGAGGAATGGTGAAATTCTTATGGTGCACTGGTCATGGATTTACGACGGCGAACAGATGTTTAGTGAACAATACTTGGTTTCGTATGATATCAGGACCGGAAAATATAAACGTCTTTTCTCGATTAATGATCATGTATCGAATATATGTATTTATGAGGAGAGTCTGGTTTTGATGTCAAGAAATGGATAAAAAAATGTATTCATCCGCAGATCAAAGAAATCGACATATTCTTCTACCGATCATGTTTTCATCCACCGGTGAACAGAAAGAGAACTTGGACACATTACAGGCACGAATTCACTTCTTTTTTTGTATGTGAGAAAATGCTTGGTCTCTCACCATTTGATCTCTACGGAAATTGTTTTACTTTTGAGATGGATCAACTTGTTGACAGTTTTTACATATTTGTACTAAAAGTAAGTATAAATGATTTATTTTATCATATATTTATTATTTTTTGTATTTCATATTATGGTGTGTGATTATCTGTATCTGGTTCTGAGACTTGTTTCGGTTTTTATTCTTGTTGTTGGGAATCCGTTGGTTCGAGCTGCCTCTATATGATCAGTGCTCCTGTTTGTAATGAGGGTTCGCCCTTGTCCTTCGGCTTTATTTTGAAGCTGTTGGGTTTTAAATCAAAAAACTGCTGATAAATTTTTTTTATGGTGTGTGATCTCGTGTTTTAAGAGGGCATCTCGCACAAGAGAGACTTGGTTTGGTATAATGCCGGGATTATAAAATGCAAACCTCTTCTCTCATCAACAAAATGTATCTCAAATCTGAGTCTTCACGAGGAGAGTAATTTTAATGTGATAGAAGAGTCGGCATATCCTTCTACCAAATAATATTTTCATCCATTTGTGAGCTAATAGAAGCTAGATAGATAATAGCTACGAATATGTTTCTTTCAGATGTCAGTTTATGAAGATTGAATTCAGGCTTGCTATTGAATTCTAAAACATCTCTTTTATGTTTCATCAATTGTTAGTTTATGAGTATCAAATTCAGTTTGGACAATCAAAGTATATATATAGAGTAACATAATCTCAAACAAACATCAATCTGGATAGTGCTAGAGTTTATCGCGGTGCTGAACCAAGCGAGTTCTGCACCGTGATAAACTTTATGGTGCATTTCGGGGACATATATAAGAGTTGGTTTTGTACAACAACGATAACAGAAAATGTATACAACTTTTCTTATTTACTATGTGTATCTTAGATATGTTCATTCACGACTGAGACTAAGCTCTTCTCAGCTTCTCAGTCGATGGGGCGGACTGTACTTCTAAACTTGATTTTCTGTTCAAAAGAATATACAATACGATGAATATTGAATTAAGTTTAGCATGCATCGAAAGAATACACAATATGATGAATATCGATAAACTTGAGGGTATTTTCATTATTTTAGTTGACGGCTTGGGCTAATTGTTATATAACTAAACATTAGAATAGGTATCAGTTAAAAAAAAGTTTGAGCTATGTATCAGTTAAACGTGACAAGTTAGGGATAAGTATTTGTAATTTACGCTACAGTTTAAACTAGAATGGTTATAAGACTGTGGACCTTGAATTTGAGTCAAGAGTATTGTTATGATATAAGGATGTCCCGTAGTGTAGAATTCACTCAGTATGATTAATTATGATCATAACAACTATTTGAGTACCCGCCATGGATTGATTCATATGATAATGTGAAGGAAGGATTGAAATGCAAAACTACAAATGAAATGAAACAAAAGAATCAGTATATATAGTAGGCTTTATCGAGAGCATATTGTCACCTTCATCATTTATCAGTGTTTTTTCAGGAACAAAATGACGGTCGGTTATCCGTTTCTTACATTAAAATTAGGCTCTCCTCCTCATAGAGACACAGATCGATGAGCCATTTAGTAGATGAGAAAATAGGTTTACATATTTTACTCTCTAAGTTGTACAAACTAAACTCTTGCTCGCCCACAAAGAATATGTTGTCATCATCAATCCGGACCTCTTGAAAATGCACGACAAGAACTTCGCCATAGTTCCATAACATGCACTGACGTGGGTCAGCACGTGAAAAAGCTGGAGAGCTTTGCATGTCAATGTTGAACAGTTTAGTCCAGGATTCTGTTACTCCATACTCTTTCATTACCCAGAACGAACAAATCTCTGCCATGTGATCCTTCTTCCACCTTATGAGATAAATCAATCCATCGAATGTCCCAGCTACGACGTCCCACGTTTGGTTTACGTGGTCAAGAGTGAATTCTGCACTATCAGGCATACTCATTTCTATCCAAATCTCATCGCTCATATCGAACGATAGTAAAACATTATAGTTGGCAATATAGTTGATTGCAATCCAATGAACATCTCCGTTGAGGTAACATTCTTGTTTCCTCCTAGAAGGCGAAAGTGATGTTACGAAAGGGTCAATGCCCCTCTGAACTCGTACTCATGGGGTTCATAATCATAAGACTCCATAAACGACTCGTCATATTCGATTGGATGGTCAAAGTATTGAAGAAGAACGCGATTACCATTCTTATTATTTAGGTTTCTGATGGAGTAATCGGATACGAAATCAGGGCAAGAGACGACAGAGTACCATGATTTGCAGACGGATCTGAACCGCAAAATCGACTTCACCGGTAGGCTGCTCAGTATATCTCTCCAGAGCTCATGAGGAAGAAGAAGGTCACCACTACCTCCGCTACCTGATTTCATTGACCTTATTTCACTTGGTTTCCTATATATATCCACTCAAATTACATGCATAAATATAACCTTAGTATTACTACATACACAAGTTCAGGGGTATTGTAGTCATTGCGCATACTTTATTTCTTTTTTGTAGGAGAAGCACATTCATGCATATAGTGTAAACACATTTGAATAATAAGCATAAATGCATTGATTTCTCTTGGGAAAAACATAAATAAAATCAATGCAATTCCATAACAGAAATACATGCATGTGACCAATGAGGGGGCACCAAAAATTTTTTACAATAATAATAATAACGTTAAAATAATATAATTTATCATTATAAATATTAATATTACATGAAAAATGATAAATAACTTCTTATTACAAGATATGTCGTCCAGATTTCTTATTTTAATAATATTGTAAAACATATAAACAAATTAGAATGACGATTTTCCTGTGATGATCAATGATTAAAAATATAATACAATCAGAAATAATATTAAAAAAAAAGTTAAAAGGGGGCACGATTATGTTCATAAACGAAATGAAAACCTTATTCAACCAAAACTAACAGCATTGAAAATTAAGGTTCAACATATATAGGTAGTCAACTATGTAAGGTTTCTAGAAACATAGTTGATAACAAAGATAAATATAATCTTGAACATGTTCAAGCTAATATAATCTATAATTCTCTTCACGCTTAGCTAAATCTCCCTCCATTTCTATTACGTACCTACAAATAATATGAAACACGAGAATTAGCATATGTTTAGTTCATTTATGCTACAAACATGTGAAAACTATCAACATATTAGAAGGATTGGAATGCAACATCACAAAATAAGTTAAGAACGAGGACAAAGTCATTTTCACCCATACTACCAAAAGACAATTTCAGTTTCCAAGATAAACTAATCACCGAACTTTATATTGAAAATAGGAAAAACTCCAGGTACTAACTATTCCTAACTTGTACATCTCAAGAACTTGTTGCTGACTTATTTGTCGATCAGATCAATACTCTTGACTTATGGTAATTACACAAATTAACATTTTCCGTTATAGATGACGGAGAAAGTTAGGAAAAACTCCAAGAACTAACTGCAACATGGCTATTGAACTCAAAAACTAACCGTAGACTTGTTAGTTTTTTTTTGAGTTTTTCCTAACATTTTCTGTCATCTCTAACGGAAAATGTTAGTTTGTAACGAAAAATGTAAGTTTGTGTAATTACCATAAGTCAAGGGTACTGATCTGGTCGACAAATAAGTCAGCAGCAAGTTCTTGAGCGGTACAACTCGACGATAGTTAGTTCCTGATTTTACTCCTTGAAAATATAAAAGTATTGAGAATTTAACAATATGCTTATGAAAACAATCTTCAATGAGAAGAAAAAAGAAAAAACTCTTGATTCTTCCAATATGTCAGAAGAGACTATACTGTATTCAACATGTTATTGTAGATCATCCTAAAATAAGTAGGTATTTTCATAAACGAAGTATTCCTCTTATCCAGTTTATAATTGTAGGCTTCTATTGATATTAAAAAGAAATGTGGAGATTCGTACCTATAATATGTCGACTTTTCCTAGGCATAGGTAGATGAAAATTTGACGGCCTGAGAACTTATTGACTTCCTTGAACCACTGACTCAAATATTTATGTACCGTTTTTCTCACATTAAGACTAGACTCTCCTCGTAATAATGCAAATATGAGATTCGTTTATTAACTGAGAAAAGACATTTAGATTCTCTATTCTTGATGTTGAACAAAACCAAACTATGTTTCCCCTTACACCACCACATGTCCTTATCATCGTCCGTCGGAAAAACATGTGGCATAAGAACTTCACCATCATCCCACAAGAGGAAGTTGCTAATGAAAAGACCAATATTTGGCGGCAGGTCAATATTGAACATTTTAGTCCAAGATTTTGTTGCACCGTATTCTTTCATTGCCCAAACTAAACAGGGTTGTGACACATTAATGTAACCTTGCCCGTTTGCCTTATACACTATCACATGAATCAATCCATCGAATGTCAGACTTTGGGTTCCTATGTGATCATCATCATCATCATCATCATCATCAGTATCATCTGCATTATCAATGAAGTCTACGTAATGATTAGGCATTTTTATTTCTCGAAACAACTCATCACTCATATCGAAGGCCAACAGAACAGGATCAGAACTTTCGGAATGTTTACCTCCACTCCAATGAACAGTCCCATTGAGATAACATTCCGGAGGATAAGTCGATACTTCCCATGAAAACGAATGCACCACAGGACTAATAGCCCTCCAAACACCTTTACTCAAATCAAAAATCTCACATACATTATCATCCAAGTCATTCGAATTATGCGTAACAAACAAAACCTTGTAATCACTAGTCTTGGAGTCAAATCCAAACCCGAAACAAGAAAGATGTCGGGGAGAAGAGTAATTACGAGATGGAAGCTCAATTACTTTTCTAATAGTAGGATTCCATATCATGAAGGTAAAGACTGTAACACCGTCTTCATATCTACATTTGGAGAAACAAATCAACCCGTTACAAGAACCAACAATAATTGGAATAAAAGCGCCAGGTGATGGCTTGGGGAGGTCAATTTCAATGTGTTCATGGGTCTCCATAGACGACATGTCGTAAGAACTAAACTCATATTTTTCGTAGTCAATTAAAAGAAGAACGTGATTGTCATTCTTGTTTAGGTTTCTGATGGAGTGATCGGAGATGAAACTAGGGCAAGAGATGAGAGAGTACCATGCTTTGCAGACTGATTTGAACCGTAAAATCGACTTCACCGGCAATCTGCTCAGTATCTCTCCACAGATCTCAAGAGGAAGATGAGGATCGCCATCGCCGGCCATTCTTTCGGGTTCCATCGTTTTCTGTGGACATAATATTCGCCTCGTAGTCTTTTTCATCAATTACGTATACTTGGTTGCCCTAACTTCCCTCTATTTTACATACTATATATCAATTACTCATGTCTACTGCAGAATCATATGTAATAATGACTTAGACACTCCTAATTATTTTGCCCGGTAAGTAGGGTTACAAACGAGTTGGATCGAGGTTTCGGGCTTGAGTTTGATTAGAACTCGATACGAACTTAAAAGTTCAAGTTCGAGTTCGACTCGATGAAATATGGTCATACTTGGGTTCGACACGGTTCAGTTCATTTAGTTTTTCTTTTTCACAAGTTAATGAAAATAATATATACATTTTTTTGATGAAAAACGGGTGGCATCAATTTTATATATCAGTCAAAATAACATACGTACAATTTGATGAAAGCGCACAAGCACACGATAAATATTACAAACTCCAGACTAACTAGCCTATAATATTACCGACTCCCTACTGAAACTAGAACGCAGAACAAGACGTCCTAGAACGTGCACGTCAAAAGTGAAACAACGTGCACACCAAACCGTGCCACATAACAGGCACAACAAATCGTGCAACAAGTGCACACCAAACGTGCAACTAGTGCACACAAACCGTGACTCTAGTGCACACTCAATCTGTACCAAGTGCAGTTATTGGAAAACAGTAACACAAAAGGAAACAATTAAACCTAACTGATTCAGAGTCGCCGTCGTCCGACCACTCGCCAAACCCAGCCACCAAAAGTACTGAATCGAACCTTGGTAGCAAGGAGAACCTTCAGATCCAAGCCAAGGAGACTGGGGAGGCCGAAAACTTTAGCGAGACGAGTCGCCGGGGTTGACCACCGTCGGCCAACCAACGAGTCGAGAAGGGACCTTGACCCGAGGAATCCAGAAAGCACGAACTCCAGATCCTCGCTAAAGGTAGCCGTGGAGGCCGAATCCGCAGCGTAACGAGCCGCCGAAGCTGCCCAACCTTAAAAAGAAACAAACACGAACATGCTGGTGGACACCGAGTTCGGAGAGTAGAAGAGGGAAAAACACAATAAGGAATGAAACATTCCCCAGTGAGACCTTTATCAACAGAAAATCGCCACTCTCCTGTTAGGCTTGCTCTGGCCTAACCAAGCCCCGTTGGAGGTCGGCCTCCCCCAACTTAACCTGGTCAAACAAAAATCCGGTGAAGTCAGAAGTTGGGGATATGGCCCTAACGGTCGGAAAACGAGGAGGCTTTGGTGAGGGGGACACGATTCCGACGATGTGGAGGTTCCCAAAAAACTGGGCAAGTCGACAACGATCATGGTTTGGTCATTCACTGCAAAAAAATACCACAAGGTTCATCTATGAGCACTTTCAGAGGAGATTCGGCGTCCATCCGGCGAGGCCCTACTCGACGAGGCCGTGGGACTACCTGTCCGAATAGGTCTGGTTCCCTCTTGGTCAGACAACACTGCTCTGATAAAGGGGTGGGGGGACGACGGACGGACGAGCAGAGGCAAAAAGAAGGGGCGGCCGGCGAGGGGGGCCATAAATAGACGAGTGATGGGGGTCGAGGTTGCGTGCGATGGATTCAGGAGGTGATGGGGGAAGACAAATCTAGTGATGGGTTGCCCTTGCAGAGCATTTCTGTTGGTGAAGGGGGTGAAATTTGCAAAGAGAGGAGGAGAAAGACAAGGCTTCAGAAAGCATGTGACGACATGGCACTGTGGCGAAGGAGGAAGGACTTCCGATGATTGCAGAGGGCAGGCCCCCTCCAGCAGCCCGAGAGGCCACCGGTGGCGACAACTTCTGTAAGACTTTTGATCTACAGAGTTTCTCGAAGGGAGAGAAATGATGCGCTAACCAAACTGTTGGTTGTACATGAACAGACAGAGCCGGCCCTGAGGCCAAGCAACCCAAGCATGGGCTTGGGGCTCAAGAAAGAAAAAAATTAGGGTATATATGTAATTTTTTATTAATAATAAAATATTAATAGAATATTAATTAATAAAATATTAATATTAATATTAATTTTATATAAACATGACTTGGGACTCCAAATTCTCAGGGCCGGCCCTGTGAACATATGAGTTAGTTAGGCCCGAAAGGAAGTGTTATTTTCTCAAGCATTGTGTCTTAACAATCAATGGTTTGTATGACTGAATAAGAAATGGTTTTGAATTTAGTTATTGATGCTTTTCAAAGTCAGTAAAAAGATGATTATGATTATATACACAATGAATATGCTAAAAAATAAATTCATCAGGAATAAAGGCATGTCATGGAAGAGCGAATTGAACGAAGATATTAAATATTTGTTTATTTCTTGGCAAAGTTTGTCTTTGGGAAAATTCCGATCCTGTGTTATTGATTGTTTGTTCACATATTTTCATTGTGATACGTTTGGTTTGAATGAAGAGGTGAGTTTACGCGCACCAAGAAAACTTACACTATTTGGGTTATTGGCCTTTGATGTATCTGATTTATTGTACCTTTTATGAAATGGTTTGATGATACGTATTGTGTAAGTAGCATTCCAATTTTGTATGTTTATTTCCGAGAAAGTGATATTTTTTTTGAAACGGGTAACCGGAGAATTTCATTAATACCCAAAGGTAATCAAACAAGATAGGACGTTACCGCCCCGGGTTCCAGATTTATGTCCGAGCCGACCGTAGCAGGGCCGGCGCTCATGGACTCATAATACTAGCCTTCTTGACATCGAAGGCAAAAACTCAAGACAACTCCTTACCAACGTCTCAAAACAGCGAGACATTAAATGAAAAAGCCTAAACAACCTAGCTAGCCAAAATTTTATTCGACCTAAAACAGAATAACAATCAGAAAGTAATGCCTTTGGTGCGGATTTCCCGAGACTCCCCGGTAGTAGTAGCCCCGTGTCTGTGGATATAGGTCCCAATGTGACCATTCCACCCCCGCCGGGTCCTATCATTCGTCATGCGGAGGGTCAAGTCCCTCCAACTGCATTGCAGCTGCTCCTGCACGAACCTCTATCCCCGATGCTTGACCCTTTGCCGGTCCCAGCGGGATCCACTGCTCTTCGTCCAGAGGTGACGCCAGCGGCGACACAGGGGATCCCAGGACGTCCACCCTCGCCCCCAGTTGGGCTCCGATCGTGCCCGGCCCTGTCTGTCCGCCGACTTCGTCGCCATCCGAATTTGGAGAGGAGATCGGCCGATCTCCATATCGGTAAGGCTCGATCATATGTCAACCCGGCATTAGATGGGTATGTCATGGTGGCCCTCGTAGAAGGCCAGGCCGAGGGCGTTGCAGACGGATGGGGCAGTCGTCCGACGATGATGAGAAGAGGATGTCGGGGTGGAAGGTCGACGCGAGCGGTTGGGTAGCGTTGGAGCAAATCTGGTTACCTGGATCCATGGTGCAAAAGCGACCGAAGTTGAGACGAAAACCGACTCCGATCAAATGAACGACGACGGTAGAGCCGAAACCCGAAGGTTGGACGAAACCCGAATATTGGACAGAGAGCTTGGAAGCAGGGGCTTCAATGATGAAAAATGGGCCATCAATGATGGCTGTAATGGAGGGGGTGCAGAGAGAATTGATACCTTTCAAATTTGAGAAAGTGATATTTATTTGTCATGTTTTTGTTGGACGAAAAATCAGATGTTACATTTTGGTACTTTCCGTACATCGCGCAGTGCTTTCCCCCAACATTTAGTTTGGTTAAATATTTCAAGTCATGTGTACAAATAACAAATATGTTTAATACAAGGGTCTTGATGTAAATTGAAGGAAGTTATTAGTTACTATATATTGTCGATGAATCGATCACTACGCTAGAGAATCTGAAACTAATTAAAACCCTAGCTGCGAAACTCAAGCCATGTTGGCCGAGCTCAAAACTACGGCGGCAAAACCCAAAACAACGGCCGCCGGAGATGACGATATTCTTCCAATTGATATCTATAGAGAGATACTGACCAGACTACCGGTGAAGTCGATGTTACGGTGCAGATCAGTCTGTAAATCATGGTACTCTCTCCTCTCTTGTCCTAACTTCACCGACCATTACTCCATCAGAAACCTAAACAAGAATGGCAATCGCGTTCTTCTTCAACTTCCCCTTACAAAAGACAATGGTGAATTTGTTTATTCGTTTAGTTCTCACGACAAGTCGTTTAAGGAGTCCCCTGAACACATTGACATCTCTTTGCAATCCCGTGGCGGAGATTCTCAAATTGTCAGTTCGTGTAATGGGTTACTTTGTTTGTCCAAATGTGAAGAGTATGAGGGTTATACAGTCTTCACCTTCTTGATATGGAATCCTACTATTCGAAAAATTATTGAGCTTCCATCTCGAACTTATTGTTTTCCCCGACGTGCTACCTATATATCGGGTTTGGATTCGACTCCAAGACTAGTGATTACAAGGTTTTGTTTATCCGGGGTAATTCGAATGACTCGGAAGATAATTTAGGTGAGATTTTTTATTCGAGGGAAGGTGTTTGGAGGGCCATTAGTCCCACGGTGCATTTACGTTCATGGGATCTTTGGGGTGGTGCTCCAGAATGTTATCTCAATGGAACTGTTCATTGGAGTCGATGCCAACATTCCCAAACATCTGATTGGATTCTGTTGGCCTTTGATATGAGTGATGAGTTGTTTCGAGAAATAAGAATGCCTGATTATCGCGTAGACTTCGCTGATAATGGAGATTATGAATTTGATAGTTATATACATACCCAAAGTGTGACATTCAATGAATTAATTCATGTGATGGTGTATAGGGTGATCCGGAACTTCTCCATCGATGTGTCACATGGTTGTGTAGTTTGGGCAATGAAAGAATACGGCGTAACAGAATCTTGGACTAAAGTGTTGAACATTGACCTGTTGCCAAATACTTTTTTTTTGATAAGCGAGGTTTTATAAATCCACAATTTCCAAAGTTAGGAAAAAGGGATGCTGCAAAATTGCAGTAGAAATACAGAATCAGTTCAAATGAAAGAGCATGAAACCAGAAAAACAAAATACAGAGAGAACTAAACAGGGATACATTGATCACTAAACCAAATACCAGAAAACCAAAAACCAACTGAGAGACAAACGATACTTGCAAACACTGAAACAGCAAGGCCTCCAGGCAAAGAGGATGAAAACCGAGCAACGAATGCCTCAAGGATTAGGGTCGCCTTGATCAGACTCTCCACCCATATCCTCAACGAAAGCATGCCAGTTTTCCTTTGCCTCCCTTCGAGAATTCAAGTGAACTCTCAACAGATCGTCATTTCCTTTAGTCTTGAACCCCATTTCCTTAACGGTTTTCATAGCCAAAGCAAAGGCATCAGAACAGTCATCCGAAGCAGAATGAAGAGCAATCTGAGAAAGTTGAGCTTTTTTCAATTCCTTCCCTCCTTTTTTCTTCTTTTTTGGGAATCTAGCAATGTCAGAGATTGTTTTCTCAGAATCCGCTACATGGCTTCCATTCCCCGAGATAGGCTCCTCAGAAACATGCTTGATAGGAACTGAGATTTCACCTGTCACAACTAACTCCTCAGAGTTTCTCGGAGATGCAGAGTTGTCCCCAAGAGTCTCTTCGGAATCAGTGGCAATAACAAGAGGAGAGTAGGAAGATGACTCAACCACATGACTACCCACAAGTCCAGAGTGTGCAGGCAGAGAGGCAGACAAGTGCACCTTTGAGCCTAAAAATGGAGGGACTAGCACATAATCCAATTCAGAGATAGAGATTCGAAAGGAATCATCAGCCAAAGTAAAAGTGATATCCTCCGAGATTGGTCTTGCAGAGTTACAATGTATCAAAACAAGACCCCTGTGAAAGGACAAACCTGAACTGGTTTCAGGATGCACAAGGAGGGAACTTCCAAATCTACCTGCAACTTCTTCGAAATTTTCCACACTCCAACCTTGAATAGGCATCCCTTGAATGCTGAGCCACTTATAGACTCCACCTTTAAGCAAAAGATTTTCCTTGCCATGGACCATGGTGATCCAAGAAGAAAGCCAGTCCCAATCTTCTTCGATCATTTTAGTGTTAAAAGCATTATCTGCACAACTGATCATCATCACCCGGCTTCCCAAATCTCTTACTTGGATATCAAAAACACCTTGGGAACAAATTTCTTGTTGAATTAAAGCTGCACTTCTAATGCAGTTGCTTACACCCATCCAAGCATTGGAAGCTAAAGTCCGTAGAGAATCAACTTCAGTCCCTTTCACAGAAACTTTAGGGACACCCAACTTCCTTTTCATGTTTAACAACGACCTCAGATCTTCATTAATCACAGTAGAGTCAGCATGATTTGGTTTGGCCTTGAAAGCGAACTTTTCTCTAGCTTGCGCAGCGAACAAAACCAAACCACCAAGCTTCGAACCGTTGAACATCTCCACTGCTCTTTCTAGAACTTCTGGTTTTTGAAAAATAACAAAACAAAAGTATTTACTAGATTTATTAGGAGCAAGGGGCAGCTGCAGATCTTCAACCAGACCAGCTGCATTGAAAATGGAGATGAGACCATTCCTCTCAGACGATTCAGGAATATTGAGTACGAACATCTTCCTGGGATTCAGATAAGCTTCCTTTAACACTCCCCCACCAAGGTTGTCAATGGAAGAAGCCATCAAACTCAACCACGTTCGACACCCAACACCAAAAAGGAACAAACGGACCTTGAGGCGAGGGGGAAGAAGAGTCAGAGGCTAATACGGCAGCAGGTCCGCCGGCGATGACCCCGAAAATGACTGGCCACAGAAACGGGTCAGATTTTCACTCCACTGCGTCTGGACCGGCAACACAGGCAGACGACCAAGACGAACACCTCAACAGAGTCACAACTGGACGAGCGAAGGGAAGCCTGCAAGTCAGACGGACGAAACGGACTGTGACTCCTCAGGCAGCGGCGCGGTCGTGGCGACGAATAACTGCAACTCCTCCGGCGTCGGCGTGCACAAGCGACGAGCGTAGACGAACTCATCCACAGAGCCTCAACTGGTCAGCAAACTCTGCAACTCGGACTGACGGAGCGAGCAGCCTTCTATGACGGCGGCGCGGTCATGACGAAGAAGCCCTAAAAGTGCAGCGCGTGAGGCGCGTTCTATTTCCTAACTTTCACTTCACACTAGGAAGGCGGAGGGTTGCCAAATACTTGTCTTCGACCAAACAATATCCACTTATGGGATGATGGCGAAGTTCTTATGGTGCATGGTTTCCCGATGGACGATGATGAGGATGTCTGGTGGAAGCATAGTTTGGTTTTGTACGACATCAAGACTAGGGAATGTAAGTGTCTTTTCCCCGTTAATGAACGGATCTTGCAACTGGTTTATCACGAGGAGAGTCTAGTTTTAATGTAAGGAAAATGATACAGAAAGTATTTGAGTCAATAAATTCTCGTTGAAGACTTTTCATTTGAATATGTTACATTCTCGATACTCCCACCGTAAGGTTGATGTTATCTTGGAAACTTAAACTGTGTTTTCTAAGAATAGATTATTTTAATCTGTAAACTTGTTTTATACATCCTAGATTTTGGTGTAAAGAACAAACAAGAACCCAGTAATGGGTTTAACAGGTTAAATACCCAGATTTTACAATCTTCAAGTAATAATAAACCCCAACAATGAACAAACAAGAAAACACAAAATTCTTAAAACTTAAATATTTCTACCGGGAAGCCCAAACAAGTGAGGGAAAAGAGGTAATTGGAAGCTTAATTTTCCACCAAGAAGCTCCAAAAAAAACAAGAACGATAAACTAAAAGAAAACCCGAAAACCAGCAAGCAGCGAAGCACACCAATCACCAAAGCCGCCGACCAACCCTTCGAACAACCCAAAACACCGCTGGAAATTGAAAAAAGGACAGCGCCACAACAGCTGCACATAGAAAGGGGAGACGACATTGACATGCTGACAGCCAACACCGTAAATAGACAAAAACATATTAGACGACGGAACCACCACAAAAACTCAAGACCCCTCCTTCGGACATCACAACCACGGCCAACATAGCCATACAACTCGTCGAAATCCAATGCAACCGATGAGCTCCCGATAAGCAAACTAACACTCAAGGAATACATCCCAAAAACTACCCGAGAAATGACAATACAACACAGACCCAAAAGAGATACAACAGAAAATCAAACCCCTAAAACAAGAAACCCCCGAGTACTAAAATTTTCGAGTACATCCTCGTCCCCAATGACTATCCAGTCCTTTGTCTGGAAGACTAAAATTCCTTGCCCTATAAGAGTCCCGATCGAATTAGGAAAGTGGCTCTCATACAACAAAATCTAGACAAATTAGAATTCTTCGTTCCATATTATGCACAATAACCTACGTAATGTAATACTAGGCTATATATACGTAAGTAACATGGAGAAAATATGAAACCAAGTACAACAAGTTCGATGAAATCAGATGGCGCCGGTGGTGATGATCTTCCTCCTGAGCTCTGGAGAGATATACTGAGCAGACTACCGGTGAAGTCGATTTTACGATTCAGATCCGTCTGCAAATCATGGTACTCTCTCATCTCTTGCCCTGATTTCGTATCCGAATACTCCATCAGTAACCAAAACAAGAATGGCAATCGCGTTCTTCTTCAACACTTGGAACATCCAATGGAGTCTTACGATGAGTCGTTTATGGAGTCATATGATTATGAACCCGATGTTTTCAGGTTCCAACTTCTAGAAATTATTGGTTCCTGTAATGGCTTGATTTTTCTGTCTAGTTATCTTGGTAGTGGTGATCAATATGCGGATTTTCTGCTATGGAATCCAGCCGTAAGAAAAATAGTTGAGCTTCCTCGTCGCACTTGTCCTCGTGGCGCCAATCGTTTCTCTTGTTTCGGGCTTGGATTTGACCCTAAGACTAGAGATTACAAGGTTTTGTGTGCTGTGAGGAATGAGTCTAGGGATTTTCCTAACTTTGTGAGTGAGTGTGAGATTTATGATTTGAGCAAGGGTGTTTGGAGGGTCATTGACCCTCTTGTAACTACATCTCCTCCCGTTATGAGGAAACAAGAATGTTACCTCAATGGAGCTGTTCATTGGATTGGATACAACTATATCGTCAAGAAAAATGTTTTACTGTCCTTCGATATGAGTGACGAGATTTGGATAGAATTGAGCTTGCCTGACGCTGCAGAATTCACTCTTGATGATGATGACCAAAGGGGGGACGTCGTAGGTGAGACATTCGATGGATTGATTTATCTCATAAAGTGGAAGAAGGATCCTATGGCAGAGATTTGTTCGTTTTGGGTAATGAAAGAGTATGGAGTAACAAAATCTTGGACTAAACTGTTCAACATTGACATGCAAAGCTCTCCAGCTTTTTCAGGTGCTGATCCACGTCGGTTCATGTTATTGAACTATGGCGAAGTTCTTGTCGTGCATCTTCAAGAGATCCGGTTTGATGATGACGGCATTTTTGTGGGTGAGCAAGAGTTTAGTTTGTACAACAGAGAGAGTAAAATATGTAAACGTATTTTCTCATCTACTAAAGCATTCTTGAATTTGTGTCTCTACAAGGAGAGCCTAATTTTAATGTAGGAAACAGATAACAAATGCATTTGTGTTAATGATATGTACTAATTTTAATGTACCCAATGTTTCAAAGTTGTTTATGTTGTAGTTGTTTTTGAAAGGCTCTTGTTCTACTTTGGTTTGGGAGGTTGAATTTTCATTGATCCTTTCTTGTATTGTGTTTGAGTGTTTTTTTTATCAGCAAAGCAGTATTATAAATCTCTCTCCCTCCCTGAGTTTGTAAAGGGAGGACAGAAAGGATTCTAGCTATAGAACCCAACATAACAAACCAGAGCACTAGCATTCAAAGCACAACCTCAAACCAGAAAAAGAACCGAGACACACCTCGTCCAAACCAGAATACAACCAAATACAAATGAAATTCCAAGCGCTGACAAAAAAAGTTCAACCTCAAAACAGAAACAGTACTGAAACAAACTATGCCCTAAAAACCTGAGAGTTTTAGAGTTACTACATTGTAGTAGCTTCATCTCCTTTTCTTCCTCTGAACTAGAGGGTAGTGCACAAGCATCTGAGAGCAAAACTTGCAAATAAATTTCAAGAATACTGCTCAAATAGTTGTTAGGATGATAATTAATCATACTTTGTGAATTCTACACTATCAGACATCTTTATATCTTAAAAATACTCAAGACTCAAATTCAAGGACTCTAGAGTCTTATAACCATTCCAATTTTAACAGATTATTTATATTTGTTTTTTAGTGGAATACGAGGGCATTATATTAAGTAGAAAAACGTCCCATCTAAAGTGGACACAACAAGATAAGTTAAATAGTGTACTGAATAAACGGTACCAATAACATGGGACCAAACTGAATATAAAGATGTCCAGTAACCGAACCGTTTAGAAATTAACGCTGCGGTAGCATCAAATGACACTGATACAACAGAATATCAATTGAGAGCTAGGGCAAAAGCGGCCCATTTCTAGGGTAGCAGTGTGACGGACTGAAGACTCTCAAGTTGCCAGTTGCCAGTGAAAGGCTCTTGTTCAACTTTGGTTTAGGAGAGTACAGTACCAGAACTTGGTGGAACCACTGGCACCTTTCGTCCACTGAGATAGTGTTGCTGGCCGACCGCTCAGTGGACCACGAACTCCTCAATGAGACGGGGTGGGCCGGTTAGACCGGGTTTCGGGTCTATTTTGGACAGCCCTAGTCAAAACTACATTCATTGATATCAAATGGGCGAGAGAACAAACGGTTTTTTTCCGAAACATTCAAAATCTGGTAACATACAACTACATAATAAGATAAATATTTGAAACATGAGGAAGACAAAAATCTATGATGAATTATATTCAACCGATTGGAGTTCAACATAAAAGTAAATAAATAAATTAAGGGTGTCAAAGGCCAAACAATACAATCATTTGCAAAGGTACTCAGTTCCTCTTGACATCCTAATTAATTACATCAAGATCCAAATTGTAAAAAAAATTATTGTAAATCATAAAATATAAACATTAGTGCAGATTCATACCTATTGCTTATCCAGCCTTTTCTTTTCTCCCCTTATGAATGGATAAAAATGTGACTCGGAAGAAGAATACGATGACTTCCTTAATCCAATAACTCAAATCCCCTTATGAATGGTTGGTTCATTACCTTGATAAACTTTAGTACTTTGAAGATCAATGTTAAATGATTTATTGCCCAAACTGAACAATAAACCATTGATCATCACAACATTGTCGTAAAGTTTGGTTAGTACTGAGAATGTGTTAGGCTCAGAAAGGGTGGTAATGGAAGGTTATTTGCATGATCTCGAAATTATAACAATGCGACTTAGCCTCCGCTTTGGATGGCTCGGGTTACATAGTATTTATAGCATAAGGAGTACAATAAAAAGTAGAAAAGTTTGACACGGAAGGTGATGTTGAAACCCCTACCACTACCTACCACACTAAAAAAATGAAGAACATGTGATTTGTTGTATCCATGGCAGCATGACTAGCTTAATTCTAACAAATCCTACGTAAATGGTCGATTAAAACCGGAAAACCGGCCGAAATTCACATGGTCGGATTTTAACCATACTCTCCGGTCTCGATCCCGTTGCGGTGATAATTTCCGTAAACAAATTTTTGCGGTGCGTTGTTTCAAGGTAGGGCGATGGTCGTTAAACCGACCATGCCCACCCCTAGTAGCAACATTGGGTTTGTTGCTCAAGCACTGAAGCACTGAATCAATACTTCTTTTTCTCACCTCCCCCAGCACTGAACCCTGTCTGGAACCATTTTAAAAAAAAAAATTGAACCTCTCACGAGGTGGAAGAGGAGATATAAGCTAAGCCTAACTACAGACTTCAAGAACGAACACTTAAAGGTTACAGGCTTACAGCCTTCTGAAAACCAACACAGCAACTATAACTCCACGGATACAACCCAACCACAACCACAACAACCCAAAAAATACATCCCAAAAATCACCCGAGAAACAACAATACAACACAGACCCAAAAAAGATACAACAACAGAAAATCAAACCCCAAAAACAGGAAACCCCCAAGTACTAAAATTCCTTGCCCTATAAGAGTCCCAATCGAATTAGGAATGTGGAGTCCCTGTTGGAATCGCCATGCTATACAACAAAATCTAGACAAATTAGAATTCTTCATTCCAAATTATGCACAATAACCTACGTAATGTAATATAGGCTATATATACTAGGTTATATATACGTAAGTAACTTGAAGAAAATATGAAACCAAGTACAACAAGTTCGATGAAATCAGATGGCGCCGGCTGTGATGATTTTCCTCCTGAGCTCTGGAGAGATATACTGAGCAGACTACCGGTGAAGTCGATTTTACGGTTCAGATCAGTCAGCAAATCATGGTACTCTCTCATCTCTTGCCCTGATTTCGTATCCGAATACTCCATCAGTAACCAAAACAAGAATGGCAATCGCGTTCTTCTTCAACACTTGAACCATCCAATGCAGTCTTACGATGAGTCGTTTATGGAGTCTTATGATTATGAACCCGATGTTTTCAGGTTCCGACATCTAGAAATTGTTTGTTCCTGTAATGGCTTGATTTTTCTGTCTAGTTATCTTGATAGTGGTCTTCAACATGCGGATTTTCTGCTATGGAATCCTGCGGTAAGAAAAATAGTTGAGCTTCCGCGTCGCAGTTGTCCTCGTGGCGCCGATTGTGTCTCTTGTTTAGGGCTTGGATTTGATCCCAAGACTAGAGATTATAAGGTTTTGTGTGCTGTGAGTGATGAGTCTGGAGACTTTCCTGACTTTGTGAGTGAGTGTGAGATTTTTGATTTGAGCAAGGGTGTTTGGAGGGGCATTGACTCTCTTGTAACTACATGTCCTCCTGTTCGGACGAAACAAGAATGTTACCTCAGCGGAGCTGTTCATTGGATCGGATACAACTATATTGTCAACAAAAATGTTTTACTGTCCTTCAATACGAGTGACGAGATTTGGATAGAATTGAGCTTGCCTAACAGTCCGGAATTCACTCTTGATGATGATGACCAAAGGTGGGACGTCGAAGGTGGGACATTCGATGGATTGATTTATCTCATAAAGTGGAAGAAGGATCATATGGCGGAGATTTGTTCGTTCTGGGTAATGAAAGAGTATGGAGTAACAGAATCTTGGACTAAGCTGTTTGATATTGACATGCAAAGCTCTCCAGCTTTTTCAGGTGCTGATCCACCCCGCTTCATGTTATTGAACTATGGCGAAGTTCTTGTCGTGCATCTTCAAGAGACCCGGATTGATGATGGCGGCGTTTTTGTGGGTGAGCAAGAGTTTAGTTTGTACAACAGAGAGAGTAAAATATGTAAACGTGTTTTCTCGTCTACTAAAGTATACATCAACCTGTGTTTCTACGAGGAGAGTCTAATTTTAATGTAGGAAACAGATAACAAGTGCATTTGTGTCAATGGATCGAGGCTATCAGAATGTCATATTTCCACACATCTATGAGCAAAAGAAGCCGAGAAATGATGGGTACGAATTTGCATGTTTCTTCGTAATGTTAGTAGAAATCTACAATCATCTATTTTGTAATTTGGTTGTTATACATGTCAAATTACAAATGTTATCCTCAAACAGTGAATAGTTTTCCTATGGACATTATAAGCTCCTCTAAACAATTTCTTGGGTAACTCTAATACCACATTTTAGGCAACATGTCTCTCAAATACATACTCTAAAGTTGAGGAATTATCAGTAACCCACCGTCATCTTTCATTTGTCCTTAAAAAACACTCGGATGTGGGTTATTTTGTTCCAAAGAAAACACTGATAAATGATGAAGTTTTTTTTAATCAGCAATTTATATATATATATAAAAGTAAACCTCTCTCAAGGAGGAAGAGTAGTATATCGGAGGGAGTCTAGCTATAGACTCACCAACAAAAAAGACCACAATAACTGCTACAACCCAGGTAGCTATGAATGGGTACGCAGACCCAGAATGAAGATGAATGGGTACGCAGACCCAGAAGATGAATGGGTACGCAGACCCTGAAGATGAATGGGTACACATACCCTGAAGTGAATGGGTGCGCAGACCCTGAAGAGCACGGGTACGCAGACCCTGAAGTGAAAGGGTACACAGACCCTGAAGTGAAAGGGTACGCAGACCTAGAAGTGAATGGGTACGCAGACCCTGAAGTGCACAAGTACGCAGACCCTGAAATGCACAGGTATGCAGACCCAGAAGTGAAAGGGTACGCAGACCCAAAAGGAAATGAACAAAACAACAAAAAAGAAGACGGCTAAAAAAGGAGACTCACACCCAAATATAAGTACCATGAAGCACTAAAAAAAGTCTACAGCACAAATGAAGTTGACAATATGTTCTCGACAAAGCCATACTATATATATTGATTCTTTTGTTTCATTTCATTTGTAGGTGAATGAGGAGGTACAGGAAGATTTAACCGAAGATAGGAAGAGTCATAGAACTCAAATTTATGTTTATGATCGATGTGATTATTATGAGACTTGATTTGGTTACAACCATAATTATTAGTTTCGGATACCTCATATAGTTCATTACCTATGTACGGTTAGTTTTGTATTTCAATCCTTCCTATGTGGATGTGTCGTAGTATGTTGGTAGCTAAAAAGACTTGAAGGTGCTAAGTTTGTTTCATAGTTGTTTATGTTGTAGTTTTTTTTTTTTTGAAAGCCTCTTGTTCTACTTTGGTTTGGGAGGTTGAATTTTCAATGTTCCTTGCTTGTATTGTGTTTGAGAGTTACTACATTGTAGTACCCTCATTTGCCTTTCTTAATCTGCAATTGATGATTTTATAAATTTTACATCTGCCGATCAAAGGAAAAAACTAGAGCGGTTGTCGAGCAGTTAAGAGATTCAACAAGACAAGATTGTTTCCAAAACTACATTGTTAATGTTTTGGACCTTTTCCTAGCTAGAAACAGAGGCAAGTGCACAAATATTAGAGAGTGAAAAAAGCCTTAAGAGACTATATTGCAAATAAATTTTAAAAATAAGGCTAGTTTGCAGATCTGCACCTTCACACTATCATATGATTCAATCCGTGGCAGATACTCCAATAGTTGTTAGGATCATAATTAATCATACTAAGGGAATTCTACAGTATCAGAATACATCCGTCGGTAAAGTCCCGTGGTTCAAGATTTGGACCAACAGACCGAGACCTCATCGGAGGAAGGACCCATCTTCACAGCCCGTGTACAAGCACGAGCTCCCTCCTCCTCCTCCTCCCTAGTAATTGTAGTTGTAGCCTTTGTCACTGGAACAGATGAACGAGCACAAGAATTCGAAACGGGTGCACCCTTGACAGCACCACTCGCTCGTCTAATGGCCACAGCCTTCTCATACTTGCGTTTCCATATATCTGCTTCGGCCTGAACGGTAACCAACCTATCACCCGCATGTTGCAGAGCCTTCACGACAGTTCCCATCGTCTTTGAGACGACGATCAGATCGTCAAGATCCCCAACCGGAGAACGAGTTTGTCGCCTACATCAAGATCCCCATTGCTTTTCTAATGTGTGTTTTCTCATCCAATAGTTGCACATGATCAGAGTTACAATGGCCATCTCAAAGGCACTCGGGCTGCTGCCTTGATACACCATATCCTATTTTTAGAGTATGGTTCATTATTTTCGGTTTTTGTTAGTATTTGAGATTTCTTTTACTCGAATTAAGGTTTTGGGGTCTAGTTTCTTTATTGTATTAGGACTTTGGGGTTTTAGTTTTCTATATAAGCACTTGATAGCTCTCATTGTAAGACAGATTTTGATTAATAAACACAAACGAGTTTCTACTCAGCCTATCTCTTTCGGTATTCATCACGAATCAAAGAATTTGATAACTATCCAATTCGGATATTATCTAAGAATCAACGAATTCGATAAAGAATTCCCCTTTCGTTACGCACTCTACATCAAAATGCTTGATCAAATTTAACCAGCACTTTCTCTACGTACTTTATCGCAACAGGAACAAGAATAGCTCTCTCCCTACTCAATGTACGATCAGAATTATTAAGCAAAATACTTTTCGACAATTCAAAAGTAGGAAAAGGTTTTTTACTGACGAATCTATATTCAAAACCACCCGAATTTGGATACCTTTCTCTATCAAAACATCTAATCAGAACCTATCTCCGGCCTCAAACCCATTAGGCTATCTAGAACCTGTACATGCAGATTATGGGGCGGACCATCGGTTTGCACCGGCCCAACCATAATAGATTTCAAGCTTACAATTAAGAGCTTTAAATTTAAATCATTCACCTGGCTAACATACAATTTTCCAATCTATTTTGATTGGTCAATAAACCATTAAGAAGTGATCAAATAATGCTTAAAAACTCTAAATTTGGTCACTTCTTAACGATGAAAAAATATCATACCCTATTGAAATTTCATTAAATAGTTAGACATCAAACCCTACTGGTTAGGGGTGGGCCCCAGTAGAGATTGTTTTCTCAATCCACGCTCGACCCAATTGTCACCGAAGCCTCTAATTACAATCCACTACCGCCCCGTAACCTATTGGGGACAACCCAATAAGACCGGGGTGGGCCGGTTAGACTGGTTGGACCGGGTTCCGGGTCCCTTTTTGACGGCCCTAGTCAAAACTACATTCATTGATATCAAATGGGCGAGAGAACAACGTTTTTTTTCAAAACATTCAAAATCTGGTAACATACAACTACATAATAAGATAAATATTTGAAACATGAGGAAGACAAAAATCTATGATGAATTAGATTCAACCGATTGGAGTTCAACATAAAAGTAAATAAATAAATTAAGGGTGTCAAAGGCCAAACAATACAATCATTTGCAAAGGTACTCAGTTCCTCTTGACATCCTAATTACATCAAGATCCAAATTGTAAAAAAAAGTTATTGTAAATCATAAAATATAAACATTAGTGCATATTCATACCTATTGCTTATCGTGCCTTATTCTCCCCTTATGAATGGATAAAAATGTGACTGGAGGAAGAATACCAAGACTTCCTTAATCCAATAACTCAAATTCAACTGTTTGCTTACATTAGAACGAGACTCTCTTCGTAAAGACACCACTTCGAAAAATAACCGGAGAAAAGAATTTTAAGTTCTCGACTCTCACGATTATATGAAACTAAGTCTTGATGATTGCCCGTGTGATTATGAAACATAAGAACGTTGTCATTCTTCCAGAAAACGAGTGAAGTGAGATTAATGGTACGGAAATATTGAAATTCGTGTGGTTCAATGGTGAACACTTTAGTCCAAGATTCTGTTACACCGTACTCTCTCATTTTCCAAACTGAACAATCCTCATGTCCCGTCCACATTATCACATAAATCAATCCGTTCACACTTTGAGTACGGGTGTTGTAAGCATAACTATCATTCTGAACCGATTTTGCAAAATTGGGCATTTCTATTTCTCGAAAACACTCGTTACTAAAACTGAAGGACAATAAAACACTACGATAACCCCAATAAACATTCCCATCCAGATAACACTCTGGAATATTACGGACCCCAATAAACCATGATGATGGGGCCCGAGGGTAAATGACCCTCCAAACACCTTTCCTCAAATAAAAAATCTTACACATTACATCACAAAAAGCACCATTCATATTTGTGTTGCCCACAACACGCAAGACCTTATAGTCATTAGTCTTGGAGTCAAATCCAAACCCACAATAAGACATTCTTTGGGTGGGAGGACAGAAAAGGCGAGATGGAAGCTCAACTATTTTTCTAATGGTAGGGTTCCATAAAAGGAAAGCGATAGGATAAGACCTACCACTAAACCTATTACGAGCGTTGGACAAACAAATCAAGCCATGGCAAGAACCCACAATTTCAACAAAGGGCCCACGGAATGCCTCGGGGATATAACCGTGTTGAGCAGTGAACTCCATAGACGACTCGTCCTGAGAACTATAGGACCAACCGGCAGGGTTTTGGAGACGAAGAAGAGCGCGCTTGCCATTCTTGTTTAGGTTTTTGACGGAGTGATCAGAGATGAAACTAGGACAAGAGATGAGAGAGTACAATGATTTACAAACGAACCTACATCGGAAAACTGATTTCACCGGTACTCTTGTTAGTATCTCTGTCCAGATTTCAGGAGGAAGGAGAGCATCAACGCCCACCATTGATTTAGGTTTAGCCGCCATTGTGTTTTCTTAATTTGTTCACCTTGACTAAATCAACCAAATATTTATACGAGTTTTTGGCAGCTTAATATCTCTCAAATTGCATGCATACCCTAATTTGTATCATATCTATTTTATTTTTTACTACTATGTCCTATAATTAAGTCGAGTAACAAGTTACACCGAACTTATAAGGATTCGTAACGAACTGTTCCATTCGAAGTTAACGATTTAACCCATTGAATTCAATTTATAGTTGAACTCTATTAATAAAGGAGTTGGGAATAGAATCTGTTAGAAAAAAAACAAATCAATGTTGTGATAAAACTAACTAGAGGTGGGAGACTGGTATCTCCGTGGAAGGATGCTCTCATCAAATCGAAGCGGGTGAGTCACCTCCTAAGAATTTAACAAAGTTCTATACATTGATGTATAAGCCGAAGGTCTCTTTGGACCGGAAAATGTATGTTCGTCCCGTCGACATTGGCAAATAAGTAGAGCAAGGTCGAAATGGAAACACTCAAGTTACAGCTTCGTCTGAGGGAACCGACGAATGGACTACAATTTGTGAATTGGCTGCCGAGAAGAAGGACGTGACGACTCGTCGTTGACTTCAGGAGGCGCGGTTTTGTTAGGGTTTGTTTTGCGCAGCCGCTAGTCATGTCTTTTAGGGTTTCTCTTGTGGAGCCGTTAGCCATCGCGGTGTTGGCTCCCCTCCGCCGCCAACACCGTGTCTCCGGTCTCGGTATTGGCCCCCTTTGCAATCATGATGGTTGCCGCCTGCTTTTCCTCGACATCAGTCGCCAACTCCGCTTCGGATACTTTCCTCTTAGCACCCTGCGCCTCATCTGCAACCGCCAGTGCAGCCGTCATCGGTGTATCCTCCTCCTTGGCCTCCACCGAAGCCCCCTTCTCGATCTCTATCCCGGCTTTGGGTCAAGACAATCGACTGGTTTGGTTTTATTTTATATGTTTTGTTCTTTTTTGCAAGGTTAATAAGTAGGGAGCAAAGATTCAAGGCTTCTCCCCAAAGATTCAGAGATTTTTACTGGGAGGGATCCCTGAATCACATCTGTCGTCGCTCTCCCGATCAGACTGTCAAGTTCAAGTTCGGTGGTTCAATCGGCCATTGGACTGACGAGACGAGTCCTTGGAAAGTAATGACCAAGCAGCGTTTAGGCCCCACCTTGAGCTGCTCTTGGCAGTTTGAACTTTTGGATTTTATTTATGTTCTAGCTTGGGTTTCAATTCCTGTTTTAGGTATGTTTCTCACTATTGCTATAATCGGGGTCTGTTGACACGATTCGTATTTGTGAAAAGAACTGCGAACAAAGCTCCTCATTGGCTTTATAATCATAGATCTCTTTTTCGTTATTTAGTGCTCTTGACGTTCTTGAGCCCTTTGTAGATATTTCAAAATTATCTGCGAAGGGCTCAAGCACCACCGAGCAAGGGGAATGCCACAAACACCATCGGGACAGCCACGAGGGACGGAGAGAGGACAACCATGGGCACGAACAATGTGGGAACAAGATTAATGGGGAAATTGTTAGAAAAATGTCAAGCTACTCTTGTGTCGAACCAAAAAGAAGAATCAGGCTATAACTTGAACAATGTCTTGAAAAATAGGAAAAGCCGATTCCTAAGAATCAGGCTCTAACCGACTCAATGACTTGAACAAGAAGAAAATAAAAAACAAGAAACCTAACCAAGGTCAAAGATTAAGAAAGAATCCAACATAATAAGCCGACACATTTAAGGCTTAGGGTTATATATATATGTACGTAATTTGAGAGAAAATATGAAACTAAGTACAATAAGGTCGATGAAATCAAATATTGGTGGCCGTGATGATCTTATTCTTCCTCATGATGTATGGACTGAGATACTGACCCCACTTTTGTTGAAGACGATTCTACGGTGCAGATCAGTCTGTAAATCATGGTACTCTCTCATCTCTAGTCCTAATTTCATCTCCGTTTACTCCACGAAAACCCTAAACAACAATGGCAGTCACCTTCTTCTTCATCTTTATGATAATAGATCTCATGTCTATTCATTTAGTTCTCTTGATAAGTCGTTTATGGAGTCTCATGAACACGATGATGTTCATGAGCGTTTCCTTCGCGGAGATATACGAATCGTTGGTTCTTGTAATGGGTTGATTTGTTTGTCTAGTGACCGGCGCCGTTGGTCATCTATCAGTTTCTTCTTGTGGAACCCTAATATTGGAAAAATAGTTGAGCTTCCACCTTTCTATTCTCGTAAGCGATATCCCTCTCATCTTGGGTTTGGATTTGACTCCAAGACTAATGATTTTAAGGTTATATGTATTGTCGCTTTCTCTGGTCGTTTGGGTGAAGACCATGTGTGCGACATTTTTGATTTGAGGAAAGGTGTTTGGATGGCCATTAGCCCTCTGGCGGGTTCATCGCGATGTGTTGGGGGTCATACTCAAGATTATTATCTAAATGGAGTTGTTCATTGGAATGGCAAGAGCTCTGACGGTGTTATATATTCTTTCGATTTGAGTGATGAGGTTGTTCGAGAGATAAGAATGCCCAATGGCGCGGAGCTCATTGATAATGGAGGTGATGGTGAGAGCAACGTAGATATCCGAAGTGTGGCATTCGATGGATTGATTCATGCCATAGTGTGTAAGACTGAGCACAAAGGCTACGGTTGTATTGATGTGTCACAAAGTTGTACAGTCTGGGCAATGAAAGAATATGGTGTAACTGAATCTTGGATTCAAGTGTTCAACATTGATTTGCAAAGCGCTCAAGTTTGGCCAAATAGTCGTATTTCGCCAAACTATATCCGTCTATGGGACAATGGTGAAGTCCTTATGCATGATTACCTTGAGCAAGGCTTATTTTTGTATCACGCCGAGGAAGTGAAATGTCGACGTATTTTCTCATTTAAAAAAGGCATTGCAAGTTTGTGTCTTTATGGGGAGAGCCTCTATTTACTGGATAGATGATAGGTGCAAATTTACATGTTTCTTTTTAATGTAACAGAAGCGTAGGATCATAAGCGATGTAATATAACATTTGACTTATTGGTACTCTTGAATTGTTTTGTGATGTTTTGTTTCAATAATTTGAATCTATATCATCCTTTCATCGTTTTATTTGAATCCAGCTAGTTTTCATACTTAATCGATTAGAAGCAATTAAGTAGTTGTATTTTGTCAACACTTTGGAGTAGAAAATGTAAACAAGTTTGGTCACTTACTCGTAGTGGCTTCAAATGAGTTTTTTTGGCCGGAATTCCCCTCTTGAGTTGGTTTCTGGATTCTATTCGTAATATTACTTTAACGGTCGGGGTCTTAGGCGCCATCCATCCTTGCTCCTCCTCCTTCTCTAGTTTGGATCTGTCTTCTGTCCTCATTTTTCTTGCAGTTTGGTTCCTAAAGTTCTATCGGTTGAGCTCGAAATCGTGGGCTCCAAATTCCCTATTAGGGTTTCTGGTCTCAAACCTCACCTCGTCCTCGACTCCGAGCCAGAACCAGCTGTCTTCGAAGATGGGGAAGTGAGATTGGACGATTTTTCCCCCCTCGAAAGCCTAAGGCGCCAGAGAGGACGACCTTGGGTTTGGCCAGATCTCCTCACCGTCCTTGCCCCGTAGCCTATGTTTTGTCTCCTTCTTGTGGCCGGATTTTGTCGCTGAAGCTCAGCACCAACCCTATCTCCTCGTCTTCTTCGTTGGGGTTCCCCGAGTTCCATGCCTCTTCGGTTCCTCACACAGTGAGTCCCGAGGCTTCTCAAGACAGGTGCTCCTCATTTACCTGGAGCCCTTCGTGTCTCGAGTTGTCGCTTGGGCCTGGTTCTTTGGGTCAGCCCATCTTAGCTATGGGCCCTTCTGCGGACTTAGACCCTAGTCTCTTTTCAAGTTCGCCTCCGGACGTCGAATCCGAGCCCCCGAACTTCGTGTCCTTCATGTCGACATCCTCTCTCCTTTCGTTTTCCTAGTTTCTAACCCTCCTCGTCCCAAAAGGCAGAATAAGTGGGTTAGAAATGGACGTCAGAAGCACTTACGGGCTCTCAAAGATGTTAGCCCCTTCCGCTCTCTTCAGAAGAAGTCTGAGGCCAAACGCACCTGGGCCCTATGAATATCGATGAGCTTCACCTCTTCTTGCGGCGATAAGGACACTATCAAAATATTTTAAGATCTCGGTTAGTTTGCTTGAATCTTTTTCTGTTCTCGTTTCAAGATCTTTGTTCTATTTTTCGATTGTAATTCTTCCTTGAAGTGTTTGTTTGGTTGAATAAATCTCATGTGCTCTACTACCTTGAAAAGAATAGCTTTTTGGCCTGACTTTAATGTGCTGTACTACCTTTGATCGGCATGAGACCCTAGAACCGGATGAGATAGAAGCCATGGATTACATAATGATATACTTAAACAACTCTATATATATATATATATATATATATATATATATATGTATGTATGTCAAGTATTTAATTAATTATATATATACATGTTATACTTATAACAATAATAAAAATATATTTGTAGTTTTGAATGAGTATTCATAAGCATTATATATTATGAGTCCATGCAAATCAATGCAACAATGAAGTAGGTGATCACATCAAGTATCAAAATAATCTGATCTTTAACACAAAATTCATAACATAACTAAATAATATGACCTTTAAAAGCATATGTGGACTTTTTCAATCCACATACAAATGCATATTTACCTTCTATTTACATCAAAGCTAGACTCTCCTCGTAAATACAAAGATTCGAGATATGCTTGGAAATCGAAAAAACTCTTTTACATTTTCTATCCCTGATGTCATACGAAACCAAGTCCCAAACATACTCGTTATTCTCAATCCTACAATCGTGCTCCATAAGAATTTCACCGTTCTTCCATAAGTGGAATAAGTTTGGCCAACACCAGGCAGTTGGCACAACTTGCTCACTTTGCAAATTAATATTGGACATTTTAGTCCACGATTCTACCACTCCGTATTCTTTCATTGTCCAAATAGAACAACTGGACGACACCTTAACAAAATTGTCATACGTTGCTTTCCACACTATCACATAAATCAATCCACCCGATATCACACTCCGGATTTTTTTGTACTTCTGAATAGTATCGTCACTATCTATGAAGTCTTCACTATCTATGAAATCTTCGTGATCAGGCATCCTTATTTCTCTAAAACACTCCTCACTCATACTGAAGGACAGTAGAATCCTACCAAAATTGTTGCTACGCTTGTATTCACTCCAATGAACAGCCCCGTCGAGGTAACATTCTGGATCAGAACCACAAACATACCATGGATTCATCAGAGGGCTAATGGCCCTCCAAACACCTTTCCTCATATCAAAAATCTCACACACATTTTCACCACCGATACTCGAAATACATGACATAACCTTGTAATCACTGGTCTTGGAGTCGAATCCAAACCCACGATAAGAGGCATATCCATGGGTATATGTCCGAGAAGGAAGTTCAACTATTTTTCTAATAGTAGGGTTCCATATCAAGAAGGTGATTCTTCCTGGGACTTTGCGATATCCATATTCATATTTGGATAAACAAACTAACCTGTTACATGTACCAACGAATGAGCAAGGGACAAGAACATCTCGGCCAAGGAATGACCTAGGGATATAATTGTGTTCATGTGACTCCATAAACGAATCATCGTAAGAAATATATGACCAAACATCGGGTTTATGATCATCATATGTTTGAAGAAGAATGCGATTGCCATTCTTGTTTAGGTTTCTGGTAGAGTAATGATCATTAAAGTTAGGGCAAGAGATGAGAGAGTACTATGATTTACAGACTGATCTGCACCGTAAAATCGACTTCACCGGTAATCTGGAAAGTATCTCTCTCCCGATATCAGTTGGAAGAAGGAGAAGAAGATCATCATCTCCGGCCGCCGTTCTTCTTTGTTCGGCAGTCATGGCTTTGAGTTTCGCAGCTATTGTTTTTGAGTTTCAGTTTCTTTAACCTAGAGATCGATTCATCGACAATATATAGTATCTAATAACTTCCTTCAAATTACATATACACCCTTGTATGAAACAGAATATATTTTATTTGGACACATCCTCCTAACTTAGAATATTAAACTAAACTAAATATTGATTTTAGGGATAACTTTGTTGTCTCGGTGATGCATCGTGCTCTTGTTGGCTCTGAATAGTTAATAGTCGACTTCTCGCTCGGCCCTGCTCGTGGTGCTACACGGAGATCAGAGCACTCTCACTCCGAGCTTCCAGCTGGTCGCCCTTCCTTTAAAGACATAGTTAAATGCCCCAGGTCGACTGCCCCTTGCTCCCATGCTAATACGGTCTCTCTCCCCTGCTCCGGAGCTTCCAATCCCTTTTGGTCTGATTTGCTCACCCACAGCGTCATTGAAATCTCTTCTCCCGGCCAGGTCGTCGACTCAATCCCAGTGAATCTTCCCCCGAACCTACGACCTCGTCTTCAGTTGAAGGGTTTGTGAATGGATCTTGAGCTGAGGAGGCAGCTTCACCTTGTACGCTGCAGACATAAACGTTTGGTGATTGGAAATGGCCCATTATAGCGGGCAATAGCCCTTCGTGCAGCCTCCTCCCATAATTGACTTGGTAGCCATGGAACTTCACCATCACCAAGTCTCCGCCCCTGAACTTCGAGGGACGGCGATGTTTGTCCGTCCATTTCTTCATCTTTCGCACGACCTGGTCAAGGTACGAGTGAGCAATGACAGTTTGCTCATGTCAAGACTTGGTGATGAACTGGTCAAAGGCTCTCGGGCTGCTGCCTTGAAACCCCATATCCAAGGTATGAGGCGTGAGTGGTGCTGACCTGTTGTCAGCTCAAACGAGTTGTGATTGGTCGATTAACTCCACTATGGATTGTAGAAAAAATGTGCAACCGTCCATCAACCTTGTCTAATTAGATTGATTAGCACTCACATACAGTGTCTCAAACAAATTTTAGGAACGTGGAGTCCCGGTTGGAATCACAATGCTTTACCATCCCTAGAGCTAGATGAGATAACATTTGTGCTTCTCACCAAACTATACGCATGGATGTGGTTCTCATACCACGAAAGTTACACGAATTAGAATCGTTCATTCGAACGAATGCGCAATGACTACAATACCCGTAACCTTACGTAATGTCATATTAGGATTATATATACGTAAGTAAATTGGGAGAAAATATCAAACCCAAATACAATAAGTTCGATGAAACCAGATGGGGTCGGTGGTGATGATCTTCCTCCGGAGCTCGTGAGAGATATATTAAGCAGACTACCGGTGAAGTCGATTTTACGGTTCAGATCCGTCTGCAAATCATGGTACTCTCTCGTCTCTTGCCCTAAATTCATATCCGATTACTCTCTCATCACCAACCCAAACAAGAATGTTCTTCTTCATCACTTTGATCATTCAATCCCTTCATATTTATTTAGTTCTCACGACGAGTCGTTTATGGAGTCTTGTGATCATAGACTCACTTATGATGTGAAGCGCCCTCTAAAAATTGTTGGTTCCTGTAATGGGTTGATTTGTCTGTCTGATAAACCTTGTGCTGGCGATTCGCGGGCGACCTTCCTGCTATGGAATCCTGCTATAAGAAAAACAGTTGAGGTTCCGTATAAAATCAATAATCCAGTGGAAATATCAGGCAATAGTTTCTCTTATTTTGGGTTTGGATTCGACCCCAAGTCTTGTGATTACAAGGTTTTGTGTGTTGTTCGTAATGACACTAAGTGTGATGACAAAAATTGTGAGATTTACGATTTGAGCAAGGGTTTGTGGAGGGGCATTGGCACTCTTGATGCTTCACGTTGGCCTTATAAAAAGGAACAAGAATGTTACCTCAATGGGGTTCTTCATTGGATTGCACATAAAAATAATGTTCTGTTGTCCTTTAATTTGAGTGATGAGATTTGGAGAGAAGTGAACATGCCTGATAGTGCAGAATTCATTCTTGATCACGATAACGATACCTACTGGCTCGTGGGCACTAGATGTGGGACATTCGATGGATTGATTTATCTCATAAGGTGGAAGAAGGGTCATCTGGGGGATATTTCCTCGGTTTGGGTGATGAAAGAGTATGGTGTAACTGAATCTTGGACTAAACTGTTCGACATTGACATGCAAAGCTCTCCAGCTTTTTCGCGTGCTAAACTATGCCAGTTCCGCTTATGGAAGAATGGTGAAGTTCTTGTCGTGCATCATCAAGAGGAAAGGTATGATGTTGACGACTTCTTTGTGGGCGAGCAAGAATTTAGTTTGTACAACGGGGAGAGTAAAATATGTAAACCTATTTTCTCATCTACTAGAATATTCGAAGATTTGTGTCTCTACGAGGAGAGCCTAATTTTAATGTAGGAAACGGATAAGAAGTGCATTTGTGTCGAGGGATCGAGGATGTCAACATGGTCTTCTACGGATCATAATTTCATCCATCTATGAGGAAGAGAAGCCAGGAAAATGATAGGTACGAATCTGCATGTTTGTTCCTAATGTCAATAGAAACATATATTCATCAACTGTCTAATTAGGTTGTTGTATATGTAGAATTCATGGGTGTTGGTTCCTAGCAGATTTTGGTAGATTCTAGATGTTTTCGTCGTATTCGTGGTGTTGGCTATGAGACCAGGTTTTGGTAGTGGGAGAACAGGTTGAGTGTGAATTGGATGCGAGGGTGGTTGAGTGGTTGTCTCTTGACGAGACGTTTGCATTTGTTCTTGGTTCTGTTGGTTTCTCCACGTTATTTTCTGTCTTGTTTTAAGTTTGGTTTTTAGGTTTTGTTGTTATATTGTTAGAGTATCCACAGTCGTGGGCGGGGAGGTGCTGGCTGGGAGCAATCGCCGGCGAGGAGCTGGTTGGGAGGTCGCTGGCGTGAAGTGCTGGCTGGGAGCTTAAGGCCGGCACTCATTGCCGACTGGGAGCAAAAATGTGAACAAAAGGGGTTACTATAAGCCAACAAAAAAGCTTAACACTGTAGGGTACTGGCTGGGAGAGCTAGCTATAACCCAACAAAAAATATTTTTTTCATTCTCCCCGCCAGCAGTCCCCGCTAGCAACCGGCTATATGGTTGTGGATGCTCTTAGGATGGCTTCTATTTTGGAGCATAAGTCTGATTTATACCGTTATTAGTCTGTTTCTTACACGCTGCCCCACGTTCTCTTTGGGACTGTGGCATATATTAAACTTCTTTGATAAAAAAAATATGTCGAATTGATTTTCTTATTGATGATTGAGGCATGACTTGTTAATTTCTTTCATACCATGAGTGAGCCATAATAGCTCAAGTATGTATCAAGAGGCACGAAGCTACATTTTATGGGTTAATATCTTTTGGAACCTGTAATCATCAGTAGTGGTATGATAGATGAAGATGACTTGCTTGACACTCTTCAGCTAAATTTTATGTTACTTTCGATTATCAGAATCTAAATCATAATCGATTCGTATCTTTGTCATATTTCAGATATTGACCTTATGAAGCTAATTCTTGTGTTCAACATTTCTCATAGAGGAAGGCTTGTAGAAGATCGAATGAGTAGGGAAAGACTTACAGATACGAACGCTATCTAGTATGAACATTTTTAAGATGATTTGATTATGGTATCAACTTCATGTTCAAGATCGAATTGTTTTGATACTTGATAGGGTTATGAACTTCATCTTCATTTCGGGAACCTTACACATTGGCTAAAACATGGTAATTTCATCTTGTTTGAAATTCATATGATGTTGAATGATACTGCACTTGACATGAGTTACGAATGATTTTATATCATATATGTGTAGATTTAGATAATACTACACATATAAGAGGAGAATCACCCCTTAAAAGAGAAGAATGTTTCAATATTTGGTATCATATATATGGTTTTAAGATATGATTTGATTATGTTATTAACTTCATGTTATTGTGTCAAATTCATACGTAGTAAGTACCAAATTAGAGTCTATGCATTTGATGTTGATTATCGATGGATTGTAACACTTTTTTTTCTTGCAAACAATTAATTTTTGTATTTATATTCATGGACTTGAGAAGTATTAGGAAGGAATTTGTTCTCATTTTTTTATCAGCAAATATATAGATGGTTCCAGCTTTGAAAATCAAAGCAGGAACAATGATTAAATCCTCAGATACAAAGAAAATTGCATTCCGAAAACAGGAACCCGGAGACAGAGAAGAGGATCTGAAAATCCCAAATAAACTACCATGAAGAACACGAAACCAAGGCAACAAAAACTACACAAACCGAACCGGGTTGAATCCGAGCTGAACTATGTATTTTCATCAACTGTCTAATCTATAAACTATAATCTATAATCTATAATCTATAATATCTATAATATATCTAATAGAAAAACATGCGTGAAAAAGACACGCTTCTTCAGAGCTTAAGCGCGGAACTTCGTTCCATCGCATAGTGGATGACCTGTTCTCCTCTCTTCTTCGACAACCGTTTGACGTCGTTGGCTGTTCCCGGAACCCTCATAAATGGAGTGATGTGTAACGGTTGGCGTTACTCTCCAAACGGTCGTAAACGTTTCGGGTCCAGCAATAAATAGTCCTTCTTAAACCCTTCTTCTTCGTTAACATGAAAACATCTGATTTGGGTTGACCTATTGCGTTACCAAAAACTTTTTTCTGCAAGTTGTAAGAATTCCTACTTCATAGTGACGATTCATTACTGGTTCATTTTCATGTGAAACATTCTCTTAATCAAGAAATAGATGTGGTAAACTTAACATTTATGTTTGCCTGCTTAAGAGAGAGTAACAATCTTTTTGAACTTTGAGAAAAAGGACCGTTATGGGCTAAAATTGCTCTGGACTTTATAATGTGGCATGAAACATTGTATGCTCAAAATGTATAAACGTATGTTTTTATTCTCAAGCCTCTCTTTTTCGCGTGCTATATGTCCCTCTTTCCTATCCCATCTCACCACGCTTCTTTCTGTCCGAAGTTAATAATGATGACACCGTCCTCTTCTTCCTCCCTATGTCGTTAGTCTGAACTTCACCCTTATCCTTCTACCTTCTTCTCTGTTCCGACGCTGCGAATGGTAAGCTGTGCACAAAAATCTCGTCCTCCTGTTCTATGAACCTCCCGCTTCTCATTGCCCGAGGCCGATGAAGAGCTTTTGTCTTCGCAACCGTCTTCGACTCTGTACCAACACGAGGTAATACAGGCTCAGCAATGACTGGAGATTGGGACAACTCTGGGCACGCCATATTCCTTGATGATACCGGTTTTGGAACAGCCCGCATCTCCGGTTTCTCGAACTGAACAACCTCAACCTTCTCCCTAGCCACCTTCACATCAAAAGCTGGCGCCGAGATCGGAACGGGGACAGAACTCTGAATCTCCTCCTTCACCCGCTCGGGGCTCCGAGAAGACCGGTGCTTTTTCTGCCTGGTTCGTCGAGGTTTACCAACGAATGATGTCTTCCCATGGCCTTACGATTCCCATCAACCTCTGATATTAACTTCCCCATGGACGTATGAGTCCCGCCATCCTCATAGGGAGGTGATACGATCTGACAATAAGACTCATACGCTGTGAGCAATACCGTAAAAAATGAAGAGAGGGACATAACCTCCTTCCTTCTTCGAACATCTCCCGCGTGTTTGGCCTTTCTGGATCGAGGAGAACACGAAGCCGTTCCCATGTCCTTTCCCACAACGATCCCACAGCTGCCACTGTTCCTGAATCCCACCTGCGAAAGTCACGCCGCAATCAACACGACACAATAGTCATTGTCAACCCCCACAATATGATCGGTAATGGACGATCTCCGCTGAAAATTGGTCCTCTACGATGAACCTGTCACACCAGATCGGGAGAAGCTGATCCAATTCGGAACTAGATCGGCTTCTCTATGGGACGAGAACAAGGTTCTTCGATTGGTAAGGTACCGATGATCAGCAACGGCGTAGGTAAATGTACCCAATCACCAGATGAATCGAGATTGAGATCGGACTTAAGAAAGCGAGACGGGACGAGGACGACTTTTCAGGCTGAAGACGAGTCGGTCGTGGCTGGCCGGAGAGCGAGGCGGTCGTTGTCACGCCCCAAATCCGGTTTTGACCGAACTCGAGACGTGACAATTTGGTATCAGAGGCTGGTTTTTTTCAAAACTTCGGACCGTACGTCAACTAGGTGGGTAGAGTTAAGTCATTAGGTTTCGGTGTGTCGGTGACGCAAATCGGAAATGTCCTACGCGTAGAATCGAGATGAAGAGAGTCTCGGTGTGGTGAAATGTCCTGTCTAGGTGTCGGTAAAAATGTGCTTAGGTTATGTGATAAGGTACGCATGCCTTCCGACTAGGTGTCGGTAAAAATGTGTTCAGGTTATGTGATAAGGTACGCCTGCCTTCCGACTAGGTGTCGGTAAAAATGTGCTCAGGTTATGTGATAAGGTGTGCCTGCCTTCCGACTAGGTGTCGGTAAAATCTGCTCGGGTCCCGTGATAAGGTGCGCCTGCCTTCCGACTAAGTGTCCGTAAAAATGGGTTATCAATGTGTGCTCCCTATTGATGTGTGCCCTTATCGTTGTGTGATTGCTTTGTCTTACGGTGCGTATTTACTCGGTGATTCTCTGAAATGTGGGTTGGGTGTGAACGTTGAGAACTTGATAATGGTTGAGCAGGGCTGATTTCACACGCGTAGCGTGGGGATTGAGTAAGTGATGTGATCACGCGAGGTATGGATAAGTGAGGATGATTATGGTTGTGGTTGCGATTACTTTTCGATTCGTTAGTTATTGTTCTTTACTAGTATGCCATAAATGGACGGTTACTCGTGGTGGTGAGCGGATAGCTCATCCCCTTAACTACTTTTTCCTACTGAGCGAAAGCTCACCCCCATTCATTACTATTTTATAGGTTTCGACCATGAGTTGGTTTAGAGGACGTCTCAGAGCTGGGGAGTCTGGCGAGAGTCCTTGTTTTTGGGTTGTCTAGTGACGTACTTTCTTTTTGTATGAAACTCTTTATTAATTGGTTTTCGAGCTTGACTCTTGTTATCGGTTTAAACTATTATTGGAGATTTATTTCGTTTAAAGTCGCTTTTATTTATTATCATATTTTAGCTCGCGTCTCGAGTCCGATCAAAACCGGATTTGGGGCGTGACAATTTGTCGTGACGGGCCGGAGACGAGCGGCGGACCCAAACCAAACAACCACTAGTGTTAGGCGCGTGAGTCTCTCTACGTTATTAGTTACTATATATTGTCGATGAATCGATCACTACGTTAGAGAAACTGAAACTGATCAAAACCCTAGCTGCGAAACTCAAGCCATGTCGGCCAAGCTCAAAACTACGGCGGCCAAACCCAAAACAACGGCGGCCGGAGTTGATGACATTCGTCCAATTGATATAGTCAATGTTACGGTGCAGATCAGTCTGTAAATCATGGTACTCTCTCCTCGTTTAGTAGTTTCGAACTTTTTTTTTTTGTTGGATGGTGGTTTTATTAAAATCTCTTTACCCCAAGATAGAGAAAAAAGACAACACCATCAAAAAGACAATCCACAGATACTTGCAAAGACGTCTTGTCAAAGAAGGGCAGAAACCGACCACAACCAAAACAACTTAAATGACAAACAACTCAACCAGTGTAGTTTATAAATTAGTGTAGTTTGAAATTGGTACGGTGTTTTTTTCCTTGTGTCACAAGTTATTACCGAAAAAGTTGTCCAAATAAATAAAAGGAAACATACATATATGTTTAATATTAAGGGTTTATATGTAATTCGAGATAAATTAGGAAACCAAATACCACCATATATATTATGCTTGATGAAACCGATCACTAAGCAATTACTTAGCTCAGACAAAACCATGGCGGCTGAATCCAAAACCACGGCTGCAGGAGACGATGATAATCTTCTCCTTCCCGAACTCTGGACAGAGATACTGACCCGACTTCTGGTGAAATCAGTGTTACAATGCAGGTCAGTCTGTAAATCATGGCACTCTCTCGTCTCATGTCCTAACTTCATCGACCATTACTCCCTCAGAAACCTAAACAAGGAGGCGGAGATCCGAGGAAGGAGGCGGAGGTCGTCCGAGGTGTGTCCCCGGGGAAGGAGCAGAATCGAACACCCGTGGTGGTCGAGGGCGTGGGGGCTAGACTGTGGCGGTCGACAGCAGGGTCGACGGTCAGCCGGCGGCGGAAGGGCGCAGACCCTTCTAGGGTTTCGAACGGGCTGCAGGACGTGGGCAATCATCATGGGCCAGTGAGCCGTGGTCCAGGAGATATGGGCCTCAGGGTGTGGAATTCTGGGCCTGAGACTGGTCTAGGCCGAGGCCTGGTCGCTGGTATTGAACTGGGTCGGGCTGGGTCGAGTTCTGAACCAGGTCGGGAGCCGGGCCAGGCCTGCTGGGCCAGGTCTGGACAGGTGTCGGGCGGATTTTGGCCCCAATTCTCAACGTCTCACAGGGTTGACCCGGACGGGTCGGTCACATCTCTGTCTGGGAAGAACTGCCTTGAACGGGAAGGAGACCCAAAGGACTCGAAGGGGTCGATGGTGGCGTCAGATGGGGCGTCACATATAGCAGTGGCGGGGGCCACAAGCACCCGAATTTGTTGGTACATAGGTGTACCACATGAAAAAATCGTAACTTAGTGTGTTATTTGAAAAACGTGTATACTTGTGTGGTGCTTTATGATATTAACCCTGAAAAAAATGACAAGGCAAAGAATTTAACATCATAAAGATACATGTGTATTCATACCTATTGTGTATCCAACTTCTTGATCTTCTTGATCTAGTAACACAAATGCGTCTTTTACTCTTTTTCTCACATTAACACTAGACTCTCTTCATAAAGGCACAAATCTGTAACGCGACCACAGAAAAGGCTTGTAAACTGTTTCCTCTCAATATTGTACGAAACCAAGTCTTGCCTCCTCCAAGAGTGCCCCTCAGTATCCACAGAGTGAGCATGCACCATAAGAACTTCGTCATTCTTCCATAAGCAGAAATAGTTTGGTCGAAGAGAAAAGGTATCAAAATCCTGAAATTCTCGGAAGTCAATGTTGAAAACTTCAGTCCAAGATTCGGTTACACCATACTCTTTCATCGTCCAAACAGAACAAACTTCCCGTGGCCCCGTCCATATTATCACATTAATCGATCCACTAAATGTCACAGCTCGGGTGTTGTACCAATAACCTCCATACTGCGCTGAACTTTCATAATAGGGCATTTTTATTTCTCGAAAACACTCATCGCTAAAGCTAAAAGACAATAGAACCCTACAATCACTCCAATAAACAACCCCATCGAGATAACATTGTGGAATACTACTCCCCCCGACGCACCAAACCCCCCGAGTCCAATAACATTCAGGAACATTACGGTCCCCAAAACACCACACCGACGAAGGCACTCGAGGGCAAATGACCCTCCAAGCACCTTTGCTCAAGTCAAAAATCTCACACATTGTATCAGAAAAATCTTCCCCATTAGCATCATTTATGTTAACCACAACGCGCAAGACCTTGTAATCATTAGTGTTGGAGTCGAATCCGAACCCACAATAAGAGTCTCTTTGAGGAAAACGATGGAGGGTGCGAGGTGGAAGCTCAACTATTTTTCTAATAGTAGGGTTCCATATGTACATGTGGAGAAACAAATCAGGAGACGAA
Source organism: Erodium maritimum (assembly GCA_963921825.1). Lineage (NCBI taxonomy): Eukaryota > Viridiplantae > Streptophyta > Magnoliopsida > Geraniales > Geraniaceae > Erodium > Erodium maritimum. The sequence continues at coordinate 2,940,151 of OY997590.1, read as the reverse complement.
CTATACACATTACGAGTGCTGGACAAACAAATCAACCCATTACACGAACCTACAATTTCAAGTTGTGAGCCAAGGACTGCCTCGTAGATATCATCGTGTTCACGGGTCTCCGTAGAGGACTCGTCGTAAGTAGTATATGACAAAAACTCATGGTAATCGCCTTCGTCATAATATTCGTCTTCAAGACGAAGAAGAACGCGATTGCCATTCTTGTTTAGGTTTCTGGTGGAGTAATGTGAGATGAAGTTAGGACAAGAGACGAGAGAGTACCATGATTTACAGACTGATCTGCACCGTAAAATCGACTTCACCGGTAATCTGGAAAGTATCTCTCTCCCGATATCAGTTGGAAGAAGGAGAAGAAGATCATCATCCCTGGCCATGGCTTTGAGTTTCGCAGCTATTATTGTTGAGTTTCAGTTTCTTTAACCTTGAGATCGATTCATCGACAATATATAGTATCTAATTACTTCCTTCAAATTACATATACACCCTTGTATGAAACATAATATTTTTTATTTGGACACATCCTCAGTAGTTTATAAATCAGTGTAGTTTATAAATCAGTGTAGTTTGTAATTGGTTTTTTTGCTAAACGGTGTTTTTTTCCTTGTGTCACAAGTTATTACCGAAAAAGTTGTCCAAATAAATAAAAGGAAACATACATATATGTTCAATATTAAGGGTTTGTATGTAATTTGAGATAAATTAGGAAACCAAATACCACTATACATATTATGCTTGATGAAACCGATCACTAAGCAAGTACTTAGCTTAGACAAAACCATGGCTGATGAAGATCTTCTCCTTCCCGAACTCTGGACGGAGATACTGACCCGACTTCCGGTGAAATCAATGTTACAATGCAGGTCAGTCTGTAAATCATGGCACTCTCTCATCTCATGCCCTAACTTCATCGACCAATACTCCATCAGAAACCTAAACAAGAATGGCAATCGCGTTCTTCTTCAACTTTACGACCCTGAAGCCCAAGCTTCTTCATATAGCTCTTACGTTGAGTCGCTTATGGAGTGCTATGAACACGATGATATCCGCGAGCCATTCTTGGACGGAGTAGTAAACGTTTACATTGTTGGTTCGTGTAATGGATTGATTTGTTTGTCCAAAACTTGTCCCATGAAAGATGATGTCAATGTCTCGGTTATCACTTTTTTGATATGGAACCCTACTATTAGAAAAACCGTTGAGCTCCCACCTCGGACGTACCATTCTCGTACCCACAAACCCTCGTTTTATGGGTTTGGATTCGACTCCAAGACTAATGATTACAAAGTTCTTTGTGTTGTGGCTTCTTTGGGTAAAAAGATTACATATGTGTGTGAGGTTTTTGATCTTGGGAAAGGTGTTTGGAGGACTATTAACCCTACGATGCATCCTTCGTGGAGCGATGGTGGCCCTACTCCAGATTGTTACTTAAACGGAGTTGTTCACTGGCTAAGATACCATACGAACGAGTCTAGGGTCAAGTATTCGGATGCAATCATATTGTCATTCGATGTGATCGATGAGTTATTTCGTGTAATCAGGATGCCTAGTGGTGCGTATCTGTCTGGCCTCGGACAAACTCGTATTATGACATTTAATGGATTGATTTACTTGATGTTGATAGACCGTCCCATCGGTGTTGAGAATGAAGATTGTTTTGTTTGGGCAATGAAAGAATACGGTGTAACAGAATCTTGGACTAAAATGTTCAACATTAACCGGCAAATTGCTCGAGGTTTGCCAAATAGTTGTATTAGTCACGATCGCTTTCGCATGTGGAGTAGTAATGAAGTTCTTATGACTCATGGTATCTATGAGTATGACGACGACAGTGTGAAACTCTCGGGTAAGGATGACTTGGTTTTGTATAACATTGAGGATAGGAAATTGAAATATCTTTGCTCAAGTACTGAAGTCATATTTAGTCCGTGTTTTTACGAGGAGAGTTTAGTTTTGATGTCGATCAGCAAGAGATAACAAGTAAGAAAGTCAACGTATTCTTTTGTCGATTATATTTTATAATTGAGATGTATGAATGTTTCTAGCTTGTTTGACACTTTAATCATTTGTGTTTTATGAATTGTAGGTATTAGAAGAAGTAAACAAAGGTCCAAACGAAGGCAAAGATGCTATATAATTTGAATCTGTTGAAGATTTAATTTGATTTTGTTATCAATTTTATGTTTTAGATATAGTAGACAATTTGAGAATATTTAGATGCAGAGTGCAACTTTATGTTGTATGTGGATGCTATTAACTAACGATAAATAATGGAGGGATATGAAATATTGAGATGTTTTTGTCACTAGCTCGACCTGACATAAAAAAGGGATAATTATCATTCCCAACCCCAAACTTTACGTCAAATTCATATCATAACCCCTCCTCACCTTTCGTTTCAAATCCTAACCTCAACTTTCGTTTTTTTTCAAAACCTATCATTTAATGTTCGAATTAACGGAACAATTAATTTGCTAGTCACGTGCACACTTAAGTGACCCCATATTTCGAATTTATTCCCATTTTGTTTCCTTAAAACTACTACTTAAGTGTAAGATTGTGAATGTGAATGGATTTAGGAGGGTATCAACGAGAAAGGGTCAAGGGTAAAAATGGGAATAAATTCGAAATATGAGGTCACTTAAGTGTGCACGTGACCAACAAATTAATTGTTCTGTTAATTCGAACAGTAAATGATTGGTTTTGAAAAAAAAAACAAAAGTTGAGGTTAGGATTTAAAACGAAAGGTGAGGAGGGGTTAGGATATGAATTTGACGTAAAGTTTAGGGTTGGGAATGATAATTATCCCTAAAAAATATTAACTTTGTGATATTGAACGGGAAGAACTGTCTCCCTTGTTTGCTTCTCTCCGTCGATTGCCTCCCGAAATTAAGGATATGATCATCATTTTTTATATATAAATTACAACAAAAAGACAAATTCAAGGTACTTTTTTGTCATTATCAAAGAAGATGACTATAAGTTGCAAAGATAAATACCTTAAGGTACTTTTTTGCAATCTTCCCTAGTGAAAATACAAAACAAACAACAATAACTGTATGCATAGGAACTGGAATCAATGGCCTGATGTTTATACATAAGGACTGCCATTTCATCCACAACCTTTATCGGATAAATTGAACTCGTGTAAATTAATCTTTCCTTGTAAATTCTGAACCAAACTGTGCCTCTACTGCCATTGCAATGTATCAAGAGTTTGTTGGTGAACCTGTTTGTCTCCGGCTGCCACGACATTGAAACCTGTAAAGTAAAGCTAGTGAATACGACGGATTGATGATTTATATGTAAATGCTTGTGATCCCAGAAAAAAAGGAGCCATGTGCACAAGAAACAGATGAAAATAGCAACAAATATAAAGTTGAAGTTGATGGAAAGTGAACAAACTTGTTGCATGAGAGTCTGGTGAAGCCTCCCAGTAAAGCTCCTCCCCTTTCCAATCAGTTATGGTGCCCCCAGCACCTTCTATCACAGGTATGAGTGATAGAAAGTCGTATGGCTTGTCGAAAGAGAAAAAAAATCAGAAGAGATGAAAATTTGAACTTTTTGTTGTTCAAACTGTCGTTTTTATACAAATTACAACACAAAGACAAGTTCAGGGTATTTTTTGCAATTGTCAAAGAAGAGGGCTACAAATTGCAAAAAAAGAATACGTTGGGGTACCTTTTTTTAATTATTACTATAAAGAACATAAACACAAAGGGAATGTCTATTTTTGAACAATTCATTGCCTAAACACTTGAATTTGGGTCTTGATCTGGGTTCAAGCCCCAGCAGCGGTACCTTCTTATTTCTCTTCCTAACAGATTCTCTTTCTATTCAGTTCTTGTTGAGCCGCTCCCAAAGTGAGGATCAACAATTTTGTGCTCTCTTCTACATAAAGGGGCTCATTTTTTGCTTGATAGATTAATCTTTAAAAGTTCTTTAAGGATAAAAAATTGAGCAATGCTCCCTTACTTCTACATAAGCAAGATTTTGAGCCCGAAAAATTCTATACACCTGATTCAGTCAATGAAAAAAAGAATTGTCCAAAAGTAACCATGTTTGCAGGTATATATCAATTTGGGGTACCTTGAGACCAGTCTCGATGACAAGATCCACATGACCAGACGCCAATAAAGCGTAAGCATAACAGTCACAGCCGTATAATGGCACTTTTACCTGAAGGAAATGGAAATTAACAAACTCAGACATCGATGGGTTTCTACCATAAAGCTTACTTGTTGAGTCATGAGTAGGTAAAAAAAACAGAGAGACGGATCACAAAGGGCAAATTCTCTAGATTGATGAATGATTAGAATTCTGACTCAAATCTTTCTACACAAATCTACGGATAATCTCACAAGAATACATTAATCTTGTAACATTTCTCACCTGACAAAGGTCTTCATTAGTTTTCAGAAATATCCCACTACTACAGTAAAAAAAAAAATCCCCTGAACTGTTGTCGGGGCATTCTTGTAATTTACCATTAGAAGAGATAAAATGATTAAATTTGGAAGTTTAGTGTAGTTGAGTGAGAAAATTTTAAGTTAATGTACTTCTGTGAGATTATCCCAACAATCTATTTAAGGCAAAGCACACCAACCTTACTTCTGGCACGAACAAATGCTTCTTCGGCTTCTCCTGTAAAAAGATGTGGACTTGTAGTGTACCTAAGAAGGGAAGAGAGAGAAAGGCGAGGTCATAAACACCAATAATCATAAAACGAAGATACTTGTAACCAGGATTAAGTTTCTTAATCCCTACAACATAAGCATTTTTGTTCATAAGAATGATATTAACCAAGTGAGGAACACATACAAATACGCTTGAGATAGTTTTGCACAAGAACGGGTAGAGACTTCTTGCCCATTCAATGTAGTTCTCTTTCCTTTTATCCCAATCCATCGTTCCCTCAAAATGGGCTGATCGATTATGCCAAGAATCTGAAGTAATCGTAGCATGTAACTATGTTCCAAACCATGAGGTACCATGAGGTATTCACTTTTGTAACTTGTAGCCCTCTTCTATGACAATTGCAAAAAAATGCACGGAACTTGTCTTTTGGATTTTGTAAAATTTTGGATTTTTTTTCACTTAATTATTATTTTGTCTAAATTGTAAGGGTAAAGTCGTCATTTTTATGCAAATTGCAACAAAAAGACAAGTCCATGGTATTTTTTGTAATTATCAGAGAAGATGGCTACAAGTTGCAAAAAAATAAATGCCTCTAAGTACTTTATTGCAATTGTCCTAAAGGAAATGTCAACTCTTTTTTTCAGGTATGCACAAAGATGACAAGTGATCTTACCGGTTTACCCCTATATAGAAGGGCAATGAGAGTCCCAAACAAGGGTTTGCCTAAAACAATACAGAGCTACTTCAACCAGACTTTTAAAGCTTCAACAAACTATTAAGAAAAAAGAAGAAGAAAATACCGGTAATGAAACTCTTTGTCCCGTCTATCGGATCTAAAACCCACACATAATCTGCAAACTTGTCTTTACACTTCCACCCACTCTCCTCTCCGTAACTGCAACACAACTCTCCCATAATTACAAGGCAAAAACATGCACAAAATTAGAGATTTTAATACAATAAACTTCCAGTTAAGGTTTCATTCTTGGAACTATACAAAAAGAAAAATATATACATAAAAAGGGGTGGTTGGAGAGCTTGGAATCGGAGGCCATTGTGGGGGCGGGTCTGGTTCGGCGGCCGATTGGGTGGTAATCGAGGGGCGGCGACGGGAAGGAGAGGTGGTTCCGGCGGAGGTGAGCGGCGAGTAGATGTGGAGAGGAACGGAGAGATTTGGGGAGCGGAGTCGGAGAATGGGATCGGAGCAACATTGCAGGAGAGGTTAAATAGGCGCGAAATGGAGAATTGAAAGCCAAAGAGAAGAGAGTGAGAGCTTTGGAGTGGAGATGGAGTTGGAGGTGTTACCGAATATTCCTAAAATTACTTTCTCTAAAGAAATTTAAAAAATTTAATTAAGGTTAAAATCTTAGTCATCGAATCGGGGATTCAAACATTAGAATCCTCAGTTGTACCGACGGTCGATTTTATCAGAAATTCTCAAAAAATTGGTCGAATTCATTGTAAATTGTCGAATAGTAGGTCGTTTCTGTAAGTCTTGACGTTGATACTGGAAGAATTGATCGAGTATTTGTCTACTGAAACATTAATCAGTGAATCAGAGAGTGATAGATGGCGAAGCATTTGGAGAACAAATTTAATTCTTAAGCTGATTTTATCTATAAATAACAGTGTAATCGTCATCTTCTTCACCAGCCCCGAGTCTGCTACTATTTTTCCCTATGTAGAATCTTCTCATGCCGAGATTATCACGATTAGCCCCTCTATAAAATCTTCTCCGATGAGTGAGAAGGTCCAAAGATATCTCAGGTTGAGTGTGCCGCGATCATCCCCTCTACAGAATCTTCTCTGAAAAGTAAGAAAGTCCAAAGGCACCTCCGACCGAGTTCGCCACGATTATCCTCTCTACAAAATCTTCACCGGTGACTGAGAAGGTCTAAAGGCATCTCCAGCGGCCCATTCTGTAGAAGAGAACTTGAACATGATTCCTCTACGTGTTCCTCAATCGTTTTTCCGGACCATAGGTGAATCCTAACTGAACATACAACTGCATTTTTGTCCTACAACCTGCTACAGATTTGTCGCCTGTAATGTGCATCCCATAGCTCCCGAACCATGGTTGACCGCAACCCAAATCTATAATCATGGTTTGTCGGCGAATAAGACTATTTTTATTCTCATCAGTATTCCGGTGACGCCTAAGGTGAAGCTTTTTGGAAGGGCTCACACACCTCGTCGTTGATGCCTTCTCTCTTTTCGGCTCCGAACCATGCATCTTACTTTCATACCTCGGGTACGAGATGGTCGCAACCTCCCTCGATGAGCTATCCCGCCTCGGTCGGTTATTCCATTCCAGTATCAGAATGGTCGCAACCTCTAGTGATTATTCCTGTGGGGGTTCCCCATTGCCTACTCTGACCGAACATTCGTAGTCAAGTAGTTCCGAGCGACCCAGACCATTGAAAGTGGAAAAAAGATTAGGAGATTGCACTTGTGAGTGCGAGATTGAACTACTTTTTTGAGTACTTTGTGAACGGAAAGACCAAAAAAATATTGCAAGTTTTCAGTGAAGTATCAAGTCAGAAGCTGTCAATGTGACCGGGACAACCCCGGAGACGGAGAGATCCGCCAAACACTTCAAGCAACATCGGTCAGTCACCAACCAAAAGGTTAATAAGTTCTAGGGATGCTAGTCCGGGTTCAAACATATATATCGGAGTGTCGTTTCGACGACCAAATCATGATCGATGCTGAGTAGGAATATCTCGAGAAGTACGAACATGAATTCGTCTAAAAGCACTGGTGGAACCTGGTAAAGGATAAGCCAAGCACTGTTTCGAAAACGAATTCTTCTCGACCGGCCAGTTCATCGGTACCTCAAAATCTGGGAGAGGGACTCCTTAGACATCTTGCATGGGGACTCCTCGGTCTTGAGGCGGGGCACCAATATTGGAGATGGAAATCCTGGTTGTTGTCATTGTCGAGGCTGAAGTATTTTTGGGACCTTTACACAGGCACTACCCTGAAGGAAAAAAGACGACTATGGTGAGGAGGGATCAGGAAAAGGGGTTAGGCACTGGCCACCGCGACGTTGGACTTGAAATTAGCCAAAAACTCTGTCAACATGGAGAAGCACCGCTTCATGTCAATCGGAGCGAGTGACAACCTTATGTACAGGGTTCTCCAAGACAAGGACACGTCCAGGATAGGTGAAGAGGAGTTAACCGCCCGCAGGATGTTTATCACCGACATGACGTAAAGGATATATGGGTTGGTACGATTTGTTGTATTGACACTTTTGTAATCAGTACGTTTAATTAATGAAGTTGTTTTTTTTTTTTTGTTCCGTACAAAATCTTAACTAATTTTATCAAGTTTCTAGAAAGACACACGAACCCTAACCATAATGTCCATGACTCAAACAACATATTAAGAAAGCAAAAGACCTCGAAACTGAATTTTTTTCCTCAATAAATCATATTTTACATTATATAAATTCAATTTCGATGAATGGTATTCGTAATTATGCTTTGTTTTAGGGTCTTTAGACCCGATTCGATCTATTACCATATCGTATTCGCTAGAGACTAGACCCTTCAATGAAGCGAGGGACAAAAAAAGTGAATTAGACTCTTAATAGACCAAAACGGTATATTACCACGTATATTCAAGGATTCGAACATTTCATTATCGGATTTGGGATTCAAGGGTAGGTGAATGGTCAAAATCGTTTGGACCAAGAACTTAAGCGCTCTAATAAACCGACTAAAAGTCTAGGCGTTCTTTTTTTTATCGGCAAAGCAAATTTAAATTGAAACTGTTCTTTGGAAGGAAGAACGGAGTTGAAAACAAGCACACGAGCAATCACAAAAGGATTCTCAACCAAACATCTCTACAAATAGAGAGAATAACAGGATACATAAACAATCAAGAAGCACTCAACGCAGTGAGCAAGAACCAAAGAACTCAATGCAATGAGTATGAACCAAAGAAATACAAAGACAGGCCCAAAGAAAGAACAAGCAACAAAAGAACAAAACAAAACTAATAAGGCCTTAACACCGGATTTGACTGACATTAAGCACCAAGAAGAGAGGCCTTAGGAACCAAATTTTTCCACCATTAAGCGCGAAAGGGAGCTAAAGGTCTTCCAACTGCCCGAGTAGCCACCCAACACTTAACCAAAGCTGGACAATGATCCCTCCCCAAGCTTACCAGATCACACAGCTTTGAAGAAGATGATCACTAGCAGGCGGCGCCGGCCAACACCAGACGACATGGCCAATCCAGCGGAAAACCCAACTGGACCCCCAATATCAGACCAATCCTCTAGAGGCTTCTGTGGGCAGAAATGCCAAGGAGCTCGTCGTCAGCCAACCCCGAAACACCGGCGAGCCCGACCCACTTGCCCGGGAAGAACAAAAGCCCCAACGAGAAGAGGAAAGAAAGGGGAGGGAGAGGAAGAGTCAGCCAAGGAAAACAAAGAGCGAGTGACATACCAGAGAGCCCAAGGGGCGACGAAGACGCTGAAGAGAAGAGCCTCCGGCATATCTAGATGAGCCAGCACCACAACGATCCTCAGCGAGGAAGCGCGTCCCACGAATGAAACTGGACGTCCAAGATCGCAACTGAGAACACAACCCTTATGTAGCTTCACCGAAGGAAAAACCCCCACTACCACCATAGAGGCAAAGCATACCCGCGAGAATCCTCACCAGAGTAACTCGTCCCACGCCAAGCCTCGCGCCGAAGATGGGGATGAAGACCAACCCTGATGCAGCCGCTCGTACTCAATCCTCCATTACCGCCATAGAGACGATAACCCTTTTCCGGCCATCACCGAAAATAGGCCCAGAAGAGGAGGATCGACATTTCTGTCAAGTACGAGGGAGCCGAAGAGGGAGATCTGACCTCCATAGCTCAGAGCAGCCGAAACTCAAGGTCGACGACCAAAACCCGAGTCGATCATCACCAATCCAAATACTTTAACGTTATGGATAGTCTTACTTAAAATTGAAGCGTTTCGATGATCATCAAAACCAATACTTAAATGTTTAAAATCGTTTAATCTAAAATTAAACACTCCAATCACCGGATCAAACTAGTCTGCTCATCAAACTAACATTTAAACGTTTTGGATCATCTAACCCAAAATTCAACCGTTTCGACCACCCGACCTAAGGGGATATAAAAAGACAAGATGTTTGTGATGTTAGTTGAGAATAACCAATTATAGCCCCCAAATATGCCTCCGCATTATAAAAAAGAAGTCACCTTTGCATTGTGATGTTAGCTCGAAAGTACCAAAACCTCCTCTCAGTTGTGTAGGAAAGCACTCCCCAAGATGGTAGGATATTCGAGTCACGTAAAGATCGTTGATTGGACGAAACTATACATATAAATGTGTTGTTTATTTTTCTCATTACGCAACGGAACAAGAACCTCGTCATCGGCATTACCTGGTGATACTTGACATGACACCAAGGTGCGAGCCAGGTCTTAGAACCCAATCATGTACTTGGCTTGTTGAGTTTTGTTGCCGATCCACCGAACATGGATATGCTTTGTGCTGCTTGCTTACATCACGGAACTGAAAAATTTATATATCCTTGTAATGACATATTATAAGACACGATCAATAATGTTTGGTCTTTTTCTTTTTTATAAGTAAAGAAATTTATAAAACATGTTTTTTGAATTAAAGAGCATGAGATGAAATACATTGAGAGAGCGACCCACTCTAGTGGGATTGTAGATAAAGTACCTCAACAAGCTGAGACAACACTTGAACCATACATGAACAACACCCAACCAGGGGCGAAGATGAAAAACAACAACAGAACCAATGAAACCAACCAGTGAAACAAATTAATTGAAACTGAAAAAGAAACAAGAAAGGGTCTAAAACCCAGAAATATCCACCATTAAGCACTAACAGAAGGTGCAACTAACAACACAAGAACACCCTAACCACTAACTTTGCCAGAAAAAATACTCCCTGCAAATGTCGATGGCCAACACCACGGACGGCTGAGGCTTACACTGATGGGAACCAGCCAGCACCCTAAAAGCCAGGCCAAAACACCGAGAGATTTCCAGAGGCAAAAGGTCCCAATGACTCGCCGGCGGCCAACACCATATGATCGACAAGCCCGTAGCACAACGCTTACGGGATGAAGGGAAATCAAACGGAAAAATGAGGCAAGGGAGGAGAGCATAAATCACTGACAGAGAAAGATGAAAAAGAGAGAACCTTACCCTGACCTCACGAGGCGAAGCCTATTCTGAATAAGCCCCAAATCTGGAACCAGATATGAGGACGGAGCAACCAAGGCTGAAAGGAGATCGTCTCAGCAGCGAAGTCGGTAAATCCGCAAAGATCCTTCTCGCAGAAAGAAACTTGACCCACGACCAGATCTGAATCATTCACCAGGATCTGAGGAGAAAGCCACCACCACAGCTACGCCGGAGGAGCAACCTAGAACACAGCGAGGGAGACCAGATCCTCGCCAATCATCACCGAGGAAAGCGATGAAAGGCGTCCTACGGTCCGAATCGAGACGCCCCGACGCTGTGAGAAGGAGAAGAGCGACAGAGGACCCCCATCAACACGAACAAGGTGGAGAGAACCAGATCCGCGTCGATCCACACGAGAAAGACGTCCCACGATCAGATCTGAGCAACCACCACCATCGGAGAGCAGAGGACCACACCAATCTTCACCGAAAAGGGGCGGAGAGGAAAAAGGATGAAGCGAGGAGGGAGAACGGGGACGCAGAGGAACACTTGCCTCCACCAGTGACCTCCAGGGTCAAGGAGACCGAGAAGGCCGCCAACGGAGGAGGAAGAAACGAGTGGCGGTGTGCGGTTGAGAAGGTTGTAAGGTTTTTTAGAGAGAGCTCAAAGACTCTCTCTCTTCAATAGTTATGGGTCTAATTCCATGTTGTGTGATGATTCATCACATCTCGCTATTGTAATGATTGATGAATAGTTGCATGAAAGAGAAATAATCATATAAGTTCATTAGTCCACAAACAAAAAATCTTATTTATGATATCCCATACACCAGTAGGTAGAGAAAGAAATAGTAGGAGTACTTGAAAGACCAAAATCATCAAAAGTATTTTGGAAATCACCAAGGTCTTAATTCAAAAACAAGTTATCATCAAAAGTATTTTGGAAATCACCAAGGTCTTAATTCAAAAACAAGTTAACAATGGCTTTTTTGCAATTTAAGTTTTAACATGATTAGAAATCATGTATTAAGGCTTATTACAAGATCGACCTTAACCTACAAAAGTTTTAATCATATGTTTTTTTCAGTTTGACGACCGATAAATTAACCTCTTAATAAGTTTCTCGATCTGATGGTCTCTTAAAAAATATAGGGATTTGTTTTGGTCGGACGACCGATATGTTAACCTTTTGAGAGAATTGAGAGTTTCTACCCGATTTGATGACCTCTTCACGGTAAACGCTTTTGACTGCTTGTGTTCATGAGTTGACGAATTATCATCACAAGTTGTACATGGAAGTAATGTACACGTTCCGGTACAGGATTTGTAATAAAAAAAAATTGAATCTGGTACTTAACTTGGCTCCACGACCCATCGGTGTAGTATTTTACATCAAAGGATACACTCGTCGGTGTGATAGATACTTGGTGACCGTCAACGATAGCTCAAGAGCAAAACTAGGGTTGAGTTGGTTGAAGAGGTTAACGAGACAACTTTGAGAGAGGTCGTTGTTTGTAGTTGATGTATATAAACTTTACCTTAAAACACATCATAGTTCATAGGGTTGCACGAAAATCTTTACATAAAGATATGGCAATACGTAAATGATATAACCAAACACACCACATACATATATATACAAGCACAACCTAGAAATGACCACAAATTTATTGACACACTACCACACAAGTCAATCTACTCCGATCCATGCATACGAAAATCAAAACACATAATATAAGTTCTAAAAAAGACATGCACGACCGATGAAGATCAATGGCTGTGATAACCAGCACCAACACCAGGCAGCTTCTCCTTAATCTTCTCCATCACCCCCTTCTTCTCATGCCGGTGCTGTGACTGCTGTCCCGTCCCCTCCACCGTCTCCGTCCCGTGCTTCCCGCCGCCGAGCTTCTCCTTTATCTTCTGCGTCAGCCCCTTCTTCCTCCTCCTCCTCCCTCCCTCCCCGTCGTCCTCAGAGCTCGAGCTAGAGCTCCCCGACCGCCTCAACTGCTCCTGCTCCCCTCCGGCCACAAACCCACCAGCCTGACGAGTCACACCAGGCTGATGGGTTGCTCCGGCCATCAACCCACCAGCCTGACGAGTCACGCCAGGCTGATGGGTTGCTCCGGTCAGGTTAGGTGTAGCTCGACTTGGAGCTACACCTAAGGTTGCACCCTTTACTTGATGGGTAAAGGGTGCACCGCCTGTCATGCCTCGAGGACCATGTTGCTCGTAAACGGTTATCCCAGGGGTGGCTCCGGCACCACCAACACCTGTGGTGTTGGTGGTGGCGGAGTTGGGAGGGGCGTCACCGTGGAGCAGGGACTGGACGGTGGTGGTGGCGGGAGGGTGGGAGGTGGCGACGCCGGTGAGGTGCATGGGGTTGCCGAACTCGTCGGTCAGCTGAACCGGGTGACCGTGCTGGTCCGTGAGCTGGACCGGGTTTCCGTATTCGTCTCGGAGTTGAGCCATGATTTGGTTTTTTTTTTTGTCCGAAGTTTGATTTTCGGTTGGATATTAATATAGGTGAAACTCATTGGACGAGGATGGGGAATAATGTCGTTAATCTTTGCATGTAATTGTGAACTGACACGTGTAGCCTTGTCTTGCCACGTGTAGTAGTAAGTACACGTGTTGCGTTCTCAGGTTACGTTTCTGACATATGCGTTGAATGCTTGACATGTTGACTGTAACCGAGTGAAGAGTCATCGGGTGAGCTCCAAAACTTCTGATCACTCAACCAAACAAAATGTATCTTTTTTTTAAACTCGAAGTTTGATTATGAGAATTGGAAGTAACATCATTTTGAATAGATTAAAGAAGATATGAAATATTTCAAACTCAATCAGAATGAAAATGAAAATCCGTATTAAATTATGAACTGTCATGATTGTTGATCATCAAACGCAAAAAACACAATATTATGTTATGAAGTCGAAAAGAGAAAACGAATCCAACTTACAATAAAATGAAATCACGACAGATTAATTTGATGTCTATTGTAATTCATGCATGTTCAGATTGTCTTATGTCCATTTAGAGCATTTGTAGTATATAGGTCAATTCTGCAAGGCTTATTTGTTGAAAGGTTGAAGTCGATTCATCAAGCACCCGTATTGGAGGTTAACGCTAGTAGCTCAGTTCTTATCAAAATCTCCAATTACCCCGAGTTGAAAACCCGAAGAGGATAGAGGGGAGAAGAAAGAAGGGAGACAACAAATCCGTAGAAACCAGTGTCGACAAATTCTGCGGTTGAGAGAAACAAAAACGTCGTATTTTGACATAATCAAAAGTTTGTTTCAATCCCGCTACAGATGGTCTTCTAAGAGCATGTACAACACTACGAATCAGGATGCGAACCGCGACCAACTATTTAGCGATTCGTGGTCGCAGGTCGTGGAGCGCGATTTCTGCAACCACAAACCGTTAAATATCAGGGCGTGGTTGCGACCCGCTAATCCGCTGGTCGTTGGTCGCATGCCAACCACTCACGGCGCGACGCGTGGCCTCCTAATTGTTTTTTTCTTCTAAAATACATAAAATCAGAATTAAACTAAATAGGATTGATCCATTCACAACCTAAGCCTGTAGTTCTCATCACTATGGAACACACTTAATTTAAGAGGCTAAGAACGACTATTTTACTGATTTGGCACCCGAGCCAATACATTGTACATGCTGTAACTCTGGATGCTAAACTGAAAATTCGAACACCGAATCAATGAACATTCCAGCCTTCCATTTGGTCAAAATCTATAAAATCTATCGAATTAGCAACATAATAGAAATCAAATTAGAGACTACCTTCACAATCAGAGAGGCCTATAACCATACATAATTCTTTTTTTGCTTTTTCATGCAAATCCTGCAATATTGGTCCATGCAGGAAACAAATGGAAACTGTACACAATCAAACAATAATGGAGACACAAACACTGATCAGTTCATACATTTTCATTCCACTAATCCTTTTTTTTCTTTCTTTCCTTCTCATATGTATCAATTCCCACTTTAATACTACTCTACAGTGTAAACCCCACGGGCTAATCCTGTTTTAGTTTCACAATGTGTATGCAGATGTTTCCTAACTTGTTCGAGATGAACGATGATGTTCTGCCCTCCTGAACCGAGACTGCAGAGATCGAGGATGAGATCTGTAAATATGAAACACTTTAGTTGGACATTAATGAAACCGATCTGTAAATAACGTTACTAGCGTTTTTTAATCGACTAGTTTCAGTTTCATATCTGCTCATTCAAATATTTCGGTACATCATAATGTGTATGACATAACAACCAACTCAAGTACAATACTTGGTGTGTGTAAGTGTGATCATTAAGGTGTTAAATACGCATGATTAGTTACTGACGTCAAGGCAAGGCGAAGACCAACGTTTGCTTGTCGAACTGGTCAAGCACTTGAACTTGAGTCCATGAGAGTGAGGTTCAGTTGGGTCTCTTTGATCTCTCAAGCCTTTGCTTCTCTCTAACTCAATTGGGCTTCTTTGAGCTTCACTCTCCAAGTTCAGTCGGGTCTCTTTGATCTCTCGCCAACTCTTATTGAGTCAAGTGGCAAAAGTAGACCTCCCTTCTACATAAGGGTGGTCTTAAGTTCAATCTTGATACGTTTACATAAGGGATAACTGCAACAAAAAAAGTACCCTGAGGTATTGAGTATCTGCAAGTTCTAGTCCTCTTCTGTGGTAATTGCAATAAAGTGCCTTGAACATTTCTTTTTGTTAAAAATAACGATTTTACCCTTGAATTTCATCATAAAAGAGGGCTACAACTTGCAAAAAGCCAATATCTCGGTGTACTTTTTTACAATTATCCCTGTAAGTAATTGTAAGGAAAGGCAAAGGGGTTGCGTAACAAATATGTTTACCTCCTGAAGGGTGAGAAGAAGCTCACTCCTTGCTAGATTTTGCCCAGAAGAAACTCTTCTTCTTAGTTGAATGATTTTCTGACAAGGACCTTCCTTTTGACCCGAAGGAAAAGTGCCGCCTCAAGAAAGGAGGTTTGCTCATTGAGCTTTTCATGCTGGAGCTGGAAGCCAGTTTCGCACCCTTGTGTTCATGCCCACTATATCTCACATACTCAACAGAATCACCATTGACATCTCTATCAACAATCCGGTTCCTCGATCTCTTGTTGTTTCTAGCCTTCAAATCCATTTCAGCTCTCAATGCTTTTTCACACAGCTTCAGTGTCTGCTTCTCCCCAAGAGTACAGACCGGGCAAGCTGGATCGTACTTGTTTACTTCAGATGTCATATGCTCCAAGCACTCAGCGTGATAGGCATGTCCACATATGAGAACAGCAACTACAGCAAGCTCATTACCAGCAAATATCTTCTGGCTGCTCCATGATGATTTTTCAGTCAAGTACTTTGAGCAAACCCCACATGTTTGCAAATCAACAGAGGGAGAAGATGAGATTCGACTACTGGATCTGGTAAGCTTGTCATGGTTAAGGCCAAAGGACTCACTGTCAAAAGACCACCTTTCTCTACGGGACCTGGCCATGAGCTCTGAGAAGGCATTCATAGACCAACCATCTGAGGATCCACCACGAGATGCTCGAGTGGATTCGTTGCTCCATGGAGGAAGCACAGGCCTTTCTTCAGATATCGAGTCGCTGCCCGGTGACTTTGTTCCCTGGTTATCAGATACTTGCTGTGATGGCCGGTGTCCTGGAGATCTGTGGGCCCACCTTGATGGGTTTGGACTGGCGGGAAGCTGGTGACTTTGGAATGACACGGGGGATGATGCAAAAGATGAAGTGGGAGGCAGTGGAAGAGATGGTTTTGTAGGAGAAGGATGTGATGGTACCGGAGATTCTAATTCTACCGATTCCTTGACCTGTAATATTGTCCGAAAACAGATTAGGTACCGGTCAAGAGAAAAAAATAGAAGACAAGCCATGAAATGTTCCTCCTTTGAAGGAGTTTTACCTGTTCTAAATTCACATCCATGGAGATATTTGTAGAAATAGATCGATCTGCAATAACAAAAATGTATCAGCTTATGATTGTCACAGTGAAACATTTTTAACGATGGAACAATAAAACAAAATGTATTCCAAACATATATGGTGCTAGTAAGCACCGCCACATTAACCAAGTTTCACTGCCAGTCACAGATGTCCACAAGAAGAAAAGAAATAACAAATGGTAAGATTCACATTAAGTCATTAACCAAGCCTTTGTGTTTCTTATTGTTCTTTCAGGTAGATACTCCATTCTTTAGAAGTAATAGGGACAATTGCAAAAATGTGCCTTGAGGTATTCACCTTTTTGTAATTTGTAGCCCTCTTCTTTGATAATTGCAAGAAAATGCCCTGAGGCATATATCAGTTTGCCACTTATTGTTGGATGCAAGTAAACTAACAGCTGTTCTCTTCATCCAAATCTACTAATCACTACCTTGATTCTTATCACTTCATTCACAACCAATACAAACTCATTCGTATAATGCTGATTTAAGGGAAAATTTTAATTGTTTGCCAAAAGAGTATAAATCTTTAATCCTCGACAATTATGCCATGTATACATGACTTAATATTTCTCTGCTATTCTTATTATAACATTACGAAAGATACATGCTTCACTATCCAATGTGCCATTATACAAAAAAAAACGGACTTCAATGATTTAAACCATTGACAGCTCACAAAGTGGGAAACTCAACTAGAATCTTTCAGTAACAGGAAAAAGTTTACCTAAAAGGCATATAAAAGCAATTAAAGTGTTTAGAGCATAGTAGTTCACCTGAAGCAGGGGTCTTCACATGCCCAGCAGCTCCTTCCGAAAAGGGGGACTTTTGCCAAGAACCTCTGCGAAAATTATCCATCGGGCTTCCATCCTCCGATGCATACGTGGATTCATATTTAGTATGAGATTCACCATTTCGGCTAGCTCCATCAGAAAACCAGTTTATGGAAGTTTCTTCGCCAGCTACTCGCCCTCTGTTATCCCATCGAAAGCTCCATGAGGGTGAATGACGGATATTCCTATGCGTAGGTTCGCTACTTGGTCCATTCACTATAGTTTTGTCTGTGGCAGCAATGCAGCAAGTGTTCCCCATGCTTCCACGTATAAAACTTCAGTTGATTCCCAGTGACTCACGCTCTCATTCTCCAGAGTTCACAACCCGACCATAATCAGACCACCTACAGCATGAAGTTGCACCTCTGGAATTATAATAAGCAAAACAAGCCACTAATCCAATAATCAACATTTCCATAGTCAGATGCAAGAAATTAAATTAAACCCAGTTAAAAACCACCCCACGCATTTGTAATAAATAACAATATACAAATCTCAGCAGCCCATTTAAGGTCAACTTAAAAAAAAGCGAATTCATGCTTCAGTGAGACCAAAAAAACCTCTTAATCCCAAACGACATCATCAGACCTCTTGCGATGGTACAAATGCAATCGAATTAACGATTCATTCCCTCAAAACACCGAAGTTCAAACTATTCTGTACAACAATCATCAACATGAACCAAAAACATTGCATCTTCACGTTCAATGACAATAGAGTTCCGATACCCATCTTCAATTTCACATAAACAAAATTGCAGAAAACCAGGGCAAATAGATTGCAAACAAACACCAGAATCAACAGTAGAATCACAGCTCAGACCAATCACAGCCATTGAAGATACAAAATCAAATAAAAACAAAATTAACCATAACCAAAAATCAGAACACTCAACACAATTCCTTACTCATCAGACAACACAAAAATCACTCCCAATCACAAAAACCCTAAAATCAGAAAAGCCAAGCACAGCACTAATCAGAGAGAGATCCGAGCTCAACGCATCCAAAACCTGATTCACAAACTATACATACACGAGATACAAAAACCAGCACCAAAACTTCACACGAAGAATCAAAAACATAATCGATCACATACATATCTACACACAAGCACAATCCAATCCAATCAGCCACACACACATACACATACACACATATACATACATATATATATATCGTCGTGAAGGACGAGACGCCATTGAAGCTTACCTCGACGGAGCGAGAGAGACTCAGAGAGAGGTTTCGGAGAGAGAATGAAAATGGAGGCTCTGCTGCTTCTGTGTTCGAGGAGAAGAGAGAGTGAGGTCGTTTTAGACGGTTGTTCGTTAACGGCGTTTGGGCTTTTGTGGAGGGCTCGCGAAGGAGGAGGCGTTATCGTTGACGGAGTTAGGTGACGCACGTCGGAGGCATTTTTTTGCCACGTAATTATATATTATTTCCCTTTATTCCCGGGAATTTTGTAGTGGAAATAAACTAGTCGAATACTTTATTTTTTTTATTTTTGTCCGAAGAAAAAAAGAGAGAGCTGTGGGGAGTTGTACCTTTTCGGCGCGTGGCTGGGGTTGCACGCTGTGGTGTGTTGTACTTTGAATCTGAAGGTGGGAGTGGATCGGCGGGTGATTTCTTCTGTAGTACGCGGAGTGCGTAGTACGCATTCCCTGCTTTTACACTCACACGGAACTGACTAAAAGTGTCAATTATTTTTATCTTTTTTTTAATTTAGATATATTTACTATATATATATATATATATATATAATAGCGAATATAGATCAAAACTTCATATTACATATTTACAAAAAAAACTTCATATTACATTAAAATTTGAACAGGTAATAAAAAATAAATTTAAATTTATTATTTGAATTGGCATGCTGATTCTTCTCTTTTAAATATAAAACACAAACTCAGTTTTCGATTATAATTAGATTACATATTAGACTGGAGGTGTAGACCACACGATTTTCATACTAAACATCTAATATGTATAAAAAAAACTACAATCTTGTCATAATTTTTTTCTGGGATAATTATAAAAGAAAAAATACTCCCGTTTGAATTCAATTACAATTAAATGAAAAAGAAAATCTTACCCTTTCCTTTTTGTAATTTGTATAAAAATAAGGGTTTATCCTTATATTTTAGATTTTTAAAATAGTAAGAAAATATAAAGTTTCTTTTTTATATATCATACAAACTATAAAGAGTACGAGAATTAAGAAATGTGGAAATTTTTATTTTTTTTTCCTTTAATTATTATTTCCTATAACTATAATTTTTATAATAAAATGAATAATTCCACCTCAGTATTCTAAATCTTTCATATTTTATTTAGAGGACTCTAAAAAAATTTGTTCATCTCAGTATCCTAAATTTTCATTAATTTTAGTTTAGTACTTATCGATAATTTTACTCTAAATTTGATTGTTAGTAGAGAGTATTATGGTCATTTTACTTGTTTTGGATCGAAATCAAATAGAAAGTTATTAGTGGGTACTAAAATGAGATTAATGAAAGTTTAGGGTACTGACGATACTTTAAATAAATTAATAAAAGTTTAGAGTACTAAAATGACACAAAAATAAACTAAATATTTTAAATAAAATATAAAAGATTTAAGATACTAAAATGAAATTATTTTATAATAAAATAATATCTTAAAACAAATTTATACATAATGTCTTTTTACTGTAATTATAAATATCTATAAATTACAGAAATTAGATACTTCCAGATATTTTTATGTAAATATTCAGAGTCCAATATATGTAAATCCGATTTTAAAATTATAAAACTGATAGATACTTAAAACAAAAGTAGACGATTGAGATGTGCACGGAAATGGCAAACTGGTTTAGTACTTTAGTTACTTGTTTAACTCATTTTTCTGGTTTGGGTGGTCAACTGGGTTTGACTTTTTTTAGTTCACACACGTGAACCCGAAAATACCAAATTGCCCTTATAGTTGGAGAGGTCGTGACCGGATGAAATTGGAAGACCGAGTGATGACGACCTTGGTTGGGTCGATGTCAAAGTGGTGGGGTGGTGTGTTAGTGTAACAGTGATTAGACACCAAATCCTAATCATGATTGATTAGTATTCTTAATTAATTAATTATTCGAAATAAGATCATCCATGATAAAGTCTCACTGGTTGAAGTTATTCTCTCTTCTTTTAACAAAAAGATGTGGATTTTATTAATCTAAATGGGAATCTGTATAAGAAAACATAAAGAAGGAATTGGGTTGCTATACAGATACCGACCTCCGGAAATATATTACAAAAGGGGATGTTAAAGCCCAATTCAACCCAAAAACTCGAACTAATGGATGGAGGCATAGCCCACATGGGTTAGCCTGGTGGTGAATACCTCTTCACATCTCACATCTCCTTGAGGTTACAAGTTCGAATCCTGGTGGGTACACTTACTTAGGAGTAAGTGTGGATGTTGGGTGGTGGGTTAGATTAGGCTAAAATAGGATTTCCCTGTAATTCTCTCTTATAAAAAAAAGATAGGTTGAGGCATCAATATGCTTGTCAAGTGTTTAATTTGTCATGTGGGACTTATACTTCAACACTCCCCCTCACGTATAGGACTGGACATCTACACGTGGGCCATAGCAGGACTGGACTGTTGGGTCTCGAGGTAGGGTTGGAGATGAACCAACTCGCAGCGGAAAATCAATGAAAACCAAGAGACGATTAAAACCATGAAACAACTAACAAAGAATGGATTCACAAGAGAAAAATTCAGCACTAGTTCTTACCAAAACAAGAACACCGGTTAACGAATGATTGGCTTGAGTCTCCAAGACGCCTACGTATCCACATGGGAATCAAAGCCACGTAGTTCTTCTCTTTGAGGACTCAAGAACACAAACATGGAGGTGGAAACTAGCCAAACCCGAAATGGCCATGGAAGAGGGAGAGAAAATGTGTTTCCTATTCTTGTCTTGTGTTTGTTATGTTGAAAAAAGATGTCTTAAACATAACAAAACTCATACTTGTCCAACTAAAGGCATGGGACAAGTATGGTGTCAAGTAAGGTGTAAATAGGACAAAGTATGGCAAGACAAGATTGGGTTAGGTGGTGAATCACCAACACCTTAATCCTTGTCTTGCTTACTTAGTACTAATTAATCAAGACTTGATTAACTAGTTCTATGGGCCTTGGTTGCATGGGCCTTTCATGGGCCTCTTGGAACATGGCCCGTGGCCATTTCTAACGAGGTCCCGTGATTCGCTCATCGCCTCCAAGCCTTCCATACCGGAAATGTCCAACATTATCCGACGCGATCAATCCCAAGACTCCAAGCCTTGTCTCGATCCGTAAAGTCCTATTCACGTACGGGCACATGACCCAAAACCCAGTTTTGGTCATGTCCCGAGACAACTCCCTTTTGGCCATTCTCCATAAATGTGTCAATGAGTTTCATCCTCCGGTGTGACCCTTAGGTTTATGCATGTCAATAGATCAACGTAAAATCCCATTTTACTTGATCCTATTTAAGTGGCAACTAACGAGACTTTAGTATTGCCTGACACTACATAACGAATCGACCCTGTCGATTCTAACCTTTCTGTCGTCCCTGTCATTATCCTTTTATCTCCGATATCCTGATTGAGATAAGGCATAGAGCCGTCATCCTTATTATTCTCAATCACCGTTCCTTGATATGTGAGATGACTGAAGATATGATACCCAGTATCATGTGCATGGCCATGCTATTCTTTCAGTCACTCTCGATCAAGCGGCCGAGAACCGATATCTTTCCCATACCTTAGTATGAGGGATAAATCCCTTAGCCGTCTTTCGTGTCACTCATGTAGCCCATCCCCAAGCCAATCCTGGCCGTTATGGAAGCCCTGTTACGGACAACGTTAGGCTCAGGTCAAACTCAGTTGTTGACTACATAGCGATCACAAAGACTCCTTGGTCTAAGGATACATGACAAGCTACAACACTGAATATGTTCATGACTTAATCTATGGCACATATTCAGGGCGGGTCGTCCAATATCATGTCCCACATGATATCTATGATCAGACTCCGGAATCCCATTCCAATGACTAACAGAACGTAAGCCATAAAGAGCCATCTTTCATACTAGTCGCTTCTAGTGAAGCTTTGTTGACTAGGGACTCATCGAGTGTGATCTATCTCGATCTATGGTTCTATTCGCATGGTGGGCATAGATCAGAGCACACATCGATATATTACTCCAACACATAAGTAATATAAAGCCGCTTTAATTTTATTGCTAACGATGATATATACATTTGGACATTTAGGATTGAACTACGGGCACTAAGACTAACATGGACATCTGCATATGGGTCGGAGACCACAGGGTGGAGGCGACAAATAGGCCATCGGCCGAACCAGCTCTGATACCATGTTCATGCTCAATCCAACCCAAAAACTCGAACTAATAGATGGAGGCATCAATATGCTTATAAGGTGTTTAATTTGTCCACACACTTCCTTTGTGGGACTTATACTTCAACAAGGGCCAAGGCAAATGATTGATCAATTAAATTATCATGCCCATATGGTTTTTAAGATCATGATGCTCTTTCGTTGTATAGGTTTGGTCTTTTTAGGATATATTACTCTGTTTGATTTGAGGTTGAGCCTTCTTCGATCTTCTGATGTAATTTGTTTAGGTCGGAAAAAATTCGGTGCTCAGATTTATAAGAGTTTTACCCGTGTGTCTTATCTTTCATCCTCTGAAAGCCGAGTTTTTATAAATATATGTTGTTGATAAAAATAAATATGGTTTTTAAGATCAACGTATCATGAATTCTTAAAAAGTGTGTCAAAGTTCGTGACGGGGTGATTATGGATGGAGGATGATGTCCCATTTTTGGCGTGGGTTGTCAAAATTAAATATCGCTACTCCGCCTTCTACAATTATCAGGTTGTTGATAACAAAAGGTTTGTTCCCATAATAGAGAAAGTTCGATAATGAATCATCAGTAACAGAGGCGGAGGTAGTGATCCGAAAACTCCATTATAAATTATGTGACACAATTGATTGTCTAATTTTCATGTGCACATCGTTTGTAAAAATCATATATTTTTAAAAAATTACATATAACTTTACACTTTAGATGAATTTACAAGAATAGTCGTTCCTTCCTCTCGAAACCCTAGCACGCTATTTTCTTCTTCCGTTTTCCCTCTTCTCAATCTCCTTCGTCGAGGGTTTCTGCAGTCCTTTAACAAACCAGTTTTTTCAGTGAGGGTGTGGGGACCAAATTTTTTTGATGATAACACATAACCTAAAATAATATAAATTAACATTAAAAATATAATATCACACAAAAAATAGTCTCAAGCTCTAAACAATGATTTAAATAAAAATAAATTTAGGTGAACTAACTAAAATTAAGAATTTTGGATATTAAAAACTTAAAAAAAAATTAAAAAATAAATAATAAGAAAGATAAAAAATTAGAAAATATAAATTTTGAAAAGGGGGTTAAATTAGGAAGTTGATAAAAAAAATTGAGGGGAGACATAATTAGAAAATAAAAAATGAGGGGTATTGTGAGAGGTTTCTTTAAAAATAGGTAGTAAAAAAATTGCGGGAGGCCCTTCATCCCTGTGGATCCACCGGTGAATAGTCGGTCTGAGGGTCGGCAATATAAGGTGATGGATCCACCGACGGTGAAGAGTCTTTATTGCCTACTACTTGAGGTTGCCCGACAAAAGGTGTTGAATCCACCGGCGTATAGTCTCCGAGCATCCTCTCATCTCCGTCAGCCCCGATCTTCAACCAATTAACAATTAATCAAAATCGCTAATCAAATCGGGTCATCAATAACAACAAAACATATGAACGGGATTGTAAATGAGTCGATTCGGGACCAAGCTTGTTAGACTCGGTTTATTGAATTAATATTTGATCTGACTATCCAGTTTCTAATATAATTATTGAATAAAAGCATCTCCAGTGGTAGTCTATTCGTGATGGTCGTTCGATTAAAAAAATATTAAAATTTCTTATCAACCATCACTATCAGTCAGCAACCTCCATTGGTAGGCTGATAGCGCTGGCTGTTGGACCTATATTCTTCACAATCTCTTATCCGTCGACGGTTCACGTCGTAGGTAAGCTTATCGCCATTGGATGCATCGTCGGCTGATGGGAATGTTTTAATGTATATTTTTTTGCTCTCTCTTACTTTTTGTTTTCCCTCTCCTATTTTTATTTCTATCCGCCAACCATCAAACTCGCGTTAAAGATGCTCTACAGACTAAACAATGATAATTCAGACATAATGTGTGGTTTGCTATATGGTAAACGGGCAAGGATAAAAAGGTTGGTTTCCTTATTCATTAGACGGGTTTCAATTTAATCTCGAATTCAACTCAAACTTAAGTACAATGACTAACGAATCCGACCAAAAGGAGGATTCGTTAAAAATTCATCCCGTTTATATTCTTAAAATCAATCGTGACGTGGTTCAGCTAGATCAGGTTCTGGATCGGGCATCGGGTAATCATTCGTTGTTATTTCTCGAAGCAACCTATCATCTGAGTGGGCCCGCATCTTCATCTAATAAAAAAACGTCCAGATTAAAGATTAATCGGATATTGCTTAGCTATAGAAGATATATGGTTACACTCTCCTCATAATATTGAAGTAAAATTTCATAAAAGTATATCAAATTCATCACATTTTTTTATTGAATCATACATATATGTAAGGTTATCTAATCAACTATATTAAATTTTTAATAAGGGAACGTGATTAGGTTAAAGTTGAAATTTTGACTTGTAATAACTCTTTTACGGTAATAAACGAATCAAGAGGTGATAAGTTCGATATTCTTTTATGAGATTATGCATAAAAATGTAATTTTAAGTATGTTCTAATTCGATGTTGTTCGTACTAACCCCTGTTTCTGTGTCAGGACGTGCGGATGAAAACGAGGGAAGGGAAGCTGAGAAGACGAGGAAGATGATGAGACCGAACTTGATCTTTGAAGGCGTGATAACAAGACCCATAACTTTTTTTTATGTCCGGAGAATTATTGTGTTTTCGTTTATTGTTATCCTTAAAGTTTGCGAAGTATGATCTTCACATATGTGTTTTAGTTTATAGATGGAGATTAAGTATGAGGAATTAGCGTTTCTTGTTGTAGCAATGCCATTTGTTTGGCTTGGTTTAGTTCTTACTCTCTAAATTAGGAATGATGAACAAAAATAACATTTAGTTGAGTTGGTTAAGATTGTCTGGATGACAAGACGTGGATGGTACAAATGAGATGGTGACGATAGTCTGGACGATGATTTCATCATTGATAGATTCGTCTAGCGGTCAACTTTTGATTAATGTGTCTTTGTTTTTGGAAAAAAAATGTCGGAGTATAGGATCCGACCCCCTCTCGGGTTGTGGAGGAAGGGGGTTTGCACGACGGAACATCCATCGAGCCTATCTAAAGGGCCTAAAATATGGGGGACAACATCCGAACCCCAATAGAAGAATTTGAACTCAGTCGTGCATATGGGATCAGGGAGAACGACTCCGAAGGACACGAGGTGAGGTCTGCTCAACAGACTCACTGGGCTCACTGAAGGTAATAAGGGCACACGTGTTTTAGAAGAGCCACACCCCGTCCGACCTTCAGTCTCCTCTTTTTCATGGATATGTATTTGTTAATCTGCTACCCCTCTCACTTCCACCTTAGAGCATCCACAACCATCTCGCCGGCAGCCGGCGAGATGGTTTAAAATATTTATGTTTAATCTCCTAGCCAGCACTCCCAGCCAGCGAGCTACAATTGCGCTGGCGAGATGGTTTATTATAGTGACTCATTTTCTTCACACTTTTGCTCCCCGCCAGCGATAAGTGCCGGCCATAAGCTTCCAGCCAGCACTCCTCGCCTGCTCCTCGCCAGCTCCCTGCCTCCTCCTCGTCGGCGGTTTCTCCTCGCCAACGGCTTACCGCCCACGACTGTGGGTGCTCTAAAGGTCTTTTGCGATGAATCAACGTTCGTTTTAGATAAAACAGATTCGTTTGAGCCGAACCGAGAGGAAATAATTAAATTTTCTGCACATCCAACATAGTGTGAATGTGGAACCTGCCCAACTTGTTTACGTATATGTTTTAATCGTTTCTACAAATATAATTCATTTTTGTTTCTGTCCGAATAAAAGAGTCAGAGAGCTGTGGAGAGTTGTACGTTTGCGACGCGTGGCTGGGGGTGCACGCAGTGGAGAGTTGTACTTTGTGCATGTCGACTGAATCTGAAGCACCAAGTGGATGGGCAGGTGATTTCTTCTGCAGTACGCGGAGTGCGTAGTACGCATTCCCATGCTTTTGCCCTCAAATGATTTTATCTTTTCCTTTACATGTTTAATATTTCTATACCAAATATTACATTAGAATTGAACAACTAATAAAATATAAGTTTTGAGATGAATAAATATTGGTAAATTTTGACCTTTTACTTAACATTTCGAGCTTATAAAAGATGTTCGGTTTATTATTTTAAGTTGATATTTTGATCCGTATCTTTCGAATACAAGATATATAAATGACCTCAATTATAAATTAGATCAAAAGTTAAACTTAACTCATGAACTACAAAAAAAAAATGCTCTTTATATTGTTTTAGGCATTGCTATCGAAAAATACCTTAGAATATTTAAATTTTAAACTTCTTTTTATGATTGCAAAAAAAAATAGTTTGACCTTGTTTTTTTTCCGTTGTAACATATATAAAAATATGGATGATTCTACATGTTAGAATATAAATTTAATTGAGCCTTCAACTATCAGCTTGAACTTTTAGTTGAGTTGGTTCTTTTACACAATATCCTAGATCTTTCATATTTCATTTAGATTATCCTAAAAAAAGTTTGTGTCACTTCAGTACTCTTACATGGTATCAGAGTCTGTGTTCCTCACAGACCTGGGTTCAAACCCCACTCTTTACAAAAACACTAATTTCTTCTCAATTTCTCAAATATTCCCAAAATGGGTCAACCCTTATATCTCTTCTCAATGGGCTTATCCTCTCTTCTAAATAATTCACCTCCAAACCCGTAAAACGAGCTTGTATGTGAGGGCGCGTGTTAGAATATAAATTTAATTGAGCCTTCAACTATCAGCTTGAACTTTTAGTTGAGTTGGTTCTCTTACACAATATCCTAAATCTTTCATATTTCATTTAGATATCCTAAAAAAAGTTTGTCACTTCAATACTCTAATTTTTTTTTATCAGCAATACAAATGATAAATTAAAAACCTAATCTTTGAAGAGAAGAACAGGGGAGAAGTACAACCATACGAGCAATTCAAAAATGAATCCTCAACAAACAAATCTTTACACACAAAGATTACAACCAGAAACAGCAGACACCACAAAGAGGCAATCAAGAATAAACAACCCATAACATAGATGGACACCCCAAGAAAAATACAAACTAGGGTCTGAAACCCGGATGTGACTAACATGAAGCCCAAATTGAAAAGAGAGGTCTAAACTCCCAGGTATAACCACCATGAAGTATATTGGGGGAAGAATCCAACTGCAGGCCAGCAACCAGAACTAATAGAGCCCAAACCAATCTTGATCTTCCACACTCTCAACTCAATAGTACTACCAAGCCTCAGACGAGGAAGGGTAGTCACTATTAAGCCGACGGCCTACACCGCACACGGAAGGGTATATTCCGATGGATACCCATCAAAACCCATTGAGAACAAGCAAACCTAAAACAAGAGACTGCAAAGAAGGTTGAACAAGCCCTAAGATATTGCAGGCGGTCAACGCAATGAACCAGTGAGCTCGAACCATACCTTGGTCGAGAAGAAGAGAAGTCCACCTGAATAGGCTTATCTGAAATGGAAGGAGATGGAAAATCAAACAAAGAAGGGGTAGAAAGTGTACCTCACTTGAGCAGATCGACACATCTATGTTAGACCTGAACCCCTACTCGGTCCTCCTCAGCCACTTTCGGCCTACACCGAGAAAAAGACTAAAGAGAAGGACTAGTATTTCTACCTAAGTATGGGGAGGCTGAGAAGACCATCGATTATGCCCTCCAACAGCACGAGTGAGACGTCATGACAAAGAGGAGAGCGAAGCCCGGAGGACGACAGAGCAGCGGAGGTCGTAGATCTGACTTTGGGAAGTCCAGATCTACCATCAACAAAGATAGGCACGAAGCCCTCTTCAGCACGAGAACGGGGGAAGCTACCAAATCTGCATCAATCCACTTCAGTGAGGAGGGGAAAGACATCCCACGGTCGGATCTGAGAGGAAGACGCCGCCAATAGGGAAGAGAGGTCACCACCAACACTCACCAGAGAGAGAACAAAGAGGAGGACAACAAGGTAGGGCGACGAAAGGGAAGAGGAGAATCACCGCCAGTAACCCCATGGTCAAAGAGACCATGAGAGTCACCGGCGGTGGAAGGGAAGAGAGGTGGCGGCGGGTTTGGATAAATGGTTAGGGATTTTATAGAGAGAGGTCAGAGGGACTCTCTCTAGAACCCAGATTCATTTGATCGAATGTTTTTAGAAAGAAGCTTGTAGGAGTCAGTACCCTAAACTTTCAATAATTCATATAAAGTACTCTAAATCTTTGTTGTGTCACCTCAATACCCCAAATTTTTATTAATTCTATTTGAGTACCCATTGTTAACTTTACCCTGAATTTAGTTGTTAGTGAAGAGTATTATGGTCATTTGACTTGTTTTGGATGGAAAATCAGATGTAAAGTTCACAATAAGTATTAAGATGAAATTAATAAAAGTTTAGATACTGAAATGATACAAAAAAGATTTATGGTACTTTAAATGAATTAATAAAAGTTCAGGGTACTGAAATGACACATAAAAAATTTAGAGCACTCTAATGAAATATGAAAGATTTAAAATATTGAGGTGAAATTACACCAAAAATAACAATTTTATTTTTACAATTCATATTTTATAAAATATTTAAAGTATTGAGGTGGAATTACACCTAAAAATATCAATTTTACATTTACAATTTATACTTCAAAATGCTCTCTCTATATAAATGCGATGTTCAAAATAATCTAACTGATAGATACTTGAAACAAAAGTAGGAGCTCGAAGAAGACAATTTGAGAAGTGCACGGAAATGGCAAGCTACTTTAGTTACTTGTTTAACTCATTTTTGTTAGTGGAGGTCAAACTGGTTTGACTTTTATCCCACCTGAAGTTACCAAATTGCCCTTATAGTTGAAGAGAAGTTGTGACCAAATGAAACTGAAACACCAAGTTATGACAACTTTGGTTGGGTCTTTGTCAAAGTGGTGGGGGTGGTGTAAGTATGTATCAATAATGAGATACCAAATCCTAATCTTGATTGATTAGTCTTTTTGATTAAATAAATATTCAATAATTAATAAGGGGGTAATAAAAAATAGTATGGTGAAATATTCATTTTTCATAACTTGTATCTTTCAGTTTGATAACTATAAAAAGGTAACAGAACTTGTAATTATCATAATTTACATAGAGTTACAATTTTAATATAATTTAGATTTTAAAAATAACAAAAGACAAAAAGATCAAGTTTCTTATCATTCCCATCATCTTTCCGGACTATCTTCTGTCCGTCTCAGCCTCCTCTAATAACGTCACTAGCGTCCCTCCCCCACCGTCTTTGCACCCTTACTCCACTCAGCCTCCACCGTTTTTGATTCTTTCATCCTCTTCTGTCTCCATCGATGCTTCTTCTTCGATCTTTGATCGATTGGTTCTTTTTTTTCGTTTTTGCAAGATCAAATCATTATGAAGATCACATGACGCAAATGAGAAGGAACATCCCGCTTCTAGGCCTCTCTCCTTCTCCTGGAGATTTCCTCGACTACCTGGTGTTGTTCATCCAATGAGCTCTCCACAACGGGCCCCGACGTGTATTTTAGGCACCACAAGTCCACCCGAGTTCAGCCAGGAGAAGTGATAGATGTGCCTCCTCACGAGAACACGGCCAGATCCCCTAAATATATATGTGTAATAGTCATCGTTAATATGTCTTTTTTATGTACTTTACAGAATACCACAACTGCGATGAAAAGCAACAAATATTATTACAAGGCCAGCGTCTCAAGTCTGCCCGTAACTATGTCTAACCTTTTCTTTTGAGTTTCATCATAGAGACCACCTCATTATGCTAAAAAAAGTAATTTCAATACATATTTAAGCAATTATCAGAAAATGGAGGGATACCATCAAAAATTTATGGTGAATTTTACGCGTTTTATAAATACATTCAGTGTATCATTTTTTGGTACAAATATTTACAATGTATTATTTTCATCCAAAAAATCATAAAAACTAATTCTATGTAGGTGTTGTGCAGGGTTCAACTTTTTTGGAACTCTAATTTTTCAGTGTATCTAAATTGAAATAGGAAAGAAAAATAATGGAAGAGTGTAATACAAATCAATGTATCATTTATTTTCATTTTCAGAAAGTTACATTATTGGAACTCTAAACAAACACTACACTTCAAGAATAAAATATATAAAAAAATGAGGCCCCAGTAAAACATGGGTTGGGCCCAAAAATCTTGGGCCTACTTATTGAGTTGATGGGCTTGTTGGGCCCAATTGCATGGATAATCAGTGAAGAATGACCTTCGCAGGAGGATCCGCTAGAACAGGCGCTGGATCCACCGGACTATAGTCGTTCGGTTCTACTTCCTTGTCTTCAAGCTTCCTATCACCTTGCTGGGCCCCCATCTTCAACCATTTAAATTAACAACTAATCAATGTCACTAATCAAATTTGATTATAAATAACTATAAATAACATAGGAACTGAATCCTAAACGAGTCGATTCGAGGCTCTAAAGAATTTATATCGTTAAGTTCGATACTGATTCGACTCATATAGTTTATAATTGTTCAATAAAGACTGAGTGATAGTGATTCAAATAGAATATGTGATTTGTTGTATGGTAAAAGAGTCAGGTCGTTATCGAGTCTTAAAGGACTGGATTTTTTTATTCATTAGACGAGTTTAGCCTTGGACTTACATCCAACTTGAATACAACAAATGGAAACTAAATGTTTAAAGAATCTAGCTTTAACGACTCGTTAAAAATTTAACTTGGACGGGGATCAACAAGAACGGGTGCTGGATCGGGCTTTGCGTAATCATTCGTTGTTATTTCTCGAAGCTGCCTGTCGTCTGAGTTGGCCCTCATCTTCATCCAATTGACATCAACCGTCCAAATTAATAATTAATCGAACACCACTTAATTATAGAAGATATATTGTTAGAGGATTCAAGACTAGATGATTAACAAAATTAAGGAGTAATTCTAGCTTAGTACCGTAAATCTTTCATATTTTATTTAAAGTACTTTATTTTTTTTATCACCTCAGTACCTTAAACTTTCATTAATTCATTTAGAGTATCCTAAATCTTTTTTGTATCATTTTAGTACCTAAACTTTCATTAATTTCATTTTAGTACTCACTGTTAACTTTTCATCTGATTTTCCATACAAAACAAGTAAAATAACCATAATACTCTTCACTAACAACTAAATTCAGAGTAAAGTTAACGATGAGTACTAAAATAAAATTAATAAGAGTTTAAGATATTGATGCGATAAAAAATAGTGTACTCTAAATGAATTGATGAAAGTTTAAGGTACTGAAGTGCTACAAAAAAGATTTAGAGTATTATAAATAAAATATGAAAGATTTAAGATATTAAGGTAGAATTATCCCTAAAATTAGGAATAAATCTCATAAAACAAAATTTTAACGTTTCTCACTTAGTTACGCATTTTCAATTTTCTTGTTTCACTCTATTAAAATGATAAATGACAAAAATACCCCTCATACCATGAAGTTTGACTTGAGAATTTTTATTGGGAAATATTAAAATAAGTATGGACAAATGAGAAATGTAACAACTTTAACATATTTATATAAGATTATGCTTAAGATTAGAATTTTAGTATGTGTTTGTCGATGTTATTCGTACTCACCCCTGCATCTGTACGTGCAGATGAAGACGAGGGAAGGGAAACTGAGACGACGAGGAAGAGAACGAGAGCGATCTTGATCTTCAGAGGCATGATTGCGAGACCCATAGCTTTGTGTCGTGAGACTTATTGTATGTTCTTTTATTTGTGATATCCTTAAAGTTTACAAATCATGATGATCTTTAAATATATGATTCGATGGAGGAAGGTTACTAAATATAGATGGCAGTTTTGGTAGAAGGAATTGGCGATTTGTATTGCGGTAATGCCATCTGTTTGGTTTAATCTCCAAATTAGGAGTGAAGAACAAGAATATTTGATCGAGTTGATGTTCAATATGAGTTTGTATCTTCTCGATACACGTTTAGGACCTAAAAGTATACCCGTTATCTATTTATTTTTATCACTCTATCTATACTCTTAGATATCCTTAACGAGAACGTAAATCGTGTGAACGAATCAGTGTGGACTAGGCGAATAGTGGGGCTAATGAGACGATGTTGATTTCAGTGCTCAGACGTTTTGCTCGAAAACTAGACGGCTACTTTCATTTAGTGGATCCCGTTGCACCATGTGTCCTCGTTTATGAGAAATGAATTTATAAGAAATATGAAGTAACTTCGTTCAAGTATTTTTTTTTGAGCAGATGAAAGAGTTTATTAATATAAAAATGGTACGATAATGGAAAAGGTGACCACCAAATTATAAATTAAGGTCAGACTACAGTGCGGATATGCCTCGAAAAGAGGATAACAAGATGCTCTTAGAACATGTATATTGTTGACGTTGAGGTTCGAGTTCGGAATTTATAGTGTTGACGGTAAAGAATAGTGAATCTAAACCCTTTAAATGAACTATGTCCCACAATGGTGAGGTTTAGCATGGAGTTTACGGTTTTGAGTGAATACTAAATTAATGTTTTGTTGAATTTATTAAATTCCGATTTAAAACAGCAAATGCTAATGAAAATTGTAATTAATTTAACAAAATTAATTAATAAAAAAATAAATAAAAAACTAAGTTAATTGAAACTTTAATTTTTATTCATCCCGAATAAATATACAACCCAAAGTTCATTGACAAGACTATTCTTACAGAGAAAAAGCTTTGTTAGGTGTCTAATTTGTAATTCGCTCCAAAGCTTTGTATCACTCTCTTAGCCTTTGTCGTATTCGTTCCCCCATTGTACGAACGTTGGTTTCGTACTCATCCATAGTTCAAACAAACCTATTATTAGTGGGAGATGAATTTTTAGAAAGAAAGTTGAGGAATGAGTAGAAAATACCGGTGGTTTGATGAATGAAATGTGGGGTATTTATAGATGTGGAATTTTTTTATTTGAGTTAATTTTTTTATTTTATTTAATTAAAAATAACTATTTTTCCACCTCAACGCTACATGGCGCTTCCCCGTTGACAGACCGACGAATCGTAATATAAAATCATAATAATTAAAATAATTTAAAATACAAGAGGAACCGGCATTAGAATTCATTCACAATATGAATTTTAAAAATACAAGTGTTCATCGATTCCTTATATACACACTTTTCACAATAAGGAATCGACCTCAAAATCCCTACAAGAGCGCCCACGATGTACATACTCTCACAAGAGGAAAGGCGAGTTACCAACAATACAGATTCAACCCAAACAAAAACAATATCTCATTTTGAGAACACCGTGACATCAACGAAAAATGAAGAAAATACAAACTATAAGCACAACTACGAAGATGAAGCAATGTTTTTGGCCTTGTCTTCATGTCGCAAACTATTATCCCTATTATACTCAGCCTTGGCGCCCTGAAAAGCAACGTCAAAGAGTAACTATAGTTTTATATTCTAACACATTCTTTATAGATAATCACGGGTTTAGGTGCAGATTATCTTATATCCTAACACCCGTCTTTATGGACAATTACGGGTCTGGATGCGGATTATTGAAGAGAGTAACTCATTGAAAAAGAGCTTATGAATAATCAACTTAAAATTCAATTATAATTGTATATTCTAAATACGACTCCACTTACCTAACCCGGAAATAAAAAAACTTACTTGGAAAATTGTTCCAAGCTTTTTCAGCGCCTTGGCTCGTAGCTTTAGAACATCCTTACTCGCAATAGGATCTTTAAGAACCTAAAACACATGAAAAAGGATAAATATCTATAACGACGCGCAAACAAACTCACGAGGAAACAAAACTCACCGCTTGGAGAACGTGCGATAGAGTAGATTCGATATCAACAACGTTAAGATGCCAAAGAGAGTTAAGCATCGCGTCTCTCTTGTCTTCGATAGCTTTTAGTATGTTCTCTTCTTTGTTTTCTCCCTCATTTAGTTTCTTCAATTCCTCCTGTATTTGAATTAACGACACGGCACCTACACGTCCCCGACACGAACTAATGTATCGATCAATATCGACTTTGTAATCGAACTAGCCACTTATCTACTCGTTATGTCAATGAATTTAAATGAGGGCATTGATATTTCGGTTAATTTGATTATCTGATCGAATAGTCGGGTTCAAAAATATCGTACCTGAGGCCGCCATGACTTGTGATTTTAGATGGTGTCCTTTGTCTCGTACCCATTCGGCAAAATACGGTACCTTCATGTACCTCTTGTCTTTTCCGAGCTCTCTCGCGGCTTTTCTTGTGTAAATGTACCCTATGGTATGTAGCATGGCTTCTCCAAAAGCTGAGAAAAAAAATTATTTGCATATTTCACACAAAAAAATTATAAGCAATAACGACGGGTATAGTTTAGGGGCGAATAAAAATCACCGGAACCGGAGTAACCGACCGTTACAGACCGGTACTGGAAAACCCAGAGTTGAAGAAATCGACTAGAACCGGTCAATTTCTGGTTGACGGTCGGTTCAACGCTTTGCAAATTGCGGCTTAACCAATTAAACCGACATCAGTTTTATATTTTTACACATGGGACAATCCTAGCTATAGATCCGTTACACTTACAGATGGACGGATGAACGAGACTTTCGTCTGGAGACAGATCGTTGATGTGATTGTTAGAATATAAAACTATAATCGGATTTGAGTTGATCCTCTGATATAGTATCAGGGTTTGATTCCTCATAGGCTAGGGTTCAAACCGTAATATTTATAAAAGAATTAATTTTCTTCTTGTTTACCTAATTTTCCATAATAAGGCCAGCCCTTATTCTATGTTCTTAGTTGGCTCTCTCTCCTTCTGAATAATTCAGAACCAAACTCGTAAACAGGTTTGTTTATAATAGTTCGTATTAAAAATATAGAATTATAATTGGACTTTCAACCATCAGGTTCCTCAAATAATGACTTCATCTCATCCACCAATAATATTCGGGCTTCGATCAGTGGGTTGATCCCGTCCATCTTACTAAGCAGAACGCGAGGCAAGAAAAGTGCATTTTTGACGGTTAACCGAAAACCATCAACGATGCAGTTTTCTGGTGCCCGTGAAGAAAACCAGATTACCGATAGTCCCGACCCAATTGTAATAAAATACCCTAACCATCGATTAACCGACCGTTACTCCCTCCTAAATAAAGAAAGGGAAAACTCGGTTTCCTAACTTTTACAAACGTTTCATTATCAGATCATAACCCAGACCAATGTTTGGTCTCAATTCCTAACATAATAGGTTTGGAATTTCTCAGAAACTATAAAAAGCCGTCCAAACTCATGATTCCGTCAACTCGTCGAGCATTGGGTTCGGTTGCTTGAGAACGAGGATAAGTTCAACGTCAAGGAAGGCAACATGGGTAATGTACTCCAACAACGACAATGCTTGGGTGAGTTGACGGATCGTGAGTTCAGACGATTTTTTATAGTTTCTGAGAAATTCCAAACCTATTATGTTAGGAATTGAGACCAAACGTTGGCTTGGGTTAGAATCTGATAATGAAATGTTTGTAAAGGTTTAAAAACAAAGTTATCCCTTAAAGAAACCGGAGCCAATGATCTCATACCTCTTTCACGACGAGGAACATTCCACGATGTTGCAAAAAACTACCCAATACTTACTACAACATTGTGGGAAAGTTCCGAATCATTACCAGCATGGGAGAGGCGCCGAGCTTCCGACTTAGCCCAGGTGACAAACTCCTCGGTCTGGCCTTCAACGAACGGCTCGAGCCGGTCTTTCAGAATCGTTATAAGCTTCTCTTCCCTGTCCCTTTGTATTGTCTGCAGATCAAGCGATGAAACATATTCAACTAGAGTGAGTTATAAGGTCAGGACAAAGAGGATAACCTAGGACTGTGTCCGTACCTTGATCTTGTCCTGAATCCTCTGCTTGCGGACCTCAGGGTCGTGTGTGCTACCGTCCACGGAGGCCATTGAAGCCAGTGCGAGCTTTCCGACGTAGTCTTCGAAGTAATCGCTCCCGAATAGCATGCCGAATACAGCTGCAGGATCGACCATGGCGTCTCTGTAAAATGAGCAAGAAGAATATGGAGAATCACTTCTGTGTGCTTATACTCGAGAGGTGAAAAAATATAGAGACTATTACATATATGTATATAGGTTATATATAGAAAAAAACTCCAGGTACTAACTATCTTCGATTTGTACGTCTCAAGAATTTGCCGTTAACTTATTAGTCGATCAGATTAGTCACATTGACTTATGGTAAATCGGTAATTACACAAAGTAACATTTTCCGTTAAAAATGACAGAAAAACGTTAGAAAAAACTCCAAGAACTAACTGTCATACGACTATTGAACTCAAAAACTAACCGTAGACTTGTTACTTTTTGGAATTTTTCCTAACATTTTTTGTCATTTCTAACGGAATATGTTATTTTGTGGTATTATCATAAGTCAAGGGTACTGATCTGATCGACTAATAAGTCAGCAACAAATTCTTTAGCGGTACAACACGATACAGTTAGTTCCTGGTTTTAACCCTAGGTTATATATATTATAGGGATAACACCATAACACCATAAACTAACCATCATCAATTTGTACCGTTTAAAAACTGACTGTAGACTTATTAATCGATCAATTTGACACTGTGGACTTAAGGTAATTACGCAAACTAACATTTTTCATTAGAAATAACAGAAAACGTTAAGAAAAACTCAAGGGACAAACTCTGTTATAGACATGTTATTTGTCTTCTTCTTTTTCACATTATAACTGTTGACTTCTAAAATGACACTTTGTACCCCTATAGTCGCCACAATTTGCAGAAAACAATGGTAAGTTTTTCAAAAAAACAACGGTAAATTGACGTCATTTTGCTGTTTTTTTCTACAAAATAAAGCACAATAACAGGTATTATGTAGAAAAAAAGCCACGACCCGTGTAACATGTGAAAAAAAAGTCATAGGACTGATATGTTCTAAAGTAGTCCCAAAACACAAAAAATTAACAAGTCTACGGTTAGTTTTTGAGTTTAACAGTCATATGACAGCTAATTCTTATCATAACTCCCGTCTCAAAACAAAACAATATTGTGAGGTGGACAAGGGTGAAACTCAAGCTTCAACGAAACACTGTTTGAATAATAACTTACTGTGAAACTCCTTCCTTGCCATTCTTGTTGTAAGCCTCCCGTTTCTCGGGATCGCCTAGAACTTGATAAGCCTCGCTAAGTATCTTCACATGATGAGTAATAATAAGAAACTATATAAACCGTCAACAGACACGAAAAGTAACATAATCTAATGAAGAATATGCATCATCGTTCTCTATAAATTACCTGGAAGTTCTCGGCAGCTTTTGGATCGCCCGGATTTTTGTCGGGGTGAACTATCCTTGCCTGAAAAGGTTCACATGACTGTAAGGTCGATACCAACGAAACCAAAGAACAAAATCTAAAAGATAACGCAAAGCGTGAAGGTTTTGGTCGTTGAATTATGAATTCACAAACAATTACGGTATTACATTGAACCCACAGGTCACAAGATATAAGAATAAAGAGTTATTTGTAAAGGTTACGGTCACCTTATTTAATAAGGTTGATCTTTTAAGTATGAAAGTACGATCTAATTTAAGTGACCCATTTTAAACAAAAGATTACAAGGTACTAGAGTCAAGTTCGGCCCGTGACCCGTTTTTAAACAAAAGATTGCTTATAACGTTATGATCACCCTAATTAATAATATTGATCTTTTAATTGGAGAAGATCGACTTAATATAAGTGATCCATTTTAAATAAAAGATTGCATGACATTAGAGTCGTGTTCGACCCATGATCTATTTGTCACCTCCATCCCTTAAAGTTTTTTTATTAGCAAAGAAATTATATTAAGAGAATCAAATCTTTTAAGGAAAAAGAAGAATCAAAGAGTTTGAAAATAAGACAAAAGAGCATTCCTATTAAGGTACTTCAATAATAATTAAAACCCCAACTAATGAGTGAACATGTTTAATATCTAGATTTTACAACCATAAAACAATATGTACCGCAAACCCAATAAGAGGTGAAACAAAACAACGAAATAAAGTCTAAAACCCTAATTTTTTAGCTATGAAGCAAAAAAAAAAGGTCTTAAACTCAAATATAACCACCATGAAGCACAAAAAGAACCGAAAATCACCCAAAAGAATCCACCGAGAAGCTACCAAAGACAGCCATTTCAACAACTCCACCCAACAACAACCAACGAGCACACTAACAACCAACCTCCACACAGACCGACCTCAGGCATTATTGGATCTTGCATATCAGCAACGGTAGGTTCGAAACTACAAAGGGCCAGATCTGAAGGAGGAGCAGACAAGGGTCCGATGATAATAGAGCCAGAGTTGGAGTAAGCGGCAGGAGGGAAAGGACAAGAAGAAGAACCAGATGGGGGAGGGAAGAAGAAGAGAGAGGAAACAGGAGATTACCACCTGCAACGTATATGGTCAAGGAGACCTCGATTATCATCGATAGAGGAGAGGGACCAGGACGACAGCTCGAGAAGAATAGGTCAAGGGTTAAGAGAAGGAAGAGTAGGTCTCTCCACCCCTTACGTGAGAGAAGTGTGTACTCACATTAAAAAAAAGAACAGAGAGTCGTCATAATGATTAGGGTCATACTCAACTAACAAATTCGATTCTTTAGTTATGGTCCTTATGGAAGCTCGAACCGATACAAGTGGTTGATCTAAACAAAATATTTACACAAACATTCAAAGACTGTCAAGTAATCCTGTAACTCAATATCAAACATTAGATAGCATGTGTGTCAAAACATGCACACTAAATATTATCGAGTCAAACATTATTCGATTCAGGTTCACAGAATAGTAATAAAACGACAAGTTCATCGAAACAAACGATTTCTCGAAACCGCACCTTTTGGTAGTAAGCTTTCTTAATTTCCACGGGAGAGGCATCAACACTGACTCCCAATGTCTCATAGTAAGTGGTGTCTTTCACCATAGCTTTCAGATCAAAGCTTCTAAAACCATAAATACACACATATTAGTGCTTTTGATCATCATAGGTTTCTGATCCTTTATTGTTTTAAACAGATAGATAGAATGCAAATGATCACATAAACAGATCAATTTTTGAATACCCTCTTCAACTAATCACCCCAAAATCAATAAATGCACAACCTTTACACAAAAAATTAAGACCACATGGAAAATTTTAATCATTGTTTTGGAAAAAAAATCAAAGGGATTGGAGCTTGATTGCATTGTAAATGAAATTTTATGGGAGGGACAATGGAGACTCACTGGTTGTGAAGAACATGAAATCAATCGAACCCAGAATTGGAGACAACACAAAAAATCTGAATAGAATGAGATGACAAAACAAATGAATGTTTTTTTGGGGATTTTGGTGATAATTGTTGGCCGCAAAAATAGAAAGTTTGGGAGAGACAAAATTTGCCAAAACAAACGACAGGAATGATATGACATGAAACGACAAGTCGTACACTGGCTTTCAAATCGGGTCACCTTTTAAATGTCCATAACGAGGGGTGTTCACACACGGGTTATTCATCAAGGTAGATTTTCACTTGTCTGCCCGGATGTATCTTGATGTTTCTCGGATCTGGAACAACCCATGTAAACATAATATGGGGCGGATTTACGGGTTGTTAGGGTCCAATCCACTTAATCCGCTTTGCATTGAATGACCTAGAAATCTACTCAAAACCTAAAATACTTGGTTTCGGGTTTGTGACAGTTTCTCCGAAAGAGAATACATAACAAAGAAGAAGTAATGAGCTTGTAGTGAGGCTAAAATTTGTTGAGTAAGGTTTATGATTTGGACTTGCTCATTCGAGTTTAACACACATGTGTTGGGGATAACTGGGCCTACTAAGGAGGAGCACACAACTCGAAGCCCATAATATACACGTTGGCCACCACACTTGACCCAAAAGACTAGCCTATCAGGTCATGGGTCCAATGTGTATATTAACTCTTCTTTTATTCCTTAAGTATCCGATGTGGGACTCCTGACTCACATGTGGATACACCTAACAATCTCCCCCTCCACATTGAGTCTCATCACATCGGCTTGCTCGCACTCCTAAGCCCAAATTTTTACCTGTTCTACTCAATCCCTCACAGTCCCACTTCATCCTATCTGGACCCACCACCATGAGAGCAGCGATCATGGTATCCTGGTGTTTCTGGTCCTAGGAGATATACCCCGACCCGCTTCCTGGGAGAGTCCACAGAACCAGGCTCTGATACCACTGTTGGGGAGAACTGGGCCTACTAAGGAGGAGCACACAACTCGAAGCCCATAATATACACGTTGGCCACCACACTTGACCCAAAAGACTAGCCTATCAGGTCATGGGTCCAAGGTGTATATTAACTCTTCTTTTATTCCTTAAGTATCTGATATGAGACTCCTGACTCACATGTGGACACACCTAACAACATGGTCAAAAAGGGGCTTATTAGAAGTGACTTAAAACACACATGTAGTGATGAATTAAGTACAAAGTGTAAGGT
The DNA here is from genome assembly GCA_963921825.1 of Erodium maritimum. Classification (NCBI taxonomy): domain Eukaryota; kingdom Viridiplantae; phylum Streptophyta; class Magnoliopsida; order Geraniales; family Geraniaceae; genus Erodium; species Erodium maritimum. The sequence goes on along the minus strand of OY997590.1, from coordinate 2,898,569 downwards.
ATTCTTCATGAGTTTCGGTCCCTGGTTGTTCAAAGAATAAGATCTTTGATAAAGTCCATTCAACCCCAAAACTCGAATTAATGGGTGAAGGCACCAAAATGTATATCAATGAGTCAATTTATCCACATACTTTCGATGTGGGACTCACACCCCAATACTCCCCTTCACTTGTAGAATTGGACATCTACATGTGGACCACAACAGGACTGGACATTTGCATGTGGGCTGGAGACCACAGGGTGGAGGTGACAAACAGGTTGTGGGCCGAACTAGTTCTGTTACAATGTTAAAGCCCAATCCAACCCAAAAGTTGAACTTATGGGTGGAGGCATCAAGATATATATCAAGGGTTTAATTATCCACACTTTCGATATGAAACTCACACTTGAACAATTGAAGAACAAACAATTGAGCTATCAAATGGATCTAAATTGCATTAGTTATGACTCTTTTAGGATTAGAGGTTTGAACTCTAATCGATATATCTGTTTAGAAGCGAATATAATCAAGAATCAGATCAGACTATTCTTTCTGATGAAATAAACTATGGTGCTTGAAAAGCATCTTGTGGTGGACTTTGTAATTCTCACACTCACTTGATGATGAACCTTTTTCTTTCTAATGGAGACTTGTCTATTGTCATTTTCAAGTAGGGTTCAATGTTAGGCTCTTAAAGGCCAAAATTCTGATTTTGGAATTAAAGAACTTCCACTCAACTGTGAGACCTAACTTTGGTCCAAAGGTAGGTATTTTGGGGGGTCAATTAAGCTTGAAAAAATAGTATTTTGAGCATTAATATTCTCTTATAGCATTAGGAAAGAAAAGCTCTCACTAATGATGCTTTGGTATAAATAGATCACAAAGTGTGCTGATTAATAGCCACCCATTTGCATTCAACAATCAACATAATAGGACATGATTCTCAATCAACATATATATTTTTGTTATTTGTTGTTTCATTTTTAATATCAGATGGAGTCGGTTAATAATTATATTTAAAAATAACTTCACGTGAGTATTTTAAATATTTTATATTTTATTTAAAGTATTTTTTTTTAAAAAAATTGTGTCACTTTAACATCTTAAACTTTCATTAATTCGTTTAAAATAGCCTAAATCTTTTTTGTATGTCATCAGTACTTTAAATTTTATTTATTTTATTTTAGTATCCATCGTTAACTTTTCATCTGATTTTTCATCCAAAACATATAAAATGGTATTAATACTCGTTAATATATAACAACCAAATTTAGAATAAAGTTAACGGTGAGTATTAAAATAGAATTACTAAAATTTTAAGGTGTTCAAGTAACACAAAATAATTTAAGGTATTCCAAATAAATTAATAAAAATTTAAAATAATGAAATGACAAAAAAAAATAGAACACTCAAGAATCATGTATATATGTGAATAAAGTTATTGCAAGAAAACCAAAAACATGTTTAAGTAATAATTAAAGCTTGAGACAAGATTAAATTGAATATTGTAAAGTATCGTAATTATGTCAACTAAGATACATACACACTTCTATTTAAGTAGAGCCATGAAATTAATTAAAAATAAGGTACCTTTTGTGCATAAATGCATGTGAAATTGGGAGCCATGATTCAAAAGACCTGGCTGGCCACATGCTCCCATCACCAGTCTATCATATTAAACTAAAAATTAACATAAGGCTCTCAAAGTAATCAGATTCAAAATAAAAGATATTGGACACGTCGCATTTCATTATTATTATTATTATTATTATTATTATATTATTATTATAAAATCCAACAAAAGTCCAATAAATTAAAATTAAAATAACATAAAAACACATCCCCTCTGTCCATAACGAGTGAGCCAATGTACCTAAGACGTCAAACTAAAGAATAGTGTCACGGGACACCGTAGAACTAGAAGGTGAACACAAAACCTCAAAAGGTTAAAAGGACAATACCGGGAACTAATTATGGGGAGAATGTACTGTTTAAAAACTAACTATAAACTATCTAGTTGAGTGGGTAATTGTTAAAAAATAACGGTTTCCGTTAAAAACGACAAAAATATTAGAAAAAACTTCAAGAACTAACTGCCGTATGGCTGTTTTAACTCAAAAATTAACTGTAGACTTATTTTTTCTAACATTTTCCGTCAGTTCTAACGTAAAATGTTAGTTTGCGTAATTAACCTAAGTTTACCGTATGAATTTAATAATCAAAATAATCTGTAGTTAGTTTTAAATTTCAATAGTCAAATAATCATCTGTTCCTGGAGTTTTTTTTAAGGTTAAACAATATCTCTCCATTATCGGAAATAATAGATCGATAATAAGAATGATTCTTGAAAACATCATCAGTGTTAAGAAACTATTTTTAGTCGAAACTAAATAATTTTATCATCTTAAACATATATTATCTTATGAGGTTCCAAGGTCACGAAACCATTACGACGGTGATCATCATCCTCAATCAAAACATCACCATCCGATTGGGACCTAAACGGCTAAACATGACAGTTTTTGTGCCCTTGCAATGTTTTTGTATTTTATGAGAAGAAATCGTGGACAAACAAATAAATAAAAACATCGTTGTCATCATCCCCGGATGTACTAACTCGGTTTTTGAAAGATGGGGTCGTCGTGTTCTTCTTCTATACAAATAGGGAGAGGGCGCGAGTTTTAACAGAGGAATCGTGAGTCTTCCGACACATATTGGTCATGTTTATGGATTTGAGGTCGCGCATGCGCTCCCGAAAAATCCAATCCACACATTTTTTCAATGTGAGTTCAGATCACAAATCTTCTTATGAGTGAATCGTCTATGATGGCTATAGTGTTAAAAGAACTATAAGAACTTTATTCTATATATGTTCTTTTTTAGTGGTCAGAAAATATGTTTTTTGTCACACACTTATATAATTGAACTCTAAAGAATAAACTTAAACTTTAACAAGTTGAACCATTTCCTTAACAAAACGATGACGAAACCAAATCAGTACATTTTTCATGTTCGACTTCTTCCAACCTTAACAATACAAAAGAAAAAAAAAGCTAAGAATATATATTCTTTTAATTTTCCCTGCAGATCTTGTCAACTCAATTTTTCTGAGCCATCATGTGTTTTAGCATTAGGAACTGGAAATATTGTTCCCTGCACGTGCTTCCTCCTTGTACTGCATAATTACATTAACCTCACCTTTCGATTCACCCAAATCGTACGTTAAATCTTAAACTACGAGGCTCACCTTTTCAAGTCACTAATTCAATTATTTTCCTTTTCTCTTGACACTTTTATATAGCTTTTGAACAAAAATAATAGTAACTTATTAGTTTGATAAAACAAATTTTAAATATTCAGTTATTTAATTATTGATAAACAAAAATTAATTATTACATAAGGTAACATGTGGTTTTATTTGTTTAATAAAGCATCAATATTGGGAAACTCGTGGAGTACGTGAGCTGCATAGAGTTCAACAATCAAGGTTGATCGTGCATGTGTGAGGTCTAACGTACAATATTTAGATTCTGATTAAACAGTATATTAGTTTTCATTTCAGTTATTTTAAAAAGTTATGTATTAAACTCAAATCAAAGTTACACAGCTGGTTAGTTCGAATCGGTGTGAAAATTGTTTTTGATTATTAGTAGGGATATTTTCATTTTACTACTCTAATTATGTGGGTTTTTTTATCTTATAAAAATTTATAAGGTAAAAAAAATGAGTACAATACGTCAGTGTTCGATGATTAAAATATGACAATCACTTTGAAAAATTGAAAATAAAATAAACATCAATCAAACTGATAAAAAAGAAAAAGACAAATTAAACACAATCACATTTCAAAACTCATATAATGGACTTCTTTTGCTTGTCAAATTTGTCAAAACATTACAGATAGAAAGGGGAATTGTGCATCTACCTTTGATAATAAGACAAATTTTACAATCATGTATTGAAACATATGACAAGCTACCCACTACCCATTATATATAATTAAACTTCTAATTTTTTTAAATTTCTAAGCATAGTATTTTGATTAGTCAAATAAAATAAACTCTTTGTGTCACTGTAAACAGAAGGAAGACAACATAAGCATTCACACAAGTTTATGTATAACTTCAATATCAAGGTTAGTTGAGTATCTGAATCATTGGTTTGATGATCAACATTTAAGCATTGAAATAATTGAACTTCATCATATTTATCATTTAATTATATTTTGTCTCATTTTACTTTATTTAGGTACGGACTAAAACACCCATGTGTGGATATTGGGTGGTTAACCATCCAATGGATCCTTTTACGAACCCAGTATGATATTATCGGTTTAACATATCTTAGAACCAGTTCCAAACTAAAAACCAATTATGTACAGTAAAACTAATCAGTTCACTGGTGTGGTTTTAACCAACCAAACACTTTATTACATGTAAGTATAAATATGGATACCAATACACATACACAGATTTCTATTTCAAGCCAAAACATATTATTACATTCTCCGAAACAAAAGACAAAACACATATAAGTCATCGTGTTTTATGTTGGTAATCCGTGTGACACAGAAGAGTGCTCATGGGTCATTCATCTATATCAGATCAGTGACTATTATGAAGCCACGTATATATTATGAACATTACCGGTTTGGTTGGTTAACCGATGGTTTGACGTTTCAAGAACCGATAACCAACTGTTAACCTTCCGGTTCGATCGTCTCTCTACCAAAAATGCCACCGGTGATCCTAATTTCGGGTTCATTGGTGCGGTTTCGGTTTTTTTTGCCCACCCTTATCATGGAGTTTCCATTGACAAATTAATTTGTAATAAATTTTTTATAACAAAAAGAATGACGGTTCAAGTTTAGTAAATTGTTAAAGGGGTATTTTTAGGTTTAGTATAATTGAATAAGAAAATTTAGAAACCAATATATTTAAGTGAAAAATATGAAAGTTTTAATGTACTTTATATATGATTATTCTTGAGAATTAAAACTCTAATCTCTAACCCAAAAAGTCCATATTTTTGTTCACATAAGAGACAAATCTACACCATAGAAACCAACCCAATAACAAGCAAGCAAATCTACATTTTATTACCATATAACAATTCATGATCATCACCATGCTCTCTAATGGTGATTCTCTTCATAACAACATGACCCATAAACAGAAAAAGGTAAAAAAAAAAAGGACACCCACAAAGCCAAACCATAAGAAAACAACAAATAGCCTCTCTCTATCTCCTCCTACCTACCATTCAACACCAAAGCTTCAACCTTCAAAGCTCCTCTCCCATGGAGTTTCCTTTCCAATTCCAATCCTCAGTACTGATCAAAAATGTCAGCAGAAGCCATGATGGGCTGGTTCAGGTACACCATGTTGAGTGGGTTCATAAAGCTTGGATCATGGTAATTGTGAAGATCCCCACCAGATGATGATCCAAACCCACCATTGTTGTTGGTGTTCATGAAGTTGATGATCTCATTGAGGGAGTCAAGCCTGTGGCTGAGCTCACTCATCTGGGCTCTGAGAACAGAGTTCTCAGCTTCAATGGTGAGGAAATGCTGAGTTGTGACATTGACACTGGTCATGATCTGTTGATTCTCCTTCCCCAGCTGAGTCACCTGAGCAGCCAGATCATCCAAGTGCTTCTGCTTCCTCATCCTTGACCTCCTTGCTGATTCTCTGTTAGACACCATCCTCTTCCTCTTCCTCTGATCCATCAGGTTCTGTAGGTCACCCTCAGAGCCTGAGTTCTGCAGCAGAGATGACCCTGAAGAGGTTCCACTTCCACCAGAAGAAGCCATGGAGATCACAATTTTCTGATTCAATCCAAGAGACAGAGACAAAGACAGAGAGAGGAACTACTTGCAGGACCCAAATGGGTTATGATTACAGAACTTAAAAAAGCTTGCAGATTGATGATTTTATTGAAGATAACAGTGCTAATTATGTAAATCTATATATGCTAATTAGTAATTAAGCAGAAACAGAAGAGGAGGTGATGATAATCATGAAACGTAGTAGAGGAAGTAGAGGAACACAACAGACAAAGATTGAACAAGATGGGTCCTGCGCCTAAATGCAGAATTTATCATGCACCCTGAGAGGAGGATTTCACTTATAACTGGAGACATCAATCTCAAACATTAAGAACAAGTTATTGAGCATGAAGAAATCTTAAGAAGATGAAGAAGAACAACACAAACCCCCCTTTGAGGAATTTTATCGAACAGGTTGTGGTCAAACCGAAAAAGCCTCAAACTTTATGAGAATTTCTCCAGATTTCTGCAGATCCGAGATCTGGGTTTGGGATTTTGGATCCAGAAACCCCAAAAATGAACGATTGGGCCCTGAAACTCCAGACCCAGATGGAGATTTTGTCGATGAAGACGAAGAACAGAAGAATCAGAAACCCAGATCGGGTATTGCAGCAATCAAATCAGAAACTCTTGAATCAGAGAAACAGAGAGACAATTTGATTGAGGAGGAAGAAGAAGAAAAGTAGAAGAGGTTTTTGTGAGAAATCTGGGTGGATTTTATAGAACTGAAAAGCTCATCACCACAGACAAGTTGATGATTTTTTTGGTTTTCCCAATAAAATAAAAATAAATATCTAAACTCACATTACGCAAAGCAAATGAGACCGAAATGTTTAATTAAAATTAATTAATTAAAACGATTATTACAGAAAAAAACCATTACAAGGTAGATATGCATTAAAATCATGAATTTATCTTTTTTAGTATACTATATAAAAATACAAAATATAATTTTATCCTTATATATTTGAATTTAAAAAATAATAACTTAATAACAAAAAATATATTTCTTACCTGAATAATAATTAAAGACATAAAATCTCATTTTTGAATTAAAAATTACAAGGATAAAATCGATATTGTATACAAAATATAGGGATTTTTTTTTAAATACCGTACATTTTTTCCGCAGAAATTCACTAGGAATTATTTTTCACACAAAATCGTTATTTTTGACGGAATTTAGTTAATTCGTTTTTTTAAAAACGACAGTTTTTCTCTTTGTATTATATGTATTTCGTTATTTGTGACCATCATGTATACGTATTTTACAATTTAGAACCCTTACATATATATTTTTGGAGGGACAACTTCAGTTTTTTCACAAAAAATATTAAAACCGAAAAAAGATTTATAGACGAAAAACAATTTACGTTGAGTTTTTACCAACATAGTTTACTGTAAGTCTATACACTTATCCCTAAAATTAGTACAAAACAAATATATCTTTAGTACCCATTTTATATTGGTAACTTTTTTACTATCCTGATGTATTGGTACTGTTGTGAACAAAATTATTAAATCAAAGCTACCTAAACAAAAAGACGTTATTACATATTACAAAACACAAAGAAACAAAATATATGTTACCAATAAAAAAGATACAAAGAAATAATTAACCAAACAAATGTATAATCTTTTGTTATTATTACTATTATTATTTTACTATTACTCTTAGAATTAAGTAATAAAATAAAGTTTTTGGAATCTGCTTTGAAGAAAAGGTCCATCGAAAAAGATGATGGGACATGTGAGGTCGGGGGAAGAAGACTCCACAGATCCAGCTGGGAACCAACTCCACCAATACGACGCCGTAACGTTGCACCCACCACAAACGACGACGTACCACACAAGTGCCCCCAATGGCTGCTCCTCGTTCTCCGAGCCGCACAGAAACGTGTCAGAGAAACAACGGTTCTCAATCACCTTAACCTCTTCGCTGTCGAAATGACCGTCCTGTCCCTACGATGTCCTAATCCTAGGGGCAGGTTCGGTGATGTCATCGCGACACGTGTTGTCTCGGAGGGAGCGAATCTGGGGATGTAGGTATGGAGGTTGAATTGGATTGTCGGATTTGCCCTTGTGTGTTTGGGGGATACGGTTGGGTTTATGGTCTTTTTGGGGGGAGCGAATGGGAGAGTGGCACGTGTGTGGGAGACAGTGGGGTCAGTTATTACAGGTATTATTATTTATTACAGTAACAGAGGTTTCGACGAAAAGGTGACTGACGGGGATTGGGTGGTGGGAGCGGTGTGAGTTTGGTGTTTGTGACTCGGCACTGAGCTCAGTAATTGTTTCTCTTGGTCAGCATTGTTATCTTTTTTAACAAGTCCTTTAGACAAAATTCTATCCGAAGCTTATTTTTGGGTTCGAATGGGGACTGGATTTTATGGTAGGTTCGTTTTTATAAACGAGTGGGATCGGATTTTGTATTTCACGTTTGATCTGTATGTGAAATATTGATTCAGATATCTTTTCGGATGGTTGTCTTGGTCTGATAAGACTAAATGGGTATCCCTGACCGGTGGAAGATGGGCCGACAAAACCGCCAACTTAAAAGTCTAATGGGCTTCCTTCCCCCATCCGATCCAGCCAAGATTGCATGGTAGACTTCGCCGGTGATTCCAAATCTTCCTCCTCTTGACGCTCTTAGATCTGGGTTATTGTCCTTAATGTCCCAAGTTGTTGTCATGTGGCCACACAAAGCACTCGGATGAAGCCCGCTAGTAAAGAAAAAATGTACTTGGATTCGTCCATGGTTGGGACTGTCTCTTTAGGGACAAACATAACGTTGTCTTCGTCCTCGTCATCCCCGACAAGATGTTCATTCTGTCCTGAAGGGACATTAGATCCCTGCGGTGCGAGATCCGGTGAAGGAGGGGTTTCCACCATAGGGACGACTCCAATTATAAAACCATTGGTTGAAAATAGAGAGGGGGAGGAGATGCCGACGAGAAAGGAGGATGGGGAGACTTTCGCCCGGTTTGTGAGATGGTGACAATGACAATATATCGACTTCATTACAAAATCGTAAAGACTCTATCACACCTTGAGGGAAAAAAAGGTAGAGAGGAGTAATTTTCCACTCTTAAAAGATTCATTTTGTTTTTGTTTTTTTACTTGTGTTTCCAATATAAATTATAGGATAAAATTATTATTTTATATATATTACATTAAAATGATAAAGTTAGAGTACACACCTCAACAAATCAAACATCAAAGAAGTAAAATGTACGCAACCTTCCTATTCCTTCTCTGTTAGGGTTTAAGAACTAGGGTTCTAAAGGGTGGGCTTTGCGTTTTTCTGCATCAAATCTCATGCCGAGTTCGAGTATGGAGGGTGATGGGGAGTATGTCGGCGATGGGTTTGTTCACTGGGGACCTGTGTTGCCGGAGGAGAGTGACGCGGCTGTCGATTCCGACGCCGGCGAGGAGGGATCGGCCACTGAACCGATGGAGGATCTGCAGCCGCGAAGCGTGACGAAGCCGCTGGTGGCGATGACGGCGGTGGGCGAGGACCTGCAGAGGGGATCGGTTTCCTCGGGAGAGCCTGTGATCTCGGAGGGGAATTGGACGCCGAGATCGGGTGGGGAACCGGTGGTGTTCTCGGCGGGGGAGGATCCGGGTTGGGTCCCGGGAGGCAGAGTCCGATCAGGACTTGCATGTCTCCGGCGCACGCCGGCGAGGGGACCCCGACCAAGGACGATGAGTGGGCATCGGGGCGTGGTGGCTAAGGCTCCGGTGATGGTGGCGTTGGGTGAGACACCCACACCGATTCCGGTATCGTCGGGGTCGGCCACGACTCCGGCGGTCGAGGTGGAGGAGTCCCCGACCGCGGCTGGTTGGCGCCGAAGGAAAGGGAAGGGGGTGGTCTCGGAGGAGCCGTGTAGGGATGAACGTCCGGTGGTGGCGGGACGTGGGTTCATGGGCGATGCTCGATGGGCGGCCACGCTGGGACGTAAGTCAGTGTGAGCCCATGGAGAAGGTGGGGATGTGGCTTGCTGGGCTGCGAGGTTTGGGGCGGGTCGGACTGATGTGGATGGCAATGTGGGGGTGGGAGCCGGAGCGGGGCACCCCTATGGTGGTACCACCCGTCTGATCCAATTGGGAACTTCATATCCGGCCGGGCCGGAGGGAGGTGCCATGGGCCAGTTGGACTCCCAGATGGGTGCTATGCGGATCAAGGAGGTGGTGGTGCCGGTCCAAGAGGTAATAGGGCGAGGAAATATGTATCGTTTTGCTTTAGCAGCGAAAGTCCTGTCTACCAAGAAGATCTATTGGCAATCGGTAGTGGCACGCATAGAGGACCTCTGGGGTATGAAAGTCGAGGCTAAACCCCTGGAGGGAGGCATTGTGGCTTTTTTCTTCAGGACATCGAAGGAAAGGGAGTGCGTATTGGTGGGCGAACCGTGGTCCTTCTGGGACTCCTTGGTGTTGTTCACTGATCTGCGGGCCCACATGCATGTATCGGACCTGCACTTTCACCACTTTTTGGTGTGGGCACGGGTATCGAACTTGCCTGTGGGGGCGTGGACTAGGGAGGTGGGCTTCAGGATTGGCAACACGCTGGGTGTGTGCCAAGGAGTGGATGTGGACAAGAAGGGTCTCTACTGGGGAGACTTTATGAAGGTCAAAATCAGGGCCGATATTCGGGTTCCATTACAAAGTCAGCCCTGGTTCCGTTTGTCGGTTGCTCAGGTACGAACTCGGCTTTACATCTCGTACGAACATTTACCTGAGCACTGTTTTGGTTGTTGCTGCGCGGGACACCTGTTCCCGGTCTGTCCAGTTGTGGGCGGTCTTCAGGGAGTCTCGTTGAAGGCACCAGGGGATCCGAGGTCGGCGCTAGAAAAGGCCAAACATGGGAAACCCATCCCGGGGACTAACTGGACTTATCTGTGTGGGTCGGGGATGGGGGACCGATCTAGGGGGTCTCCTCGAACTCCCCCTAGGCATGAGAATATGGGGCGCTGGGGTCAACAGGAGGCACAAGGGGCAGATGAGCCTGTGGGGTGGCTGCCGCGGGAATCAACGCCGACCTTATCAAGGAATAAAAGGGCGGGGAGAGATGAGGATTCAGCAGGGGATGAAGAATCAGCGGCGTCAACCGGGGCGTCTTCAGCAGCGGCGGGGGACTTCAAGCACCCTCGCCTCCAGGAATGAGTGCTGGGATGGCCAGGGAGAGGTTGATCGACTGTACCTCCTCCCTGGTGTATAGGTGGCAAGGGTACCACCAACAATCGGTAAATTACTTCCCTACCACTTCGGAGTCAGCAATCCCGCGTTCAGGAGCCCTACCATTATCAGTCAAGGGAGGACGACGCACACTGACTTACCGGGGGAGTAATCGGTCCACCACTGGTTATCTATCCGCTGACCTGCTCGGTCAGTATCTTATGGTTGTAGTATATTGTATCGGTGTCCTCGGATGCTATCGCAGTCCCACCCCTCCGACCGCCTCGATGTCAAAGAGCAAAATTTACTTTCCTGCTTTTATTGTTATTGCTATGTTAGTTTGGTTTTCATGTACGATGCCTCGGGTTTCTGTAGGCATCAAAAGGCTTTTATATTAATAATATTGTCATTCCTCTAAAAAAAAAAAGTTAGAGTACCTTTTATAATTATTAAGGACGATAGTTACAAATTGTAAAAAAAAAAAAACCCCCATAATACGTTCTTGCAATTTTCTCTAAATCTAAATTTGATTGGACTTGGTTGCCCTTTAAATTATTTGGAGTATAGTAATGAGAGTCCAAGCTCATCTTAACCGAACTCAAAGTTTCAGGGCCATACTAAATCATTACTTGTTTAAGCCCAAGAGATATAAACCCAATCTTACTACTCAGCATTGGCCCAACCCAACTCCACTTGTTTGTACATCCTTTTGGAAGTCATGGTGACGAACGTGCTATTGAAGGAACTTCTAGGGTTCTGAAAAAAATGTCTCCGGGGTTGGGCCTTCATCAACCCTCAATGGGCAGAGGCCCATAGGAAGCGGGTCGTCCAGCTCCAAAAGCCTATCATCCAACCCGAAGTGGGGCGAGGAGACCTCAGTCCACTCTGAAACGGGTGGATGGGTCGACTCGAGACGGGCCGGGTATGTGGGCATCTAAGACGGAAATTCGGTCTGGTGGGAACCATCTGCATTTTCGAATAGGGGCTGGGAAACAAGGGACAATGGTCAATCAAGTTTGGGAGATCTAGGATCGAGGATGGGGAGTCTGCAAATTAAAGAGCTGATTGTACCCCACTCGGAAGCTTGTGGACGAAGAACATTTTTTTCTTATGCTCTTGCAGCTAAGGTCTTTACCACATAATTGTTCTTTTGGAAGACATTAATGGTATGGTCGGAGGACTTTTGGAAGCTGAGCAATGTGAAGGTCAGACCACTAGAGGAGGGGCGATCGTGTTCTTCTTTAGAAACAACCACCAAACGAGAAAGAGTACTAACATTGGAACCATGAGCGTTCAAAAATTTACTAGTACTGTTCGCGGATTTACAGCCCCATATGAGACCCGGAGATATGATCTTCATGCATTTCTCGATCTGAGCTAGGGTCTCGAACTTGCCAATAGGGCTCACTAAGTCACATGTGCATACATTATTAGATGTTTCGTATGAGAAACTCTCAGATCATTGTTTTTGGTGCAACTGTGCGGGCCACTTATTCACGCCTGTCCTTAGAGAGAGGAAGTAGGGGCCCCTCGTTGAGATCGCCAACCGATCCACGATCGGCACAGGTGCATTCCCAACACGAGAAACATGTCCCAATAACAAACTGGGCTTATTTAGGGGGATCATCGGGCCATCTGACTCGGCTCTTCACTCCAATGGCACTAGTGCAAGATGGAAGGAGGAACAAGAACAGAGCTTTGGGCCCAAGAGATGAGGAATCAGGTCGGCATCTTTCGGCTAGACATGGTTTCCAAGGACAACATCCGGACCCACATGACACTTTCCAAGGAGCCAGGAGAACGTTCGTCACACAGCCACCACATTTATGCCCATCGGGAGAAAGCGTCCCGAGAGAAGGGAAGAAGAGGTGGAGTCGGAAGGCTCCACACGATCAGAAGGGAAGCTAGTTGCGGCGGCGGGGGACTATAAGCACACTCGCCTCGCCGAATGAGTACGAAGTGGTCCAGTGGGGGTTACCCAACATCACCGCCCACTGGTCTAAGGTGGCAGAGATTCCACCAAGATCTGGTATGGTACTCTCTTACCTTTTCGGAGGTCAACAATCCCGCGTTATAGAGCCCTTTATTTATTATTCCAGGGAGGAGGACGCACGCTGGTATCGTAGGGGAGTATTCAGTTCGCTACAGTACCTCTCCGGAAATGGGTCCGCTCTACCCTAACTTTCAGTCCAAATTCACTGTATCGGTGTCAACAAACGTTACCGTAATACCCTTCTAATATCTTATTATATTCTTTTTTTGAAAGTTTTTCAATCGATCTTTTATATTCTTACCGTCTTTTATTGCGTTTCTTTCTCGAATGAATGATATCGGGTTCTACAAAACTATCATGTGCGGGTTTGTAATCGAAAAGTAGTATTGTGTGCAAAACCGCATACCAGATATTCAAATGACCATAACATTTTTATCTGAATATGGACGGTGATCTTTCGATGAGATTAACCACGATCTCATTCACAAGATTTCTGGTCCATAATTGAGTTGCTTCCTTATTCGTAGATACATTAAGTATTAGGCAAATCTCGGTAATTAATTTATCAATGCATTACATATTTATATACACTCCTTGTATATATAGAAAACCTGCACCTACTCGTATATATACTCATCAATCTCATGGTAAATACTTGAGAGGAAACGATGGCTGCGAAACCCAAAAGAAGGGCCGACAATGAACATGATCTTCCTCATGAAATCTATAGAGAGATACTGGCCAGACTTCCGGTGAAGTCGGTGTTACGGTGCAGGTCAGTCTGTAAATCATGGTACTCTCTCGTCTCTTGCCCTAACTTCGTCTCCCAATACTCCACCAAAAACCTAAACAAGAATGGAAATCGCCTTCTTGTCCAATCTTGGAGCAAGATATCCTATTCTTGCTCGTACCGTTCTCACGATCAGTCGTTTATGGAGTCTCGTGTACACGATGATTTCCCTGAGTCATTCCGTGGTCGAAATTATAGATTCTTTGGATCCTGTAATGGCTTGGTTTGTTTGTATGATGCCATAACTATCCTGATATGGAACCCTACCATCCGAAGAGTAGTTGAGGTTCCATCTCGTACTTTCTCTACACGAACCCAAAGACTCTGTAATTTAGGGTTTGGTTTTGACTCCAAGACTAGTGATTACAAGGTTTTGTGTACTTCGCATTATGCGGAGGAGGGTGATTTTAAAGACTTCGCAAATGTGTTTGAGATTTTTGATATGAGGAAAGGTGTTTGGAGGGCCATTAGCCCTCCTATTCCTTCATGGACTATTGAGCGTTCTTGTCCACAAGCATGTTATCTCGATGGAATTGTTCATTGGATTGGATATAGATATGGGCATGACGAGCGTTGTGACAGAATTCTATTGTCCTTTGATATGAGGGATGAGCTTTTTCGAGAAATAAAGTTGCCTGATTCCGTAGGATTCATCAATATACCTGCTAACGGTTGGGTAGAGACTCGAAGCGTGACATTTGGTGGATTGATTTATTTGATAGTGTTGGAGGCAAGGTCGGATGATGTTGACAGTTATATGAGAGTGGATTGTTCTGTCTGGGCAATGAAAGAGTATGGAGTAATAGAATCATGGACTAAATTGTTCAGTATTAACCTTCAAAGTGTTCGAATTCATACGTATACTAATCTACGCCAATTTTGTTTGTGGAAGAACGGTGAAATACTTATCGTGCAGGATGAAAAGTTCAACAAGTTTGGATACTTCCAGGGGTTGATTTCCTACAATATTGAGAGTAGAAAATATAAAAGTGTTTTGTCCGTTGGTGAACAAATCATGGACGTGTGTCTTTTCGAAGAGAGTCTAGTTTTAATGTAATACATTCGTATCAATAGATCAAAGAAGTCAACTTTTCTTTTTCTTTTCATCGATCATATTTTCATCCATTTCTGAGCAGGAGAAGTGACTAGATATATGCTATGTATGATATAAGTTCATGTGCAAATCATGTCTCGTCTCTTGTAATAATTTCCTCTCGAACTCGTGGATGAATGGTGAAGTTCTTATCGTGCATGACGAAGATGACTTGCATGACACTCTTTAAGTTAATTTTTATGTTGCATTCAAATCATTTCACTTTATTTGTATTTTTGTTATAATTCAGATATTGACCTTATTAAATAGTTGCATTTTGTCGGGTTTTGAATGTTGTTTTAGAAGAGAAAAAAAAACGATTGTTCTTTCACCCATTTGATCTTAATGAACGGAGTTTGGGCTTTTGTGAAGCACCAGATCAACTTGTTGATAGTTTTACATTTGTTTTGTAATATCTAGCATAGATGAGATCACTCTACTAAATATGTTGATTATTATTTTTATCATAGAAAAGAGAATGCATTAAGAAAAGAGATGTGAGTCTCAAGAAAGAAGCCACAAATCACCAAACCAAAGTCCAACAAGAGTGCGAACAGAAAATCGGAAGGCAAACAAAATATGTTGATTCTTGCATTCCATTATACTTGTAGATTATTAAAAAAGTAGATGGAGAGCATGTAATTCGCAGCTATGATGATTCTTGTGTTCATTTATATTTGTAGCTCGAAAACTCTCAAGACATGTTTGTCCTATTCTCTGGTTGTGCCAATAATCTTCTTTAAGGTTAATCTCGTGCATACAAATTGTTCCCAACCTACTAATGATCTCCTTTAACTTAGACCCTATTCTAGCATTCAACTTAAGACTACTTCTTCCGGTAAACAAGGTTAATTCCATGATTATTGAGGCATAAAACAAGAATTTGATCAATATCTTTGTTTCTTATGAAATAATATAATGAAAAAATAATTACATTTGTTCATTTCTATATTATATGATATTGAGTAAATGAGGTTCAAATTTATTTATAGCACTCAAAATCTAAAATGGATGGTATGGATTAATTTCTAACGTGACATCCTCGAGTATAAGATTTATCGTCTAGAATTCAGTACTAAAATTCAAATATTTAGGAATTCACATTATCCATAAATGAGATATATTTATGTCAAGTTTGGATGTGATAGGTTCAAGATAATTCTAGATGATTACACTAAATTATGCTGGCTCATACTTTACGTCATGTATGACTAGCCATTGTCATCAATTTCTAGAAATTTCCGCACTTGAAATATTTTAAAAAATAAATATGAGATATAAATAGAAGCAATCAAATATAGCTGAAAATAAGAAAATCGGTAAAATCTACACTAATGCCTAATGGTGTAAGGTAGTAGCCAAGTGAGAATTTTTAAGAACCAAGGGTATTTAGTACCAGCACCCACGGGTTAATCTGTGAAAATAAAATAGGACAAGCCCAACACACAATACCCACATTTTTTTTGATTGGCAAAGAATATTTAAATTGAAACCCCTTTGAGGGAAAAGAGGAGTACAACGACCTAACTACAATCCACCCAAAAAACAGCCAGCAAAGAAGGACTGAACACTTCTCAGAGTCAACCGAAACTAAAGATCTCACACGAAACAAACTAAAGAGCATATCTTATATGGATCCAACCAGAATAACAATAAATCCTACACGGATCCAACCAGAATAACTATCGATCATAAACGGATCAAACCAGAAAAACAACCGACCTTACACGGATCAAACCAATACAACAATCGATCCTACATGGATCAAACCAAGACAACAACAAATCCTACACCCCGCCTTAACAAACAGAGAACAACCAGCAAGCAGAAAAAAGACAACCATAAAGCGTGAAAAAATAGGTCTAGGTACCAAGATATCACAACCATGAAGCACACGAAAAAACAAACGAATAACCGGCCTGAATCACCGAGATTTGGTTACCATACTCCCCACATTACCTCAGGATATATGCTCAAGTCCATTTAACTATTGTTGCTTTCTAAAGATTAATAAAGAAGCTTATAAAAAAACTCGTGTTTATTAATCTTTGATTTGGGAGTAAGAAATCATAAACAAATAATCATTCATATTTATGACCTCTGGTCTTTCTTCTTCGTTGAACATCTTCATGTCAAGAATGGAAGTGTCTCCATCTCCGATGAGTGAATCATTTCCCTGGAGTCTAAACAATACAACTCCATGTGATAGGTTTATATAGTCAACCCTACTTATTGTATTGTTTTACTCATGAAATGAAACATTCGGTCGACTGAGGTGGCCATGTGGCGGCACGGGAGAGGTCCAGCGCAGCGAGGGAGCGCGGAGCGTGCGCTCGGCCAACGAGCGAGGAGCGAGGAGCGGGAGCGCGGACCGTGTTTTTTCGCTTCCACAACGGGTCGGACCGGGGTCCTCGGACCGGGCGCGCGCGGAGCGGGGAGCGAGGGCGTTCCGTTGTTCATGCTCTTATGAAGGGGAAAAAAATAACATAGACGGATCAGACTGTGGAGGTGTGAGAACAACTACAGTTAGATCGCATGAGCCCAAAAAATAAAGTAGAGCTTTGATATTATATTGGAAGACCAATTGAACTAAAAGTTTAAATTAATAATTGAATATCTAATTATAATTATATTATTACAATTTCATCTCATATTTTTTGTTCTCGAACCCTACTATCGTTTTGTGGACACGATGATTTCCCTGAGCTATTATATGGTCAATGTCTTCTAATACTACGAGGCTCACAATCGGACAAACACTGGGGTTGTGTTACCGTTCTTGCGGATCAATAGGAATTATGCTGGAGAGTGCTCCTAAGATAAGGTTCTGGAAGGATCTCCACCAACCGCTCGTCGCTTGGGTGTTTTCTGATTTTCTGGTCGTGAGATGCAAGTGAGGGTATGCTTCTAGTATGAGAGTCTCTCAATCTTTTTCTTTTCTATGGGCGTATCTGCCATGTCGATCAGGATTGTCCAAAAAAATCTTGGGGGACAACGACAATTAAGTGGTGGGCATGTACTCGACTTGATCGAGGAAGAGGCTAATGATTTCGGGCGGAACATGCTTTTTCAACTAGGGATCCCCTCGGTTGGTCTCTTCCTGGGTCGAGCTTCTACCTATACTGGATGTAGCGGAGAGTACCGGCTCATTACCAACAAGACCGACAATTCTGAGGTCCGGTCTTCTGACTAAGGCCCCGACACATGGGCAGGGTGAGCCGCTCATGTCGAAAATGAGCCTAGCAGAACATTACGAGGACCTATTCGTAAGGTCTGGTCTCTTGACTAGTTCGGATGGAGCCTCGTTGGGATTAATGTTTTTTTTTTGAATAGGCAAAAATGTTCATTATAAGAACCTCTTGAGATGAAAGAGGAACAAAGCCAATCAAGGGCACAAAAGAGAGATACCTCAAGATGATCATAAGCCATCTATAAAGGAGATCAAACTAACAACAAAAAAGAGAACTAGAAATGAAGAGAGGAACAAACAACAAACAAAACCACATAACTTGAGAGCCAAGTAAGCTTATAGACCAAACTTGCACCGCAAGAAATTAAAACCTTGCACTTTAAGGAAGGATTTTGGCGGGTAGAAACTCGGAGATTGATTGTCAATCAGCCATCAAGTAGAACTTCATGAGAGCAGGAGATCAAAGATGTCGAGCTATATGCCGGATTAGAGTGAAAGCCATCATGATTCAAGCTTTAGAGGAAGGTTTCCAACTGCCTCAAATAGTCTTTAGTTCCGAGACTTTAGGCAACAAGAATTCAATGCAGGTTGAGCATCCTTAGGTAGAGATGAGCCTGGAGAGCCAAGAGAAGCAGGCCTAAAGATTGTGATAGAAGAAAGCCTTGAATGTGCAGAGCAGAAGAGGAAAACCAGCTGCAGAACCTGCAAAGAGACAAGAAGACAAAGGAGAAGAGAACACTCAAGCCTAAAGGTGAGAGTACCCACTCTCAGCAAAGATAAAGGACCTAAAAGTACCTACACACAGAAGGTTAAAGGAAGGAAGAGCATGCTTTGCAGAAGGGAGCAAAGTAACCTTACCAAACTCACAATTCATCGCAAACCCAACCCCAAACCCATCCCAAACTCCAGCCCCAAGAAGGAAAGAACATAGGATCCAATAGAGAGCATTAAGATCAGCAAGGCAGAGGGGAAATTCTCCATTCTAGGAAGGAAAAGGACTTGGCTAATTTGTGGAAGGAAGCCCAAGCCCAGGTATAGGATTGATTGAGAATGATATCAAATATTTGAGTGGCTGACAGATCAATCCCATTGAAGACCAGATTGTTAGCTCTTTGCTCCCGGGTTCTTCATGGGCTCCCGATCAGGTTGTTCATCGTCTTAGCAGGGAAAGAAGGGGATGCACATGTCCTTGCAGCTCCTCACCAGTACTCACGACAGTGGGCCAAGGAAGAGGGCCCCTATAAAGTCCAAATGACGGAGAATAGGGGGATAGACACCCATAGGAAGAAACGAGGGTTGTTAAGCAGACTCGTCAGATTCAATGAAGCATACTGTGAGCAACGGGTCGTCTATGAGGAAGACCGGCCCGTGGCCCATCCGTCCGTCTTTGACCACCCATCTTCAACTGCCACCTCACGAGTTACTCTTGAGTTAACTAGCATCCCCTAACAGTGTCCAACGATCCCTCTACCAAAGGACAACATACTTTCAGGCAACCTAACGAAATATGATAGAGATGTGATTAGTCGTGCGTTCAACCATCCATTTGGTAATCCAATGGAGATGACATATTATTTGTTATCGAGTTCCAAGACCGATGTTTTGACCCATCACTACCCTCACTCGCTTATTTATATTTACTTATGCACTAATTTC
Source organism: Erodium maritimum (assembly GCA_963921825.1). Taxonomy (NCBI): domain Eukaryota; kingdom Viridiplantae; phylum Streptophyta; class Magnoliopsida; order Geraniales; family Geraniaceae; genus Erodium; species Erodium maritimum. The sequence continues at coordinate 2,878,866 of OY997590.1, read as the reverse complement.
TCCTATGAATAAAAAAAAATACCCACCAAACAAATTTTATACGGTTTATTGTTTAAGCTATAGGTTTGATTGCTAGTCTATGTTACAGTTGTTTCTTGGAAAGTGTGAAGTGTATATATATATGCTTTGCTTGGTGGCTGTGTGTTAACTGTATGTTTTGATATTGACTTGTTGTGGGGTTGACAATTGGCAAGGTTAGTTTTGTTCGGTGGTTTTAATAATAACCTCTCCGGAATCTCCGGCTTCTCTTGAAGCTGATTGGTTGTTTGCGCGTACTAATCATTGTCTTAATTTATCCAATTCTCTAACCATTTGAGTTTATGACAATTGCATGAAACTTACACACAAAATTGACTTTCCATTCGAAACTTGTGTGACAATTTACATTCCTTATGTGAACATTCAGCCTACCTTTCTAAACGATGAGGACCATCGAGTAGGAGTAGTATGTCGTGGTTTGTTGGTTATTCAATCGATGATTTACATAATTGGATATATTCTATAATCTTTTTTTCCGCAACATCGAGATTAACGATAATGGTTTGCGTCGATTGAAACACACAAATTTGGTTTGACAACATGAATTTATTCAGAATTGGCGGATAAAACCGTTGTTGGACAATAGAAGTATCGACGTTTTGGTCATGCACATATTCTTAAGGATTCGAGTGAGGATGAAACGAGAGTTGAAGACCTTTGGTCAGATTAAGACTAGGTCAACGACATGACTGGAATATAGGATTGGAAATTGGGTTAATCGATATAAAATCGAATCGAGAAAATGGAATATTTCGCATATGAATTGGTTCGGGAAGTAGTATAGTAAGCTGAGATAATTCCGATTTCATGACAATTCTAAAACACGTAGACTATCATTAATCGATATAAACCAAACATGGAATCATCCTACCTACATAATCCAATTCAATCTGTACACGACCAACTTGCAAAATCCAACTCAAATGCGATCATTAGAGAACCAACTCAACTAAAAGCTTAAATTGATAGTTGAATGACCAATTATAGCTATGTTCTAACAGACTCGCTCATGGACAAACCTGTTTACGAGTTTGGATGTGAATTATTTAGAAGATGAGATCCCTAAAAAAGGAAAATAAGAGTTGGCCTATTTGGGACAAAGTTGATAAATTACGATTTTTATTGTAGAGAGTGAGGTTTGAACCCATGTCCATAAGGTACCAAATTCTAAGACCATATTAGAGAACCAACTCAACTAAAATCTGAAGCTGGTAATTAAAAACCCAATTATAACTATATTCTAACAAACCGAAACATTTGGTTATCCACAATAACTACTCGAATCCAGCATCGATTCATTCAGTTCATCGATTTTTGGTTCGATTTTCACCGGTTCAATTTGGTTTGATGCCAGAACAACATTCAATTCGATACGGTTCAATCTGGTTCGGTTCACCTCTTAACTCCACTTATATGAAAAATAATTTTATTCTCGAACATTTTTCACGTATTGACAAAACATATCAGAAAAAATCTTTAGAATTCAAAAACAAAAATTCGGATACAAGTTTTTAAAATCCAAAAATAAGAATATATAAAAATCAATATTTATAGTAGATTCATGATTGGACCGTACCATGGTAGCTCACCGTCACTGACCAAATCATCACCCAATCACTACTATTTATTAACAACAATTCCTCTCCGCATTTAAATTCCTTTTTTTATTTCTCTCTCTCGCTAATCTCACCGTTCCGTGCAACACGCACCCCTCGTTTCCCGACACGTGTCCCTCCACCGTCTCCACTTTTACACTACAAAGCCTTCTTCGCCGTCGTTTTTGTCGGCGATCTGCTTTGGACTCTCTCTGTGTCTCTCTGCTCATCTTTTTTTTTATTCAATTCTATATTGAAAATATCAATATTTTACGCCCATCATCGCCAGATCTGACTCTCTCTTCCTCATCTCCGTCCGATCCCTTGTTTTGTTCCCGTCCTTGGCTGATTTTGGTTCGACCCAGAATCGATTTTGTGTGATTTCTCTTTGTTGAGAGTTGAAGGTTTTGTGGGTTGATTTTGGGGTTTTTTTGGTGGGGTTTTGGGTGCTGCATTGGTGCTTGTTGGGTTGATTCGTCGATCAGAGGTTTCTTCTCCGGCGTCGCTCCGATTCTCTGCTCGATTCGCCATGTCGGGCCCGTTGGATCGCTTTGCTAGGCCTTGTGAGTGCTCTTTTCTCTCTGTCTGGAGCTTTTTTTGTGGTCCCTTTTCGTTTCGGCTTCGCTCCCAATTTTGCTCATTCTAGGGTTTGGGAAGATTTGGGTTGAATTTGGGATTTGAACCTTAAAGATCATATTTTTCGTGTTTTTTTGGGACCTAATTAACACCAATTAAGTGACCATAGTTCACATAATTGGACCCAGAAAGCAGAAGAACTGCATAAGGGTTGATGAACAATTTTGGTGAGTACTGACCTGATTGTAGGATATGCTATCCATTTCCTGTGGTGTGGGAGATTTTGGTAGGAAAGATTTGCTTAAATTGGAGAATTGAGCTTTAAAAGTCAGCCCTTTCATGTTTTTTTTTGTTGGTTTTGGTAGGGGGAAATTGACCTAATTGACACCAATTATGTGACTGTTGTTAACATAACTGGACCCAGAAAGTAGGGGAAGGAAAGATGAACAGTTGTAGGTTTTGAGAAGGAAATGAGTGACTGGCTGGATTGTAGGAACTGCTATCCATTTCCGGAGGGTGGAATATGTAAATTGTTCTATGAGGGAATTTTTTTTAAAAATTGCTAGACGTAGGAATGTTCTTTCCAAGTTCAAGAATAAAAAGATTTAATGAGTAACTGTTTTGAGTTGGTGGAATTGTTTCTGTGCTTGGTTAGACAACATCATAAGTTATGTTTGATGTTTTGTATGATCTACATTTTAACGGATCTTCATTGTTTTGACACTGTGTTGTGTCTGATTGTTGTTCATGTGGTTGCTAATTTGTGCCTTGTAAATATCTGCTATGTTACAGGCTTTGAAGGGTCATCTGGCAGTGATGAGAGAAGAGAGAGGAGATCTGATTTTGAAAACTCTGAGGATGAAAGGAGAACTAGAATTGGGTCTTTGAAAAAGAAAGCTATAAATGCATCTACCAAGTTTAAACACTCCCTGAAGAAGAAGAGCAGTAGAAGGAAGACTGATGGTCGTGTCAGCTCAGTTTCCATTGAGGATGTTCGGGATGTTGATGAGTTAAAGGCTGTTGATGCATTTCGTCAGTCACTGGTGTTGGATGAACTGCTACCAGAAAGACACGATGATTATCATATGATGTTGAGGTGCTTTTTTTTATCCTTTAATCTTTTATTATAGGGATAATTACAAACACTTGTGGTGAACTATGCGCGTTTTGCAAATACTACAGATCATTTTTTTTGCGAATGACATCCCCCACCTATTTACCGTCTGCAAAACCATTATCTTTAACAAAAATTAGTCATGTGACAGTCACGTGACTTCAATTTTTTGGAAATGACAGGTTTTCCCTTTACACTATACGTGTTATGCAATTTGTAACCCACTCTTATACGTGTTTTGCAATTTGGAATTCTTATGTATACACTTTTGCATGGTTACTTTTGAATTTTTGCAAAAAAAATTAACCCCATTAGTGGATTTGCAGACAGAAAATGGTTGGGGATGTCATTTGCAAAAAAAGTAGTTCACTGATAGTATTTGCAAAATGCGCATAGTTCACCGCAAGTGTTGTGGTCATCCCTTATTTTTATGTATAGTTTCTTTTGGAGTGCTTCTATTGTTCATCTTCTTCATATCAAGTAGGGATAATCAGAACTATAACCCATACCCATCAAGTTATTAGTCTTCGCCTAGATGAGTTGATGTTTGTTCCCCTTTTCAATTAACAAATGCTTAGCTCGCTCCTTACTGGCTATAGTGGTCTTTGGTAATGCTAATTTGTATTAACTCGAGTTCCCCAAGTGTAAAAGTCCATCTTTCTAAAGACGAAAGCATATCATTCAGGTTTTTGAAAGCAAGAAAGTTCGATATTGAAAAAGCTAAGCATATGTGGGCTGATATGCTTCAGTGGAGGAGGGAATTCGGAGTTGACACCATCATGGAGGTACATTCAACAATCACACTCGATATTCTTGTCTTTGGTGACTACTTTCTTCATCTTAAATGCTCACCTTTTTGTTGTTTGGATCAGGATTTCGAGTTTAAAGAGTTGAATGAAGTGGTAAAATATTATCCTCATGGGCATCATGGCGTGGATAAGGAGGGCAGGCCTGTTTACATTGAAAGACTAGGAAAAGTTGACCCTAACAGACTCATGCAAGTTACAACTATGGATCGATATGTAAAATATCATGTCCAGGAATTTGAGAAAAGCTTTGCATTAAAGTTTCCTGCTTGTACCATTGCTGCAAAAAGGCACATAGATTCAAGCACGACAATTTTAGATGTTCAAGGCGTTGTATGTTACCTGCTGGCCCCTCTTTAATTTATTTTGAATGTTGTGGTGCATCTAGTAAATCTTGTTATTTATTTCCTATTCATAATTTTCTCAGGGGTTTAAGAACTTCACTAAATCTGCACGTGAACTCATCATGCGGCTGCAGAAGGTCGATGGTGACAATTATCCCGAGGTATGTAGCTTCTGCTTATATTTTCCTTTCTTCTTCCTTTCTACAAAATCTTGTTTCACCCATAGATATATTGAGTGCCTGTAAAATGATGCAGACACTCTGCCAAATGTTTATTATCAATGCTGGGCCAGGATTTAGGCTGCTATGGAACACCGTGAAGACTTTCTTAGATCCTAAGACAACCTCAAAGATTCATGTATGTAACATGCCATTCTTTATTTACTTTTCACGGGAATCGTAACTAGTCATATCTTTTATTTTACATAGGTTTTTCTCTTGTCTGTAATTATATAGGTTCTTGGAAACAAATACCAGAACAAATTGCTTGAAATAATTGATATCAGGTAATTTTACTTCAATGATTATTCTATATACTGTCATAGTTTAAAGTCTCCTATTCTTTTCATTGAGCCTTTCCTCATATTTATTTCTGATATACTTTCCTAACTTCATAAACTTATACAATTTCTTTTTTTCTTCCCATGCAGTGAGTTGCCGGAGTTTTTGGGTGGGAGCTGTACTTGTGCAGATCAGGGAGGCTGCCTTCGTTCTGATAAAGGACCTTGGAAAAACCCAGAAATATTGAAGGTAATTATGACTAATATCATGCACATTAGGAATTATTTGTTCAGGGTTCTTGTTTCTAATTAGAGGTCGTTTTATCTGTGTTTTGGCAATAGATGGTCCTAAATGGTGAAGCCCGTCGTGCTAGGCAAGTTGTGAAAGTTCTAAACAGTGAAGGGAAGGTTATTGCTTATGTAAAACCACAGTACCCTTGGGTAAGTCCTTTCAGTTATGTAATTCCTTTTTAAGTGTCAACTCTTTGCAGTTAGTTATGCTAAGCCGGGGTTATTGTATATTCTATTCTTGTTTTATAGAAAGTAACAGGAAATGACACATCCACTGCTGAGTCAGGATCTGAAGCTGAAGACATTGCTTCTCCTAAAGCAATGAAGAGTTATTCTCATCTTCGTTTGACTCCTGTTCATGAAGAGGTATGATTTTCTCTTTCCATTTTTCTGAGTCTTTTTCAGCATTTAGGGGTTGATTATGATATTATAATCTATGAAAGTAACCCTTTTTTATTTAAGAATTACTGCAATTAAAATTTGTAAGATAAACAGAATACTCACTGTTTAAGATTGCTTCTTCTGTTGTCTCATAAGGCATTGTTCACTAGTTCGGTGTCTGGAGTTTTGGGTGGGTTCATTCTCCCGTTCTGGGCGGTGCGGTTGTTTCTTTGTTTTGTTCTTTTGCCTGGTTTGGCCTGTTGGACCTTTGTTGGATTCTGTTGTAGGTTTAGTGGTTTCCTTCCCGGAACTCACAGCCGCTTTTTTTAATGCATTTTTTATTTTCTGATCAAAAGAAAAAAAGATTGCATATTTTGTCCGGGTTATTTCTTATCGAATGCGATTCACATGCAGTCTAAAGCAATTGGAAAAGCAAGTTATGCTGCTAGCTTCTCTGGGTACGATGAATATGTGCCTATGGTTGACAAGGCCGTTGATGCTTGTTGGAAGCAACCAACCCTCCCCAGGTCTTGTAATTCCAAAGGTAAGCTAAGTTTAGAGTTAATGGAAGACTTTGAGTATCTGCATAGTGATTTGTTTGGTTTGTTTTTTGCCTTGGTTTATTTAGGGTGAATTGCACATAATTACCTTTATGAATTGCCCACAATCACATGACCCCATAGTGAATTTCTACAAACACATGAACCCATAGTAAAATTTCCACGCATGATTGCCCTTATAAAATTGGGAAAACATTGTTTACACCCCCTCGGGGAACATTGATTCTCAAAAACATCCCCTAAAGGTGAGGGGTCAGTAGCACATTGTCACCTTTCGTTATCAATCAAAAACCCACGGATTCACACTGAATAGGTGATGGCTTTATCATGAACACACTATCATCTTTCTCATATATCAATGTTTTTTTTATAACAAAATGAACGGAAGTCATGGTTTTTTGATGAACAAAGAAAGGAGACAGTGATAACCCATCACCTTTACCGTCCGTATTGAGAATCAAAGGTGTCTGTTTTGTACTATGTATCCCCAAATTTTTTAATATGGAGCATCATGTTTGTAGAAATTTACTGGGGTTATGTGTTTATGGGCGATTCATAAAGGTAGTTATGTGAAATTAACCCTTTTATATATTTAATGGGGTACTTGACGTATTTTTGTTGCAAAGCAGGGACAACTCTCTCACCCGGTACTCAAAAGGCTCCAGAAGGACTCCATGCCCGGGTATTGGTGGCGCTTATGGCCTTCTTCATGACCCTTTTTACTCTATTCCGGTCAGTGGCATACCGTGTTACAGGGAAGCTTCCCAACTCATCATCAAATCAAGATTCTCCAGAAGTCATTCTGAGTGCTACTCAGGAAGGAGAACTGAGCCCTCCTTCACCAACTGTGGCTTCATCAGAAGCGGATCTCTTGTCTACTGTGATGAAAAGGCTCGGTGAGCTTGAGGAGAAGGTCGACACACTCCAATCAAAACCTTCTGAGATGCCTTATGAGAAAGAGGAACTGCTAAATGCTGCCGTTTGTCGTGTGGATGCCCTTGAAGCTGAGCTAATTGCTACTAAGAAGGTGCCAACTCTTAACATATACTTCAATAACCGGAAATTTTGATAATTATATGGGTTGATTAGACCTAGCTTCACGCCTACACCTAAGTTCCAAATTCGTTTTCCAGCTACATTAGGTTTCAAAAAAAATCACATAGTTTTTTTTTCCCGAAAAGGCCCTTGATCATAATCTAAAAAAGACTTCATAACTTCCCAAAACATTTTGATTAGATGTAAGAAGATTCTTTAAAAGATAAAAGGAATGATTGCAAAAAAGTACCCTGAGATATTCACTTTTTGCAACTTGTAGCGCTCCTCTTTTATGATTGCAAAAAAGTGCACTGTGAACTTCTCTTTTTGTTGCACTTTGTATAAATTTGTTTCAAAATGATGATTTTACCCTAACAAATACTGCAGCATTGCTTTAACTATATTTTCACGAGGCTTCCAAGTTTTTTGTTCAGTGTTCACAAGATTAAATGTGATATGTGATCAAAAGTTAACTTGTTATTGACTAGTGCTAAATTGCCAGTTATACATGAACTATTTTGGTTGTTATGCAATTTGTCACCGCCCTTACCCAAAAGAGAAAAAAGAACAAGAGCATACCTTGACCACTGTTCTTTACTTCTTGAACAGGCCTTGCATGAAGCTTTAATGAGGCAAGAGGAGCTGCTTGCATACATAGACAGTCAACAAGCCAAACAACTGGTAAGGTTCATACATAGATATTTGGGAAAATTGCAAAAAAGTACCCCAAATATTCTCTTTTTGCAACTTTTAGCTCTGCTCTTTGATAATTACAAAAATGTGCACTGAACATAAATTTGTTTCAAAATGATGATTTTACCCTTGGAAATTTTTAAAAAAAAATTAATAATCAACGAACATAAAAAATCCAATAATTCACATCTCTTAAATTTCTTACTCTATGGTACAAATAGGAAGAAACTGAAGGGATATGAAATTTGTATTTTTGTACTTATTTTTATAATCTAAATTGTAAGGGTAAAATCTTCATTTTATACAAATTAAGTTCATGATACTTTTTTGCAATTATCAAAGAAGAGGGCTACAAGTTACAAAAAGTGACATGAAGATACTTTTTTTGCAGTTATCCCTAGATATATTCTTCTGACTAATGGTAGGTATCTGTATAGCTTATGCTCATCACTGATATACAAACTTTGTTTGCTTAATCAGAAGAAGAAGAAGTTTTGCTGGTAAGATGGTTCATTGAAGAGAGAGGTGATCCACACAGAAGCGAATCTTCAAGCTCTTTCTCATGTATGTCTTTTTTTTCCCAATGCAAAGTGTTCATCTTCAAAATGTCTGTGTCCATTTTGCAGAGATTATATGATAAATTCAAACACTACAGTCTACTGTTTGTTCAGAAAACATGTCTTGTTCTGAATGATCTCGGTTTTATTTATTTTAACTGCATTTCTCTATCTAACCTGATCGAGTTCATACTAAATTATGTTAATAAATTTATATTTATAAGTGATAATGGCAAAAACTTGCGGTGAACCATGCGCGTTTTGCGGATGACATCCCCAACTATTTTCTGTCTGCAAATTCGTTATCTTTAACGGAAATCAGTCATGGGACAGTCACGTAACTTCAATTATTTTGGAAATGGCATTTTTGTCCTTCAAAATATACGTGTTTTGCAATTTGTAACCCTCAAATATACACTTTTGCGAGGTACTTTTGACTTTTTGCAGAAAAATATCCATGTTAGTGATTTTGCAGATGGAAAATAGGAAGATAATATTTGCAAAAAAAAAAAAAATAGTTCACCGTTAGTATTAGCAAAACATGTATGGTTCACTGCTATTTTTTGTATAAACCCATAAATTTATACATATATAATATGAAATAGATAATTGTCATAATATTTTTCGATTTTATTTCGAGGAGGGGTTTTCATTGGATCTATAGGCAAAACCCTGAGTGTGAAGCTGAGCTTGACAAAACCATCACCAACATTATGGTACATTAGCACTTTTACTAGGTTTCTAATCTCTCATGTGACTAGAAGAGAGAGCCAAGTTATGCACATATAGTTCTTCTCAAGCATCGTTTGAAAGATTTTCTTAGGCTTCTCTTCTTCTTTCTCTCCTCGAGGTAGGCCACGATCTCGTGCTGTCGAGAGAACGCGTTTTCCAATGCCTGCACAGCACGAATAAAGAATCATCGGTGCAGCCACACATACGTTATGTGTATCACAACCAAGATCTTAACTTATGTAGAATTAAGGGAATACCAAACGAAATGAGATCTTGTTGTTGGGACTTGAGTATGTACCTTCTTGGTAGTCGAGAGCTCGTGCTCGAGGTTGGAGACACGGGTCAGGGCAACGTTGAGCTTCTCCTCGTTGTCGGCTGCCAAGACGGGTTTGACCTCGAGAACATGGACTTTGGCCTCCATCTCGTCCATGAGCATCTTGATCCTAACGTATTGCTTGCTGGAGATCGGTGCTCGCCTCCGAGCACGTGCATGGTTGAAGCAGGCACCCTCGAGTTTCCTCTTTGTTATGTTAATGATTCGAACAAGGAAGAGGAGCAGCGAAACTACTGCGACCATGAACCCTCTTATGATCCCTACGAATGGGTTGCTAACTTGTTCCGGAGGACAATCTGTTCATGATTACAAAACATTGGTCTCAGTGTCAGATAATTAAAGTTCTTGCAATCTTAAGAGTCGTTATGGTGACATGAATCAACAATTCAATCAATCTGACAGAAAGATCGATCAGAAATCACACAAGTTTCACATCATGTAATAGTAAATAGCAATTCGATCAATCATATAATCATTGAAATTTTGCAAGTTGTACCCGTCTTGTTGTAGTTTGTGTTATTTGTTCTACAATAACGGTTTTATCATCTTCATGAAAATTTGAAAGAAAATTATCATTTTACAATAAGTTCACACTCAGGGTACTTTTCACAATTATCATAGAAGAGGGTTATCTCCCGACACTGAAAGATTGTAATAGCATTATGATAAGTTACATGAATCAACAGTACAATTAATCAAATATTAAGATCGATTCGAACGATTAAAAATCATGTAAGTTCCACATCACCATAACATTAATCATCAATTTGATCGAAATAAACCAAAATTGAGACGTACCCAAGTTGAAAGGTTGGTATAGAGTCGCATCCATAACGTCGCACATGATCAAAACCTTAGTAAAGCTTTGTGTGATTTTGGGGACAGCTTTGCAGCTGCCACCTCACACAAAAGGTTTTGACGAACCAATCTTCTCTGCATAAAATCGAAGATCGAAACACATTAATCTTAGGATCTTAAGACAAAATGAAACGAAACGAAATGTGATGATCATTGTGGAGAAAAAAAAGAGAGAAAGATTTTACCGAATTGACAAGAATTATTTGCAGAAATGAAGAACAATGGAGGGTATATATGGACCGGCCAAATCTCTTCAACAAGTGGTCTCCGAGAACATGCTATTGTTTCTTCGGCGAAATGTAAGCGGCTCCGTTCCATGTCCCGCCATATTTAGAAACTAATGGCGACTTTGGATTGGGCCCACGAAAGCCCATTAGCATGTCGAATGAGGCCCATTTGGGCTTATTGTAAATGGGCCAGGAGCCCATAAACATCAGTATCTAGGCTTGTATGTGTAGGACTTGCAAGTAGTAGGTCAGCTAAGAGCATCCTCATCGAGGTAACGTCAAGCTAGCGCTAAGAGAACGACAAGAAAGCTGACGGTAGCGGTGGAGGACGACAATCGATGGGTAGGCAGAGCCAAGGGGACACTCTGGCGGCGGTAGCGCTTCACAAAATGTCGCTTTGCTCCCCACTGTTTTACTCCAATCGACCACAAATTTGTCTTTTTTTTTCTCTTCAATGTATTCCCATCGAAAACTTTCTTTTATTTAGGTATTGTTTCAAGTTTTACTCGTTGCTGGTCGATAGAAGCAATGGTGGAGCCACATAGCCTCCCCTGGTGCTCCCCCATCGAAAATACTGGCTCCGTCACTATATGAGAGTACCGGGGAGAGTATTATACCCGCGTATGGATATGGTTAGATTTGTGGAACGTTTGGGAGTCTGTTACAGAGATTCGTTGAAGTGAGCTACGGTTGGATCAAAGCAATGTTGGGCCTTCACTAACATGATCGTGACTTTGGGTTGGGCCCACATTCAGCCACAATTTGGGCTGAAAGCCTATTAGCATCTCAAATTCAAAACAACTCAATTCAGTTTCTTTTCCTAACAAGGCCCAGTGGACTTTTAGTTGGTGGGCTGGATACAGACGGGCCTAAAGCCCATAACACACTAGTACATAAGCTTCCATAGGTAGGACTTGCAAGTAGTAGGTCACCTAAGCTTCTTTGCAGGAAGGTTTGGTCTGTAAGGTAAAATGTGTGTTGTTTGTTGGCATTTGCCTTTCACCTCACACTTTTATGGCAAAACTTGAATCTCCATCCTTGCATGCTTTTCTCGATTCGATAACGACATTTTGGACACCACATCCGTCTTGGTTTAGGTCTCTTGTCGATTACAATTCCTTTTACCAAAAAAAAATGTCAAAGTTTCTTATCGTTTAATACAAACAAGATTGAATGAATGTTTTTTGAAATATAACAGTCAACTGTTCCAAAATTAATCTTTAAATCAATTATTTTTAAGTGATATTTTAATGGAATAATCGTAAGAAGTACCACGAGATATTCACTTTTGACAATTTAACCCCCTCTTAATTGATATTATTACAAAAAAATATATTATGAACTTGTCTTTTTTTTTGTATTTTGTATAAATTTGTTTTCAAATGATATTTCCCCCTTCAAATTAAAAGTAAAAAAATCCAAAATTCCACACCCATTAAATTTCTTATTCTTTATAGGGTACAAAAACAAGAAAATTTAAAATATAAATTTTAGTTTTTTTTAATTTATACATACTATTTCTATGAATACGAGATACTTTATTATCATTTTCACAAAAAAAAAAAACACCACATACAGAGAAAAAAGTATTCATATATTTTTTCAATATCATTCTTAATTGAATACATATTATTTTTTAGGGGTACTTTCACTTACGTATTTTAAATCTTTCATATTTCATTTAGAGTATTTTAAATCTTTTTTGTGTCAGTTCAGTAGCTTAAATTTTCATTAATTCATTTAAAATACCCTATTTTTTTGTGTTATCTCAGTAGCCTAAACTTTCATTAATTTTATTTTAGTACCTACTGTTAACTTTTCATCTGATTTTCCATCCAAAATAGGTAAAATGGCTATAATACAAAAATGAAATTAATGAAAATTTAGGGTACTGAGATGATACAAAAAAGATTTAGGATATTTTAAATGAATTAATAAAATTTGAAGTACTAAGATAATACGAAAAAGATTTAGAGCACTCTAACTAAAATATGAAAGATTTATGTCAAATTATCTTTATTTTTTATATATAAAAACTACTAGCTTTTCATATATTATGGAAACTACACTATATTTCAAAAAAAAAAAAAAACTACATGAACTACATATAAAAAAATTGTCACCATCAAGTTACACATTGATATGTGGTGTGTGGTCCAATCAAATTCACATGCTAAATGAATGTTCCCATGAATACTATGTTTGTGTGAGAGAGAGAGAGGATATGCTTAAAAATGAAAGTTGGCATGATGCATCATGAGATTGATTTGTCAATTTCAATTTATTTGTGTCAAATATAGACCAATCAGGTTCTTATTATTTAATTTACACCCATTTAAATGAAAAATAAATAGTGTTGGATAAATAAGTCAAAATCATTTTGTACACAAATGCCCTTTTGCATATAGTTTTGTTATTAAACTACATTATCTAAATTAAAAGTAAAATTGAAAAAAAATGCTGATTAAGTGGTAAAAAATTAAGGTTTGAATGTAAAAATTTATTTTGAAGTATTGGTCCCGAAGAAAACTATTATAAAGTATTAGTCAATATTAAAGATATGTAAATGATTTGTGATCAATTCATAAAACATGTAAAAGATCAGTAATCAATTCATAAGTGTATGTAAATGATATGTTACTATTTCATAAGGCATGTAAATGCTACGTGACCCATTCATAAAGACATGTAAATGTCACGTGATCAAAACATAAGGTCTTTCATTTAACATTTTTTATTTTTGGATAGCTTATTGTTCGTGACCAATACATAAGGGCGGATTTCGACATTTAGTCCCAAAATTGAATATCTTTCAACAAAACACGAGTTTAAACAACGAAACAAATAATTAAGAAAATTATTATATTTTATACGAGTTTAAATAACATGATCGAAGGTAAGAGAAACTATTGTTGGATTTCATAATGATTTTTTTACCCGTAGTTGTAATACATTAAAGTTCAGAAAACAAAATATATCAGAGTATATCAATGAAGACCGTTATTCATCATCTACAAATAGACTAAGACCTTCTACAGTGGAGGTCGAAAGAATCGTCAAAAGTGATGCAAAAACGGGTTTTGTTGACGTTTCAGCTCTGATTTTCTCTCTCTTGGTGAATCGACGTCCTCCGAGTCTACAGATTCATCGACCGTTGAATCTTTTTCCTCCCTCACGATTCTCTCTACCTCTTTCTTTCCTCACGATTCTCTCTCCTCCTTCAACAAATATTCTTCTTACACGTCAGGTTTTGTTCAGATTCGACCCTCTGAATCTGATGCTCCACTGCAGAATCTGTCGAATCCGACCTTGTTTAGACCCACAAATTCGGTCTCAAGGAATCGACGCTGCTATGGACAGCCTAAGAACGAGTCTCTTAACGAAAGAATTATTCTTTTTTTATTACTAATTTTTTTTTGTGTTTATGTAAAAAAAAAACACAAGGGCATTTTGGTAACTTCATAGAGGAAGACCCCATTACAAATACAATGGAGAGAGTCTTGGCGGCACTCCGCGATAACCGGTGCTTTTGGATTTTCCTGGTTAATTTCTCTCTCCATTTCCTCAAAGTTCTCTCCTTTATTTCCCTCTCTGCAACAAGCAAACCCAAAACCCCCAAAAAGCAAACCCCACTCAAAGCTCCGTCTCTTCTCGTTCGGTCGCACTCATTACACTGCCACTCCACTCCTCTTCCCCATCCCCACAAACCCTAATCGTCCCGGAGCTTCACGATTTCGCGATTCGCTCCTCGATCGGTCAGCGCTTCTCCTCCCTCTTTCTCCGTTTCTGGGTGTTTCTGTTTTCGCAATCGCGTTTGTGGGTCGTCGTTTTCTTGGCTTGTTGGGGGATTTCCGGTGGCGGATTCGTCAATGCATGTCCTGTAACTCCTGTTTGGGACTGGAAATGTACTGTAGTAGTGTATCTTGTTTCTGGGTTGACCCCTTAATCTCGATTTGGTTTTGTTTTTGTTCGAAGAGAATGTTGTGGGTCTCGTTTCTGGGTTCGCGGTCGTCGATTTGTTTGCTGAATTGTGGGTTTTGGGTGTTGGTGGGTTTTGGGAGATGGTGTGATTTGGGTTTGAATGTTTGGTGGAAAATGTGGCGATCGAGGAGATAAATGTCATTTTGATTGTCTTTCGTGCTCGCTTTGGGATTGTCGATTCTTGTTATCCTCATTTGATGTTGATTTGAGGATTGGTGGATTGTTGCATTTGATGCCTTTTCTTTTGTTGTTTTGTCTAGTTAGTTGGATAATGATGCCAATTTAGGTTAATGGTAGTGTTAGTAACTGTTTAGTGTTTGAAACATATTAGGTTTGTGTTCGATCTATGAATGCTTATGTTCGATTTGTGTTGCTGGGAAAACCATAATGGTAAGGAGGTTTTGGCAAATCTTTGTGAATCAGTTGGTGATTCAGTTCATTGTGAATTAATAGCTAAGTAGATGATCAAATTTGTTTTATCTGCACGTCCCTATTGATTAAGCCTGGGGAGAGCATAAATGTCTAGTTTGACAAGTTACTTAAGATCTAATATCATTATTAAGGGTTACCCTGATGTTTTTATGTACTTAATATGACATTTCTTTCATGCTTAATTTTGTTGACATTACCGATTTCAGGTTCTGCCGCACATCCACAGGAGTTGGCTGTGCTGCCCTCGGTTGGAGCTATCTGTATCGCGATTCTGTCGAGCTCTTATTTCATCTATGGCCGGGGACTTGTCAATGAACCTGCCAAATGGAAATGGCAATGGAAATGGCCACAAACAGCCTGATCCACAGAGGACTTACCAGGTTGTTGTTGCTGCAACTAGGGAAATGGGTATCGGTAAGGAGGGGAAATTACCCTGGAGATTGCCCTCTGATCTCAAGTTTTTCAAGGACATGACTGTGACTGCCACAGATAATGGGAAAAAGAATGCGGTTATAATGGGTAGAAAAACATGGGAAAGTATTCCCCTTCAGTTTCGACCTCTACCTGGTCGCCTTAATGTTGTTTTGACTCGTTCTGGGAGTTTCGACATTGCAACTGCTGAAAATGTTGTGATATGTGGAAGCATGACTTCTGCTTTGGAATTATTGGCTGCATCTCCTTACTGTCTGTCAATTGATAAAGTGTTTGTAATTGGAGGCGGTCAAATATTAAGGTCTGTACTGCAATTCGATACTCTCATGATTCAAATCACTCTGTGCTCTCTCTTCTAAGTTCTGATCATCTTGTTGTACAGGGAAGCTCTCAATGCTCCGGGATGTGATGCTATCCACTTAACAGAGATTGAGACAAGCATTGAATGTGACACTTTCATACCTCCTATCGACATGTCTGTGTATCAGCCATGGTACTCATCTTTTCCTAAGGTGGAGAACAATATTCGATTCTCCTTCATGACTTATGTTCGCGTGAGAAGCTCTGTGGTTGAGTCTCTGAGTCAGAGCAATGATCTGGCTCCTGATGATGGTTTGGCTTCTGATAAGTTTGAGGTGAAGAAATTCTCTTTCCTGCCTCAGATGGTTTTTGACAGACACGAGGAGTTCTTGTACCTCAAACTGGTTGAAGATATTATATCAAATGGTTTTCAGAAAGACGATAGAACAGGCACTGGTACCTCATCGATATTTGGCTGCCAGGTAAAGTGAAGTCTGGCCATTTACATGACCAGTAAGGTTACTTATGAAGGTGTCACAGTGATGGAACTAATGATCCCATGTTTCAAACTTTAAAGCTGACATCTACGGTGATTCTTTTTTCCTTTTATAGATGCGTTTCAACCTGCGCAAAACTTTTCCTCTTCTTACAACCAAGGTATGAGTATCCTTATCATTTTTTTATGCATGAACAAATTAATTATGAATTTAAAAGGGTGGTTAAGCATACGGGTTTCAACCATTGTGGGATTTACTCTAATGCCATATGGTTCACAGAAAGTGTTTTGGCGAGGTGTAGTTGAAGAACTTCTCTGGTTCATAAGTGGCTCAACAAGTGCCAAGGTGATACTCTTTTAATCAAATACTTACTATATTTATAGTTTCTTGTTTACTACGCATTCTATAATTATTAGACATGAGCAGTGCATGCTAGTTTTGTTACCCTATAATCTAGTGTGGACTTCCCCATCTTAAAAATCATGCAAAAGCTCTTTGGTTCAAGAAATAATTACTAGGTTGACATCTGTAAAAGCAATTTTGTAGTTCTATTTGTTTCCTTCAACTTCCCTTACACATATCTGCTGCTAATTCATGCGGATGAAGATACAAACCATGAACAAAATCTTGAGTCTACTATCCTTTGCACTACCATAATTGATGCCTCTTTATGCTTTGTTCTGGAATTATACTACATTTTATCTTTTCCATATCACTAAGGTTTATTCTTCAGTTTTGCTGTATTATATGAAATGTGAAGTCAGTCTCCCAATCCCCAACACTGAATTAGGACTATTTGTTAGTGGTTGAATATCGACATTTACATGTGTCTATTTATCTATAAAACAGTGCCACTTGGGTTGGCCTTGAGGTCAGCAGTTCGAACCCAGTGGATAGTGTGGAGGTTAGGTTAGGAATTAGACTAGGCCAGATTAGGATTTCCCTGCTTACTTGCTGATCAAATAAGTTGAAGTATTTATCTTTAAAACCTGTTCTGGTAAATGGGTTTTGTTTAGCTTCTGTGTTTAAGGGCTATGGTTAACATGCCGGAATGATTTAGCTCACTACTCGTCATTTGCATGATCTACACATCATATTCGGGTGAAAGAGACTATTTTCTGAGAAATTTTTCCTTCTCGATAGGTCCTTCAGGAAAAGGGTATTCACATATGGGATGGTAATGCATCAAGAGACTATCTTGACAGGCAAGTTATTGATTGTCAATATCTTGTCTTTCAACATCTATTGTTACTTTCAAAAGTACTAATATTTTTTACATGCCATTCCAGCATTGGTCTGAAAGAGAGGGAGGAAGGTGACTTGGGGCCTGTATATGGGTTTCAGTGGAGACACTTTGGGGCGAAGTACGTAAATTGTACAATTTAAGCTAGATTGTTGGTTGTAGATTATTGAAAGTAATCGGGTATCGATTTTTGGCACGTCTTAATTTTTGCAGGTATACTGATATGCATGCTGACTACACCGGCCAGGGTTTTGATCAGCTGTTAGATGTTGTTGACAAGATAAAGAATAATCCAAATGACCGTCGGATCATACTTTCAGCTTGGAACCCTTCTGATTTGAAATTGATGGCACTTCCTCCGTGCCACATGTTTGCACAGGTTATTTTTTGACCGACTTAATTAAGTGTATCATAGCGATTGGGGTCAAGACCTTTCTAATGTAGAAATGAGGGAGCACCAACGATTTTTTTATTCTTAAAAAACTTTTTAAGATTGATGTATCGATTATGGACGGAAGACCTCCATTATGTAGAAGGGATCTCTAATTGCCACTTGACCTGCCATGAGAGAGGGCCAACATAAGTTGGGAGGCCCAGTAAGGCCCAATCAAGGGTATGTTAACCCCCATCTTTCTAATACATATTTTTCTTCGTTTCTTGAAGTTTTATGTTGCCAATGGGGAGCTATCATGTCAAATGTACCAGCGTTCTGCAGACATGGGCTTAGGCGTGCCATTTAACATTGCATCTTATGCCCTTTTGACACACATTGTTGCTCATGTTTGTGGTATGTAGTCTTCACAGAATCGATAACTCGGCTTTGTTTGTATAGAGATTTGAAACAAACAAATAAATATTTCGATTCTGTCTTTGATTGGATTTTGCAGATCTTGTGCCCGGTGATTTCATCCATGTACTTGGAGATGCTCATGTTTATCGCACCCATATCAGGCCATTGCAAGCACAGCTCGAGAAGCAGCCCAAGCCCTTTCCAGTAAGTGTATAATAATAACCAAACAGAATCACTGCCAATTTGATTATTAGCTTGTTGGGACGACAACAAAAAAGTACCCTGAGGTATTCACTTTTTGTAACTTGTAAAAAAGGGCCATGAACTTGTTTTTGTTGCACTTTTTATAAATTTGTTTGCAAAAATGAATACATCAGGGTATTTTTTTTGCAATCATCCCTAGTTTATTTCATAATTCATAGTGATATGAATGGAAAGAATCAAAGAAAAGGGTGTAGCTTCCTTTAATTTCTCTGTTTCGATGAAGATTTTGAAGATCAACCCGGAAAAGAAGAACATAGATACTTTTGTGGCAGCAGACTTCAAACTCATTGGTTATGATCCTCATCAGAAGATAGAAATGAAAATGGCAGTATAGAGAGCTCCCCTACAGTTGATGAAGCAAATTCAGAAACCACTCCTCCTTTTAGATTCGAGGCAAGTATATGACTATGCAGTTTTCCTCCCAATTAAGCGCTTCTGATTCGATAATATAAATTCATGATAATATGTTGGGTGAAGGGCGCATAACTACCTTTACGAATTTCCCACAAGCACATGACCCTATAATAATTTCCACAAACACATGGACTCACTGTAAAGTTTCCATAGATGCACGACTACCCTTAACAAATTTCCACGGAAACCATAAAAATTTCAATTTTTATCATCACATGAGTTTAAAATATTTCAAAACTCCTCATTCTCGTCCTTCAGTATTCCGATTTCAATAGTGTTTCGAGAACGAAATCAAATTGAAACCAGAAAAGTGGAGCGTGAAAATGAGTAGTTCTGAGAAATTTTAAAATTTACACTCACTTGTAAGTCATGTGATGAGAAAAACGATTTTTTTATTTGGTATTAGCAAGAAAGCGGGAAAATCATACTCTAGCCTAGTCTAAAGCCTCTACCCACACCCGCTCCAAGTAGATGTACACACTGGGATTCAAACCTCCAACCCAAGTAGGCGAAAAAGAAAAACGAAAACTTTGTGTGCATTGGTTTCTTGTGTTTGCGGGCGATGCACTCTCATACTCTGTTACTGTCAACATGTTACGTTATTAACTCTGAACCACATAATATTGAGATTTTATCTGAAGCTTGCTTTGCTGTGTGTTGTCTTTCAGGCTTTGCTAGTGGAGTTTTCATATGTTGGAAGAAGCTTTATTTTTGCATGGTGTTTCAGACACATCAACTGGAGTCTTATGTTTCTGAGTTGATACAGAAATAAATGAAAACTAAATATGTAGTAAGCTTTAGGTGGTGGTGGAGACTTTGAAGCTTTGCTGTACTTATATATTGTAACAGCTTAGAATCCTTTAGTTCCATATACAATTTCATGGTTCTAAGGTGATTTAGGATTTAGCTTTTGTTGTCTGAACTTCTTTGTGACCTGTGGCAATCACTTTTTTGTTTTATTGCTGCAAATACTATATTGACTTTTTTTTATATAATTATTGTGTTGGATGCAACATTTTTCCAAATCCTATTTGATTATTGGTGACTACAATGTGTTAATCATATTAAGAGATGCTCTGTTATTAAAATCATATTATTAGATAATAACACATAATCAAATAGGATATAAATGTACTCTCTTCCTTTTCCTACATTAGAGCTAGACTTTTTTCTAGAAATATAGAATCAAAACTGATCTAAATGTACTTTCTCTTTCCTTTCTTACATTAAAACTAGACTCTCTTCGAAAAGACACACATCCTTGATTTGTTTAGGAATTGAGGAAACACTGTCACACTTCCAACTCTCGTTATTGTACGAAAGCAACTCACCCACCTCGTAATCTGGTGCATTGAGATCTTGAACATTCCTCCATAACCGAATTTCACCGTTCCTCCATAACCAAATTCGGTCTAGTATTTCAGTACGTGGATGAAGTCGAGCGCTTTTCAGGTCAATGTTAAAAAGTTTAGTCCAAGATTCTGTTACACCATACTCTTTCATTGCCCAGATAGAACAATCCCCCTGCCTATAAAGGACATCATCTTCGTCCTCAAACTTCAACGCTATAAAATGGATCAATCCACCGAATGTCACAAATCGAATATCTATCCAGTTCTGAGTGTCTATACAATGGTCAAAGTCATCGATGGATCCTACAAAATCAGGCAATCTTATTTCTCGAAAAAGTTCATCACTCATACTAAAGGACAATAGAGTCCTATAATAACTCGTGTCCCCAGGTCTATATCCGGTCCAATGAACAGCCCCATTGAGATAACACTCTGGATTGCGATTATGCACGATATTCCATGAAGGAATAAGAGGGCTAATGGACCTCCAAACACCTTTCCTCAGATCAAAAATCTCAAACACATTTGGAAGAAAGGAATACTTGTCATAACGGGTCATACACATAACCTTGTAATCATTAGTCTTGGAGTCAAATCCAAATCCTAAAGTATAGGGAAATTCGATCTTAGACCAAAAAGTAAGAGACGGAACCTCAACTACTTTTCTGACACTAGGATTCCATATCAAGATAGTTATATCCCTAAAGACCTTTTCATCATTGACACGACGGTAGTCATCTTTATACAAACAAATCAAGCCATTACATGATCCAACGATTCCAAGAATGGCATCACGGAATGGCTCAGGGAAATCATCGTGTTCACGAGACTCCATAAACGACTCATCGTGAGAACTAAACGAGCAAGCGTCGTTCGAATCATCGAATCTATCTTTGTACACTTGGAGAAGAAGGCGATTGTCATTCTTGTTTAGTTTTCTGATCATAGAATAATGTTTGATAAAGTTAGGGCAAGAGATGAGAGAGTACCATGATTTACAGACTGATCTGAATCGCAATATCGACTTCACCGGTAATCTGATCACAATCTCTCTCCAGAGCTCATGAGGAAGATCATCACCTCTTGCCCTTCTTTCGGGTTTAGCAGCCATGGTAGAACTTACCACGAGATTGGTTTCATCAACCGCATTACTACTTATATATATATATGAGTAGTTGTAGGTTTCCTAACTTCTCTCAAACTACGTACAAACCTTAATACGCATCATATCTTTTTTTTATTTCCTATTTTTTGTGTGGACAAAATTGAATATTAAATTTATCATCGTATAAAGGACGAGCCCAACATTTAGAAGAGTCTTAACGAACCATTCGAGATTAATGGTTCAACCGCATCGAATGTGATAAGGTAGGTGCAGCTAAACAACAAGTGATTCTCTTTGGCTTGAAACTTTATTACATCAAAAAGCTTCACTCTCGACCCAATTAAATATGTGAGTCGGAATTTAAATTTCTGCTTCAATTAGACTGCTGTTTTTGTATGATTTATTGGTTCATTTGATCATATTGGACGTTTGGATGCTCGATTTTTAAAAAATGAACTATATAACTTAGCCGACCCAATAAATATTCATTCCCAAGTCAATTATTGGGTTGGTATCGCACTTTCATTACCGACCCAACAATTGGGTCGGGAATGAACTTTCATTACCGACCCAATTATGGTGGGTCGGGTATGAATCAAAAAACGTATTTACACCCGACTCGTCGTTACCGACCCACCTGTGGGTCGGTAATGAATATGGCCGACCAATTTTTTTTTATTCCCGACTCAAAAATTGAGTCGGGAATGAATGCTTCTGCACTAGTGCTCGTTCCCTCTATCATCATCAATTATTGAAGCAAATTTATTGGGCCTAAAACTAAATAAGTCTATGGGTTTAGAAGAAGGTGTGAGCAGACGGACGGATCATCTATGGATCTATCTTTCATGTCATGCGCTATCCACTACCGGGCTAGTGATAACTCGATCCACTATCCATATATAATATGCGGATGAATATCGGGTCAGACGGATTTTTCAAACACCCCTAATTAACAACATAATCATCATGTTCATTGTTTCACACTGTCACAAGAAGCAATCCACCGATGGTAACACATTGGTTACTTTATCGTAAAGGGTAAGAAGAGTGTGATTGCTATTTGTTATTTGCTCTACTCGTTTTTTAGTTTAGGTTTTTTTTTCTTTGTTTTGTTTTCTTCGTTAATGTATCTATTTTTCTCTGATAAAAGAAATGTCTGTGAGAACTTGTTTTTGATAAAATATCAATAAAATAATGGGATAAATGTCAATCCTAACCCCAAATATAAGTAAAAATCATATCTGAATCCCTCATGACCTTTTTTTCAAATCCCATTTCAGACTTTTGATTTTTTTTTAGGGAAAATGACACATAACTCTTGCTAACTATCACTGTTTTTCACATCACCCTCCTAACTATTTTTTGTGACATTTAACTCCTTTAACTTCTATTTTTTTTCACTTTAGTCTAACAGTGTTACATTTTGGATGGAAACAACCATGTGCAAAGCACATGATGTTTTATTTTTATTAATTGACCTAATTATCCTTTCATATATATACTAACTTAACTTAACTAAACTCAAACCATTATCCCTCCCCCTCTTCCTCTTTCTCATTTCCTCTCAACCGCACAAAGCTTCCAACTTCAAACTCTCACCTCCATTTATTTCTTCTACTCTTCTCTCATCTCAAACACTTTTTCTAGTTCTTATCCTTTTTAATATATAAGTATAAAGACACATTAATGAAAATAAAAGTTAGTAAATAAAAAACATATTGAGCAGAATATTTTTCTCTCAATCTCCCTTCTTTATTGAGCAGAATATTTATGGATGCGAGTATGGAGAAGTGGGGCAGGAACCAGAAGATTGAAGAAGCAATTGGTATCTGGCATGGATGGTTGATAGATTACTTTCTTCCACATATGTTTTTATTTTGCTAATGGATTGGAACAAAATGAATATTGGCCATCAATTTTATGTATATAATGACTTGTTGGACATGAGATTCTGATTAATTATAGATCTTACCTGGCCATCAGGTGGATTTACTAATTCCTTATCTATATTTGGTATGCTAATCCATTTTACAATGTGTCATTTCACTCTATTTTCTTTCCAGTAGCAGTCATAATTATTAATTAGTCATAGCTTAGATGTGCTCTTCTTTATCCATTTCTGCCATTCAGATTGGATTAGTTTCTCACATGGCGCAAGTTATGAATCAGGAAATTTTGAGCTGTTATGCTTCTAAACCTCTGCATATTTGTGTTTTCTTCGGATTTGTGTGTGAGTATCAGTTTCTAATTACAAATCCTACTATTTGAATTGAGAATCATGTTTCTTGCCTCCTTTTAATCTTCTTTTCTGCACACTTGCTGATGTCTTGTTGAATTCCTAGGATTGAGAACAAGCTGAGAATCTTAGTTCATCATTAGTATATAAGTATTAAGAAGGATGGTTATGTCAATTAATAAAAATAAAACATCACGTGCTTTGCACATGATTGTTTCCATCCAAAATTTAACACCGTTAGACTAAAGTGAAAAAAAAAAAAGTTAAAGGAGTTAAATGTCACAAAAAATTGTTAGGGGGGGTGATGTGAAAAACGGTGATAGTTAGCGAGGGTTATGTGTCATTTTCCTTTTTTTTTTTAAAAAAAACTAATAATTACTTGTTTATTCTCACGGAACAATTACATTGACATTAGGAAATGCCAATATTAACTGTTAGTTAAAAAAAAAATCAAAAGTCATGGATGAGAATTGAAACAAAAGGTCAGAGAGGGGTTAGGATATGATTTTAACGAAAGTTGACTCGAGGGCAATATTGACATTTCCTAATGTCAATGTAACTGTTCCGTGAGAATAAACCGTAATTGTTAGTTTTTGAAAAAAAAAAAATCAAAAGTCTGGGATGGGATTTGAAACAAAAGGTGAGGAAGGATTAGGATATGATTTTGACTTATAGTTGGGGGCTGGGATTAACATTTATCCGTAAAATAATCAAGACATACAATCAATCGTAAGGTGAAGAAATCATAAGATGAATAATAGATGGATCATGTTGCTGTTGGATTAATACGTTGACTGCTTCGATCCATTATTATGAAGGGATAACGTTGTTTCCAAACCTTTCCAAACTTTTCATTATCACATCCTAACCGATGCAAACGTTTCGTTACAATTCCTAACTCAAAAGGTTTGTTTTTTTACATCTTTTGTTTCTCACATTAAAACCAGACTCTCTTCAAAAAGGCACATATCGTTCCACCGTTTAGTAATTGAAAAAACACGTTCCCATTTCCTGCTCTCACTATTGTACGAAAGCAATTCAAAGAACAAGGCATCACCTCCCTCGACATCGAGATCTTGATCATTCACGATAAGAACTTCACCGTTCTTCCATAAACAAAATCGACGTGGATGAATACGTGGATAAAGTCGAGCACTTTGAAGGTCAATGCTGAACAACTTAGTCCAAGATTCTGCTACTCCATACTCTTTCATAACCCAGATTGAACAACCCACCGACATATCAACGAGAGACTCATGCGCATCAATCTTCCACGTTATCAAATGAATCGATCCATCAAATGTCACACTTCGAGTTTGTGTGTCATTGTCACCGATGACTCCTAAACAATCAGGCATCCTTATTTCTCGAAAAACCTCATCCCTCATACTGAAGGACAAAAGAATCCTACTACAATCGTCCCCAGGACTATTACTATATCCGGTTCAATGAACAGCCCCATCGAGATAACATGCTGGATAATCAGAATAGTGAACCTCCCAGGAAGGACTCGGAGGGCTAATGGTCCTCCAAACACCTTTCCTCAAATCAAAAATCTCAAACATATTTGGAAGGAAGGCGGTCGAATCACTTTCCTTTGCTAAACGCGAAGTACAAAGAACCTTGTAATCACTAGTCTTGGAGTCAAATCCAAACCCTAAAGTGCAGGGTTCTTTGGTTCCATAAAGGAAAAAAAGAGATGGAACCTCAACTACTTTTCTGATAGTAGGGTTCCATATAAAGAGAGTCACAGTTGCGTCCGAATCAGAATCCTTCCAATAGGACAAACAAATCAAGCCATTACAGGATCCAACGGTTTCAAGAAATTGAGCACGGAATGGCTCAGGGAAATCATCGTGTTCACGAGACTCCATAAACGACTCATCGTGAGAACGGCATGAAACAATACCGGTCAAGTTATCCGTAACTTGGAGAAGAACTCGATTGCCATTCTTGTTTAGGTTTCTGGTGGAGTAATGGGAGACAAAGTTAGGGCAAGAGACGAGAGAGTACCATGATTTACAGACTGACCTGCACCTTAATATCGACTTCACCGGTATTCTGTTTAGAATCTCTCTCCAGAGTTCATGAGGAATATCATATTCATCGCCGGCCATTCTTTCGGGTTTAGCAGCCATTGTTTCCTCTAAGGAGGGAGTATATAGTATTCGTGGGTTTCCTAACTTCTTTACGCATCATATAGTTTTTTATTTTTTATTTCATCTTTATTTATTGTGGACAAAATTGAATATTAAGTTTAAGAGAAATTACAATTTATTACCCTAGCCTGAACTATATAATTTATCGTATAGGTGGGGGATCATCCCCGCTGCGTGTGGTAAGTTTTATCATGTTTACTCCAAACAAGCTCTTCATGATTAGGGTTGGAGGGAGTTGCTGTGTTTTAGGGTTTTTACAGGTTTTGGCCGGCGAGTATCGGACCGGGGGACAAGTGAGCTGATATGGGCAAGAGAAACGAGAGACGGCGGGTTTGGTCGGCGTCTCTTATCTATGGTCGAAGTGAAGCGATCCAGAAAGGCTTGTGCAATGTTCGCCGACGTTCTACGTGTTGTTCTCGGTACTACGGATCAGGACAATAGTTAGAGGTACGACGGTAAAGACAAGTGCGGTGGGATTAAGCGTCCCCTTGAGTTCCCGATGGTGGCAAGTCAGTCGATGTATGACCAACAGAGTTTTTATCGCGGTCCAACGATTGGGGGGCTGCTGGTGATCGGTACTCAGACTGAAGGCAACGCTGGGAGTTCGTCCTCCGAGGAGCTGTTGGAGTTCGTGAATAGTGGTGTCATTTATGGCGGCCACGAGGGTTTGAGCTTAATGGTTTGTAGGGAACCAAGGATATCCTGTACGCGGCTAGGGCTGCGGCTCACGGTGCCCCTGACATTAGGGATTGCGTTTGTGGTTGATAGCCTTGTACGAGGCGCGCGATCGATTGATGTCCAGGATAAGGAGGGTGGACGAGTGCGTGAGGCTAGCGGAAGCGTGGCCGGAGTTTGGTCGACCGTGGTTCAGGCAGTGGTGGATGGAGGTGGTTGTGGTGACGGCCCACTCACAGATGAAGAGAGCATTACGAAGTCTGAGGAGGCATTGGACTTACCGGCGAAGGGCGATAAGCACCCTCGCCTCAATCAATGAGGACCTCGTGGTCTAGTTGAGGGTCGACCGAAAACACCGCCTCACTGGACGTAGGGTGGTATCGGTTCCACCAAGTACCGACGCGACATTCTTCAATCATATCGGGAATCATCAATTTTACGTTTCTAAAGACCCTCATTATCATCAGAGGGGGGACGACGTCAGCTGCCTCCTCGGATCGATGCATAGTCTAATTGATCCATTTCAATCCCTGGTTACAGGGCTGCTCAGGCCACCACTCTTGGGCTTCACTAATCTACTGGAGCACAGTCTATAGTCGTTTTGTGCCTGTTCGTATCATATGGTTCACTCGGCCATGCTCCATAGTTTTCAGCCGCTGTACCAGTTGCCTCAGCCGCTATTGCAGCATTCTCCTGTCGACACTCTTGTAATACTTCGGTGGAAGAGTATTTTTCAATTTAGCAGTTGTCCCACGTTGCGTGGATCTTTTTATCAATATATTATTCTCGTTACCCGTTTTAAAAATAATAATATAATTTACTGTATTATCCGGTCTTGTTTGATTGGTATAATATTACACCCTTTAACTTTTACTTTTTTTTAAGCGAAAGGTGCAATTTTAAAACTATTTATATCAAAACATCGATGTGCGTTAGGGAACATACTCCCGGGTCACTAAGGTCAGACAGAAAGAGTAATGACTCACTGAACCTTTTTTCACTAGAACCGTTATAGACGGTATTTGAACGCCCTATAGGCAATGACAGAATACGAAGAGGGGAAAGGGGTACCGGAAATCCTGAAGGATCTCAACAGTGGTGATGGTGGGAGGCAAATCATCTTTATGGGATCCCTTCCAAGACCAGTCCCCGATAATCATTTGACCTCTTATTCTTCCTGGCGGGGCTGCTTCCCCGCCCTAACATGCTCCTCCCGAAGAGCTCCAATTATTGACCTTTTAAGCGCTCTAGTGTCCTCTCTAGATGCTCCAGCAAGTGCATGAGCTTCAGCATCCTTTGTCATGTATTCTTATGCCACCCAAACCTGTAGAGAAAGGCTCAAATCCTAAGACACATGAGATCAAAAGGACAACGGAGGAACAAAGATCTTGGAGTTATTATAAAGTTACGGGGCTCAAGGCTTGTATCAGTGAAGCTCATGTGATAAAGAACAATTTGATAATCTGGACATTGAGCTCAATCAATGTGTGCAGTTTGAGACTGATTCAGAAGAGGAGTAGTTCAGACACATCAACTGGAGTTTTATGTTTCATACAGAAATAAATGGAAACAAAATATGTAGTAAGCTTAGGTGGTGGAGACTTTCAAGCTTTGCTGTAACAGCTTATAATCCTTTAGTTTCATATAAAATTTCATAGTTCTGAGGTGATGTTGGATTAGCTTTTGTTGTCTGAACTAATTCAAGACCTGAGGCAATCACATTTTAGTTTAATTGCTGCAAATCCTATACTAATTATGGTAGCTGCATCATTTTTTCAAATATTTATAAGATCTTGTTCGATAAAAGAATATGAATCAAATAATCAATAACTATGATGAATCAAATAATCAAAGAATATGCATCATTTTCTACTCTCATTGTCGTACGAAAGCAACTCACCTTCCTCGACATCTGGTGTATCAGAATCTTGACCATGCACGCTAAGAACATGATTATTCTTCCATATCCAAAATCGGCCGGGGTCAGTTTCTGGATGGAGTCGAGCGTTTTGTAGGTCAATATTGAAGAGATTAGTCCAAGATTCTGTTACTCCATACTCTTTCATTGCCCAGACGGAACAATTCCCCCGCATACAAGGGGTATTGTCATCGTGCCCATACTTCACTGCTAGCAAATGAATCAATCCACCGAATGTCACACATCGAAGAATATTCAACCAATTTTGAGTCTCTACACAATAGTTATAGTCATAGATGAATCCTATAGAATCAGGCAACCTTATTTCTCGAAAAACTTCGTCACTCATATTGAAAGACAATAAAATCCTATCCGAGCTCCCGTCGTGTCTATCTCTATATCCATTCGTCCAATGAACAGCCCCGTTGAGATAACATCCGGAATAATAACTAACCGCAAACTTCCATGAATGAATGGGAGGGCTAATGGTCCTCCAAACACCTTTCCTCAAATCAAAAATCTTAAAATCTTTTATAAGCCCGCCAGTAAAAACACCATAACTCGACGTACACAAAACCTTGTAATCACTAGTTTTGGAGTCAAATCCAAACCCTAAACTATAGAGACAATGGGTTTGAGAATAGAAAGTAAGCGATGGAACCTCAACTACTTTTTTGATAGTGGGATTCCATATCAAGAGAGTCATAGTTTTGACCTCAGGGTCGCTATCAAATTGAGCCAAACGAATAAGTCCATTGCACGATCCAACGATTCCAAGTTTTCGACCACGGAATGACTCTGGGAAATCATCGTGTTCACAAGACTCCGTAAACGACTCATCGTGAGAACTATATTGCAAACCATAGGCTATGTTCTTGCGAACTTCAAGAAGAACGCGATTGCCATTCTTGTTTAGGTTTCTCGTGGAGTAATCTGAGATGAAGTTAGGGCAAGAGACGAGAGAGTACCATGATTTACAGACTGACCTGAACCGCAATATCGACTTTCCCGGTAATCTGATCAGAATCTCTCTCACGAGTTCTTGAGGAAGATCGTTTTCATCGCCAGCCCTTCTTTCGGGTTTCGCAGCCATCGTTTCCTCTCAAGTATATAGCACGAGATCAATTAATTCGTAAAGTATCTTTTTTTGACGAAAAACGGGAGGCATCAATTTTATATATCAATCAATGTGACATACGTACAATCTGATGAAAGCGCACAAGCAAGCGATAAAAATTACAGACTCCAAATTTAACAAGCCTATAATATAATATTACCGAACCCCCTACTAGAACGCACAAAGGACGTCCTAGAACGTGCAAACACGTGCACGTCAAAAGTGCAACAACGAGCACACCAAACCGTGCCACATAACGGGCACACCAAACCGTGCAACAAGTGCACACCAAACGTGCAACTAGTGCACACAAACTGTGCAACTAGTACACACCCAATCTGCCCCAAGTGCAGTTATTGAAAGCTGTAAAACAAAAGGGAAAAAAAAACCTAGCCAATTCAGAATCACCACCGTCCGACAAGGGACCTTGACCCGAGGAATCCAGAATACGCGAACTCCGAATCCCCGCTAAAGGTAACCGTTCAGGCCGGATCTGCAGCGTGACGAGTCGCCGGAGCTGCCCACCACCGCTCAAATCCACCTTGGCGTGACCCTAGGAACCAAAATAGCATCAGCTGGAGACGGACACGGACACCGGCCACCGAAGACGACGATAAACCAATGCCGATCTTGAGGGGAAGGGGAAAAAAAGGGTACGGGTGGTGATGGGGGACGGGGACGGGGGAAGAGGTCTACGGTGGAGGAGTAAGCTATCACCGACGACAGCCATGGCCGTCGCCGGTGATGGCACAAGGGGCGGCTGCGAAAAGCTTTTTAGGGTTTTGCTTTTTTTTCTTTTTTGCGAGAGAGAAAAGGGAGGTTGTGGTTCCTAGTTAATTAATTCGTCAAGTATCTATATAACGAGTAGTTGTAGGTTTCCTATATTATAAATAATGTGCATACGAGTAGGTGTAGGTTTCCTAACTTGTTTTTTTTTACCCCTATTACCTTTTCACGGTACGGACAGCGGTGAATCTAGTTATAATATGTGGTGCTAGATTGAAGAGATGACATGATATAAATAAAAAAAAGACCGTTTAAATGAGAAAACACGGTAAGGCCTTCATCGTTCTTTCGTCCTTCAGTTTGTGCAAGAGACGACGGCTCAAGAGAGAGACAATTCAGATTTGAGAATGTAGGGACAGAGGAATCAGGATGTGGGAATGTTATTCAAAAGGCATGGGGACAACCAGTCGGAAGATATATCGGGCACCATATCTTCGAGATAGGACGATCATTGGATGTCTAAGGTCAGAATTCATATCAGGAAGTCATTAACACCATTAGGGGATGCCAACGGCTTTTGGGCGAACTGAACGGTAGAAGAGATCGCCCAGACATCAAGCATCGGTTGGTGATCCAGAAGCAATATGAAAGGGCCCTGTCCAAGCAAGAGGCGTTTTGGAAGCAAAGGGCGAAACAACATTGATTAACTGAATGTGATGGAAATACAAAATTTTATCACCGAGCAGCTACCAAAAAGTAACGACGGAACCAAATTAGGACACCAGTAAATGAAGAGGGACATAAACTTACACGGGAAACCGGAATGAAAGAAATGCTCCTGAAATACTTCAAAGGCATATTTACGGCTGGTAATGTGGATTTCCACGAACTCCTCGTGGAAGTTCCAACATTGACTCTCACAAATGAGAATCGAAGACTCGCTGTGATTGTGACAAATGAGGAAGTTAAGGAAACTGTATTTCAAATGGATCAAATAAGCCCCTAGATTCGGATGGTTTGAACCCCATGTTTTACCAATATTACTGGGCGACCCTCAAGTAGGAAGTCACGGGTTTCGTACGGACAACCGTGGGAACATGGAATTTGGACCCGGACATAAACAAAACTACTCTGAAGTCTGATCCTTATCCCCAAAATGCAAGTCCCTAGGACGGTGGGGGACTTTCGCCCTATTGCTTTATGCAATGTTATTTTTCAGATCATGTCAAAGGTGCTGGCTAATCGGATTAGGCCCCTCCTCGGCCCCATTATATTGGTCAACCAGGGAGCGTTCATCCCGGGGATAGCTATACAAGACAACATCTCCATCTCGTATGAGGTTATACATACGCTCCGCCGTCGGACCCAGGGAAAAAATGGTTTTATGGCCCTCAAGCTCGATATGAGCAAAGAGTACGACCGAGTAGAATGGTCTCGGGGAAGGGTATGTCGTGGCATACCCTAAACCCCTATAAATCCTCCTCTGCCGTAGGTCATAACTACGTTACACCTTTTGTGATATATCCTAACACAAAGGTGGCATTTTGTTACAAAAAGTAACATAAATGTGGTATTTTGTTACAAGGAACACCACTTTTTTCATAATTATTTTACACGTGGTTGTTATCGTGTGCCACCTTTTTGCTAGAATCCGTGACAAAAAGTGAAACGTAATTTGGACCTGCGGATGACCTTTCTGAGACGATTAAGATTCGACATTATCCCAAATATCAATTGAATAGTCAATAACTATGGGTAAAATATTTGTGACTAGAATATGTTAATCATATTAAGAGACTCTTATAAAAATTATATTACAAGATAATGTTTTGACTTTTTTGAGAACTAAAATTGGTATAAATGTACTTTCGATTATATTACAAGATAAATTTTCATAAGGACAGAATTGAAATGGTTATAAATGTACTTCTTATTTATTTTTCTTACATTAAAATTAAACTCTTTTTGAAAGGACCGAATAGAAATTGATACAAATGTATTTTTTTTATTCATTTTCTTACATTAACACTAGACTTTCTTCAAAAAGACAAACATCCTTGATTCGTTTAGGAGTTGAGAAAACATGACTACATTTCCAACTCTTGTTGTCGTACGAAAGCAACTCACCCACCTCGTAATCTGGATCATTGAGATCTTGAACGTTCCTCCATAACCAAATTTCACCGTTCCTCCATAACCAAATTTGGTCTAGTATTTCAGTATGTCGATGAAGTTGAGCGCTTTGTAGCTCAATGTCGAACAACTTAGTCCAAGATTCTGTTACTCCATACTCTTTCATTTCCCAGATGGAACAATCTCCCTCAAACTTCAAAGCTATAAAATGAATCAATCCACCGAATGTCACAAATTGAATATCTGTCCAACTGTGAGTGTCTGTACAATGGTTATAGTCATCGATGAACCCAACAAAATCAGGCAACCTTATTTCTCGGAAAAGTTCATCACTCATATTGAAGGACAATAAAATCCTGCGATAACTCTTGCGTCCAGGTGCATGTCCAGTCCAATGAACAGCTCCATCAAGATAACATTCTGGATGAGGATTGTGCACGAAATTCCATGAAGGAATATGAGGGCTAATGGACCTCCAAACACCTTTTCTCAGATCAAAAATCTCACATACATTTGGAAAAAAGGCATACTTGTCATAAGGGGACATACACAAAACCTTGTAATCATTAGTTTTGGAGTCGAATCCAAACCCTAAAGTATAGGGAAATTCCATTTCAGACCAGAAAGTAAGAGACGGAACCTCAACTACTTTTCTGACACTAGGATTCCATATCAAGAGAGTTATATCCCTAAAGACCTTTTCATCATTGACACGACGGTAGTCATCTTTGTACAAACAAATCAAGCCATTACATGATCCAACGATTCCAAGAATTGCATCACGAAATGGCTCAGGGAAATCATCGTGTTCACGAGACTCCATAAACGACTCATCGTGAGAACTAAACAAGCAAGCATCGTTCCAATCATCGAATCTATCTTTGAAAACTTGGAGAAGAAGGCGACTGTCATTCTTGTAGTTATTGATAAAATTAGGGCAAGAGATGAGGGAGTACCATGATTTACAGACTGACCTGAATCGCAATATCGACTTCACCCGTAATCTGCTCACAATCTCTCTCCAAAGCTCATGAGGAAGATCATCATCTCTTGCCCTTCTTTCGGGTTTAGTAGCCATTGTTTCCTCTCAAGAACTTACAACGAGATCGGTTTCATCACCCGCATTACTACTTATATATATACGAGTAGTTGTAGGTTTCCTTAACTTCTCTCAAACGCCCTAATACGCATCATATCTTTTTTTTTTTGTAACGAACCATTCGAGAGTAATGGATCAATGGCATTGAATGTGATAAGGTACAATCAACAAGTGATTCTCTGTGGCTTGAAACTTGTTGCCTATGTCATCATCAATTGTTGATGCAAGTTTATCGGGCCTAAAACTTAACAAGTCTATGGGTTTAGAAGAAGGTGCGATCGGACCGGTCATCCATGGATCTAAGAGATTTTTTAAACACCCATAATTAGCAACAAAATAATCCTTTTCCTTCTAGCACACTATCAAAGAATCAATCCACCGAAGGGTAATGCGTTGTTTTTTTTACCATACGGAAGGAATTTTATTGATATAGAAATAAAAGGGTCATAAAGACCGTATAAAAGTGGAAGTCAACTAATATGATGAGATACAGTTTCGGTGATGGAAATATTGATCTTATAACTGAATGTCCGACGAGACCCAGGGAGATGTTAAGAGGTGTTTCTTATTCTAACTGCTGCGAATCCATGAGACTCTTCCCGTCTCGACTTGAGCGATATTATTATGTCGTAGCAAACGAACAAAGAGTATACTAGGGAAAGGATGAGGTTGGGAATCAGAAGACGTCTGATTCATAGAGGCTGGGGTGTGGCTCCTCATAGACACCAAGAAGTGCCATGGATTACTCATGGAAACCCGCGAGGCGCCATGAGTAATATCGGAATGCGTGGATTACTCATGACGACCCGCGACGCATTCCGATATTACTCATGACGCCTCGCGGGTCGCCATAAGTAAATGGATTACTCATGGCGACCCGCGAGGCCTCATATGATGCATGGATCCACTATCCATGCATCATATGAGGAGGAATATCGGGGCCAGAGAGATTTTTTAAACACCCCTAATTAGCAACAAAATAACCCTTTTCCTTCTTGCACACTATCACAAGAATCAATCCCCCGAACGATAATGCATTGTTGTTTTTTAGCATACGAAAGGAATTTTATTGATATAAAAATAAAAGGGTCATAAAGACCGTGTAAAAGTGGAAGTCAACTAATATGATGAGATACAGTTTCGGTGATGGAAATATTGATCTTATAACTAAATGTCCGGTGAGACCCAAGGAGATGCTAAGAGGTGTTTCCTATTCTAACTGTTGCGAATCCATGAGACTTTTCCCGTCTCGACTTGAGCGATGTTGTTATGTCGTAGCAATCGAACAAAGAGTATACTAGGGAAAGGATGAGGTTGGGAATCAGAAGACGTCCGATTCATAGAGGCCGGGGTGTGGCTCCTCATAAACACCCAGAAGTGTCATGGGTTACTCATTGCAACCCGCGAGGCGGCTCACTGTGCCTCGCTACTTTCCCATCAAGGCCATCTTGCAGAGGCCTCGTCCATGAGAACTTCAACTACACAGAAGGTAATCAGAAAAGCCCTGTTTTCCAGCTCAGCCACACTGCATTGCTTGCGCAAGGCGGGAGAGAAGGCTTCCCAGATCGAAGCGACATGACGACATGTCAGAGTGATTCCGATGATGAAAGAAGCCAGCATGGACGAGAAGCTGGGGTTTGCGGAGCCTGGGCAAGAGAGGGCTACCTTAGGAGGCGCTGCAGGCTGCAAGCAGACAACGACATCTCTGAAGTAGCGAGAGGTTAAGCGAGAACCGAGATGACCGCTGCGGGGCTGAGCCAAGGGAGCTGCTGGTTGGTGAATCAAACTCGGAACAAGACAGGCCGCGAAATCAACAATGAGCCACCAAACAATACAATGTAGTTCTAATAATGTTTGTGCATGTGAAAACAAAACTCTACCGATTAGTCCTACATATATAACTAGCTAATCAAATCAATATCCAGAATATGAATAAGGTAACGATCCAAGGAAGCTGGAAGAGAGTAATTACTTCAAAAACATGTTATAACATATCATTCTAAAATGTAATTTTCATCTGCACTCAGTTCAAATGGATGGATATAAAAATGTACAATCGGAAAATGTACAATCGGTAGACGAATACGTTGACTTCTTTGATTCATCGATACAAATGCACTTTCTTCTCCTTTCTTCATAGTAAAACTAGACTCTCTTCGAAAAAAATCATATCTCTGATGTGTTGTTCAGTAATTATGAAAGTATGTATCCTACTCTTGGGGTCGTACGAAATCAACTCTTCGTGCAAATCATAAAACGAGGTATATCGACGGCGCACGAGAAGAACTTCATGGGTCTTCCACAAACAAAATGGGTTACAATGATGAAGTCGAGCACTTTGTAGGTCTATATTAAACAGTTTAGTCCAAGATTCCGTTACTCCATACTCTTTCATCGCCCATACTGAACATTCCCGTGCCATATAGGCATATAAATGTCCATCCGTCTTCCACGTTATCAAATGAATCAATCCACCGAATGCCATGCTTCGAGTTTGTATCTGATTGTCATCCTCATCATCCACATGGACGAGTCCTACGGAATCAGGTAACATTATTTCTCGGAAAACCTCATCTCTCATATTAAAGGACAATAGAATCATATCATAACTCTTGTCGTCGTCTCTGTCTCTATCTCCAGGCCAATGAACAATCCCATCCAAATAACATTCGGGATGACAAGAACGCTCGATATTGCATAAAGAAATCTGAGGACTAATGGCCCTCCAAACACCTTTCCTCAAATCATAGATCTCAAACACATTAGCAATGTCATAAAAAAGACCATCCTCTGCGAAACACGAAGTACACAAAACCTTGTAATCATTAGTCTTGGAGTCGAATCCAAACCCTAAATTGAAGAGAAGTTGGGTTCGAGAACAGAAAGTACGAGATGGAACCTCAACTACTTTCTTGATAGTAGGGTTCCATATCAGAATAGTCATAGTTGTGACCAAATCATTAGTATGTTCATATTTGGACAAACAAATCAAGCCGTTACATGATCCAACGATCCAGAGGTTTTGGCCACGGGATGGCTCAGGGAAATAATCGTGTTCACAAGACGTCATAAACGACTTGTCGTAAGAACTATATGACGAAACATGGCTTCTTCTATTCCAAAATTGGAGAAGAACGTGATTGCCATTCTTGTTTAGGTTTCTGGTGGAGTATTTGGAGGTGAAATTAGGACAAGAGACGAGAGAGTACCATGATTTACAGACCGACCTGCACCGCAATATCGACTTCACCGGTAGTCTGTTCAGAATCTCTCTCCAGAGTTCATGAGGAAGATCACTTCTTTCGGGTTTAGCAGCCATCGTTTCCTCTTAAGTATTTACCACCAGATCGAATGAGGAGTGTATATATGAGTATTCGTGGGTTTCCTAATTTATCTACCAACCCTAATACGCATCATATAGTTTTATTTGTTTATTTCCTCTTTATGTATTGTGAACTAAAATTGAGGAGAAAAAACAATTTATTATCCTATCCTGAATTTTACAATTTCATCATTGTTAATTTGGGAAGTGGATATGAAATGAATTTATATTGATGATTGCTGTGTTTGATGATATTAAGCTTACACTTGAGGGGTATTTATACATATGAGATAGTAATACAATGTCAAAAAAGACGGGAGGGTTATGGGCTATGGTTGTGAGCTACTATCAAGAGAGGTGGAGAGTTGTCGGTGTTGTGGTGTAAAGTCAAGAATAGCAGCTCCATGTTTTCTAACACGCCCATCAAACTCAATATGGTGATGAACCAAAATTGAGTTTGAATCGATCTGAAACTTGAACTGAACTTGATTCTTGATAAACAGATATATAGCTCGCCCGAGTATTGTGGTTGACGGAAGTGAAAAATGGACGAGTAATATGATGCTTCATGGGAGTTGAAGTCTTCTTGCTAAACACTGAAAATGTCTCGATAGCCTTAGGGACGGTTAGAAACTCTGCACGTACGGAGCATGTGGAACTGCTCGAAGGACGGAACCTTCTAAAATTGTCACACATAGATTGACGGGACAGTATGTTGACGACGAATGCTCTTCCAATCGGAGCGGAACGGGAATATCTTGTTGATCGACACACGAATCCAACAAGAACAAAAGGTACTGTAGAGATCACAACGGTTACCCAAGGCATGAGGATCGAACAATTGTTTAGAAGAGACGATGACGCTATGTAGACTGAGCGGTATCTAGAGACGGAAAGACTGCAACACAAAGTGTGGACTATGGTGGCTCTCCGGTCGGAATGGAGCAGCAATACGAACTTGGGATGCTGGTTGGAATGGCTGGAAAGTCCCCTCGGTTGGGACGGAGCAACAACACGAACTTGAAACGCCGGTCGGAACAGCGCCAATGGTTGTCCGGTTGAAACGGAACGGAACAACAACACGAACTTGGAATGCCAGTCGGAACGGCCGGAATGACTCTCCGGTCGGAACAGAGCAGCAACACAAACTTTGAACTGCCGGTCGGAACTGCGGGAATGCTATCTGGTCGAAATAGAGTAGCAACACATGAACAGCCGGTCAGAACGACTTGGATCTCCGATCGGCCGGAATGGCTCTCCAACTACGTACCAACCCGCATCATATCGTTTTTTCGTTTCCTATTTATTTATCAGCTAAAGGACTTTCGTTTCCTATTTTGTTTCCTAACTTCTCTCCAACTACGTATCAAAACATGTAATATTGTTTCACCACCGCTCTTAATGCTTATATTTATTAAGTTTTGAATGTGAAATTATTAAATAACGTCATTTATTAAATAACGTCATAACAAGAATATCGATGCAGACATTACTAGACATCGTCAGTATCATCAGACACGCTGAAAAACTGTCTATATAGTGTCGGTGGTTGTTCGATGTCAAGGACTATAGAACAATATCAAAATATTTGATTGTAACTTCCGCTAGTGTGAGTATATTCCGATAATGTCCTTACATTTTCTGATTTTATATAAATATATATGATACATTTTTATTGAAACGTTACATATGATACGTTTAAGTGAACGGGAAACACACATAAATATAATGTATCGTCTATGCCCCATGTGTTTTGGAAAGGAAATTGCCTTTATGGTCTGATCTATCCGAATCTTCATCTCCAATCACCCTCCCCTTATTTTAGGTGGTGACTTCAACTCAGTCCTAAGTATGTGGCTATCTCCTTTGTCGATTCAAATTGCAAGTTCTGACCGATGTTGTAAGAAGGTGTTTTCACTCGATGTGTAGTTGTTCAAAAGCCTTTGTTCTTTGGGGATCCATTTGTTCTTGGCGGTCAATCCAATGCTGCCTCCCAAACTCCTCTTAAGTCCTGATATTTCTCTCCAATCACGTAGAAGTTTTCCCAATCTACATTGCTCTCTGGAGCGTTGAAGAGGGCTACGACTGAAGATCCTCGGGCGGGGAATCATTCCTGCCGGGAGGAATGATGTACCGGTTTGGAATTTCTCAGAAACTATAAAAACCCGTCTAAAATCACGATTCCGTCAACTCATCCAAGCGTTGTCGTTGTTGGCGTACATTACCCATGGTGCCTTTCTCGACGTTGAACTTACCCTCGTTCTCAAGCAACCGAACCCAATGCTCGACGGGTTGACGGAATCGTGAGTTTTGACGACTTTTTATAGTTTCTGAAAAATTCCAAACCTATTATGATAGGAATTGAGACCAAACGTTGGCCTGGGTTAGGATCTGATAATGAAACGTTTGTAAAGGTTAGGAAACAGAGTTTTCCCTATACACAATTCTCTTCATCTTCAGTTATATCTTCCTCTACTTTCAATGAGGCACCTGCGGGGAAGTGGGACACGATGGACAAGAAGCATTCCGCCTCCATCACGATCGTCCTCCTCCACCAGCTTTCGTGATCCCTTTCCGTACCAGGTGCATTCCTCTTCATCATAGTGGTTTCCCGTGGGAAACCTATTGGCATTCAGACCATAGTGGTAGGGCTTAGGTCGAGTCGGAGTTGGTTTTCATTATCGTTTTCGCTATAGTTTCCTTTGTTGGTTTAATTGTTGTTTTAATTCGTCCACTCATCGATCCTACTTCAAATATCTGTCTATGACTCGGACTCTTTTTGAAGATTACGGAATCAAATTGAAATCAGAAAAGTAAAGCGTGAAAATGAGAAGTTCTAAGAAATTACAAAATTTACATAGTATTGTCAACACCTATTCTGTATTGTCGATCGAATTTGTCTACAAATGAGGTGCCATCATATCCAGCACTTTAGATGTAAGTTTTTATTTTTTTGAGCGAAAAGTGCAGTATTATTTAAAGATCAAATCGGACTTATTTAGTGTGCATCGAGGAAGAGGCTCCCCGATCATTGAGAAAAGGTCAGAATAGAGGAACAATGGTTCCCTGAGCCTTTTAATATCAAATGTAAGTTCTTATTTGATCGACAAAGTTGTATATACAAAAAGTAAAAAAGATCATATCTTCATACATAAAAGATAAGACAAGGGCAAAGCTCTTACAACCTTGACCATTGAAATCTCAGCCTCAAAGCATAATCGCACAAGAGTCCAACAAGAGACAACCAACCTAATAAAAAGCAGTCAATACAAACTACATATATTTTTTCTTCTTTGTCTTACATTAAAACTAGACTCTCCTCGAAAACACACATATCCTTGATCTGTTTACTAATAACTGGGAAAACACGATTACATTTCCTACTCAAACAGTCATACGAAAGCAACTCACCCCCCTCGTCGTCTGGTGGGCTGAAATCTTGACCATGCACGATAAGAATTTCTTCATTACTCCATAAACAAATTTGGTCTGGTTCAATGCGTGGGAGAAGTCGTGTGCCTTGCATGTCAATGTCAAACAGTTTAGTCCAAGATTCTGTTACTCCATACTCTTTCATTATCCAAATGGAACCATCCCCTCTTGTATAAAGGCCACGATCTTCGTCCCCATACTTCATCACTATCAAATGAATCAATCCATTAAATGTTGCACATCGAGTCCCTATCCAAATGCTATCTTCGTAGATGAATCCTAGAAAATCAGGCAACCTTATTTCTCGAAAACGTTCATCACTCATATTGAAGGACAATAGAATCCTATAAAAACTAAAATCTTTTAGTTTATGTCCGATCCAATGAATAGCCCCATCGAGATAACACCCTGGAGAAGAATCACACAGAAAATTCCATGAAGGAATAAGAGGGTTAATGGTCCTCCAAACACCTTTCCTCAAATCAAAAATCCGAAACACATTCGGAAGCAAGGGAGAAAAAGCATCATACTTGCGATAACAGGACATACACAGAACCTTGTAATCACTAGTCTTGGAGTCGAATCCAAACCCTAATTTACAGAGACGTTCAATTTTATGATGGAAAGTACGAGATGGAACCTC
Organism: Erodium maritimum; assembly: GCA_963921825.1. Lineage (NCBI taxonomy): Eukaryota > Viridiplantae > Streptophyta > Magnoliopsida > Geraniales > Geraniaceae > Erodium > Erodium maritimum. Next base: position 2,837,955 of record OY997590.1, on the reverse strand, counting down.
AACTACTTTTTTTATAGTAGGATTCCATATCAGTAGAGTCGTAGTTGTGACCCCATCAATAGCGTTATCCTTGAAACGAGGACAATCAATTTTGGACAAAAAAATCAAGCCATTACAGGATCCAACGATTTTAAGATTTTGACCGCGGAATGGCTTGGGGAAATCATCGTGTTCGCGAGACTCCATATACGACTTATCGTGAGAACAGTACGAGCGAACATTGGTTCTTTTGTTGCAAACTTGGAGAAGAATGCGATTGCCATTCTTGTTTAGGTTTTTGATGGAGTAACGGGAGATAAAGTTAGGACAAGAGACGAGAGAGTACCATAATTTACAGACTGATCTGAACCGTAATATCGACTTTACCGGTAATCTGTTCAGAATCTCTTCCCAAAGTTCATGAGGAAGATCATCATCGCCGGCCCTTCTTTCGGGTTTAGCAGCCATAGTTCCCTCCCAAGAACATACCCCGAGATCGATTACATCAGCCATACTACTACTTCATAAACAAGGAGTGTATGTATATATTAGTATTTGTAGGTTTCGTAACTTCTCTCAATATACGTACAAACCCTAACGAGTATATGGGCCTAAACCGGAACTTCTTTGGCATCTCATCGTTTTTTTATTCATTGGGCCTAAACCTTGACAAGTATATGGGCTTAGGAGAAGGTGCGAGCGGATGGGTCATCTATGGATCTATGATCAGTTCACACGACCACATGTTAGTGCCAGATGAATATTTAGTTGTGGTTCCCGACTGTTGGAATCTGAGGTACAGTCTCTTCTCCAGCTGTCTTACGAGTATTTATCGAATCATTGCTTCGATTGTGTAATGTGTAACTGTAGACTAGGTTGTTCCTACCATTCAATACTTGCCTCTCTTTGCGTAATGTGTATGCTCCGTGTTCTGTTAGTGGGAGACGCGTGCTCCAGGACATGTTATCGTCGTTGGGGTCTCAGTTTTCTTATTGAACGTCTTGGGGTGGTGACTTTTAACTCGGTTATTGACCCTATAGAGAGGAGATATGTTGCTACTAGTGCCTCAAATATCTGGCATTTCCAAAGTTTCGTTGCGAATTTGGGTCTATGTGATATTACTTTATGTGGATTGAGGTTAGATAATTTCCGAGTTTCAACTGAGTTTTCAAGTGCATTTACCCCCTCAAACAATGTACTCTTATGAGACATATTTCTGCACTATCATGTTAGAGAGCTCAAGTCCCGAGCGATTGTCAAGTCGTGGTGGAAAAAGAGGTAATTCCTCCCAATTAAGACTAGTCATTCACACCTGTATTTCCCTTCTTACAAAACTCGAGGTAGTGCAAATGTTACGTGTTACTTTTGTCGGTTGCTACTGTATTCCCTCATTATGTTCCTAATTCCACACTACTACAAGAATTAATCCACCACATTTTACATATCGGTTACTTTTTTCGTAAAGTTTAAGAAGACTGTGATTGACATGGTTAAGTTTCCGACAGGGTAATGGGAGATGAAAATTAGGGCAAAGTATTATGGTTTCCGTATATATCTGCATAGTAAAATCAACTTCACAGATAGTCTGGTCAATACCTTCATATAGATCTCACTAAAGAAGAAGAATATATCACATTCCGTCTAAAGACTCTTCTGTGGGGTATGAGCTCGACAACGTAGTTGAGAGAGATAAGACGGGGTTTGATTGGATCTTTGAGAGAAAAATCGAATAGAAAGGGTTAGGATTCGGTTTTACAGGCGAAAGAGTTATGGATCTTGCATGTCCATCTTACATTAACTTGAACAAAATTATGTGTACAAAGAAGGAATATATGTCCTGGTTTGTAAGTTCTACAGACGCATACGTCCTATAGGATGACATACTTTCGACTATTTTTTCTATACGTTCTCGTATACGTCGTATGACTGATTGTGTGCTTTTCTCATAGCACTCTTTCCATGAAGGACCAAACAACGTATGACTGACCTTTGACTCTCTCCATCTTCAGTTAAATATCTTCATCTACTAATTCAATCATCTACAAATGTTACGAAATGCAAGAATCAACGTATGTTTGGTAAAGCAGATTCATTTATTTTTAATATCAGTAAAAATATTAAAACGACAACGAAAATATATTCATCTATTCAAATGATCAGAATGCAGCATGACAAGTTCATGATTCTATATTTTTGTTAACATTACCTATCATTTGTCCATCTTCTCTTACTCATTGATGTTGAGGAATGCGTAGACTTCCTTGATCCATGGACACACATGCATTTGTGACCCGATTTCTACATTAGAGCTAGACTCTCCTCGTAAAAACACATACTCAAGATGTAATTAGTAACCGCGAAAACATGTTTACATGTTTTACTCTCAGATTTGTATAAACTCAACTCTCGCTTCCTGGGTTTCCTCGTAGATAGAGGGTCATGCACGATAAGAACCTCATCGGTCTTCCATAGGTGGAACCGGCGTGGACTAACACGTTGAAAAATTGGATCACTTTGCATGTCGACGTTGAACACCTTAGTCCAAGATTCCGTTATTCCATATTCTTTCATCATCCAGACTGAACAAATATCCGACGTGGGATTTTGATTTTTCTCCCACAATATGACATAAATCAGTCCATCCAACGTCCCACATACCACTGGTTTCACGCTGCTACCGGTGTTATCATCATCGTTATAAGTGAGCTCTGCAGCATCAAGCATCCTTATCACTCGAAAAACCTCGTCACTCATATCGAAGGACACTAGAGTAGGATTACGACGTCTATGTCTAGGAATAGCATATCCAATCCAATGAGCAGCCCCATTGAGATAACATTGTTGTTGATGAGCGAAACGTGAAGTTACCAGAGAGCCAATGCCCCTCCAAACTCCATTCCTCTGATCAAAAATCTCACACACACTTATAGAAGCATCACAAGAACCAAACTTCTGTTCTGAACCATCAATCACACTCCACAAAACCTTGTAATCATTAGTCTTGGAGTCGAATCCAAACCCAAAATAAGAGAGATAATGGTCGGGAGGAGTAGCACGAGATGGAAGCTCGACTATTTTTCTAGCAGTAGGGTTCCATATCAGGAAATTCACAACCAAACCGTTATCAACGCCGTTGTAGGAACAACGAGACAAACAAATCAACCCATTACAGGAACCAACAATTCCAAGGTCTCGGCCACGTAAACCATCGTGCTCATGGCACTCCATAGACGATTCAACATAGGAGCTGTAAGAGTAAGCTCCCCTGTCGTAAAATTGAAGAAGAACTCGATTGCCATTCTTGTTTAGGTTTCTGGAGGAGTAATGGGAGATGAAGTTAGGGCAAGAGATGAGAGAGTAGCATGATTTACAGACCGATCTGCATTGCAATATCGACTTCACCGGTAATCTGTCCAGAATCTCTCTCCAGAGTTCATGAGGAAGGTCATCATTTCCCGCCATTCTTTTGGGTTTAGCAGCCATCGTTGCCTCTCAAGTATTCACCACCAAATCGATCTGGTCAGCAATCTACTTATATACGTAAGGAGTGTATATACGAATAGTTGTAGGTTTCCTGATTTCTCTCCAACTACGGACAACCCCAAATACGCATTATGTCGTTTTTCTTAAAAAAATTTTTGGACAAAATTGAATATTAGTTTTTCATATAAAGGACAACCCAACACTAAAGAATCCAACCCAAAATTGAATACTATCTTTCTGTCGAAACTGAAGATCGGTGATATTAATTAGTATAATAGAGACCCGGAGTAACCCAACCCAATAAGAAAACATAATAATGATATTCAGGGGTGGGTGATACTGGTCGGGATTAGATCGGCCCCTGATTGTTTATAAAATAACTTCTTAGTTTTTTTTTCAGATTAAGAAGTTATTTTATTAATAGCAAAACAGAGTAATTACAATGGCCATAGTCTTTACCGGACAATGATCTAATAACCTTTAGATACGAATCGGTCCAACAGAAAACGGTTATAGCAAGCAGAACTAGATAAGGAACATAACTACATCAGGAATTGAAACCACAGCTAGAACAGAAATTGTCACGCCCCAAATCCGGTTTTTGACCGGACTCGAGACGTGGACTACAGACGATGAATAAGTATATAAAAGAAAAGATGTAATAATGTAAACTCCATAATTATAATGTACATAAAACCAAAGTCAAGAGTCAACAGCTCTGAAATTAACCGGAAATAGAGTCAAAATAAACCAATACGTCTCATAGATAAATCCTGATTCCCAAGGAGCTCCCGAGCCTTGAGATCACCTCTAGAACTACTCAATAAAGAAACTTGTACAAACAGTAACAATAAGAGGGGTGAGCTTACGCTCAGTAGGAAAAAGCAATAAAGTAAAATAAACCCCGTTTAAGTGTAAAAACAATTAGAACAAGTAAACAGAGTTTACAATTAGAACGATTAATCGAAAGGTGCTGTAAATAAAGTCCAATAGAAGTTCCAATGCTTTAAAGAAGGTGACACTCAGGGAAAACAACGGACAATAACGAATGTAATACTTTAGAGAAAATAATACTCAAGGATATTGAAGATGCCAAGATCTCTCGAGTACGCGAATGTAATACATAACTCCTACGTATATGCAAATGTTGTGTTTTTTCTCTCTCTGGTGATCAGAATCGCCGGTTCTTAGTTTCAAAAACATGAAAGACATGTCGCCGTCGTTATTACCTTTTCCAGTTTTCTGTTCTGAGTTGTTAGCTTTATATGGAGATTATTGTAAGTTAATCTCTAAACTAACTACTCACACAAGACAAGGAAGGGGCGACCATGTTTGGAAGACCAAGAGGCCCGAGGCAGCTCGTTCGGGACGATCTTGTCGGAAGCATCATCGACAAGGGAAGGAAGGATAGGCACGATCCTCCATCCCTCCGAGGATTCCGACTGGTGGTGGGTTGGATGTTGTGACTTCCAGTGAGACAAGGTCGGGTGAAGTTGGTCTTGATATTGGTAAGCGTAGGTCGAGGATTAGCAAGCTTCGTCTGCAGAAAGATGAGGTATTCGTGTGTAATCTCCCGTATGATACCAAGGTTGAGTGGATGCGCAATGTATTTGGCGAATTTGGTAAAATTCAACAATCCTCTGTTTTGAGCCGACCAAATCGCAGAGGTAATTTTTTCGGTTTTATTCGATTCAGTTCACATGAAGAAGCACAGCAGGTCGTACCAGCCTAAACGGCTTCAAGATCAATGGCTTTACATTGTTTGTAGCCATTGCTCGGCGCCGGAAGGTTGTGCCGATGACGGAGAACCCAAAATAGAGCATTGGTGGTGATAAGCCAGAGCTCGGCGAGGGTGCTGCCGGAATCTACAAGAGTGAAGGGGCCATGCTTCTGGGTAGCTTATGTGCCAGAGAATCGTCGGAGACAGTGGCTCGCGGTGGTTCTGGTTCACCGATCTCAGGTGTGATTCGAGATCCCGTAATACAAGGATTTTCAAACGTTGAAACTCACTCTGATCCGTTGGGTACGGGTGAGAATGATGCGATTGGAAATTTGGATGGTGGACTCATATCAGATTCGACGGGATTTGTTGCTGCTGCAGAATCGCGCGATACGCGTAAGGTTGAAGACGAAGTCGTCGAGTCAGTAGTTGCAGCCGGGCCTGTACCTGGGCCTGACAGTGGGTCGGTAGCTTCTGGGCTTGGGGCTGAAGCTTCTGGGCTTGGGTTGTCTGTCTTGAGCCCAACTCTTTCAGCAGATCTGAGTAATCCCAATTTGCCTACTGGGCTTGGGCTAAGGCCTAGTCTGAGCCCAATTGTTTCAACATATCCTTTGGTTGATACAGTTGCTTTGGAAGTTCCGGTTCTTCAAACCCGAGCTCCAACACCATCGAATCAAGCTCCCTTACCTATTGAGGTTCATCAGAGTAGTCCGTGGAAGGAGGTGCTTCTTCAGCTGCCTCCGCCTAAGGGTCGTCATTCGAAGCAGTCTAGAACCTCGAATCGTCAGAGCCGACCTCCACCTTTTTTAACGGATTATTATACTGTTGAAGTTAAACCGTCGCATTCTTTGGCTCGTGCGCGACCTGTAACTCCTGTGGACTTCGGGAAAAGGATTTTACAATCTAAAATTGAGCACTTAGCCCATTCCGCTAAAGCCTTTGATGATCCGACCCTGACATCGGAAGGTGAAGAGTGGGTTACAGATGGTTGATTTGTGTTCCCTTTATGGGTTTTTGGTTCTGGTTTTTGTTCCCGCAGCTCCTTCTGAGAGCTCCCTTGTGATGGTTGTCTTTTGGTTAGATTCTGCTTGGATCTAATTTCTTTTTTAATAAAATTATTCGAGCTTATCCAAAAAAAAAAATACTCAAGGATATCACTTGGAAGAGAGCAAACTTATTAAAGAAATTAATTAAAGAAGTACACAATACTGAAATGTTTAATTTTAAATTCCAAGACTTTGATCCGTACACTGACTAGTACATCATATCAGAAAGCCCTCGATCCGGAGGGAAACACTATCATCGGGATTTCTGGAAAAGTTCCATAGGAACGCACGTTCTCGGAAGTCCCTGAAAATTTTCCCAAAGGACCATAGATCATCGGGATAAAGTGAGTCTCTCCGGAACATGTAGCATCGGAATGAGACAATAAAGTACCAAGCCGGAAAATCCTTCGGCCTTGGTCTTCCCGGAACACGTAGCATCGGGGTGGAACCAGTCTTTCCGGAACACGTAGCATCGGATAAGACAATACAGTACCGTGCCGGAACATCCCTCGACCTTGGTCTTCCTGGAACACGTAGCATCGGGGTGGAACCAATCTTTCCGGAACAAGTAGCATTGGATAAGACAATAATATACCCAACTGGAATGTCTCTCGGTTTAGGTCTTCCCGGAACACGTAGCATCGGGGTGAAACAACAATGTATACGTACCGGACCGGATTACCCCCTCGGTCGGATATCAGTCCAGAAACACCCTCGGCAAGTAAACAACAAAGGCACACAAATTCTCGACAAGGCACGACGCAACAAACTCATACGATCAACCAAGCTTACCGGCATAACTTACCAACCACGTATCATCGGTCTATCACTCACCCGATCATATCCTTAGGCACAACCAATTCACATTCAAACAAACATTCAACCAATCACATCGCATTCATTTCATTCATTCAACCAATCACATCGCATTCATTTCATTCATTCATATTATAATCAACTTAAATTTATCTAGTTTAGTATGACTCTTAAATTAACCTAAAGACAGAGCATGCATCGACCTTAAAACGAACAAACATCGGTAAATACAATCAATAAGAAATCATAAGGCTCGACATGGCCATTCTACCAGCACAGTATACCAACACCTACGGCACGACATGGCTCGTAGGTCGTTCGCATGTTATAAGACTACTCTAGCCAATACCGTCCAATATGCATACTAGTTATTTATCCGGTTATTAGGTTTCCCTATAGGCATACTATTAGCAGTTCTCAATTTAGGAATAGAGTTTACGGCTTTTCCCTACCTCAAGACGATACAACAGCTGCGTCTCCTAGCTGCTGACGTCCTGGCCTAACTCCGGTCTTCTCGGCGAAGTCCAAGTCTGGGTTTTAACAGTTAAAGTCCAAAATCAGTCCAGGACCAGATAGATCAGTCTTTTAAATTAACAGTTCGTCTTTTAATTAAACTGATAGGTCCAAGAATTATTTGATTTTAGTCCAAAACGTAATTAAATTAAATAATTATGTCTGTCCGACCCGGCCGACACGAGTCCGACCCGAACCCGGATTCGAGTCCAGACTCGGACCGACCCGAGCCTGACCCAAACCCGGGTCCAGATCTGAGTCTAGGATCAAGTTCAAGTCGGGGCCTAAGGCCCAAACTCGAGCTGGAGCCCAGACTTGGTTCTGGCCCAAGTCTGGTCCGAGGCCCAGGCCCGAGGCCCAGCTCAGGACTGATCCAGGCCCGTCCGTGGCTCGGTTCAGGTCCAGGCCCGTCTCTGGCCTGAGGTGAACGGCAGCGAGGCGACGGGTAGGGTTCCGGCGAGGCGAGGGTGGCGGCGTCAGGGAGCCAGGGCGAAGAGGAGGGGTCGCCAGGTCACGGGTTGAGCCTCTCCGTCCATATCTGACGACCGGAGAAGCTCGCTGGCGCGAGAACTCCAGATCTGGAGCTCGAGCGCTCCGGTGACGCTCTCCAGTCACGCCCGACCCAAAACGAGCTCGGAGCTCACGATTTCCAGGCGGGGAAGGTGAATCCGGTGAGGAAATGACTCATCGTCGCTTGTTCTGCCTGATTCATGCACGGTGAAGTTCGAGCGAGGAAGGGGCGGCGACGAGGGTTTCGAATCGAAGAAGGAGACGGGCGAGGGGGTCTCTGGTGTTCGGGGTTTGGTCACGGGTTAAAGCAGGAGAAGGAGAAGAAGGAGAAGAAGGTGGAGGTGTTCGGAGAAGAAGGGCGGCGGTGTGGATCTGCGATGGTTCGCGAGAGAGAGAGGAGAGGGAGGTTGAAGAAGGTCCTCGGGAAACGTGCAAGGAAATGGGAAGACGAAAGGGCGAAGATAGGGTTTTGTTGCGCGTGGGTTTTGGGCCAGTTGGGCATGCGCACTGAACACGAGCTTGGTCTGCTCCGGCCCAAGACGTGGGTCTGGCCTGACCCAGCCCAATCCCTTTCCCTCTTTTTTTTTATTTTTCTTTTTTGCTTTCTTTTTGAAATCGATCCAATAATCGACTCGCTCCCCAACTCAACGACGTTCCCAACGATAAATTATCGAAATAAAAACTCAGGTCTTTACAGAAATAAAATCCCAAAGGTCAAAACTGTCAAGAACCGCTTAAAATAGAGCCTAAAAACTATTTGGTCCCCGCTTTCCAAGGACTTATTTTGTCATGAGAGCCACTGAACTTGAACTTAATAATCTGTAGGGGAGTATATGTATGATTCAGGGATCCCTCCAGTTAAAAATCCTGGAATCCTTGCTTACTTATTGGGTTTGGCGAGGCTGCATAGCAGTCCTCGTCTGATTCGTCTTATTTTTCCCGACTATATAGCCAGTTGTGTCTCCGCTCGAGACGTGTGAGGCTAACACGGAGAATGCGAGCATCACTGCAACAGGGAGTTGTGGATCGTAGCTGATGCACCATCCCTCCAATACAACAACGTCGATTGTGGATGCGCAAAGAACACCACCGCGATTAAGGGTCGCAGTCTGTCGTCGATACGCCTTCCTTCCGATACATCATCGTTGAGTTGTGCATGTGTAGTCTTTCATTACATAAACATCTATTCTATAGGACAATATAACAATGATAAGATGTGTACTGCAACATACCTATGATAATTAAGGTTCCAATATAACATAGATCATTCTAAAATAGGTGGGTTTACATACTTACCATACGATCAATAAACTAATATATAGATCATCCTGAAATAGGTGGGTTCACATACTTACCATACGATCAATAAACTAATATATGAACTTTCAACCTATTTTCTCACATTAAAACTAGACTCTCTTCAAAAACACACACATTCTCAACCTATTTTCTCACATTAAAACTAGACTCTCTTCAAAAACACACACATTCTCAACGCTTTTAACAATCGCGAGAACACGTTTAAATTTTCTACTCTCCGTGTTGTACAAAAGTAACCCTTGGTGGTCCCAAAAAAGCAAGGCTTCACCCACCTTGACATTTGGTACATTGAGATCTTGATCAACCCCATCAACGATGGTTCGTCGCAATCGTCTTCTTGACAGCTAATTCGCAGGTCAATATTGATCACTTTAGTTCAAGATTCTACTACTCCATACTCTTTCATTGCCCAGACTGAACATTCCCCTCTCCTATCAACCTCAAAATCCGTATCCACCTTCCACGATATCAAATGAATCAATCCCTCGAATGCCAAGCTTCGAATCTTTGTCCAGCTATCATCGTCATGGATGAATCCTACAAAATCAGGCATCAATATTTGTCGAAAAAGCTAATCCCTCATATTGAAGGACAGTATAACCCTACTACGAGTATATTTTAGTCATGTGCACCCCACTTGATCTTTGACTCTTGTAAAAAGCTTGCAACTGAAAGTTGGCCTCTTCGCTTACACTTCTTAAACATAAAGTCGACCAGAAACTAAATTAATCTTAAACGTGATTCTCTTCACGTTCAGTTGAACCGGCATCTACTTCTTCAATCTTCTACCGTTGATATAAAATACGAGAATTAACATCTACAATTATCTACAAATGATATATATTTGCATAAACATGTACAAACTATCAACTCCATTGATGATATCATGTATCTCAAAAGTCAAATCTACATTTAAAAGCTGACAAAATACAACAAGTACTACTTCATATATATGATTTAGATTTAATGATTGTAACGCATTACATAAAAAAGAAGTAAAGAAATGGTAATCCTAAAAATATTCGATTCATTGATACAAATGCACTTTCTTCTCCTTTCCTCACAGTAAAACTAGACTCTCTTCGGAAAGAATCATATTGCTGATCCATTGTTCAGTAATTATGAAAGCGCTTTTATGTTTCCTACTCTTGGGGTCGTACGAAATCAACTCTTGGTGACAATCAAGATACAAGGTATATTGACAGCGCGCGAGAAGAACTTCATGGTTCTTCCACAAACAAAATGGGTCACGTGGACGAAGTCGGGCGCTTTGCAGGTCTATATTAAACAGTTTAGTCCAAGATTCCGTTACTCCATACTCTTTCATCGCCCATACTGAACATTCCCGTGCCAAATTGACATTTAAATGTCCACCCTTCTTCCATGTTATCAAATGAATCAATCCACCGAATGTCATGCTTCGAGTCTCTGTCTCAATGTCATCCTCATCATCCAGTGCTACGGAATCAGGTAACATTATTTCTCGGAAAACCTCATCTCTCATATCAAAGGACAATAGAATCATACCATAACTCTCATCGTCGTCTTCATCTCTATATCCAACCCAATGAACAATCCCATCTAAATAACATTCTGGATAACAAGAACGCTCGATATTGCATAAAGAAATCTGAGGACTAATGACCCTCCAAACACCTTTCCTCAAATCAAAAATCTCAAACACATTTGCAATGTCATAAAAAAGACCATCCTCCGCGAAATATGAAGTACACAAAACCTTGTAATCATTAGTCTTGGAGTCGAATCCAAACCCTAAATTGAAGAGAAGTTGGGTTCGAGAACAGAAAGTACGAGATGGAACCTCAACTACTTTCTTGATAGTAGGATTCCATATCAGAAGAGTCATAGTTGTGACCAAATCATTAGTATGATCATATTTGGACAGACAAATCAAGCCGTTACAGGATCCAACGATTCCAAGATTTTTGCCACGGAATGGCTCAGGGAAATCATCGTGTTCACAAGACTCCATAAACGACTCATCGTAAGAGATATATGAGGAAACATGGCTTCTTCTGTCGCAAAATTTGAGAAGAACGTGATTGCCATTCTTGTTTAGGTTAGTGGTGGAGTAATGCGAGATGAAGTTAGGGCAAGAGACGAGAGAGTACCATGATTTACAGACTGACCTGCACCGCAATATCGACTTCACCGGTAATCTGTTCAGAATATCTCTCCAGAGTTCATGAGGAAGATCACAATATTCATAGCCAGCACTTCTTTCGGGTTTAGCAACCATCGTTTCCTCTTAAGTTTTTACCACCCGAATGAGCGAGGAATATATATGAGTATTCGTAGGTTTCCTAATTTATCTACCAACCCTAATACGCATCATATAGTTTTATTTGTTTATTTCCTCTTTATTTATTGTGAACTAAAATTGAGGAGAAATAACAATTTATTATCCTATCCTGAATTTTACAATTTCATCATATTACGGTGGTCTTATTTGATTAGTATAATGTTACACCTTATAACTTTTGTTTTGTATCACCGTTTTCTTAGAATAAACATGAAACTTTACTAATTCGAGAAGCAAAGTAACAAAAAGATCATAGAATCGTGAAAATGATTGTAAAGGGCAAATAGGGGTCCCAGTGACTGTCGGAATACTAATCCCATAATATAAGATACACGGTTGTACCAAGGAAAATAATAGGGTGTGGTTTCTTATTCATTCGATAGACTCATCAAGGAAGTGTGAACCAAAACATGTTTCCATTTCCTACTCTCAGTGTCGTACAAAAGCAACTCGCCCACCTCTCCACCTGGTGCATCGAGATCGTGACCAAAGTTGGTCTAGTAAGTTAGTACGGGGATGAACTTGAGCCTTTTGCAGGTCAATGTGGAACAGTTTAGCTCAAGATTCCGTTACTCCATACTCTTTCATTGCCCAAATCAACAATCCCCATTCTTATAAAGGACATCATCTTCATCCCCACACTTCAACGTTATCATATGAATCAACCCACCGAATATCACACATCGAACATCTATATATCCAATTGTGAGTCCGTATAATGGGTATAGTCATTGAAGAATTTCACAAAATCAGGCAACCTTATTTCTCGAAAAACTTCATCACCCATATTAAAGGACAATAGAATCCTATAATAACTCATCCTCGTTGTGTATGTCCAATCCAATGTACAGCCCATGGAGAAAACATTCTTGATAACAATTCAGCATAAAATACCCTGGCGGAATAGGCATACTTGTTTTAACGGGACGAACACAAAACCTTTAATCACTACCCTTGGAGTCAAATCCAAACCCTAGAGTATAGGCAGTTTCGATTTCTAACCAGAAAGTAAGAGATGGAACCTCAACTATTTTTCTGATACTAGGATTCTATACCAAGAGAATTATAGCCCTGAAGACCTTTTAGAGAATCTCCAATGGTTTGACACTACTAGTGTCAAGGAGCCATGTTAGGAAGTGCTTTTTGGCTTCCTGACATGGCTTCTCCAATGGTCTGACACTACTAGTGTCAAGAAGCCATGTTAAAAGGTTGTTTTTGGAGCAAAATAAGCTTCTCTCTCCTCTAAAGCAGCTCCTACCACGACTACGCGTCGTTGCAGGATTCTGCAACGACCGGCTGACACGACCCTTTGACACAACCAGCCGTGTCAGCGAGTCGTGCCAGCGCCTGCAACGACCCGCTGACACAACCCGTTGGAGGTGCTCTTAGTATCATCATCCCTGACACAACAGTGGTTACGTTTGGACAAACAAATCAAGCCATTACAAGATCCAATGATTTCAACAATCAATTATAAACAGAACCTTAAAATTTAAGTCATTAGATAAACTATAATAGATAGTTCAGAGTTTAAAATGTTATCAATGACATGAATAGTAAAAACAATAACTTTAAATTTATGCAACTGTTGAATCGGTATGTTGACTTCTTCGGTCCATTTCTGCAAATGCACTTTTTATCCCCTTTTTCACATTAAAACCAGACTCTCCTGATAAAGGCACACATTCTCGACGTAATTAGTAATTGAAAAAACACGTTTACATTTCCTACTCTCATTACTGTACAAAAGCAAATTTTGGGGACCTTGACCATTCACGATAAGAACTTCACCGTTCTTCCATAAATAAAATTGGTCTGGATCAGTACGTGGATGAAGTCCAATACTTTAAAGGTCAATGCTGAACAGTTTAGTCCAAGATTCTGTTACTCCATACTCTTTCATTATCCAGACTGAGCAATCCCTTGACATATCAATAGCGATATCATCCTCCACCAACACCCACGTCATCAAATGAATCAATCCACCGAATGCCACACTTCGAGTTTGTGTCCACCTGTTGTCATCGCCATCGATGGATCCTAAAGAATCAGGCATCCTTATTTCATGAAAAAGCTCATCCCTCATACTGAAGGACAAAAGAATCCTATCACAACTCGTGTGGTCGTGTCCATCACAGTTACTATATCCGGTCCAATGAACAGCCCCATCGAGATAACATTCTGGATAGTAAGAATGCGCGACACTCCAGGCAAGAACCGGAGGGCTAATGGTCCTCCAAACACCTTTCCTCGCATCGAAAATCTCAAACACAACCGCAACCGAACCAGAAAAATCACTCACGGCGCACAAAACCTTGTAATCATTAGTATTGGAGTCAAATCCAAACCCTAAACAATAGAGTTCTTGGGTTCTTGAACAGAGAGTCCGAGATGGAACCTCGACTGTTTTTCTGATAGTGGGATTCCATATCTGGAGAGTCAGAGTTGCAACCAAGTTATTAGCATCGCTGTAATCATCATATTCGGACAAACAAATCAAGCCATTACAAGATCCTACGATTCTAACGTTTTCACCACGGAATGGCTCGGGGAGATCATCATGTTGACGAGACTCCATGAACGACTCATCGTGAGAACTATATGACATAACATCGGTTATGTTGTCCGAAACTTGGACAAGAACTCGATTGTCATTCTTGTAATGAGAGATGAAGTTAGGGCAAGATGCGAGAGAGTACCATGATTTACAGACTGACCTGCACCGCAATATCGACTTCACCGGTAATTTGTTCAGAATCTCTCTCCAGAGTTCGTGAGGAAGATCACAATATTTATAGCCGGCACTTCTTTCGGGTTTAGCAGCCATCGTTTCCTCTCAAGTATTTACCGCCAGAATGAGGAGTGTATATATGAGTATTCATAGGTTTCGTAACTTCTCTCATACTACGTACCAACCCTAATACGCATCAATCGTCTTGTTTTTTCGTTTCCTATCTTTATTTATTATTACGGTCAAAATTGAATATTTAAATTTATCGGCTAAACAGACAAAACGAATGAGGTATCACCTACAGCGGCGGGGGGCTCCAAGCACCCTCGCCTCCAGGAATGAGTCCGAACGGGGCGAGGGAGGGTTTGGTCGACTGTACCTTCTCCCTGGTGTATAGGTGACATCGGTACCACCAACAGCTGATGTGTTACTGCCCTACCACTTCGGGGTCAGCATTCCCGCGTTCAGGAGCCCTACCATTATCAATCAAGGGAGGACGACGCACGCTGACATACCGGGGGAGTAACTGGTCCACCGTTGTTCGTTTATCCTCTGATCTGCTCGGTCAGTTTCTTCTGGTTGGAGTATACTGTATCGGTATCCCCGGATGCTACCGCAGTCCCACCCCCCCCGACCGCAATTATGCTACAGAGCACTTTTAAGTTTTCTGTACTTGTCTTTCCAATTATAGTACTTTGGTTAATGTACGGTGATCTCCAGGTGGGGGGTCACCAAGTTATTTTACATTAATACTATCTCCATTTCCTCTAAAAAAAAAACGATATATTTAAATATTGCCAAAAACGTAATAGGTTAATTGTAATAAAAACTAAAGTATTGCCACATAACTATAGAATGCATTACCTATTCTTCTCAAAAATAGAATGCATTAACAAAGAGCTCTGTTAGGGTTTGCGCCTCTAATGGAGGCCAAACCTAGGTTTTCAGTCCTCTCCGGCGCTGCCTTCATCTCTCCCGACGTAGTTTCGGTGTCTGCTCTCCACCGCCATAATCGTCATAGTGTTCTCGGCCCTGAGTTACCTCCACCTCAAGCAACGGCCTTGTCCCTCTCCCTCTGAACCCTAGATCGCCGAGCTCCCAGGACCACCACGACCTTGCTCTGGTTCTTGTTTCGAGCGGCGTATTGCCTAGGGTTGCGCCTTCACCTGGGCCTCCGAGGTATCGGGTTATCTCTCCCGATCACCCCCGCCGCCGCTGAAGCCACCGGCGCGTCCTTCTCCTTGGCCTCCGCCGCCGTCACCGCCTCTGAAGGTGTCACCGTCGCCCCTGAAACCGGCTCCTCCCTGGCCTCCACCACCGCTCCTTCCTCGACCCTATCTTGATTATGGATTTGGCTAATCGGGAGGGTCGTTGTTAGTTTTTATGACCTCGTCTTTGCAAGGTCAATGACGACAGGAATCCAGTGCTCTAGGGAATGACCCTGGGAGGGGTCTCCAAACGATGCTTCGCCTCCCACCATCACCATTACTGTTGAGGTCCCTCAAGATCTCCGGTACCCCGCTCCTCCTCAATGTTCTCTCTCTTTACCCAAGAGGCATCACCTGCCGGTGGGGCATCAAAATACAGTTTATGACGGCTCTGATATGAAAAGGCTTAGTGAACCATTATTCATTCAACTGGCCTTGCTTTCGAGGTCGATGAGCATGTTCCTCGAGGCACAACAATGTAATCGACTATAAAAGTTATAATATTGCACATTTCGTTCAAAAAAAAACTATAGAATGCATTATAAATTGTCCCCACAACTTTAGAATGCATTATGTATTGCCCACAAATCTATGGAATCTGCGAAGAACTGTCCAAGCCATTTATTTTGAACCTCATTGTTACATTATTCTAAAAAAGTCTGGTGGATAAAACTTTAGTTCACCCAAGAAACGTTGGAAAATTTTTATACATATTTTTGTTTGTGGACGAAACTTCAATGCACTTTTTGTCGATTAACCCTTACTAGTCATCTGCATGATATACACATATCATATTGTGTGAAAGAGACTATTTTCTGAAAATATTATCGTGGTCAATAGTTTTACTCGGTGTATGATCGACACATCTTTTCTCGCGGTCCGGCGATTGGGGGGGGGGGTGCTGGTGATCGGTACATCCTCCGAGGAGCTGTTGGAGTTCGTGAATAGTGGTGTTATCTATGGCGGCCACGAGGGTTTGAGCTTCATGGTTCGCATGGAACCAAGGATATCCCGCACGCGGCTAGGGTTGCGGCTCACGGTGCCCCTAGCGTTGGGGATGCGTTTGTGGTTGATAACCTTGTACGAGGTGCGCGGTCGATTGTTGTCCAGGACAGGGAGGGTGAAGAGTGTGTGAGCCTAATGGAAGCGTGGTGGGAGTTTGGTTGACCATGGTTCAGGCAGTAGCGGCTGGAGGTGGGTGTGGTGACGGCCCACTCACAAATGAAGAGAGAATTACGAAGCCTGAGGAGGCATTGGACTTACCAGCAAGGGGCGACAAACACCCTCGTCTCGATCAATGAGGACCTCGTGTACTACACCAGGTTTACGCTTCTACGACATGGCCTTTTTATGTAGTTGTAGAAGTTAACAACTTCTACGACTCAATACCACGTAGGCGTAGTAGAAGAATCTTCTACGACTCCATGGTGCCTTGCTGCATATCCAAGCAAGACACCATGTGTACTAACACCAACGACTCATCAAAACTCCTCCCGCACAAAGCCTTTGGATGACTCATGGGTACCGTCCCCAACGTCCCAGCGATGGACTCTAGATTTTCCTGGCTCCACCCATGGATGGGTACCCCAGCAAACTTCACCCATTTGAACACTCTTCCCTTTTTCAGTAAAGGTTCTTTGTCAAGTCTCATTACAACGCATTGAGAGAGCCAAACCCATCTAGTGCTAATCACGCGCTTTTCAACTGATTTTACCTTGCAGTGTATCAACACAACCTTGCTACCCAAGTCCATGATTTTTAGATGTTTTTCACCCTGCTTCACGAACTCATCCTGCAAAATCGAAGGGGAAACATTGTCCCGAAGTATCCCCAACCAACTCTCCTCAACCTTTTTTTCCAGGGTTGCATTAACCTACAAACTAACTATTGGCTTTCTTTCTCCATATCACAAATTTCGGTACTCCCTCCTTTGGGTAATGGTTTGACGCAAATCGAAAACCGGCCTTTGTTCCCAAGCTCGAGCAACAAAGAGCTTATGATTACCTAGTTTAGAGCCATCAGTCTGTTTCACAACCTGCTCCAGATCAGTACCAATTCGAAAGGAAACAAAACCGAAAAATTTACCTCTTCAATTCGGGTTTGCGGGGAGGTGTACGTATGAAACCTCTACTACCGAACTAAAAATTGATCGAACCCCTCCAATTGACGTACCCTCACGCAGATTGTGCACAAACATCTTCCTCCCCGGAGCTGCACACTTTCTGAATCGATTTTCAGCTTCAACCGAGGTCCCCGCAAAATAAGCTATGTTTCCGTTGATTTCCGGATCCACACCGACCCCCCCCCCCCCCCCCTTCGCCGGAAACCTTAGCCACTTTCTGTCCGTTCGCCTCTGCCCTTGCAGCCGCGACTTGCTCCGCCGAGAGGACGACGGAACGCACCAACCTCCCTTGTACCCTCCTGCCCCGATCCTGGATTGGCCTTCCATTTATGGCGATTGTGCCAAGCTTCAATTCTACACTGAAAACGTCCTCCGTGAGATATTCCGAAGGCCACGTTTTCAGATTTTTGATTTGAGGCCCACAAATGCACGACGAAGTCGAACCAGAAGAAGAAGAACGAAGTCGAAGTCCAGAAACCGAGGGTGTCCAACCTTCAACTCAAACTCTCCGTGGCGGCGGCCTGAACGCGAACCGGAGAAGACACTGACTTCAGTGACGCCGGCAACGGGAGCAAAACTATGACAGGCGCATATACGCGCGTTCTACTAGGGTCGGCTCACTCAATTGCTCATCTTTTTGAGTTCATACCGGATTCAAAATATTTGGTGTTAGTTTACATAAATAACCCAGTTCCTTATTCAGGAGTAAACACCACAAAACTATAGTGTACAACTAACTAAATTCATAAACATAAAGTTAAGAGTCATTTTATCTCCAACATTCATAATAGGACTAAATGATAGATGCCTTACAAGTGCATTTAGATCCAAGGAAAAACTCCAGGTACTAATTATTCCCGGCTTATACATCTCAAGAACTACGGTTGACTTATTTGTCGATAAAAAACGCACTCCTGACTTAAGGTAATTACATAAACTAACATTTTCCGTTAGAGATGACGATGAAAGTTAGGAAAAACTCCAAGAACTAACTGCAATATGACTATTGAACTCAAAAACTAACCGTAGACTTGCTAGTTTTTTGCAGCTTTTACTAACGTTTTCCGTCATCTCTAACGGAAAATGTTAGTTCATAACGGAAAAAGTTACTTTTTAGTAAATACCTAAGTCAACCGTGCGTTTCCAACCCAAAAATAAGTCAATAGTATGTTCCTGAGCGGTACAAGTCAGGGATAGTTAGTTCCCGATTTTACCCCTAGAACCAATACATGAGTTTGTTGCGGTTTGCCCGGCAACAATAAGAATAGTAGTAGCAACACCAGAAGCAGCTCCTTCAACATTAGGAGTAGCGCCATCAATTAGGGGTGAGCAAATTTAACCAGCACTGGCGAAAACCTGTGTGTACAAACCGACATCCAAACCCACCGATAGTGTAATCGGGGGAATCTTAAGAATCAATTGCGGTCGGGTCAAAAATTTATTTAACCTTTAGAAAAATGTGAATCATTTAGTAGATATATACGGTCAAATACTCTAGCAAACTCGTGCAACTTTTAAAGATTATTTCAAATTTCACTAATACAAATGCAATTTCTATCTATTTTCTCACATTAAAACCAGACTTTCTTCGTAAAGACATACATCCTCGATGTATTTGATTGAGAAAACAGATTTACACTTTTTACTCTCACTGTTGTACGAAACTAACCCTCGGCTGTTCCAAAACAACAAGGTATCACCCGCATCCACATTTGGTACATTGAGATCTTGATCATGCCCGATAACATTCTTTCGTAAATAAAATGGGCGTAAAATAACATGTTGAAGCGGGATACTTTGCGGGTTAATGTTGAACAGTTTGATCCAAGATTCCGTTACTCCATACTTTTTCATAGCCCAGACGTCAAAATACTCATCCTTCCTCCGTGTCGTCAAATGAATCAATCCACATGTCACGCAAAGAGTAATTGTCCATACGTCGTCATCCAAACGGACGAACGTTAAAAAATCAGGTAGCCTTATTTCTCGAAAAAGCTCATCCCTCATATTGAAGGACAACAGAATCCTTTCACGAGTCTCTTCGTCTCTATATCTATATGCCCTCCAATGAACAGCCCCATCGAGATAACAGTCTGGATAAGAACACAGTATTCCATAAAGGAATAGGAGGGCTAATAGTCCTCCAAATACCTTTCTTCAAATCAAGAATCTCAAACAAATTTGCAGGGAAGCTAGCCGCATAACGCGTACTACACATAACCTTGTAATCATTAGTGTTGGAGTCGAATCCAAACCCTAAATTGGAGGGACATCGGGTTAAAGAACGAGATGGAACCTCGACTGCTTTTCTGATGGTAGGATTCCATATCAGGAGAGTCATGACCAAATGAGTCATTGCAGGTTCCTAGGCAGATTTGTACCAACAAATCAAGCCATTACAAGATCCAACGATTTCAAGATGTTGACCACGGAATGGCTCAGGAAAATCATCGTGCTCACAAGACTCCATGAATGGATCAACGTAAGAGCTATACGAGTGAACTTGGCCGCGGTAAAGTTTGAGAAGAAGGCGATTGCCATTCTTGTTTAGGTTTTTGGTGGAGTAATCGGAGATAAAATTAGGGCAAGAGACGAGAGAGTACCATGATTTACAGACTGACCTGCACCGCAATATCGACTTCACCGGTAATCTGTTCAGAATCTCTCTCCAGAGTTCATGAGGAAGCTCATGTTTATAGCCGGCCCTTCTTTTGGGTTTCGCAGTCATCGTTTCCTCTCCAGTATTTACCACACTGCTACTTTGTAAATTAGGAGTGTATATATAAGTATTCGTAGGTTTCCTAATTTCACTCAAAATACGTACAAACCCTAACACGTCGTATCATAACGTTTTTTATTTCCATATATATTTATGACAAAATTTAATATTAAATTTGTCATATACTGGATGTGGATGAGCCCAAAAATTGGTTATATTTTTTTTTTGGAGTGTATGTGTTAAAATTATAATCTATATTATCTATAAAAAGATTATAACACTGTACTGTACGCGCTTATTCAACTGTTGCCACTCGCAGTTGACGCGCGGTGCAGTACCTCACACGCTGGGTGATTTTGCAGCGCTCAAATCCCTAATTTTGCTGAGCTGCTCTCTCTACACGACACTCCGAATAGATAACCTCTCCACCACGTATCCTATAACCTCATCCGGTCCGGCGGCGGCTCTCTTCCACGGCCGAAAACCTTCCACGACTCTTCGATAACCTAGACTGCGTTGGTTTCTGCCGGGAAGATGCTGAGAGCCACGTATTGATGAGTTGACTCCAGAATTGGTTGCCTTCATCGAAACCAAACAGAAGGTCACACTCAATACTAATCATCGATCTCATTTGTTGCTCTGCATCCAGGTTTGTTCCACTCTCACATGATAATCATATTTTCACTCTTATTGCTATGCATCTATGTGATGTTTGATTTCAAATTCAATGTAGTTCCAATTTTGTTTCCGTGTTCCAGCTTGCATATATCTTATTTACATCTAATTGTATGTTCCACATATGTTGAATGTTTAATTTTTGGGGAAAACCTCAATTCCTATGTTTTCATACACTTCCATGTGTTCACCAGGAAATTTAGAGTTTAATATGTAGCTGTTCACTTAAAATTTAGCCTTCTCCAACTTCATGTCATGAGGTTTTCCAGTGTATGTTCGACTACATTGATCAACTTTTCGTGATGGTGGGACCGCGGAAGTTACTTTACATGGCTATCGGTAAGTATTTAAGTTGAACCACACAATTTTATTGACACATTTTGTGAAATAGTAGTAGGTGAAATATCTTTTGCACCGTGTCATACTGATTAATGGGAAAATGTGGTAGATGGTGTTGCTCTAAGGGCTAAGATGAACCAACAACGGTCTAGGCGTTTTAAGGAAACTAAAGATGCAGTAGGTGCGGTACTGTGCCATTTTTAATATTCTAGATTGATTTATTATGTGTATAACAGGATTAACCTTGATGACGTGCAAAACAGAACAGGGTGTTTACATAAAATGCTAGCTATAGAACAATGTTGTGTACATATGCCTTCTAAAATGTGTTACTAATGAAAACTATCAATATGGATCAAGTTGTGTGCTTATATTCACCCCATTTAGTATTACCAGTGGAAAGGTCAAAAAGAATTTTAGGAACGAGAAATTTAAATATGAGTTCTAAAAGCATTTGGAAGGGAAAAAGAGTTTTATATGTTTGTATAGTCATGATTTGGTTTTATATGCTTGCATAGACACCATTTGGTTGAAGGAAGCTTGTATAAGTCACCAGCCTTATATGCTTGCATAGTCACCAGCGTCTCCGTTTGGTCTAGAGCCCCAGTCTTGATACATTTAAATAATTGTTGATCTAAAAGAAAAATGATAACGTAGTGAAGTAGAGCTTTGGTGGGTTTATGTGGCATGCAAATTATTATATTAATGCAACGGTAGATTTTCCATAAAGAATTACTAAATGAATTATTAGTATATCTTTCTGTGATTCGTGTTCGTTTTTAATTTTTATTTTGGATTCTGGTTTGTCATCCCTCTGAATTGTATTTGGTGTTTTTTTAGAGTTCTGGAAGATTGACCTTAGTGGGATCACTGAATCTTCTTCCATATCATCCCATCGCTTCATGCCTTCGACTGAGACCTATCTGCTTCATTCCTGAGTTTCACTTCACTTGGCCAAGTCCTTGGGCTCTTGAATAGAATTCAACCACATTGGAATGGATGGTACAAAGTCCTCCGGGTTTTCGTGCTTTTTTTCTTTTGAATTTTGTGTTTTCGTAATTTGATTTTGTATTTTTAAATCTTTGGTTGTTTTCTATATAAACTGAATTTTGTATTTTGGTCATGAACTGAATTATCACCTTTTGTTCTGTTCCAATATTTATTCGATTTCCTATTTGTTTTATTTGTTTTGTTTTAATTATCTTGATATGTTTATTGTCTGAAAATTTGTGATGTCTAAGCACGAGCAATTTCTTATTTCTATGACTGTTTCCGTTTGGTTTTATTTGTTGATTTGTGTAGTGTGATATAGATTTGGCATTTGTTTGGATTGTGTTTATTCTGTTTTTTATGTATTGATTTGAGTGTTTCATTTCATATGCTCTTTTTGTTGTTCAGTTAATATATTGTGGTGTAATTTTGTCAGGCATAACAGTGGGAGAATTTTCTGAGTTTGATACACTTCCGAATGTGACGATGGAGATTATTTTTTAGTGTACTCTTACTGACAACGATAAGGATTTCTTTAATTCACTATCTTTATGGTTAGTTATTTTTGTACATGCTATCCTTTTTAAAAGTTTGTGGTTTGTGTATGAAAATTTGTAATAATATATTTTTTTATTACTATATATAAAAGATGATATATATCAAAAATATATATAAAAGGAGATTATATTTGATTACATTTGTTTTTTCTTTATGTGATGGCTGGTGGGATTTTTTTGTAGTCTAATCCAGAGAATACGGTGGGGATTTTGACAATGGCGGGCAAAGGAGTCATGTGTTGGCCACTCCAACCACTGATGTGGGGAAGATTTTGGCTTACACTCACGGTTAGTCCTTCTTGATGCCATCTCCGATGATGATGAAGTTAACAAAGAGCATGGGAGAAATAATTGGGCTGATCGTCATCGACAATTGCAGGTAAAGATGTTATTTTTAAATTCGTATTCGTTAAGTTAAAATTAGAATATAAGCATTTAAACATATACCAATTTTTTTTGTGTGAATTGTTCTAAATAAATCCATTTTCGATTTCCCTGGTTTTTCTATCTATTGAGTTTTTTTTTTCAGAAGGGAGTCTCTATGTTGTCATTTTTTGGGGGGTTGATTTACTTGTCTGATCTTCAAACATCTGGGGAGAGAAAAACAGTGTTTGCAAGTGAGGTTAGCAATTCTGCCTTTAAAATATGGTAATTTGAAGTTGGCTTAGCAGTATAGTTGCATCATTTTGTTGTTAACTTTTCTTTTTGATAATTCGATCATGGTTAGTGGGAAAGGACCAACATCAGTAAGGGGTAAGGAAGTGGAATCATGCTCGATCTTTACAATGGAATGTGGACAGAAAATAAAATAAAATATGTGATTAGAACATGTTTATGCAGGAAAAATAGCTTGCAATTCCCTTTTTGGTTTCTCCATAATTAATTGTATTAATGAGATTGCATGGATCTTGCGCAACATACACATAGACGAAATCTTCGGGTCAATTTTCCTTCTAAATTATGCGAGCGAATAAGGGATTTTAACATTGATTTTTTTTCTTCAGTTTTGAAGGTGTGAGACTTCACAAGATGGAAAAATTGTATTTGAGAGCACCATTGATTCTCGGTTTAATGTTGTGTTTCGTTAGAAACTCCAAGAGGTATTATCTCTTTGAATCATGATTCTTTTCTACAATGGTCAATAATGTGTAATCCATTTTACTTCTTCTATAATTATGACACAAATAGAAAAATGATAAAGAGAAGGGTTTTTACTGTCTTGGATGTAGAGTTATAAAGTTATGGTTTTGAAATTTGATTAACTAATATCTTATTGTTGTCAATGTGACCATATGAAGTTTTATTTTTGATGCTTTGCAGATTAGCAGTAAACTCTTCAAACGTGTGAGCTCAGAAATCAACGGCTCTCCTTCCATCCTCATCAGTTATGACGGTCTGCTCGGACATGAAACAACAAGATCGGTGGTAACCGCAAGAGAGATTCAAAAATTCTCTGGTGAATTTAGGTTGTGCAGAATGGTATTGCCGACCACCCTTATTTAGCATTTTTTTTATATACTCCAAGAGTTTCTCATGTTGATTCATATATATATATACATGATAGGTTCTTATATGTATTGATTCATATTGACACTGGGAAGTAGAGAGACAACAAAGTCTATCAACCTCAGTAACGACACAGGGTTCTTGCAGCAATAGAAGTGAAAACGGCTTTGATTTCAAGCTAGACATCTCAAGGACACCAACCATTGATAGCCCTTTGATCAACATAGCTTTCTTCCCATCTTTATCATCTATGAGCAAGCAAGCAGAACGAGGAGGAGGAGATTGGTATGGCAACGAATGGGGCTACAAGTAATAATGTTGATCTTCTATTCTTACAACAACATGCTTTTGGACAGTATTGTCTCTCTGGTTTCATGTAATTGGCATGCCCTTTCTGTCTATTGTGTTGGCAGTTCTCGAGTTATTGACTTGATTGTGCACATTGCATCCACCTTCTGAAGTTGATGATGATTCAAGGTTTTATTTACATTTTCATTGAGTATCAGGTTAAAATGTTTCCAGAACTGTGTTCGGAGACTTTAAATAAACTTGAAATTTGGAAAGATGTATGTTGAGATGTGCTCCGAGAGTCTGTTGTTTTGGTTTTCGGATGTTTAGTGAATTGTAGTTGTATGTTTCTACTTGGTTCCTTGATGGGGGGGAAACGTTTCAGAGTTCTCTCTTTTAAATTTTTTATTTTTCTTCATGTCTAGAATTCTTTCCGAAGGAATAAAGCGATAACTTTTGATGTATGGATCAGTACTCAAACGATAAAGATTGGAACCAAAAGCTTCTTTGTGTGAGTGACCTTGTGCTTACTTGACTGAGTTAGGAAGGAAAAGGAATTGACATATTTGTATGGAAACCCATTGTAGCCTTGAATCATAATTTATATCAATGTCCTTTGTGTGGCTCTGATCTCACGGCCTTCACTCACTATCAGCATTATTTATTCTTATGCCATAACACAACTATATAACAGTATCAAACAGACCTTTAGAACGGGTAACTTTCGGAAACAACTTTCTATTAGTTATAATGAAATTTGTTTTAGGAAAAATGGTTCTTTGTTGTTTATGCATAGGGATTGATGATGTAATTGTACCTAATATTTTCAAACTGTATATAAAAAATGGACATATTTGTGGTATGAATTGTTGTATGATACAATTCTTATGGGAAAGTTTATATTGCATATTTGTGGTATGAATTGTCGTATGATACAATTCTTATGGGAAAGTTTCTATTGCTTCTTATAGTCGGTTTTTTGCACAATTTTAATTATCAGCATTTGGTATCCATATGACATGATTTGGGTGGACACTTAAAACCAACACCATCACTATATTATTGTATACTCACTAGATTTGATACATAATCCTATTTAGTCAATGTTCTATTAGAGTTTCAGTGATGATGGGTTTGTAATGGCTAAGGCAACACTTGATTGTAGTTTTAAAAAAATTCTTCCCTAGAAATGAACCAAAGATTGTCAAAGAGCTTCCCAAGCTTTGGAGGCTCAAAAGAGTTTCAAGATGAAGATGCTATAAAATGAGAGTTTAGATGAACAAAGGAAAAAGAGTTTTGAATTTTGGTTTAGGCAGTATAGAAAGTTTGAATTTTATTTATTTAATTTGTTATACTCATTGTTTGGTTCAAATGTAAAACCCACAACAACAAAGTTATAAAAATGAATCGAATTGGTATATAGGAGCGAAATTATTTATTGTACTTTAATGTTAAATTATACGTTAGGAAGGTTTTCAATACTTATCCTAATCAAGATATAAAATACAATTGGCACCGCGCGATAGCGCGGTGCAATCACCTAGTTCGGTGTAAAAGTTAACAAGTCTATGGGCTTCCAAGAAGGTGCAAGCCGTGATCTTCATACTATTACGTGTTTTTATAAGCAAGGACTTTATTAAGTATGATGTATAATGCATAATTATACAATACGGAACTGAACATCCTGAAGGAGGTCAGGTTTGAAACAGAAACAACCACGTCAAACAAACCAACATAATCATCTCCCCACGCAAACAAAAACACCAACTGCTACACCAAAACCGGACACCACAACTCTGCCAGAAAGGAACACCCGACTAAGCAACAATGAACATTAACCCGACTAAGCTATAGGGCTTCAAGCTTCCGTTTCAAATAAGGAGATTTTTTTTTTGGATAAGCTCGAAAATTTTTATTTAGAGAAAATTAGATCCAAGAAGGATCTAACCAAAGACAACCATTACAAGAGAGCTCTCATCGGGAGCTGCGGGTACACAACCCGAACACAAAAAATCAACCATCAGTGACTCACTCCTCATCTCCGAAGTCAAAGTGGGATCATCGAAGGCTTTAGCTGAATGAACTAACTGAGCGTCCTGAGTTTGTAAAATCTGTTTCCCAAAGTCCACAGGATACGCACGACTCAAGGGACGAGCTGGTTTAACATCAACTTTAACAGTATTGGGAGGCCGACTCTGACGGCTCGAAGTTCTAGACAGAACTTGTTTCGAGTAACGACCCTTGCACAGAGGGTTAGGCTTCGGAGGTTGAAGGAGAACCTCCTTCCACGGACTACTTTGATGATCGCCAATAGGTTCAATGACTGCCACCTGTTGAGACGACTGATCTGCTGAGACATCTGTAGTTACAGGACATGGAGGAGGCTCAATAACGTGAATGTCCAAGGTGTCATTATTTGGGCTTGGACTGGGCTGGCCCACACAATTGACACGCGAAGCTGCGCCAACAATCGGTTCGGACGCGTTACATATCGCATTCTCAGCATTAACCGGGCCTGAGGTAACGCCAAGCCCAACATGTTCAACATGCCCAACTACATTCAATGCCAACCCAGACGCATCTTCTTCTTCCTCGCGAGATTCGCGATCAACAGGATCTGCTGAATCGCGAACCAACTGATCACGCGATACCATACGTTCTGAATTTGAAATTTTCCCAGAGTCGGCACCGAAAATCACGGGATATCCTTTATTCCCTCGAATCCCGCCTGAATCGGACGGAACAGATCTCCGACTCTTGCCAGCAGACTCGGGCGACTTTGCTATGTCGGACGACAAACCAATGGCCGGCGACATTGTTGCGAGCTTCAATCCACCAGATTCAAGAGCCTGACCTTCCCTAGCTTGCTCGGACAAACAATCGACGTTGCTCTTGATCAACCTAGGAACATAGCACATGCTCTGTTTTATAGACGCAAACGCACGGGACACCGGAACGTCGGGATTTCCGACCCTACGCCGAGCACGAGCAACAAATAAAATGTAGCCATTCATCTTATAACCATTGGAAGTCTCAATGGTGTGAGCTGCTGCCTTTGCCGACGAAAATTTGATGAAGCCGAAGTACTGTCCGTTTAGATTTGGACGTCGCAACACAGTGAACGACTCAATTTTCCCAAAAGGAGTGAATACACTTCTTACCCACTCCTCAGAAGAATCGAATGGTAGGTTTCGGACGTATATTTCAGAAGGGATCTCGACAAAACGTCCCTTACGAAGTCGACGATGACTACCATCCACCGCCTCCCTTGTCGGCTTTTCTCCAGCGTCAGACGAGATCACAGTGTCCTTCACACGTTTACTCGCAACCGGACCAAGCACTGGGGCCTCCACCAACACTGAAGGCGAAGCCTTCGACCCTTGTTTTTGCTTACGGACACGATTCGGAAGAGAAGCCTTCCTGGCAGAACCAGTCGCTGCCTCGGCTTGAATTGTGGCTGTGATCCCAGTCACTCTGTTCATGACTTTCACCACTGCACCCATCACACAAGTGACCTCTCCAAGCAAAGCAACTAGTCCACCCTCAAGAGAAGAGTCGACTACCCCGGTCCTCCTCCGGCGACGGCGAGAGGCTCCCGAGAGAGTGACCATCCTTTTAAAATAAGGAGATAATTGAGCAACTTCAACAGTGGAATGGAGGTTTTAATCAAAGTGATTTAGAAGTAGATTCTGAGGATGATTTTGAGGACTTTGAGGGTTTTTCAGATTGTGATCTAGTTGGAGGAGTGAGTTGAGAGTCTTGTGTGCTGCCTTTGCTCTGGTTCGGGTTTTTTTCTTGGTGTTGGGTTGGTTTGTCTTCTTTGTGTGTTTGTTTCTTTTTGTTCCTTGGTTCCTGTTGTTTTCTTTTTGTTTCTTGATTGGTTAATTGGTCTTTGTCTGTTTCTTAGTTGCTGTTCTGTTGTCCTCTTCTAAAGAGGTGTTATGTTGTTTTGGGTTCTCAAGGGTCCTCTCATTTGTCTCTCTTTTTCCATTTCGGAAGTAGGAGAATTTTAATCTATTGCATTGCTGATAAAAAAATGACTACACAAAACTTACCTTTTTATTTTTTTTATGTAAACAACAGTTATATTTGAGTCATGTACACCGCACTTGATCTTTGACTTCTCCAAAAAGCCCTAAATCTTAGTCGATCACGAAATTAAATTAAAACTTAAATCGGCATCTACTTCTTCAATCATCTACCAATGATATGAATCTCGAGAATTCATATCTACAAATGATATATATTTGCATAAACATGTAAAAACAACAAGCTGGCAAATGATATCATGTATCTCTGAAGTCAAAACTACGTTCAAAAGCTGACAAAATACACCAAGTACTACTTAATTACTTCAAAAACAAGTTATTATGGATCATCCAAAAATAAGCGTCTTCATTGAGTAATTTTCATCCAAGATCAGTAGAAGAATATGTTGACTTCTTTGATCCATTGATACAAATGCACTTTTTATACCTTTTCTCACATTAAAACTAGACTCTCTTCGAAAAGAATCACATCCCGAACGTATGGTTTAGTAATTATGAAAGGGCTTTTGCATTTCTTACTCTCAGGGTTGTACGAGAACAACTTTTGGTAGTAACCAGAGGACGAGGAATTTTGATAGTGGACGATAAGAATTTCACCGTTCTTCCACAAACAGAATTGGTCATGTGGAAGAAATAGATCATTTTGTAGGTCGATGTTAAACAATTTAGTCCAGGATTCTTTTACTCCATACTCTTTCATTGCCCATACAGAATAATCTCCATGTATATGAAGGTACTCCTCCTCCTTCATCGCTATCAAATGAATCAATTCACGGAATGTCACACTGCAACTCGATGTCCAATGTCCATAGCCGTCAACGAATCCTACAAAATCAGGCATCCTTATTTCTCGAAAAAGCTCATCCCTCATATTGAAGGACAATAGAATCTTCTCGCGCCTCCCATCTTGTCCATCTTTGTAAGCATTCCAATGAACAACCCCATTGAGATAACATTTTGAATGATAATAATGCTCAAAATCCCATGAGGCGACAGGAGGGGTAGGGGCCGCCAAACACCTTTCCCCAAATCGAAAATCTCGAACACATTTGTAAGCAAGACCCCTTTCGACTGGCACAGAACCTTGTAATCATTAGTCTTGGAGTCAAATCCAAACCCTAAAGGATAGAGACCCCCGGCTAGAGCGCGAGATGGAACCCCAACTACTTTTCTTATAGTAGGATTCCATATCACGAGGAGAGTCATAGTTCTGACCAAATCATTAGTGGCATCACGCTCGTAATTGGACAAACAAATCAAGCCATTACAAGATCCAACGATTTCAAGACGTTGACCACGGAGTGGCTCAGGGAAATAATCGTGTTCACAAGACTCAATAAACAACACATTGTAATAACTATATGACCAAACATTATTTATTTTGTCGCAAAGTTGAAGAATAACTCGATCGCCATTCTTGTTTAGGTTTTTGGTGGAGTAATCAGAGATGAAATTAGGGCAAGAGACGAGAGAGTACCATGATTTACAGACTGATCTAAACCGCAATATCGACTTCACCGGTAATTTGTTCAGAATCTCTCTCCAGAGTTCATGAGGAAGATCAATTTGTTCATAATCGTTAGCCCTTCTTATGGGTTTCACAGCCATTATTTCCTCTTAAATATTTACCCCAAGATCAATAGATCAATTTCAACGACACTACGACTTATATATACAACGAGTTATAGTAGTTGTGGGTTTCTGAAATATAAAGATGGTATATACGAGTAATCCGTAGGTTTCCTAATTTCTCTCAAACTACGTACGTACACACCCATATTCGTCTTGTTTCTTTTTTTGGACAAAATTGAATATTAAATTCAAAGGACAATGCTAATACTTTTTTTTTAAACGACTAAGTGAGGAAGTGCATTACTATCAATCAAACTTTACAACGTATGGCCAAAAACCCTGGGCTCCACAATATTGTCCGGGTGCAGCGTAACGGAGTCGATGCTCTTGGACCCATAAAAATAGTCTACTTTGTTTCGTAGACACAAACTGAGGACATCATCTTACCGACATTTCAAACAACCTAAAAAAAGTATCACCAAACTACTTAAACGCATAAAAACCAGAGTTCGGAGTGAAATGAAACCAACTATAACATATAAAAGGAGATAACTTGTGCGCTGCTCGTTTTGCCTTCCCGAAGCTTCCTAGAACTGGCCACCTCCCGGCCTTCCCCCTACCTCCCGATTCTCTCATTTCTCTTGGCGGGGCTGAGGGTGAGCCATCGCCTATTGATCCTCGTTGTCCTTCTCCATGAGGTGAGCTGCCGGTGGGAGTATTCCTGAAAGCTCCAGCCCCTTCTTCACTTGGGTAGTCCGGGTATAAATCTGTCATGTCTTCCCCTTGGGTCTGGATTTCATCGTCTTCGCCCGTATGAGCCAGCCATGTGCATCTTAGTAGGTTGAGCATGCGTCCCTAATATGAATGAATGATGGGGAGAGGAGATGGTCGCTTCAGGCTAGGCTCAATCAGAGGGGTTCCTGACTCAACGGCCTCCCCGGTTGGCGACAATTGTCGTATCTGGCAGTTTAGGGCTTCTGGTAGTCGATCGTTATGTGGAACACAGTTAGGGTAGTGGCGAGGCTTTGCTCGAATCGATCTGGGCCGAATTGGATGAGAAGGGGGATTCGGAGGTTGCATTTTCCTCTGGAATCGCGCTGGCTTTATTACCTCTAGTGTGGGTGCCGGGGTATGGTGGGTGGCGATGAGACAAGGTAGTGTTTGGTTTCAGGTCGAGTAGTCGCGGTCACCTAAGAGCTTGTCAGGGGGAAACTATCTCTGTAAAACCGCGCTCTTTCAAAAGGGTAACGTTTTGGAAAATTGAAACGTGTGGGTATGTTTTTGCAACGGTTGGAAATTGGAGGGAAAAATAAAAAAAAAAGAAGCTAAATGGACTGAGTTGGGGGGAGGGATTGGGCCAGCTTGGGCCCAATCAGTTGAGCGCAGCCCAAACCCACGCAAGCTGGAACCCTAGCCAGTTTCACGCGTCCCTTCTTCTTGCGTGTTGGCACGCGAACCGAGGCAGCAAATCAGAGTCGCGCCTCACTTCTCCTTCGACCTCTCCCTCTCGCATGTCCCTTCTCAGATCCACCCAAAATCGAACCTCGCCGAGCCTTCTCTTCTTCGTGCAGATCGATGCTCGCCGGCTACGGGCACGAGAAGACGTCACCGGAGACCCTCGCGCAGTTCCTCTCCCTCGAGCTCGAGACGTACTGCGGCGGCGACGGAAGGGAAAGCAAGGGTTCGTGCCCTGCCGTCCCTCTCTGACTCCTCCACCCACGGCCGTACTAAAACCCCATCACGGCGTCACGGGTGCAATCGAGCTTCACCGGGAACGACGCCGGCGACCGCGTCTCTCGCCGGATCTGGAACGGGAGCGGTCTGGGATGCACCATGACGACCACCACCCTCGTTCTGGTCAGGAAGACGCCCTACCGTCGTCCCCGAGCGTCACCGGACGTCTCCCCGAGCTCGCCTCCGTCATTCCCCTCGTCACCGGGACAAACCCTCGCCGGCGTGTAAGAGCACCCGAACCAGAGGAGTGAGCTGGGCCTTGGGCCACTGTTCCAGACAACTCGACTCTGGGCCGGACAGAACCGAAGACGGGCTAAGCCCAAAGCTTGGGGCCGGATCAGGACAGGTCTGGGTCAGACCGGATCTGGGCCGGATCTGGGCTGGGTCTGGGTCGGATCCGGGTCAACCCTGGTTCATTTGAAAAATGTTTTAAAAAAATCAGATTTTATTTAATTGAGTTAATTAATTAAAGGTGAGAATTAAAGGACTTTTTTGGATTATTTAAAGAATCTTGGACGTTTATCGGTTTTGATTGGACATATTATGTGTCAATCCTAGACGGGACTTCGCCCGAGCACAAGGGCTTGGACCCGAGCTAGAAGAACGAAGATCACGCCGGTACCCGTGTGAAGAACGGTGTGGTGACTATCGTGTGCGACATCAAAGTGTTGAGAGGAAGACCGCGAGGTAGGGAAAGTCTTAATTTCTTAATTAACGCTTAGTATGCATGATTAGGGTAATAAAATCGGAAATGTCCTAGAATTGCCTATAGGATGCGAATAACTAGAATAATTGTATTTCAATTACTAATCAACGGATGAGTCTAGTACACATGTTTAGGACGATGACAATTAGTGAAGTGTGCTTTCAATACTTGGGAAATTGATTTACTGGTAGAGAGGCTGTGAAGAGCTCTCGGATTAGTTGTGTGCTAGGTTCACATGTTTGGTTGCTAATTTCTCGGTTAACTTAAGAGTCTAATGAAACTAGATTAGCTCGTATGATTGAATACTATTTGGTTTGTTCACATGATGCTTGATCGCTTGATTGTATACTTGGTTGATTTAGTGTTTATGTTGATATAATTGTTGATTGAACGGATGATCGAGTATGACTGATTGTGCCAAAGGGGTACAGTCAGGTGATCGATGTACCGATGGGTGGAGACAGGTAAGTACACGGTAAGTATGAATTGGTGTTGTTTGTCTTGGTCGTGATGAAAGTGTGTCTGACGTGTGTTGCTTGACGGATGAATGAAATGCTTGTTCCTTTATTCTTATTCTTGAATGTATTCTCGTTTATTGTTTTGTCTGTTCGTTTGCTTGGTTTGGTACTACACCGGGGGGGGGGGGGGGGGGGGGGGTAATCCGGTGCCGTTGTGATGGTTGGAGTTGGACATATACCGTGGTTATTGAGTGATGTGAGGAGCTACGGCTCGGCAGATCCTACGGGATATTGAGTGATGTGAGGAGCTACGGCTCGGCAGATCCTACGGGATATTGAGTGACGAGAGGAGCCTATGGCTCGGCAGATCCTGCGGGATATTGATTCTGGTTACTTAAGGTTTCACCCCAAGGAACTGCGTCTCAGTGGAGCACTACTTGGTTCCCTATGACATATGGTCCTTAGGTGGCAGTTCCGAATTGGTTTCGGTGCCCCGATGCATGTACCTCCTCTGGACCGAGGGAAAATCTGATATGATGTGGATACTCTAGTGGATCGGATTATGGGAACCGAGGTGATCCCAGAATCTATCCATGGATCGGAGGTTTGAGAAAGCAAGTGGTCGGCAAGATACTGTTATTTCCAGTTTACTCTTATTGAGGCTTTAAATTATTTATTATGAATTTCCTTATGTTATGGTTACCTTGATACTATTGCGTAGTTGTAATCGTTTCCGTTTTCTTATTACTCCTTATTTATCTTATTGCATTGTTGTTCGAATTACATTTGTAAGCAGTGCTTCTTTGACTTAAGGGTTGAATTATTAAGGTTTTTCCTACTGAGCGTAAGCTCATCCCCTTCGGTTTCTAACTGTTTTACAGGCGTTCCGGATGTCTAGGGAGGTCGAAGCTCGGGAGCTTTTGGACTTCTTTGGGTTGTACTAGAGTTATGTTGGTCTCATGTATTTTAAACATTACTTATTTGATTCATTTTAAGTTTTGGAACTATGTATAGTTGTTGATTTCAGAGTGCTTACCTTAATATTATAAAGTTTTAGTATTTAATTATTGCTTTTCCACTATTAATTCCGGTCACGTCTCGAGTCCGGTAAATACCGGATTTGGGACGTGACAATCTCGGGTGAAGAGATCGTCACAAGGAACACAAAGGGCATCGGTGTGGCAGGGGCCCTCGGTGGAGTTAGGGGTGATGTGGATGAGGTTGAAAGGAGGTTACCGACGTTGATGACGACTCATAGAGACAAGACAAAATGGTTAGAGCATGTACAACGAAAGGGCTTGGATTAGGGGCTTGGGTAAGGGGCTCGTATGCTGACGGTACAAAAGAGTGATTCTCAGCCCTTGAATTTGACTCTGTTCCACAATGGTGAGAACCAGGTTGTAGCTTGGGTTATGAGTGGATGTTG
Organism: Erodium maritimum; assembly: GCA_963921825.1. Classification (NCBI taxonomy): domain Eukaryota; kingdom Viridiplantae; phylum Streptophyta; class Magnoliopsida; order Geraniales; family Geraniaceae; genus Erodium; species Erodium maritimum. Next base: position 2,803,165 of record OY997590.1, on the reverse strand, counting down.
ACTGGATGTTGAATTGATATTTAACTGAACTTATTAAATTCTTTATTAAAACAGTAAATGTTATATAAAATTAAAATAAATTTGACAAAATTAATTAATAATAGCATAAATTAATTATAAATAATATTGACACAAGTTTTATTCACCCTCATAATACACAACCCTAAGAATTACAAGTTGAAGCGTACAATCCAACATATACATCATTTTTGTTGAAGCTTGGCTATTTGAATTTCAAGGTCTTCTATTCGAGCCCACAATCGGAACATCAGTAATCCGTGTCGTGTCGTTTGATCCTCGTTAAAGTTGGAGGTTTCCTCTCTCTACATGTCATTGTATTCAAAGTAGAGCTTTTCCCATTGCTTGGAGAACTCCATATATTTGGAAGTCTTTTCAATTTGTAGTCGGCCTTTTTATGAATCTATTCGTTGTCTCGGCCCTTGCTTGTTTCATGCCCGCAATGGCACTAATTTGCTCTTGGAGGCTCTTCCCCTTCCTCTCCGTAGACTTATTACCCAACTGTCGTTCTTTTACACGACGAGGTGAAGTAGGGATGGAAAGATAACCTGAACCCGACGTAACCTACCCAATCGGGTAGGGTATTGGTCGGGTGTTGTTTTAATCGGGTATATTGACCGGGTACGGGTAGGATTCGGGTTTGGCCTTACCCGCCCCGAACCCTACCCGATCTTACATATATATAAATAAGTTCACAGTTATAAACCTAATAATTAGTCAATTACAACTAAAAAATTGTACGGTCATAACTTATAAGTCCACAATACCATAAAATTCATTTGGGTTTATTGATCATCGAAAAGAAAAACTTGAAGATGATCACTTTTGCTTATTTATTACTTGATTTTAAGATTGTTGTATGCTAAGACTTGAGATGCGAAAAAATTTCTAAAGTTTTATATTTTTGGCTACTTAAATTTATATAGAATTGTTACTTAGCTGTCAATTTTTGTTGTCTTTTAATCGACTTGTCATATGAACAAGTCGGGTAAGGTAATACCCGATCCGAATGGGTAGAGATCGGGTAGGGTATTGACCGGGTATGGGTAGGGTACAAGTATTGGCAATGAAAATCGGGTAGGGTACGAGTATTACAAAACCGAGCCATACCTACCCATTGTCATCCCTAGGTGAAGGGGGAGGGGGTCTTTGCTGATGACCTCCCTCGGTTGGATCAGAGGATACCCATTCTGGTTAGGACTCACCCCTGAGAGGTGTGTAATCTTCACAGGTACTTGTGGGTGGAGTTGATTTGTAAGCCCCAACCTCGTCCAACAGTTGTCGCCGTACATGAGCGACCATGACTTCCCCGGCGTTGAACTTTTCCTCGTTCTCAAGTAGGGCGACCCAATGATCGAGGTCGTAAATTTTAAGGTCATCCTTCTTATCCGGTAGGTCTCTCCATACCTGCTTCGCCTCGGCCATGTAGTCTTGATGGATCCATCCGCTCCGCTCATCGACCTTCGAGGTCTTCGGAATACCGAGGAACCTCCGCGTCCGCGTCGAAAAGCTGTTCCAATGGTTCTTGATGACTCTCCACTCAAAACGCCGGAAACTGGGTTCTTCGTTGTATCTGTCACGCCCCAAATCCGGTATTGACCGGAGCCGAGACGCGACTTAGTGAATTTCAATTAAAAGTAATTTAAGACAAATAATAGCTGATAAAGATAAATAACATAAACCAACAAGTTAGAGTTTCCGAGTCCTACGCTCAGTAAAATACATAAGTCCGAAATAACCGTTCGTCACTACGAAAATAATAAATGAACGTAAACCCGGACCCTCGCTAGCCCCATGCTCTGCGATGTCCTCAACTCCAAGTCATGACCACTACCTGTAGAAAACACGGTAAAATAGGGGGGTGAGCTTGACGCTCAGTAGGGAAAACCGTCAAACCACCTTATCTCGAAGTCACCAAAATGCAGTTCCATAATTTAAAATATAATAATGGTTTTAACACAATACGGCCTTTAAACCTAATAAAGCCAAGACCCTCTTTAAACTCGGATACTCAAAGTCCAACTATACCGAAACCGATTCCACACAACGCCTACCCTGAGGCCACACCACGGAACAACCCAACCACAATTCCCCAACACGTAGTCAACGACACTCACAGGTAAAATCATGAACAATCCAAGCCATACCATCCAATCGACTAAGGCACACAACGAGGGGAACAATCCAGTTTAGACATCCAATTACATTTCTAAGCTAACTTTTCTAACGACTAACATGAGAAAGCGGCAATCGAGAACATAAAAACCAACCTAAACAACCTTTACTTTACCCGACCACAAACTGTCCCGAGATTGATCATATGGATTGGAGGCACCCCAACTATGGATTGGAGAGCATATAGACATTGATCATATGCGAGGCGCCGGGCTCACATGAGCTCGATCGGGCGAGGAGCTCTTCATTCATCCATGCAGCACCACCCCTAGTCAGTTGCATGCCACACAACGATCCTTCGAGGGGCAATATCTCTTACCCTCCTTTATATTGAGATTTTTGTTGTTTTACTCTTTAGATACTATGTGGTGGGTGCTGAGCACCCGAGTTATTGTGCTGATAGTTTATGTATCTAGGACTGTATGGTGGTTGTCATATATGATTTCTGACAAGTGTGGGGTGCTTGTGTATTTATGTGTTCGAGTCGCACTGGGGACAGTGCTGTGTTTTAAAGTGTGGGGTGGGGTGCTTGCATTTCATTTTTCACTTTTGGTCTGCATATTGTGCTGCATTTAAAAAAAATCAAAAAAATATTTTCTGGTGATATGATTGAGTAAGAGTGTGTAGGATCTTAAGATTTCGATGACTGAACTGTTACACATGCCCATTTCTTACACTGTTCAAATAATACATAGATTAGCATGAATCGATTGAGTAGAGTAAGCACATGCATTAGGACCACTCTTTTGCTTGCACTTTGAGTGTTTACTTGATTAGTCGTTGCTTCCTTTGATTCCTATGCATTGTAAGCTGAGTCTAGAACTACGTGTGTATCCCAGTCGAGGCGAAATAGAATGAGGAACATGGTTAAATTGAGAAAATGATTTTAGGCCATCCTTGGAACGTTTGAGCCAAATCTCTGACCTTACATTATTTTCCTAGTCACCCATTTTGAGCCTATGGCCTTTCGTTTCTAACCATTACATTACAAACCTATGTGCCCATCATTTCTTGTTTATCCTCATGTTATTTTTGAACTCATATTTCGTGTCTTATGTGCTTCATGAGAGGGGGTGTTGGGGATTTAATTGTGAGTTGAGTGACTACAAGGAAGAGGAAGTCTTGATAATAATATGCCATTTGGTTTGTGAGGAAAAAAAAAGGGAGAGAAAAGAAAAAGAAAATAAGATAGAGACCTCTCTTGTACCCAAGGAATTTAGTGGGTAAGAAAAAGGAAAACAAAATCGAGAGAGGAGAAACGAAAAGGTGAAATAAAAGGGGCAAAAGAACAAAAATATATTATCCCAACAAGTAGACTCAAAAAGAGTGCCTAAGAAATGGTTTGGTAGAGACTTGAGGTGAAAGTAAGTGGGACGTGTGAAAAGTGGTTAGGGTGTGAGATGAAGCATGTTTGACACGTTTTATTTTATGAGCTCGTGTTCTAAATCCTTTCCATTCCCTTTGCCTAGCCATACATTACAAGCCGAATATAAGTCCTTTTTGATTCTTGATTGCCATGATTCCTCACGATTAGTGGAGATGGGATTAACTAGTAGCATATGAATCTCTAAGATCCGTGTAGTAGGGAAAAGAGGAAGCACGCTAGTAAAGTGAACGAGGGGGTTCTCGTTAGGAGAGTCGGTCTTTAATGTGAGTAGCAACTTGCTTATTTGCATTCATCGGTTTATGTGTTTTCTTGAACTTTGCTCGATTTTGTGGTGTGTAATTCTGAGATAGCTCTTATGATCAGTAAGCACACTTTAACTCAATCAGCACCAAATTTTCGTAACCTTTTTTTGCATGCTGCATCTTTATTTTACCATGCTTGAATAAAGGAGGCCCGGACTCCTCCTATCGAGGTGAACCTCGGGGTTTAACCGGGACATATCTTACTGCTTTGGTTGTTTAATTTTCTCGGGACGAGAAAAGCTTAAGTGTGGGGTGTTGATGTGAACGTAAAATACATCTATTTGAGATGTTTTTAGCCCACATTCTTGAGCTTTTCGGTCCCGGGTTGATGTAGTTTGATGAATATCTCTCTTGTTTTGTGCAGTTGATCGATCTCCAAAGGAATCGGGAATTTCGGTTCGGAAACGGAGCAAAAAGAGACAAAAAAGGGCCTGAAGTTCTGAAGCGCACGCTCAGCGCACGGGGTGCACCAACCATGCACCATGCACGCTGGACGCACGCCATGCAGGAAGCGTGCGAGGTGCACGCAGAGCGCACGCTGGGCGCACGGCGTGCAAATTGGACAGAGAGGGTCGAAGTTGGACACTTTTGGTCGACGCACGACGTGCAACCGGCGTGCATCACGCACGCCCAGCGCACGGCGTGCGCACGACGTGCACGGCTGCGATTCTGATATTTCTTGGGTGTTATTTTCCGATTTTACCCTTAGTTTTGAGCGAGTATAAAGGGGATTTTAGGTCAGAAAGTGGGGTATCACGAAATTGGCAAGGAGAAACACACTTGGAGAGAGCTTTAGGAGGGAGATTGAAGATCAAACAAGAGACCACGAACTCATTTACGAAGGTTTTTCATAGTTTGGATTCAACTTTGATACTTGTATTACTTTTATAGTTCAATATGATCATCATTGTGTTCTTCGTCTCTTTGAGTTTATATTTCATTGCCATGAACTAAATTCTTATGATCTAGGGCTAGGGGAACGATGTGATGAATTGATTTAACTTAATTTGGTTATGTATTTGTTGAACTAGTATTATGATATCGTTTATCTAATTCCGTTCTCAATGCTTTGTTGCCTTGATCACGTGATAATTGATTCAATCGTATTAACCAACAATTGAGAAATGAGGTTAATAGGAGGAAAAAGGAATTAGATAGCTCGGGTTTTAATCTAAGCCAGAATATGGTTAGATTGACACGAGTGCAATAGCCATAGGAGTAAAACCCGAAAGTTAGAGGAATTCATAGAATATAATGCTATATACCGCTCTACACCTAGATTAGAGATAATTAGGTGGACCGAGTATGTTAGGGTCCTAATACGATCGAGAGATGGTTAGGACTATATTTAGAGAATTCCCGTTGCCCTTAGAATAATATTAGTTGCAAATGTATACCGAATCCCGTTAAATCGTTCATCACATTCGAACCCCGTTAAAGTCCTAGATCGCCTTTTACCTCTTATTTACAATCCTGCTGTGACTTTGTGCCTATTTTCGGATCATTCACATAATCTCGTTACTTGCATGAATTTACATTTTACAAAACCAAACCAATCACCAGTATAGGAATAGCTTGATTATCGGATTAATTAAATAAAGTGTTTGTCTAATTGCTCCCTTGGGTACGATATCTCGGACTTACATAGCTCGCGTTTTCTGGGAAAGAAGGGTCGGAGAAGGCGAGTTTGGCCGGGATGATGCTCACCTTCTCGGATTTCTCTGACGTAGGGGCGTCGAAGCTCGGATGGGAAATGGACGAGGTCGGCGTGCTTCGATTTAGCGAGGGAGAGGAGATCGTGATGGGGTTTTCTGGTGCGATGGAGAAGTCGAGGGTGGAAGGGAAGGCTCCGGTGAGGGGTTGTGGGTCTCCGGCGTTGCTCGGAGGGGAAGGACGTGAGCGAGGGTCTGGTGAGAGAGGTGGGCGGCGGATCTGCGTGAAGGGAAAGGTGCGAGAGGGAGCGAGGGCTTCACCTCGTGTTGCGTGCGTGATTCTGAGAAACGAAGAGGCGTGATGGGGTATTAGTGCTAGGGTTTGCTAGTTGGGCCGGGTGGGCCTGCAAGCAGAAGCGGCTGGGCCGGTTTAGTTCGGCCCAAGGCTCAGGCCTGGCCCAGCCCTAACCCCCATCTCTTTTTTTTTCGTTTTTTTTGATTCGGAAACCAAAAATAAACCCGTCCATCAACCCGCGACGTTCCAACGAAGAGTTTAAGGCGATAAATTTCTAGTTCTTTACAGTATCGCTTCTCAACTATGCACCAGAATGATGTACCTAGTTAGGAGTTTCCCTTAATCGGGTCTTTTGATGTCCGGAGCCAGACCTTTATGAGGTGCTTCTCCGCGTCGACGGTTCATTTTCTCCTAGCTTGTGTCACCCTTGCTGGTCGTTGTTGGGAAGGGCCGACAAAGGATGATTGTTATGACATACAGGTGCTGCTATTTCCGCCCATGTGTTGTTGTCATGGTGGATAATCAGGATAGTCGTAGTAGTTGGTACTCAGGTTGAATTACCTTGGACCGACATTGAATTTCCCTGGACCGAGGTTGAATTGAGATGGAACATGGTAGCTTGGACCTGGAATGGGGTAGATTTGCCTTGGAACAGGGTTGAATTGAGATTGAAAGGGGTAGCTTTGACCTAGAACGGGGTTGAATTGACTTGTGTTGAATTTCAGTTTCCAACATCCACATCATTGCTACTTCAAATACATTAAAAAAAATGAAACGAAAAAAAGTCGAGAGTTTGAAAATACCTGAGCTAGAACCACGTTGCATATACGGGGTGAAAGCGTTGGGGTTCGCGGAGTTCTCACTAGGCTGTGTCAACATGTCCCGGAAGCTGCCTAGGTCCCCGGCGGTAAATTGAAAATCTTCCGCCTACGTTGTTCGTCATTCGTTGAATGAGAACGCTGAATTTCGTCGTCAGATATTTTCGATCGGATTTTGAGGGAGAACAAGTTGAGAATAAGATAGTGAAAGTGAAGAAAATTTTGAGAGAAATTGAAGAATGGGAGAATGAAAATGGAGAAAATTTTGAGAGAAGTTAAAGAATGCTCGGTGGCTTGAGAATGAAGTAGAGGGTATTTATAGGGAGAAAAATTGAGATTTGATTAATAAATAAAAATATTTAACATTACCGACCGTTGCTAATTGTTAGATTTTTTTGTCTTAACAAGGCCACGTGTCGCGGCCTCATTGGCTGGTGCATGACCAGTGACCCACGAACAAGCTAACCGTAATATCAACTCGCGAGTCGCGGGCCGCGACCACAACCCGCGATTCAGCGGTTCGTGGCCACAGAAAACCCGCCCCACAATGTGGGGCCAGAAACCACGAACTGTTAAATCGCAAGTCACGGTTCGCGCCTCAGTACGTCCTGTTACACGTGCTCTTAGTTAAGGATGGTTTTCTTACCATTTCGTTAAATAAAATAGTCAAAAACATTTTGAATGAATTAAATAGAAAATTAATTATAATTATTTGTCTATAAACTTTTTGGATCATCCCGAGGTTCTCTGTGACGCCAACTGCGCTACGACCTGTCATTAGCTTCAAAACGACACGAAAACCCAAACCCAAACCCAAACGAAAAATCGATCCTTTGTCTCAAATTCGGACTCTCTCTCGAGCAGAGTACGAACCCAGATTCAATCTTCATCTTAATCAAAAGTCGAATCCTCCGTCGATCCGTTAGTTCTGATTCGAACCCTAATTTCAACTCCTATTGTGTTCTGGGTCCGTGTTTCGTCGAATTTGGATCTGTTCTTACGTTTTTTTTTTCATTTTCAATTTGGGCATTTTTGTTGTTTCAGGATTGTTGTTGGATCCTTCTGTGAGCTGGGCACATGGATTTGGTTTCTGGGTACAAGGTAAAATTTCTGCTTGCTTCTGTATTTTGATTTGGTAGCTGCTTTGTGTTAATGCTTGTGTACACTCCTTAGGAGATGGGTCTTTAGTTTTTTTTTAGCTCATTGTTGGGTCTAGTTTTGGATTTGGGGGGATTAGTAGTGGTTACTTGCAGAATGATGATGCCCCCAAAATTATTCATTTCTGAAATCTTATACACTGAATTGGAATGAAACAGTTCTTATGTATAGCACAAGAGAGTGACATTTTAATCACATGATTTTCTGATGACTATTTTGTAATGTCCTGTGGCTATATGTTACTTACAATGGTATTTCTAGCTGTCTGATGGATACACATTGTATATTTCACGCCAACGTGTGTTTTGTAACCTGTCCCGGTGTGTAATGGATACATAATTCTTGTGCAGGGGGTTGTTGGGCTCGTTTTTGGCAATGATAATTCGGGTTCAAGTGAAGATAGGTAATTTGCTCTTAAACTTGATCACAACTTTGAGGGATTGGCTGATATGAGTATGATTATGCATCATGCACTTCACAGAGGGTTGAACATGGTTTCAAGATATAATGATTGTAAGCAAAATAGTAACATATAGAATATTTTGATCATGCATTCTAGAAAGGAACGTGATAATTTCTAGAAGTAGGGTTTCTTTTTGAAGTTCTGAGAAATAGCTCTCATTCTTCATTCTATACATTTAGACAGAAAATAGAGTATTAAGACCGATTGCTTTCTGATATCTAGTGGAATGAAGATTTTGTGTTTATCTAATCATTCACCATGTTGCTTGTACCAATAGCTATGTAGAACGGTTACTAGACCGAATCAGTAATGGTTCACTGGCTGAGGACAGAAGAACTGCTATCGTCGAGCTTCAGTCTGTTGTGGTTGAAAATCATGCTGCACAGCTAGCATTTGGGGCAATGGGTGAGTGCTGAATTGATCTTTTTTTGCTCAAGACCTTACATAAGTAAGGGAGATCCAAAACATTAATTGATTCTTAAAGAGCTGTTTAAGATTGATGTATCAAGCAAGAAATGAGCTCCCTTATGTAGAAGGCAGCTCTAAATCTTGCCACTTGACCCCCACATTCAGAAAGGCCTAACAAGGCCTGAAAGAGAGAGGGAGAGAATGGCCCAAAAGAAGTTGGGAATAGAAGATAAATAGGGAGTGAGGTACCGCTACTGGGACTTGAACCCGGGTCCATAGACCCAAGTTCAAGTGCTTTACCAGTTGGACAAACAAGCTTTGGCATTTTTGCAATCACCTTGCTCTTATCTGATCGTATTGACGTATTATATCTTATATATGGTTATGTTGCAGGCTTTCCTGTTATCATGGGCGTCTTAAAGGAGGAACGAGAAGATATCGAAATGGTTTCATCTTCTTTTCTCTGTTATATATCATATTCTCTACTCCTATGTTACTATGTTTTTGAAACGTCAGTGGTCTTCAATTCATCACTTTGGACTTATGCAAATGGGGCTATATAATCTCGTACCAAATATATTTTGATGGCTTGAAGAAAGATAACCAAATATGGGAAAACTTGAGTTGTTTTATGATCTTGCAACAATTCTTGTGCTGAATATATTGGAAATGTTGAAATTTATTATGAGATTCGGCGTTACAAGCTATTATCATCATCATACAAGTTTTTTGTTTGTTTCGTGTTTTATTAACTAAGTGAGCATGTAAATTTTATAAATATCATTCATGCAGGTTCGAGGTGCTCTAGAAACCTTAGTAGGTGCGCTTACTCCTATCGATCATGCAAGGGGGCCAAAGAAAGATATCCAACCAGCTTTAATGAACTCTGATTTGCTTTCCAGAGAAGCCGAAAACATTTCTCTTCTTCTAAGTTTGTTGGTGAGTGCTCTCTATTATATTTGCAATATCTCAAGCACATTAATTATAGTTCTATTTATTTATTGGTTTATTTTTGGTTGCAGTCAGAAGAGGATTTCTATGTACGATATTATACTCTCCAACTTTTAACAGTTCTTCTCACGAATTCTCCTAATAGGTATAGACTTGTGTGACTCTGATCTTTTATATCTAACTCTGAATTTGATGCCATGTTGAAAAAACTCGTCTTGTTCTGTTCAGGTTACAGGAAGCCATTCTGACCATTCCTCGTGGCATAACTCGGCTTATGGACATGCTTATGGACCGTGAGGTACTAAGCCCGTTCCCAAATTCTCACTTTGCTTTATTTTGATGATAATCGACAAAAATACCCCTATAACAATTTAGGAAAAGGTACTGTAGCAGTGGCATAATTTTGAAAATGTGAAAAATAATGAAGGGTGTTTTTGTCATTTATCATCAAAATAGAGCAAAGGTGGCAAAAATTGTAAGTTTAATGCAGTTGAGTTGTGGGAGATCTTTTTTGCTCCTTCTGAGTTTCAGTTCTCACCTTACACAACTGAAGAGTTGCACATATAGTTCTTCATATTTAAATATTACCAATAAGACTCTTAGGACAATAACCGAGTCGGAAATATCGAGTCTGACTTTATTCATTGTTTTGCCTTATAGGTCATAAGAAATGAAGCATTGCTGCTACTTACGTACTTGACCCGGGATGCTGAGGTGAGCCTTTTTCCACCCAAGCTCTATTTTTTTCTTTCCTGTAAAATATTTTCATTTTGTGTGCTAATACAGTTATTTTGATAATTATAGGAAATTCAAAAAATTGTAGTCTTCGAAGGTGCTTTTGAGAAAATATTTAGCATCATTAAAGAGGAAGGAGGTCCCGATGGCGGTGTCGTTGTGCAGGTATTACTATATGTTCTGAATGCAAAGATATTTCTGATTCATTATCATTTGCAAGAAAGTTTTGATCCAGCATAATTCATTCTCCAGGACTGTCTGCAATTATTGAATAATCTTCTCCGCAGTAATGCATCTAATCAGGTTTGTGAGCTTTGGTGAATTATTTTTGCATGCTCGAGTTTTATATCGTTCTAAAATTTAAATGTTACCGTCTTTTAGATACTACTAAGGGAGACGATGGGCTTTGACCCTTTAATATCAATATTGAAGCTACGAGGAAATGCGTACAAGTTAACTCAGCAAAAGGTTAGATACTCAAATGTTTGCAACTTCAGTTAATTTGTGTAGTTTTTAACTTGGTTAATTGCTCCTAAGTACCTTTATGAACTGCCCACAAACACATGACCCCATAGTAAAATTTCCCAACACATGACTACCCTTTTGAATTTCCACGTGCCTCCATAGTACAAAATAGAAGGAAACCATAAAAAAATCGATTTTTTCATGATGCGAGTTTAAAACTTTGAAATACCCCAGAACTACTCATTCCCATCCTTTAATCTTCTGATTTCATGCAGGATCAAAGGATGAGTAGTTTTTGGATTTTAAAATATTTGAACTCATGCGACGAAAATAATAATTATTTTTGACGGTTTTCATCTATCTTATACGACAGTGACATGTGGAAATTCGTCAGGTTAGTCATGTGTGGAAATTTTACTATGGGTTCTTGTCTTTGTGAGCAGTTCATAAAGGTAGTTATGTGCAATTGAGCCTTTCAACTTCTGTACATAATTGGTATTTAATCAAACAATCCTTACTGGTATTTTTAATTATTTTCCTTGGAACACATGAAATGCCAGTAGACAATCAATCTACTCAGCGCGTTAGAAACCATGAACTTGTTGATTATGGGAGTTGTGGGAGCTGAGCCTGGAAAAGATATTGTGACCAATAAAACAGTCCTAGTTCAGGTACTTCACAAACTCTATATAATTCTTACTAAATGACGCTATTAACCTCAGATATCTTATTGTGTTTGAACGAGTTTATTTGATTGTAGAGAAAAGTACTGGATCATCTTCTAATGTTGGGAGTCGAAAGCCAATGGGCTCCTGTCGCTGTGCGATGTGCGGTAAGATATTCTGTTTTGTGCCCTCTCTCTACCGAAAAGGGGAAATTTGGTCATGTGACCTTACCAGTTTTTTGAAATACCAATTTTGCCCTTGAATTTAAAAAATGGAAAAAAAAATCTTGAATTAAAAAATAATAATTTATTTCTAAATATTTTAGGTATTAAAATTTCTAATTTAAGGGATATTTTCTAGCGATATTTGCAAAAAAGTACCCTCAGATACTGTAGCCCTGTTGTTTGATAATTGCAAAAAAAAGTGTAAACCACTCGGTCAATTTTTGCAATTACCCCTTTATGTTCTAATTGAAATGCAATTGTTTCCAAAATTATAGCTGTCTAATTAAGAAAGTGTTTACGCGTAGGCATTGCGCTGCATCGGTGATCTAATCATTGATCATCCCAAGAACCGCGATGTACTTGTGAGTAAATTTCTTGGAGAGGAGCCGCAAGTAGAACCTGCTCTGAATTCTATTCTTCGAATAATTCTTCGATCTTCTAGTATGCAAGAGTTTGCTGCAGCTGATTATGTTTTCAAGAGCTTTTGTGAGGTTGGCTTCTCATATTTTTGCCTTCATTTGTTGATATATATGAATTGGCTTTGTTAAATTCCATAATTGTAATTGTTTTTTCGATTTTGCTCCACTGCATTTGATCAGAAAAATGCTGATGGTCAAATAATGTTAGCGTCCACATTGATTCCTCAACCACAAGCTTCTCATGATGTAGATGTGAGCATGTCATTTGGAAGGTTTGTTCCTAAATATATATGATGCTACAGTTCTCTATGTTGTCTATTTTTAATCTAATCTACCCATAAAATGCATTTTCATCAGCTTTTTGCACAAAGATACAAGGGATAAATTGCAAAAAAATACCCTGAGGTATTCACTTTTTGCAAGTTTGTAGCGCTTATCTCTGATAATTGCAGAAACATACCCTGAACTTGTCTTTTCGTTGCATTTTGTGTAAATTTGTTTCAAAATGATGATTTTACCCTTGAACATTTAAATTAAAAAAAATAAGAAGTGCAATACAAAAAAAATCCAAAATTTTCACATTTCTTAATTTTCTTGTCCAAAGAGGAAAAAAATTAAGGGAGATAAAAATACTGGATTTTTGGGTTTTTTACTTATTATATTTAAGGGGTAAAATTGTTAGTTTGGAACAAATTTACACAAAGTGCAACAAAAAGGCAAGTTCAGGGAACGTATATGCAAGTATCAAAGAAGAGGGCTACCACTTGTAAAAAGGGAATACCTCAGGTTACGTTTTTGCAGTTATCACAAGATACAACTTTTGATAGGACTCTTATAAGATTTTTTCTTCTTGCAGTATGCTATTAGGTGGTCTTACTCTGAATGAAAATGACGGTGATCTTGAGGTAGTGCTTCTAATATTTTCAAAGTTTACTGTATTTTGTGATATTTTCCCAAAAAGTTAATGTGGGGTCCCTTACAGTGATAGGGTGTTTTTTTGTCTCATCACTATTTTAACTGATAATTTTCAATTGCAGATGTGTTCCAGAGCTGCAAGTGTTCTTACTCATGTATTGAAGGACAATCTCAAATGCAAGGAAAGGGTATGCACTCGTTTTAATAGCGCCTTCTCGTTATAACTTTCTTTTGGGATAATTGCCAAAAAGTACCTAAGGTATTCATTTTTTTGCAACTTGTAGCCCTCTTCTTTGATTATTGCAAAAAAGGGTTTGCAACTCGTTTTAATATGGATTTTTTTACTTATTATTTTTAAGTGGTAGAATCGTCATTTTGAAACAATTTTACAGTGCAACCAAAAGACACTTTTTTTTGCATTTATCTAAGAAGAGGGATACAACTTGCAAAAAGTGAATACCTCATGGTACTTTTTTATTTTTTTGCAATAATCCCTTGCAAAAAGGGCTAGTGTTCGTTAACATCTAATCTTCGGAGTTGTTTTGCAGGTTGTAGGCATCGAACTTGAGGCGCCCATGCCATCGTTGGGGCCTGCAGAGCCCTTAATGCACCGTATTGTCAAATATTTAGCACTCGCTTCCTCCATGAAGAACAAAGACGGGAAGTCAAGTCCAGCCAGCAACTTATATGTCGAACCGATCATCTTAAAGCTACTCGTAACATGGCTCTCCGATTGCCCCAGCGCGGTGCATTGCTTTCTCGATGCACGGCCCCACCTTACTTACATGCTCGAGTTGGTGTCAGAACCTTCCACAACCGAGTGCATCAGAGGGCTTGCGGCTGTTCTATTGGGAGAATGTATCCTCTACAACAAATCTACCGAAAACGGAAAGGACTCTTTCACCGTAGTCGATACCATCGGCCAGAAAATCGGATTGACGTCGTACTTCGTGAAGTTCGACGAGATGGATAAGAGCTTTCTTTTCGCGTCGGTGAAATCGTCGTGTTCGGTCGAGCCGTTGACGAGGTCAGCCGCCGCTAGCATGGCGGAGATTGAAGATGTTGATGAGAAAGTTTATGACGAGAAGAAGGTTGATGATGATCCCATTCTTTCGTCGATCTTGGATGCTTCTTTTGTTAATCTTGTGAAGAGTTTGGAGGCGGATATTAGAGAGAACGTTGTTGAGGTTTATAGTCGACCGAAGAGCAATGTAGCGGTGGTGCCCGCAGAGTTGGAGCAGAGGAGCGGGGAAAGCGATGCAGACTATATCAAGCGGCTGAAATCTTTCGTGGAAAGACAGTGCACGGAGATGCAGGTATTGTATCGTTTCTTGGTCTCTACGCCCCAATATGGATATAATTTAAGGGTTAATTACAGTTAGTTTACACGTTTTTTTATCGGGTTACACCTAAGCTCCAAAAAGTTCACGTAGCTCTTTCTCGCCGGAAAATGACGAATGTGCTCCTGACCCTGATATCAAAAAATGTTTTTTTTTGTCTTTATAGTAATTTTATCTTTTAAGGAGTCTTTTTACTCTGTTTCTTATATCTATTTAAATTCACGTAGCTCTTTTTTAGCCCCTGCTCCTAATATTTAAAAAATGTATTTCTTCGTCTTTGTTATATTTTATCTTTGAAGGAGCCTTTTTACACATATTCAACCATTTTTTAGGTCTAAATAAAATTCGCATACCTATTTTTTGCCTGAAAATAACAAAAATGTCCTTGATCCTGATATAAAAAATGTTTTCTTCATCTCTATAATAGTTTTATCTTTTGAGGGACTTCTGTCGAGGAGTCTTGTTTTGAGATCAGGGTCAAGGGAAGTTTCATCATTTTCGGTCAAAATAGAGAAGCATAATTCACCCTATTATTTAACTATGTGTTCCATTTTCCTCGTCTTTCAGAGCCTTCTGAGTCGAAACGCTAACCTAGCTGAAGACTTGGCCAAGACAGGCGGTGGAGGCGGCCAATCCCAGCCCGGGCAAAGGGCGGGAGGAGGCGCCGCAGAGGGAGTCCAGGTAAACGCCCTCCGAAGGGATCTACAAGAAGCACATCAACGGGTAGAAATGCTCAAGGCAGAGAAAGCCAAGATCGAATCCGATGCGTCCATGTTCAAAAGCTTAGCGGCAAAGATGGAGTCCGACCTGCAGAGCCTATCGGGCGCCTACAACAGCCTCGAACAAGCCAACTTTGACCTCGAGACAGAAGTCAAGGCCCTGAGGAGCGGAGGGTCAGTGGTGCCTCCCGATGTGGAGGCGATCAAGAACGAGGCTAGAGAAGAAGCGAGGGAAGAGAGCGAAGCTGAGCTGAGCGACTTGCTGGTATGCCTCGGGCAGGAGCAGAGCAGGGTGGAGAAGCTCAGTGCGAGGCTGGTGGAGCTTGGGGAGGATGTGGAGAAGCTGCTTGAGGGTATTGGGGATGATGCAGGTTTGGGAGAAGATGGTGAAGAGGAGGAGGATTGATTGATGCATGTGTGGAGAACAGTGTTGTTTGGTCGGGTTGACTTTTCAGTTTGTACATTTGAAGTTTAAGGTTGTACAGTTTGTTGGATGCTTGGGCTGTTGGTCAAACTCAAATAGGCTTCTTGGAATTGGATTTTAAGTTATTGAATACATTTAAACGTATTGAACATAATTGTGATGAATGTCCACAGTGAATGGTCTGGACAGTTCTTCACGGATTCAATAGATTTGTTGGCAATACTTCAAGTTAGTTTCTGACAATTAATCTGTTACGTTTTTCTAACGATAGTTGGTGGACAAAACTTTAGTGTAGTCAAAAAGCGTAGACAAAACGTAAGATATTTTTTTGTTTATGGACAATACTTTAGAGTAGTTTTTGACCATTAATCCGAAAAGATATAACTAAAAATGTACAAATTTTGAATGTAATCGAATGATATTTTCCTATGGTGGAATTTTATTTTACTCAAATCTCAGAAGTAACGAAAACACATTTTTGTTATGGCAAGAAAATTATAAAGAAGTATCGCGAGTTATTAATTTTTTGCAAATAACAACTCTTATTTAATAATGATAAAAAAAAGGGTCGTGAACTTATTTTTTGATGCACTTTATACCAATTTGGACTTTAAATTTTTACCCAAAAAATTTCAAAGACAGAATCATCATTTGATAAAATCAAAAGACTACTTCAGTACACATTTTGCTATTATCAAAGAGTGCTACTATTTACAAAAAAAAAAGTGCAACTCAAAATGTATACTTTTTGCAATTATTCCAAAAAAACACAATTAGACACAGGTTATAGGATTAAACATCTATCCTTTTAAGACCTGAGTTTTGTAGGAAATTTGAACAATTCCAGAATTATTTCTAATGCTTTTCATAAATAAGGCACTCATCCAGTTACCAATTACATGTACCCATATATTCTGATCTTAAAACAAAGTAGCAACACAAGTCAAAACCATTATGGGATGTTCCAGACAACAAAAAGGAACCAGGACTTGAGGACACCTTAAACATCAATGTTACCTTGTTGAAAAAGCAAGCTCAACTCATGGTGCTGAATCACTTTTCTCTTGGTTGATTTTGGCCTTGCCTTTTCGGTTCCAAATCGGGGTAGTTTCAATGAGCTGGTGAGGGACAAGTCGCCTCTCGCATTTGGTGAGCTTCTTGAAGTTGTGGACTCTCAACTTGGCAAGCTTTGCTTCCTCTTCTGGGGTCATCTCTCTTACCACGACGGTTAGCCGGCACTCTGGTATCATTTTAATCCCGTGCCGTCCTTTGCTGTGGTAGTTGACTCTCTTCTTGTAGAACCCTTTCCCTAGAAATGCCTCGGCTGTAGAAATTGAAATTAGAGGGTGATTAGTGAAGTTTAACGGGTGATTAGTAGAGTTTTGCTTGCATGACTTACCGACAAGGAGGCGATCTGGATCTAATCCATGGTTATGAGTAGCATTAGCGCGGGCTGAGTGAATGACCTGCAAGAAGGATTATATTAAATATAGGGGAAATTGTGGAAAATGACCCTCATGTTTGAGATTTTGGCAACTTGTAGCCCCAAAGTTTCATCTTTTGCAGCGTTAATGAAAAGTAACGGATTTCATCCAAAATGGGTCATGTGCCAAGCACCTGACCTCCAAAGTTTTTAGAAACACCAATTATATCCTTATATTAAAAAAGGGATGTTTGCAAAAAAGTGTTCCTCAAGCATGACATTTTTGGTAAATTGTGACCCTGAACTAATCAAAGGAATAAGAGGTAAATAAATAAGTCTTTTCGTCGGTTTTTAACCCTGATAAACAGTGCAAAAAAATCAAAGTCCAGGGATACAAGTCCCAAGAGTTTTTTCTTCTGGGTCATAAATTGCCTAAAACACGTACACGATTATGTGTGTTATGCATAAATAACTTCTTCACTAATATTTCTGATTAAAATGATGGTGAAGCCATTCTTGCAATGTAGTTCATTGTTCAAATATATTTCTGTTGCTTCCAAAATTAATAGCTAGAATCAATACGAAACAATTGTATCACCTGATACACTGTTTTAGAAGCTCGTTTTACTGTTACTTGTAATTGCAACAATGCATCTTCAACACGCATGCCTCGAACCAATGCAGCAACTAAGTTGACTTTCTTTGGACTCTGAAACAGAGAACAAAAACAAGAAATGAGTAGAAAAAATTATATATTACAAAATACAAAAAACAACATTTAATGCACTAGAAGCACGATAGGACTTCTATGAATGTCAGGCCGTTCCATGCAAACAGATAATTGAAGAACTACAGAATTAGTAAATAGGGTTAATTGCAGTAGCTATTGCGTACTATTTGTCTTTAGCCCATAACTATTCTCAACTACTTAATCTTTCCAAAAAAATTGCAAATAGCTCTTTTTTCCCATGAAATTAAAGGAAATGCCCCTAACCTAATCTCAAAAAAGAGTTCATAACTACCGCAAACATTTGATTAGATGTAGAAAATGGTTAAGTAGATGCAAAGAGACTCCTTAAAGGTAAAACTATTACAAACACGAAAAATGGTGTTATTTACATAGGGGTAAAGAGCGTTTTCATCATTTTTGGCGAAAATGTTTTGAAAGTTTACGTATCTGTAAGTAATGTTTTGGTATAGTTATGTTCAAATACGTATAGTACGGAATAGCTATCTGCAACTAACCCAAGTAAATATCTAGCATTACTGACATTAATACCTGTTTTATCCCTTTTAATACTGCTTGAACTGTTGAAGGTTTAGGTTTCTGAGTTGTAGCTTCTCCACTACCGATAGACAAAACAGGCGCTGCCAAGGGAGATGCAACAGGTGTTTCATCAGCTAGTAGCATCCTCGAACTGGAAATCCCCTGTAAGAACAAACAATGTGAATCTATGAACGAAAAAGTGCAACGTATCCTATTTATCTTCTTGAGGATCGAGACCCATAATTATACAAGTTTCATGCAACGTTTTCTTGTTTATGGATTGTCAGACCCATAGTATATAAATTGTATTACGCATGATATTTACTATAGTAAATTGGTTAAACATACTGATCAGAGAATTGAACAATTAATTCAAGGCTATGATAAGTTAATCAACCATATTTTCACATAGCAAGTATAGAAAACTTAAGGATCACAACCCATCATGTTGCAATGACACGGATAAGAATCAAGATGCAGATGCCAAGATGAACATATACATTAAAATCAGGTTGAAATACATGAATGCATCAATTTACAAGCAGTGGTACAACGTACAAATAATCAATTACTTTTGTAACATTCAGTATTCTGTCCTTCAAATATATTTTTTTCTGATCATTAAACATTCCCATTTGAACACAAAAATGAAAGATAAAGGCGAGCTAAACTCAAGTCCATTCAGAAACAAGAAAAGAATAGGGATTCATTACCATCTGCTGCCAATACTGATACAAAGGCCTCGGTATATTTGCAGAAGGCTGTTTCCAGATTCCCTGCAAATCTGACACCTCTCCTGCAAAATCAGTCTCATTCATTAGAGCCTCAACAGGAATGACTTGCCAAAATCGGTATTAATACGAAGGGGAAACGTTATTTACACCCTCTTGGCGGCTTTAATTCGCAAAAACACATTGTATAGGTAAGAGGTTATCATTAACACACTGTCACATTTCGTTATTGATTAAAAACCCACGGATTCACACTGAGTAGGTGATAGTTTTATCAGGAACACACTTGACCTTTTCAGTGTCCTGATAAAAAACCCACCTTTCCAATGACAATGTGTTACAGGTAACCCCTCACCCATACATACAGTGTGTTTTTGAGAATCAAAGGTTGCCGGGGTGTGCTAGCGAAGTTATCCCTGATATGAACTACTAATTTCTGCAAGAGGCCAGTTGATAGTTTTGATTCTCTTTCACAGATTCTACTATTCTCGAAAAGCCAATCATACAAATGCAAGTAACTATGCAGCCCTTAACTTCTAGAAAAATCAGAAAACCAAAATGAAGTTCACACATTCCATAAAAACCATGCAAAATTAACAAAATTGGAACTCAATATCAGAGCAGAAAATAAGTTTTTGATCATAAAGAGAACATTTTGCAATATGTGTTTCGCAGATTCTATTATCCTCAAACAGAAAATCATACAAATGCAAGTAACTATGCACTCCTTAACTTACAGAAAAATCAGTGCACCCAAATGAAGTTCACACGTTTCACAGGAACCAAGCAAAACTAAGAGATTCAGATTCAATACCAGAGCAGAAAATAAGTTCATGATCATAAATATAACATTTTGCAATATGGGTTTGGCAGATTCTATTATCCTCAAAACCCAATCATACAAATGCAAGTAACTATGCACTCCTAACTTCTAGAAAAACCAATGCACCAAAATCAAGTTCACACATTTCACAGGAACCGAGCAAAATTAACAAGATTCAGATTCAATATCAGAGCAGAAAACAAGTTTATGATCATAAAGAGAACATTTTGCAAGAGGGGTTTGGTAGATTGTATCATTCTCAAAAGCCAATTAATCACACAAATGCAAGTAACTATGCACTCCTTAACTTCTAGAAAAAATGAAGTTCACACATCACCCAGCAAAACTAACAAGATTTAGATTCAATATCAGAGCAGAAAACAAGTTTATGATCATAAAGAGAACATTTTGCAATATGGGTTTGGAAAATTCTATCATTCTCAGAAGCCAATCATACAAATGCAAGTAGCAATGCACTCCTTAACTTCAAGAAAATTCAGTGCAGCACCCAAATGAAGCTAACACATTTCACAGGAACCAAGCAAAATTAACAAGATTCATATTCAATATCAGAGAAGAAAATAAGTTTATGATCACAAAGAGAACATTTTGCGAAGTGGGTTTGGCGATTCTGAGGCAAACTAACCATGAGCAACAGCAGAGCCCAATCTGGAAGTTGAAAATGCGGCTACAGCATTGTAATTGTGCTCCACTTTCTTCGCAACCTGACGAACTATTGACTGCAAGCTCCTCCGCCATACCACCATGGTTCCTGAGCTTACACCACGAGTGCAACCTGGTGTTTCAGAAACTATCGCTGACCTGATTGGAAACCGCACGAAACCCTAGTGGAAAGATGAAGAAGAAGAAGAAGAAAACGGGTTGGGCTTGAGGGTTTTAGATAAAAGGCTTTGTTGTGTTGAGGTGAAAGCCCACATATAAAGGATTGGTTTGAGAATAACCCAAATCAAGTATTCAGTAGTGGGCCCACACGCAAAAGGTTCCATAGGTTCTTTTGAAAGGGGGCACCCAAGAATTGTATTACTAGTTCACGCCAAATTATACAAGTATGATTAAAAAATCATGGGAACAGAATAAGTCTGAGTTTCTCATAAGACATCCGATGCTCATGAATCCGTACAAACAACATAATTCACCTCCTAGACAAAGAAATAGATCACCACATCCACCATACATTGGAAACTTAAATAACTGAAGACAAAATAGTAAAAACATAACCAAGTAAAGTACTTCAAACCAAAAACAGAACATAAATAAAAAACGGAACTGGAGGTCCTCGACGTAAGCTTGCTCCCCAAGCCAAAGTCCTCAGCCCTAAGAGGGGTAGGCCACCAGCCAGCTATCCCTCGAGCCCCAAAAAGTCTCATGGGGTCTGGCGGGAATGTTTTATAGCCCACGCCAAATCTTCTTCTTCCTCGTACTCCTCTTCATCACAAAAATTGAATTTCCTCGAATATCGTCCATCCGACATGATAGGGATGACTTCTACCGGAACCAAGACGATAACGTCTTCATCATCATTATATCCCAGATAAACACCCCGAGTTATTCTGAAATGACATCTAGGGGCCATTAGGAAGAGGGAGAGGAGGTGTCATGTTCAAGTCTGGTCAGGTATATGGATTCGACGTTGGTGGCGGGAGGCGGAGATCTGGCCAAGGAGGTAGGTGTGATTCCCAGATCTAAACGACAATAGCATCTCTACATAGTGACTGTGGCGGATCGAAAATCGATGGTTGGAGTGCAGGGGCGGATTTAGGGGGGTTTAGGGTATGCCACGGCATACCCTGCCCCGAGAAAATTATATATAACTGTAGAGCTTTCAGATACCTTCGATTTGATATTTTAAGGGCGTAAATCGAAGTTCGTATGAAGAAGTTATGATCATTTGAAAATCTGCTGCGTGTATAACCTTATTTTACTTGAAAATGCTCTTTTTACACTACAAATGTCTATTACACTTTCCAACGACCTTATTCATAGTTTTTTTGTAGGTTGTATTTGAAAAGGTTATATGTAAAACATAACGGTTCACTAGTATACATTTATAAGTATTTATAGTCATTGACTTGAAATAGTTTTGACTCATTTTTAAAGAAATCATGTCTCATATTATATCATTTACGTCATCATATACAACGTATGATTGAATATATGTTTTGCCTAGAGCACTCTGCCCATGACGGACCAAACAACGTATAATTGATCGTTCGACTAACACGACGTGTATGGATTCATTAACCGTATTTTATAGTTGAACTTCCTTCATAAAAATTGTAAATATCAGAATTCTATTCGATTTGATATCATACAGGCCCAAATCAGAATTCGTATGACAAATTTATGTCATTTGAAAAATCGATCAAACTCTAACACTTCTTAAACCGACTTTGATTTTTTTTTACATTTAATCATTATCGGTGGCATACCCTAAAATAAATTCCTGAATCCGCCTCTGTTGGAGTGGTGGCAAAACGAGCCATAGGTCGATAGGAAAATAGTCACAAATTGATCGGTCTTGATTCTTGATACACAACCATCAGGACGTCCTTCGAATGAGGACAAAGCAACCAAGGGCTCAAACCAAAGATAAACAAAACAATATCCATTGTCGATTGATAACCACCAACAAGCAATTCAACAGTCGTAGACCAAACCTAGGACCCACACGCAACACCACCCCACAACACCACCATTGCCGAATTACATCCCCTATTCATCAGAACACCGAACCAGAGACCACATAACTTAACTCTACTTTATACCGAGAAGTCGTGACACATGACTCCAAAACAACACTAAGAACAAATAGAGAACCTTTATACACGCCAACCGAATCTAAAAGCCAAAAACTCAAAACTCCGACATCGTCTCCTCCTACCTCTGGTTGAGTCTATACCCAAATCAAGATCTTAGGCATAAACATTTCCAAAATCCTGAAAATCTCACCGCAAATTGAAATAAACCAAGCTTCGAAATTAACCACAACTTCGGATCGACTGCCCGAGGACACAACGAACAGAAACCATCAGGGTCGACATGAACCAGATGAGTTAGATACTTATCACATAAGGTTTATACTGGCCCTTAAATCACATAGAAACTTATCCGTACGTAGTACCTTTGGAACTTCGTCACTTTAAGATTGACTTGGCCCCAGTAGTCCTTGCACTGTTTCACGCTCCTCTCAGGATCATCTGGTCCACGCATAGAAGCGACATCGGATGCGATTTCCCCCCAATACTGGACGTTCTTTATCCCATTTCCGTGAATAGAACCATACGAATTCGCCATCCAAGCGCAAACAAGACGCTCATCCTCATCGACGCTCCATACTCTTCGCCTCGTCTTTTTTGGTTGTTGTCTCGACTTGGTGTACATTTCCCCCCAAGTGAGATACAAACCCATTGCGAACAAAAAAACAATTGCAAAGAAAGGGTAGAGTAGTAGTTTGAGAGAATTTTGTTGATGTGTGAAAAAAGATGGGGGTTTGTTGTTTAAATAGGGGAGTAATTTGAAATGGGGTCTACCAGCGCCTTGCCACGTGTCGCCAGCGTGTGAATGTCCAACGACCGACGTTACGTTCGAGGCCACAACGTCAGCGCTAAATGCTGCGGCGAGCTCAACGGCTTTCTTCCCCGCCAGCGTTGAATCGGTTGCTCCCCGCCTGCTCTACTCTGCCGACTACCCAGCATCAACAACTCTCCACTCAACATTGTGGATGCTCTAAGCACCACCAATTTATCCTCTACAACTCTCCATAAAATATCCTAGATACCTACACATGGAAGACTTGTCCTCATGCTCTTCAACAGTATCCTTCCATCAATGGCTCTTACTAATTATTGTTGTGCTAGGTCCAATTAAGCTGGTCATGGCATTCTAGCAGAGACGTCGGTTCCCATTGAGATCGGAGCATTTTGCCATCATTCAATGCAAACAATAAACCTTCTCTTTTCTTCTCACGTGGGTGGTTGAAAACTTACATTAACACATTCTAAATGCACTCAACTACTTTCAACCACCTTTACTCCAACAAGCTTCACTCTCATTTCCTGCCGACAACCCACACTGAGTTGAGTGAGCTAGAAAGAAAAGAGAGAAGGCTAAGCTATTTCATCGTCTTGCAATGGAGATCGCAACCGCTGCTGGAGGAGCTCTGCTAAGCTTTGCCTTTGATAAGCTGCTTAATAAGTTGGCTTCCTCTGAGCTGCTTCAATTTGTTAGCAAGAAAGAGGTCCAATCTGAGCTGCACGAGTGGGAGACTATGCTGCCCATGATCCAGGCTGTTCTTAAAGATGCCGAACACAAGGAGACCACGACCGATCTGGTGAAGATCTGGCTGAGCGAGCTCAGAGATGTGGTGTACGATGTGGAGGAGATCCTGGACGAGTTTGCTACCGAAGCTTTGCGGATCAACCACCAAACTGCTGCTGCTGCTACCCGAGTAGCAGTAAGAACAAGGTACTCAAAATCATACCTTCTTGCTTTCCTGCTGGAACTGGCCTCAAGTTTAATGCTAGAATGGTGTCCAAGTTAAAGGAGATCAGTGTTAGGATGCAAAACATTTGTACTCAGAAGACTACCCTCAAATTGGAGGATAGTGTTGTTGGAGGCATAAGAGGAAGGTCTGAGAGTAATACGAGCAGAGAAACTACTTCTCTGCTTAAGTCTCAGTCTCCTATATTTGGGAGGGATAATGATAAGAAGGCTGTTCTTGATTTGCTGTTGGGTTATGGAGGCACTGCCGCTGGTGCTGCTGTCTCGGTGATTCGCATTCAAGGCATGGGAGGGTTGGGAAAGACTACTCTGGCTCAACAACTTTACAATGATGAGGAAGTGAAGATTCATTTTCAACTAAGGGCATGGGTTTGTGTTTCGGATACTTTTGACATTCTCACCATAACAAAAACTATTTTACAAGATGTTGGTGGAGGGGCTCACGATGGCAATAATTTGAATCAACTGCAAGTCGCCCTGGAGAAGACGTTGTCTGAGAAAAAATTTCTTATTGTTTTGGACGATGTCTGGAACAAAAATCGTGAAGATTGGGAGAACCTTTGCACGCCTTTGAACAGAGGAGCTCCCGGAAGCAAGATCATTGTCACCACTCGCAATCAAGAAGTTGCAGTTATGCCTGGGAGTACACAAGCTTATACTTTAGGGGTGTTGTCGAGTGACGACAGTCTTTCTGTATTTGCCCAACATGCCTTGGGAGCAACCAATTTTGATGGGCGTTCGGATCTGGAAGATATTGGTCGGAAGATAGTTGAAAAATGTAAAGGCTTGCCTCTAGCTGTAAAGAGTCTGGGTGGTTTGTTGCAAACTAAATCGAAGCGTAATGAATGGGAATTCATACTAGAAAGTGAGATTTGGGATCTGCCAGAGGAGAGTAGTATCCTTCCGGCTTTGAGATTAAGCTATCATGACCTGCCTTCACACTTAAAACAGTGCTTTGCTTATTGTGCTATGTTTCCCAAAGACTACGTGTTCGAAATGGATGAGTTGGTGCTTTTATGGATGGCAGAAGGCTTTCTGTCACAACCGAGGGGTAAGATGCATTTGGAAGATGTGGGCAGTCAATATTTTGGTGATTTGTTGTCAAGGTCATTTTTTCAACCATTGGGGGAAGACAGTGCAAATTTTGTAATGCATGATCTCATTCATGATCTAGCTCAAGATGTTGCTGGAGAAATATGCTTCCATTTGGATGCTAGTGTAGAGGGGCGGGAACACCATCTTACTCTAAAGACTCGTCATTCGTCTTTCATCCAACGGGAGTATGAGGTCTCGAAAAGATTTGCAGCCTTTGATAAAGCCAAGGGTTTGCGAACATTATTGACGCTACATGACTGTGGAGGTTGCATATCTACTGATGTTTTGAATAATTTGTTATCAAAAATGAGAACTTTGAGAGCATTGTCTTTAAGAGCTTACCAGATACATGAGGTACCACGGTCTGTTAATGGTCTAAAGCATATAAGGTACCTGAATTTATCAGAAACTGCCATCAGATTCTTACCTGAATTTGTTTGTTCTCTCTTGAACTTGCAAACATTGTTGCTGACAAACTGCTATGGACTTGAGAAGTTACCCTCGGGCATTGGAAATTTACCTCATTTGTGTCTTCTTGATATCTCTGGAACCCAAGAGTTGAAAGAAATGCCACCCGGAATTGGTAATCTGACAAAGATTCGAACTTTGGGAAAATTCATCGTGGGATCGGGGAAAGTTGATGGGCTGAACATAAGAGAGCTGAAAAACCTTTCGCAACTTAAAGGAGAGCTTTGTCTGGAAGGATTGCACAATGTGGAGAAGTCGGAAGATGCAAGAGAAGCTGACTTGAAAGGCAAACAAGGACTGCAAGGGTTGGTGATGAGGTGGAGCGACAACATGGATGATCACGTGTCAAGTGGAAGTGTTGAAACTAAAGTTCTTGAGTTGCTGCAACCCCATAGAAATGTGGCGAGTCTTACGGTCGAGTTCTACTGTGGACTGGAACTTCCATCATGGCTAGGAGATCCATTGTTGATGAGTAGTATGACAAGGATTGAGCTATGTGATTGTAGGAAGAGTACATCGTTACCATCTCTCGGGAGACTGCCCATGCTCAAGCACTTGATCATAAAGGGGATGACTGCAGTGAGAACTTTAGGGTTTGAATTTTCTGGTTGTGATAGTGGTGGCTTTGCGGTATTGGAGACTCTCAAGTTTGAGGATATGCAGGCATGGGAGAAGTTGTGCTCTAAAGAATGTGGATGGAAGTTCCCTTGTCTGCGTGAGCTCGAGATGTGGAATTGTCCGCTTCTTGTAGGTGAATGTTTGGTCAGCCTCCCATTGCTTCGTAAACTGACGTTGGTGAAATGCAATGAGTCATTTCTCAAATGTCTGGTTGACATGGGCTCCCTCACAAGCCTAAGTATATGGGGAATGTCAGGACTTATTTGCTTACATGACAGTGTTGGACAGTTATTGGTGGCACTTGAAGAGTTGAAGATTTATTATTGTGAACATTTGGTGTCTTTATGGCAGACTGAAGCTGAGCTTGAAGACAACATGACGATTCTGAGAAGTTTGGAGGTGAGAAGTTGTCCCGAGCTTGTATCCTTGATAACAAGAGCAACGATATATAAGATGGCGGCTCTTGAAAAGATAACTGTGGAAGAATGTCCTAGAATTCGTTCAATCCAAATCGACCAACAACAAGAGAAGAGTGCTGAGGTTAAGTTGCCGCCAAAGCTAAAACATATAGAGCTTGTCAATTGTGGGGATCAATTCATGGAGTGTTTGGGGAACGGTTTGGTTATGATAGGTGAAGAGGGTCTTCTTGTTGATTACTTGGTGATAAAAGGTTGTGACAGTCTCCAACACTTGGCGTTTAAAGGCAAAAGAGGAGGCAATAAGGTGAAAGAAGTGAAAATTGAGGATTGTAGAGATCTGGTGTCAGTATCTAATTCTTATGAGATCACTGTGCAAGAGGAAGGTGGAAAGGAAGAGCGGGACGACAAAGTTCCTAAAACCGGTATTGTTGAAATTGAAGAGTTGAAGATCTGGGATTGTCCATCTCTGGTGTCAGATGGATTGAAATTACTCGTTGCAGTCAAGAGACTTGAGCTTGAGAAATGCAGTCAATTAGAGTCAATTGCGGAGGAGAGCGTTGTGATATTGGACGAGAATCACAAGATGAATATGCCATGGACGACAGTTGAAAAGATTACAATTTTCGATTGTCCAAATCTGAAAAGCTTTGCAGATAGGGTGCACCAGTTGACAAATCTCACTCGCTTGAAGTTGGAGCGTTGTGATGGTTTGGAGTTATTCCCCGATACGGGATTGCCATTTCCCAATCTAAGTTCCCTGTGGATCTGGCAGTGCCAAAATCTGAAGAGTATGCCTAAGAACATGCAATATCTCACAAAACTCAAAGATCTACTTGTGAAGGGCTGTGGAGGTTTGCAATACTTTCCCGGAGAAGGTAGTTTGCCTCCTAATCTAATTGATCTCGTCATGTGTGGTTGTCCGAATGTGAAGCAGAAACTGTCAGAATGGAAGTTGGACACACTCTCCTCCCTTGAAGCTTTAAGTATAGGAGAAGTTGGAGGTGGAGACTTCAAAGATATGTTGTTGCCTACTACTCTGAAGAAACTTACAATTAGTGAATCTCGTAAGCTGGAATACGTATCTTCTACTTCTTCTTCTTCTACAAAGTGCTTCCATCTCTACAATTAAATTTTATTAATTGTCCTAAGCTCAGGTGCTTGCCAAAGGAAGGCCTCCCTCCCACACTTCAGGAGTTATACATTAGAAATTGTCCTATTATTGGAAAGAAGTGCATAGAGGGAAAAGGGAAATACTGGTCTCGAATCTCTCTCATCCCATCCATCGGAATACAGTTCGAGTGAATTGTATTGTTGAACTGAAATGAGTTATAGATAGATGGAGTTTAATTACTAATGCATGTATAATATACATTAATTTGCAGTGAGAATGTGTGATTATCGTGTGGAAATGTTTGATTATTACATATTTTGTAACATAACTCTTTTTATCTCTGTAACTCCAATACACTCAGTTAAGCTTTTATTTCCTTTGTTAGTAGATGTAACCAACATATACATCTGTGTTTTTATTTGTTCAACCTGACATTCATATATATATTCCCTGCATATGTTATGACACAGAATTACTTTGCTATGTTTGGTTCTTCAGCTGAAACAGATCGAAAATCAAATCCAATTCAGCTTAGAGAGAAATGGACCATGCTGCAGAGGCTAAGAGCTATGACCTCCCATATTGTGAGAGGGTCATCGCTCTTGATGCTACCCATTGTCGTCAGCACCATGGAGCCGCCGGGGACAAGCTCTTGCGCACGACACTTCAAAAACAACCTGAAATCTCTCCGATATTGATCCAAGTAGGCTCGAAAAACGGCCGGAGGGCTCGTCTTTCCGACGCATATGTTGCCCTTGTTCAGCGCTTCTCCGCTCTCACTCACCAACTCCTTCGGAACCTATTATTATATTGGGATGACTCTTGTTCCTAACCTTTTTGAACGTTTCGTTTTGACGTCTTAACCCAGACCAACGTTTCGTTACAGTTCCACACACGAAAGGTTGGAACTTTTACAAAACCTGATATGAACCGTTCGAATTAACGATTTCGTTAACATAGGAAGTGAAAAGTCGAAACTACAATTTCATTCACGTTAACCTTTCATCTTCTTTTTCCCAAAATAATGCATTATTTTGAAATTCAGTGCTGAAAAATTGTTGGATATGTATACTAAGTATTCTAATTGCATGTTTAACGGGCATGGGGAGCTGAAAGGTTAACGTGAATGGAGTTGTAGTTTCGACTTTTCACTTCCTATGTTAATGAAATCGTTAATTTGAACGGTTCATATCAGGTTTTGTAAAAGTTTCAACCTTTCGTGTATGGAACTGTAACGAAAAGTAGGTCTGGATTAGGACGTCAAAACGAAACGTTAAAAAAAATTAGGACTCATAGTTTTCCCTATTATATTAGGACAAGTTAGCCAACTCAACCGCATTCATAGGTCTAAAATAATGTCAGAGAGATAAGAAACCACGCCTTGTTCAAAACTACCAATGTTTTTCTATTATGTCCGTAGGGTACTATAATAAAATTGATTTAAGTGAAAGCTTAACCTATACATAACACGTTTCTGCACAAATAAGGCCATTTAAAGGTTTGGATGTAAACTATTTAAAAAAGAGATGTCTACCAATGGTAAAGAGAGATAAAAGTATGTTTATGATTATGAGTGTGGATATGGATACTTAGAGAGAGATCAACCCACTAACATGTAGGGGTGAGTAAAACATCCGGAAATTTGGGTGAATCCAAATCGATTTGATTCACAAAATAATCGATCGGAACAAAATTGTTCAAAATCCGATCCGAAATATGATATCTGGATCTAGGGCATCAGATTCGTAGGATACCGAGTAATATCCAGTTTGGATAAAAAAATGTTTGTGTTTCTTAAAAAAATTAATCGAAAAAGTTAAAGAGTACATTTTAGACTCAAAACACCAGGTCTATTAAGGTCCGGATAAAATTCATAACCGATCTACATATAGAAAAAACAAGGAAAAACGTTGGTTCCAATCCATTTTCAACGTTTCATTATCACGTCCTAACCCAGACCAACAGAACGAAACTCGTTGCTATGTGTGAATAAATGAAAATTAGCGACGTATTTTTACAAAGAAATGACATTTACATATAGTTTATATTATTTTTATCCATTAAATAAAAAATTTATTCAATCAAAATAATACACCGAAAAAGAGAATTACAATCAAATGAAGAAGAGAGAAAACAAAAAAATAAAGCAAGGACTAAGAGCATGTACAGTGGGTCGGTCCAAAGGCCCGGCTCACGTTTTTGTGGGCCGCGGGACGCGGGCCGTCCCGTTGTGGGACCGCGGGACGGGTTTTTAAGCGCCCCGCAAAAACGTGGGCCGGGCCGCGGCCCGACAGTGAATTGTGTGAAGGTGAGTGTGGAATTGGAGTGACCCAACTGGAAAATTGGGCATCATTGAGACAATGGAATATTATGATTGTAAGAACCCATTCCTGTCTCCAGTTGTTTAGTGTAAGAACCTATTCTTCATGGAATATAAGGTCACATAATATCAACATGGATCATCAAGCTGTATGGGCTTTTGTCCATATCACATGTGGGTCTTCAATTGATTTTCAGAATCTCTCTTTCTGTGCAACTGATTTGGGAATGTTCCAAAACATTTGATTTTGAGCCCTTTCAACTCAATGCTTGGTTGTTTCTTGTGGCAGAACAGAATATTAATGAAATCTACAAAGTTATGGAGATTATGCACATGTGAGTGGGAGCATTATCTGGTAATTAAATCATAACCCTAACATAAAGGTTTTTTTCTTTTTTCTTCTGGTCATGGATGTCGTTGATGGTCTCACCTTTTCTTCCCGTCTCCCTCCGTGGTTTCTTCTTTTCTGCTCACCTTCATCTGTGCGTCATGCTCACCTCCTGTCTTTGACCTAGCCTTAGATCTGTTGAGCTTGGTGTCGTTCTCCTAACCTGACTTGATAGTGTTGTCTTCTCTTCTTGCGGTCTTCGGTGGATTGTAATTGAGGTGAACTCGAGAGGTTTACTTTTATCTCTTTTTTCTAAAAGTTGTGTCGGGTATAATAAACAACAATATAATAAAAAGATAATTAACTAGTTTTTTTTGCATATAAGTGAAAATTTGATTGATAATGAAACCAGATGAAAGGAGTAAAGATATGAGAAAAAATAAAAGTTGAAATTTTATTGATAGTGTGGCTGAATGTTAATTTGAATCGTCGGCTGAAAACATAATCAATGTCGTTATCAATGAACCTCATAATCCTCATCTATTCCTTTTGTAAAACTTGACATTCGGAATTACATTAAAATTTGGAAGGAGGTGCAAAGCACTAATTACATAACAATAGGGACAAGTGTCTGGGTTTCATATTATAGTCTCGAACCCTTATAGTAAAGCAAGTATACTTAGTGCTTTGGACCAATAGAAAATATCTATTTTTCATCATAGGTCGATGGTGGGCATTACAACTGAAAAACAGAACATAGGAAAGGGCGCCCATTAGCTCGATTGTGTCTAGGTATAACTTGGTTCTGTAAAAATGACATGTGACAAGGGAAGTGAGTGTCGTCTCGATTGCCCGGTGATAATCCTTATCTTTTAGAACAGCAAAGGATGTTCCGCTCCGTGGAGAGTGGCGAAGGGGGGCTGGCTAAAGACGGTGTAGAACTGTCTTCCAACACACTGTCCTACACCTCGCCATGGGATTCATATCTCCAGGTGAGGATACATTGCAAACCTCGCTTTGTAGTGCTTTTGGGAGAGCAATCGAACCATAAATACAGAGTGATACCGATTGTCATCCATTTTCAGGACTGTCTCGTTGGCACACCAATCGCCTTGTTGTCATCGTTCTCATTCAAAAATAATCCTCATCCGCTTTTGTGATTTCATTTTTTTTTTGATAAGCGAAATTTTATTAAGCAATTATTCTACAAGAAAGTAGAACAAAGCAAGAAACGATCCTTAAAAAGGATCATTTCCTCAAACTAATACAGCTAAAAGAGCAAAACAGATAGCAACAACAAGAAACTCGATAAAAAGCCGTCATTAAAGCCTTCATCAATGCCTACGTCCTACCTGAGGTAAAGCAAAGAAACTGGTTGGAAACCGAAATAGGAATAATCGGATCCTCAGCCTCATTATACCCGACGTCCTCCTCAACACGATGCGGAATGTCTTTGGATTGATCGAGCATCAGTGGAACAAAGTTAAACGCCTTTTTTCCCACTTTCTTGCTAAAACTCCAATCCCATGAGCTATCTTTCTTAGCAATATCGACAGTATAGCTCACCGGATTGCCTCCTCTATCAGCGGAAGTCTTAGCTCTTGTCCGATAAACGGTAGTTGGAGGAACAAATTCTTTTGATTGTCCCTTCTTTGGACGACCACGTCTTTTTGGTTGAGCTAAAACATTGCTTTGTGACGCAGTGATTGGCTTCGGGGATTTTAGGAGAACCTTCTTCCATGGACTACTCTAGTGATTCTCATCGGGATCATCTACCTCAACAACGCCGGGCTGATTTCATAATTATTACTTACATTTACTAATTATCTATTCACTACAAGACCGAAAAGGAATATTTACATTTACCTGATTAAAACATTGATATGTACACAAAATCAGCTCAAACCAAAAGGAAACAGATGAACTGATTTTCTACATATTATACTAAAACCCGAAAAGAAAGTTACTCTTCATAAAAACAGAGTGCTCTGTTTCTTAAAAAACAGAGTACTCTGCTTCCTCCCTTCGAAACCTCTGCTGCCTAGCTATGAAAGCCTCAATCTTGCTCCGAAACTCTTCGTTGCTCATCTTGTCTTCAGGGAAAGGGTTGTTCTTCGTCGCTCCACGATCAACGCTCACGATTTCCTGGCCCTTCTCAGTCTCAGATCGCCTGAGCACCGGCCGAGACTTCTCTCCACAATCGACCTTCAGGCTCTCGGACTGACTCCTCTTGTAATTCTTAGCTTCACAAGAAGTAACTATCTCTTTGACGGCTATGCTATCCTCTGTTTTCCTCTGTTTCTGCTGATAAACGACCTCGAACTCGTTATTCTGTTGGGTCTTCTTACTCTTCTCTACAAATTCATCGTAAAAATCGGTCGTGGAGCTCTTGGTCGATGGCTCTTGACCTGAAAAATGACCGGACATGGCAAAGAGAGTGATGAGAATCGCGTTTCCGATGAAGAACACGAACCGGGGGCTCGCCAGGACTACAGAGAGGTCCCGGAAGTAGACACCGGAGCTCTTTATGGCCACCGGAAGCAGAGCCGAGAACCGAGAGACCAATACAAGGATTATGCATATTTCGATTACACGAAACAATCCTGTGATCTTCCGGAGGTCCCTCCTGAGTGCATTAGCCTTCTCGGCTTTGATCTTAACAATGTTAAGAGTGTCCATGAGGTAAGAAGTATAGAAACAAAACCAAATTGGGGGCAAAAACAGGGGAATGAGGGGATTATTTGTATCGGTTTCGGTTTCTCAATCGAAGGAGGATCGGGTTTGGATCAGAGCTTTGGTGCTGGCGATCTGTCGGAGAAGAGAGAAAAGAGAGATTAGTACGAACATAGTAGAGATTAGTGATGAGATTTGGGTGTTTATGTGCATGAAGAGTGAAATTGATGGTTGAAACAGAGGACTCTGTTCTGGTTTTTGAGGATTTTAATGTTGTGAAGATTGGTATTTATAGACAGGAATATAATTCTTTTTTTGATAATATTCGTTACATTTTTATATGTTTTGAATTCAAATTTGACGAGCTTCTGTATTTTTCTACAGCACTGTTTAATTTATTATCTACCTTTTATTTGCCTTTCAAATTGGACCCACCTACTAAATAATAACGTGTTATATTCCTTTTCATATCTATGATGTGTCGTATTATATAAAGTTAAAGTAGGTATAAAATCAGGTTATTATTCTCAGGTTTAAGAGTGATTACTTCGAGCAGGGGTAAAATAAGGCTATTTAAACTATAATGAAAGATATTATTATGATATTGAAAAAAATAACTATCTTGCGTCATGTAGAGTGTCTTTTCCGAGAAAACCTTTGTCCTAGCCTCAACTATGGAGTTCCCTACCTTTGCCACTATCGTCGTCAACACTGTGTGCTCAGCCAACTTTGTCCTGTCGTCTCTCCCTAATGGGCAGTTATATGCAACTCCACTCTCTCGTCCCTCTTCGGATGTCTCACCTCCATTAAAGATATGGCGTATGAGGAAGCCAAAGCAAACCCTAATCGGTCCTCCTCTTCCGTTTCCTTCATCGCTATCATCCACCGGTGCGCCACCATTACTATTAACCACGACGATTGTGTCGTTCTCTCCA
The DNA here is from genome assembly GCA_963921825.1 of Erodium maritimum. Taxonomy (NCBI): domain Eukaryota; kingdom Viridiplantae; phylum Streptophyta; class Magnoliopsida; order Geraniales; family Geraniaceae; genus Erodium; species Erodium maritimum. Next base: position 2,768,900 of record OY997590.1, on the reverse strand, counting down.
GGGCTCACCACACCACCGGCAACGCCATCGTTCAAACTGCAACGAGGCCCTCCGATCAAAAATCAAGTCGTAACTTTGGTTGTAAGTAGGGATGGCAACGGGCCGGGTTCGGGGCGGGGACCCCTCGCCCTGTCCCCGCCCCGTTCACTTGCTCCACGCCCCGTCCCCGCCCCGTCCCCGAGTTGACCCCGCCCCGAATTGCCCCGTCGGGTTCGGGGATTCCCCGCCCCGCCCCGTTTAGGGGTTGTATTTAAAAAAAGATTAATTTTTTTCTAAAAATTAATTTACTAAGTGGCGATCTATGATAAAAAAAATTATAAACATTGTTACAAAGATACTTATACTAAACTTTTGTTGTTTTGTTTAGTAGAATTTAATTTTTATCTTTTAAAAATACTTACGTTTCTAAAATATTTATTAGGTAATATTTTTTATTAACACTTATATTAATATATTATGGGCTAAGTATATTTATTACACAAACAAACTAAAACCATAAAGGTCATGTTAGTTGAGTTGGTAGATTGATTTAATTACTAGCAAGAGGTTTAGAGTTCGAATCACCCTATCAAACTTTTTTCCATAATATATGGAAAGACTAATATAATCGGGGCGGGGAGTACCATCCTCGGCCCCGCCCCGACCCCGGTCAACATCCCCGGTCAATGCCCCGTTCCCCGCCCCGATAATGAAAATCCCCACCCCGAACCCGCCCCGAATGGATCGGGGACGGGGATCCCGTCGGGGTCGGGTTATTTTGCCATCCCTAGTTGTAAGTCACCCATTACCGGCCTGCCAGCCTCCTTCCAGGGACGGTCCTGAGGTTCTGCTTCCTCTGCGTAGGGAGCCTAGTCGAAGGAAGGCGGTCGGCGGCGGCGGTTGGAAGACGGAGTTGGAGGCGTTGCACGCGGGACTCTCACTCTCTAATGCTGATCGGATCCCAGTGATCCCGTCGTTGCTGACAACTCTTGCAGGTCTTCTCCTTCGTCGTCGTTGCTAACAAAATTAGTTCATATGATAACATATATCATATGAACTAATTTTGAATACAGAACATTAGATAGTAAAACCCTAAAAATAAAAGCTTGGAGCGGCTTGGTCTTCTCTTCCGTCGTCGTTTGGCGTTGTGTGGGTGATCAATTAGGTTGATTTTGGTGATTGTTCACCATGGTTACTTCTTATGCTTTTTCCATGGTATGGCTCGTGTGGTGCTGGTGCGTTGTTGGTTGTTTGCAGGTTTTGATCGACGATGAAAGGCTGGGTATCTAGGGACAAGGTGTTTTGATCCCTGATGGTGATGGGTGCGACACCAGGGAGACAAGGGCCCGCGGTTTGGTTTTGGGTGGCCAGATTGGTCTTGTGGCAGAGAAAGGAACAACCCAACCGAGGGCTACGAGGTCGTTGATGGTGGGCCATGGCAGTGGTACGGGGTGATGCGACGTTCCTCCGACGATGGTTGTCATGACGGTTTCGATCTAGACGTCTGTTGGTGGGATACGGTGTTCAGGTGGCCGACCATCGATGGTGGTGGGCGTTACAGAACATCGGGATGTCGTTGGTCTCTACAACGTCGGGGTGATCTCGGGAGGCAAGAAGACGATGATAATAATAGCGGAGGACAGAATGGAGGCAGCGGGAGTAGCCGGGTTGTGCTTCGATCCACAACTGTTGTTTATTTGACTGCATAGTAGACATGTATCGTAAGGATCTGGTTCTCAATCAACGAAAGGATGTACATGTATGTAGTTAGTGCTCGGACGATCAATGGTCCGACATTGATCCTGAGCATTGACTCAGAGCGTCCTTAAAGGTCCAATGGATTGACAGTCCAAACGGCGAGGGGCGGAATGCACCCTCGCCTTGACCAATGAGGATTTTGTGGTCCAGGAGGGTTTGCCGGTAATACTGCCTGACTAGAAGTAGAGTGGCATCGGCTCCACCAAGTACCAGCGCAACATTCTCTTGACAAATCGGAAACCATCAACATTACATTTTTAAAGGCTCTCATTATCATTAGAGGGGGACAACGTCAGCTGGTCTTTCGGGAGGATGCATAGTCCAATTGTTCCATTCTAGTCCTTTGTTATATGACTGGCTAAGTCATCACTCTCGGGCTTTAGCGACTTTTTTGGTGGTCTCGACCGGTAACACAATATTCTCCTAAAGCTCATCCATAGTCTCGGTGCCAATCATCCGGAAAGGGGCATGCTCTGTTCTAGCTTTCCATTTACATTCGTTGTGTCGATTTTTTCAGATACTATTGCAACATCACCCTCTAGACAACTTAGTGAAGCATTTCGGTCAATAAGTTTTTATCTTTACATTTTGTTTTCTTCAGCTCATGATATTAGGGCTTGTTTTCATGGTTTTTATTACTCTTGTTTATCTCGCTTTTTAATTTATGATTTTGTTCCCCTCCAATAAAAGTAAATGTAACAAATCAATTAAAAAAACAAATAGTATTATCCGCACCTAAAAGTAAGGTGGAGAATAGGAATATGAATTTTACAAAATTGTCATTATAAAATAATATTCTTTAAGTCTTAACCAATTTTACCATTACAGCTAGAGAATAATTGCGATGCAAAATAGACTAATGTTTAGGCATTTGAGGGGGGAATAAATTCGGTTATAAGAGAGGAACAAGTTCCTTCAAAATTAATATTCAAAAAGTAAGTATGACCCACAAATAATAAAGAAATAGATAAATTTAAAATTATTAATCATCTACCTATATAAATATATGGATGTGATATAAGACAATTATGATTAAAAAAAAGTAGATTTACAGAAATTTATTCGATCATGTACTTTGAAGGGTGTACGAGCTTCCACATCAAGGGGCGTTTGGGCGAGGCCGGGGTAGGAGCAGAAGGGAAAAGGGTTCGCTTGGTGTGGGGAGTGGGGCGTGCGGGGAGTGAGGGGCGCGGGACAGGAGAGGTTGGGCGAGGGTTCGGGGGGCAGAGGCGCGGGGCCAAAATCAGCCCCACAGTCTCGCGCCTCTCTGCCTCTCTACTGCCCAGTGGGAGCTTGTCACGTGTCCAGGCCGAAAAAAAAATCAATTGAATATATATATTTTGTTAATAATCTGATTTATATATATAAATATAAATATATATTAACAATTATTTTTTAATATATATATATACAAAAATATATATGTTTTTAATTTAAAAAATGGCTTTAAATTTTAAAAATCAGTTTTTTATTTTAAATATAATTTTTTTTTTTGCGATTAAAAATATCCAACGACGAGGCTAAAACGTTATTATCAGGAATAGTAACTGTTAGTGTTTCAATATATATATATATATATATATATATATATGGTATTAGTAACGGTCATCAAAGAATTCATCACTGCAGAAGCTTATATCCACCAAATGAATTGTCAATTTGAATTATGTATTTTTTTATTTAATTAATATTTTTTATTTTTTATTTTATTAATGAAATTTTATTTCTATTTATGAATTTTATTTCTATTTTATTCAGTAGTTGTTGATTTAAAAATAACGTTAACAGATTCAATTACAAGCTTAATTAATTATACAAACAACATTTCTGAAAATTCTGCCCCTCATACTTGCCCCTCTGATGTACATCACACTCTTTTTAGGGGGGCAAGGAGCTGAACCTTGTCCAGTCAGCAGAGGATTCTGCCTCAGAGTTCAGGGTTCAGCCCCCCATTGATACAGATGCTCTAAGAAATGTTGAAAGCCCGGATAGATTAGACTTTCAAGTATTAATCGTTTTTGTATTATTTTTAATAAATTAGTGTATATGCATAATTTCAATTTGTTGTTAAGAGAAGACAAATAATCAATAAAGCTTTACAAGTTAGGAGGAGTAACTAAAGTTAATTGGAATTTGGATTCTTTCTTTATTTACAAAAATCACAAGAAGACAAAAAATACGATCCAGATCTGTCGTACCCGTCTGGTTTTGCTAGACGCCCAATCCTTTTAGATCCACCCTCTCCATTCGAGCTTGTCTAAATGTATCATCCGTTTCGGTCAGGTTTTTTATTACTAAAATGTGCAATATTATAAATTTAGAATCCAACCACACAGGTGTGCGCCATGGAACATACTCCCTGACCACTAAATAAGAACAGACATAAAACAAAATGTTCGCAGTTCTTTGAGGTACCAGAACCGTCACTAACACTATTGAAATGTCACATGGGCAGAAAGGAAAGATGGGGATAAGAAGATGGTACCGGAAGTCTTGCTACAAGTCACGAGCATGGACTGCATTAGTAGTATGAGGTAAGGCTTTAACTAGGGACCCATCCCAGAGCCAGTCCCTAAAGCCTGAGGAAGCTAACATTCCTCCTGGTGAGGTTGTTTCTCATCCCTTGCCTGATCATCCCGAGGAGCATCAGAAGTAGTCCTCTTCACCCCTCCGGTAGCAGCTCCTTCCCTATCTTTGTGCCCAGGCAGAATGGGCACTGAAACTTCAGTGACCATGCCACTAGAGAGCTGGCCGGTCACCAAATTTTTCAAGTCGGGGTCCACCTTTCCGGACTAGGTGCTAACTAGAGGCCATGTATGATTAGATACAGTGTTTGGGGAAACACACGGGCTCATTCCTCGAGACGTGGAGCCCTTAGATACAATGATCGGGGAAACCCTCCCAATCCATAGCTTGCCCATCAGTCCCCACTGTTGATGGGCGATGACCATGGCATTGAGCAGGGAGTAAGGGACCACGACCTCAACCTTCTCGTCATCATCGAGGGAGAAGGAGGAGAGCCCATCCTAGAGTGCCGCCATGGATGCCTGCAACTCTGGTAAAGCCACAGTAGAAAGCGAAGGGGGCTCATCCAACGAGGGGAGAACCTTCCGATCACGGACCATACCGATCAGAACAATAAGGAGAGAGGGGATAAACGGGATCCTATACTTATTGGTAAGACAGTGGCCCAAGCCCAATGCCCTTCACCGCCGTACGTGAGAGATCCTCTATAGGCGCCTTCCCCCATGTCGGGTCCTGTTGAAGAGGAGGGTCGGATCAACCTGAGTAGTAGGAACGCAGGAAGGAGATGGAGGAGAGAAGATGGGCAGAGGCGGCGGAGCGAGATCCAACAACAAGATGCTTGCGGATGAAGCAACGCCCTTCGGCCGTACCGGACGTTCTCGACGTGGTTTAACGGTAGTGGTTGGAGTAGAGCCACCCACGGCGAAGGGTAGCAATGTAGTGGAGAGACAGGGTGGTGGACTCGACGAAGTAGAAGGAGGCGCTGAAGGAGACACGACTAAGGTTTTCTTCAGCTTCCTCCTACGCCCGGGTTTTAAGGGCAGAGGTTCCACAGATGAAGACGTGGTCTTCGAGGGAGAGGTCTGCACCGGGGACGACATGACGAGGCCGACAAGGAGTGTAGCAGTGACGTCTTCAAGGTTGTCGACGACGAAAGCAACGCTAAAAAACACCATGGTCACAGAGAAGATGGACAATTAGGGCTAGGGTTCTCTCGAATAACGAGAGAGGAAAATTTTTCTGTCTCGATCAATCAGATTAAAATAATCGGGTCAATACTATGAAAATCAACTTCTAAACAACCACATAGACCGATTTGTACACTACTTCGTATGCAAGTCATATGTCATATAATTGAGATTTGTTCAGGAGTGAGGAAGATAATTAGGATTTGACTAAACCAGTGACTACCAATCATCCCGATTTCTTTTCGAGGATAAAGGAGTCATTATCCTTACTCACTAAGATAGTGCCACGTAACAGTTTCTTTATCATATTGCAACTGCTTTAACTGCCAATTCAGTTAAGTAAACTGCTATCCTCTGAGAACCCTAATCAATCCTAAACATTAAAGAGAAACATAGAGACCCACCATGCACCATTGCGACCTCTTACATTTGAACTTCTTTTTTTACCCTAACTTTAGCTTCTTCTGTGTTGTTGATCTTTGAGTACTCCAAATGGCTAAAGCTATGGCCTTACTTACTTCTCTTTTCTTCCCCTAAATAGCTTGCTTCAAATCAATTATTTCCCCCTTTCCTTTGCATGGATTTTAATATTGTATTCCTCTGAATGACAATTGATTGGAATGAGTATGGTCGGTTAATAGATAAGATGTCAGAAGAATCAATCAATTGAAATAAACGGTTATATAATTTTACTTATCGGTCTTGATATTGTCGCTTTTTAACCACGATATCTATCGTTTGGTCAGCGATTTTAACCGACCGACTTTGATTTGAAGAGTGTTTTGTTTGCCTTTTTCGTACTTTGTTATGCATGATTTCAACTCGCTACTCTAGAGCGTTCTCTTCTTCTAATTACTACTCTAGCCTATATTTTTTTCCTCGTTATTCTAACATTTATAAATTTTGAAGTTACTCTTTTCCGTCTAATATTTCAAAATCCATTTTTTATATCACTACCCGTCATGCATACCTAAAGTTAGATGGGAAAAAGTAATATGAAAATTTTAAAATGTTAGGGTAGCCAGGAAAAAATATAGTCTAGAATAATAATTTGAAAATCGACATATTTTAAGGTAGTGAGATAAAAGTATCCCTATAACGTTGTTTTCCACCAAAAACATCATGCTACGGTCGGACACAAACGAAGAATTAATAATCGTTAATAATATAACATTGTTAGCATCATTAAACGGTTGTTTTTTCAAAATTAATTTGACATTACTAATAAGAAGATTTAAAGTTTAGTCATCACAAGAAATATTATCATCTTGGACTTAGTTATCTTTATTTAACTAAATATTCATGTGTTTATTATTTAATTTACTTGTTGAGTATCTTGACTTCATTATTTTTTATCAATATCAATTTCCAATTATGATTTTATAGTTTATTCTCTTCACTATATAAGCATATATGCTTGATCATGTATATAATATAATCTCTACATAATTAAATGAAGGAGGAAAAGACATGACTAGACAATGACTAATTAAAGATTGTCCTAATATCAAAAAAATTAAAGAAAAAAATTAGGGTTCATGGTGTAGAAGAGTGGGGCTTGATCTCTGGGCTCCATTTTCAGCCATTGTTTATATTATCTCTGTATCTATGGTTGTGAAGACACTGCTTGAGTGAGTGAGAGGTGCATTAGTGGTTGTTAACATCTATCAAATATGCCTTTTGGATAAAAATAAATTATCACTCAACTTGATTTTGTGTCCATGGGGAAGTGGAAAGGGGAGAAAAGAATTTGGAACCTATGTGGTGGATGATTCAAAGCACTACCCTTTCTTGCTTGTAAATACTATTAGATAAGGTGTGCAATTTGCAATCTTACATCAGTGTACACTCCCTATGTCTGTATATCGAATAGTTGAAAAAGAATAAAACATGAGTTTTTTTATCAACAATTTTTTTTTTTGATAAAGAACCAAGTTTTCATCTTGCAAATAAAGTCAAGAGGAACCCCTCAATTACAAATCTGAACATGTCTTATAGGCACCTCAAACTAGTACAACAAACCCATTGAAAGGGTATAACACGGGTCTAAAAACCTTGATTTTGCTAACATTAAGTACACAACAACACCGGCATCGAGCTCGGCCTCAGAACCAAAACAACAACACAGACAATGGTCTCAGTACCAGATATAACCAACATATAGTAAACAGAAGCCAACAAGGGCTTAGAGAACCGAACAGCAACGAACCTTGATAAAGACTACCAAGTAGAACAATAAAGCAGTCAAGGTCTAAAAACCCAGGTTTAACACACTTGAAGCTCCAACGAAAACTTCAAGTCTGTGATACCCGATTTTGACAAACTTGAAGCCCAAAAACGTCCAGGCAGCAAAATCTAGACTTATAACGAACAAGTAAAAAACAATCTATTTCATCGAGTATAATAGTTGTCGACACGCTGGCAGTCAACACTGCAATACAACAGAGATAATCTGGTGTACAAAATCACCGAAACACTTAAACCCAAAAAACTAAATTAGTCGATTTCAAAATAGGTCAAAACCCAAACCACCCATCGGGGGCCAACACCACTATCGACGAGCCCCACGCCAACATAGACGGGGAAACCATCTGACTAAATCTAGTAATGGGCTAAGTGGAAAGTTTATCACAAGAACGAAATAAGACATAGAAGGAGTGCCTTACCAAAATAGCGACGGGACGATTCCTCCAAAATCAGCCGAACAAACTAGAACAAAGGAGGCAACTAAGCGGCCAACACCGAAATCTCTAAGTTTTAGATCCTCTGCGAATGTAGAACTGTGGAACAAAGCCATGGCTTTGGGCTAGAGCAGTGAAGGTCTGGGTTGAAGCTGAGGAAATCGTCGGCCGGTCCCGATCAGATCGTCAGATTCCCTCCAGTAACACACGGATAAGATGCGACTCCGACCAAAAGCAACAACAGTAGTACTAGACGAGACCACCGATGAACTGAGGAGCCGGATCCGGAGAGCCTGTCCGGTGGAGGCACGAAAACCCGATAAAGGTGCATAACTGTTGAAGCTCCACCCCGATCTACAACCTTAAAGGTTGAGAAACAGCTCCCACTAAAGAACCACACCACCAGCGCCGGAGTCGAGGTTGAGGACAACTGGAGAGCAGGAAGCTCGACCCAGGAAACGCTCAAAAAGAAAAAAACAAAAAGAAAGGGGGAAAGGAGATCGGAAAAGGAAAGACACAGGGAAGGATGAAATAGAAGTGGAAGAGGGAAGCCTCCGCCGGCCACAGTCATGGCCAGAGCCATGGTCGGAGCCGACGGAGACAAGGGGCGACGGCTATAAGGACTTGTTCTAGGGTTTGACGCGAGAGAGCTCAAGTTCACTTAAAAAGATTGATGTGTATTTATTTTTTATCGGTTAAAAACACGTTTTATTAGAACATGTACAATGAGGGACTCACACATAAGACTCTTGAGTTGAGACTCATGCGGTGATTATACTGATTTCTGTTCTACAGTGTGATACTCAGAGTTTGAATGAATGTTGATTGGATAATTAATTGATATTTTGCTTAATTTATTCAATTCTGATTTTAAAAAGTAAATATTATTAAACAAAATTGATAAAATTAATTAATAAAATATTAAATTAACTAAAATGAAATTAAACTTGAACCTGTAGTTGATAAAAAAAATTAAATTAACTAAATAAAAATATTACAATTTTATTGAAGCTTGTCAATATGAGCCTGGATCTTCTCACATTGTGCGTACACTAAAGAAAACATTCTTGTGTGGGTGAGCATCTGCTCCTCGTCGAAGCCTGACGTGTCCTTCATCTTCAAGTCTTTGTACTCGATGTAGTATTTGTCCAGTTTGGCGTTTAACGTCGGAACTTTGTCCGCCTTCTCACACTTTGCTTTGTCCATGTCCATATGGCTTGTACTTGGGTTGAAACACCTTTCCCCTTCCTCTTCGCGGTCTTCTGACCCAACGGACACTCTTGTACTTGCGGGGGGCACTTGGTGGACTACCTCCCTCGGGAGGATCGTAGGATACCACTCCTGGTTAGGACTCACCACCGAGAGTTGTTATGTTCATCATCGGTGGGTGGACAAGTGGGTGGGGTTGAGCTGTAAGCACCGGCCTCATCCAATCTTCGTTGTACATTCTTGGTCGTGCCTTCCTTTTCCCAGAACTCAATGATTGAGGCTGAAATTCTTCGGCTCGTTGCCCTTGGTTATGGCCTTGTAAATCCTTCTGGCCTCATCTTTGTACATTTCGTCGGTCCATCCGCTTCGATCATTGCCTCAACCGATTATAGGGATGACTCCCCCGCTATGGGAGATGGAGGGACCAGGACCGGTAAGGGAGTCGAAGAGACGCTGGCTTGGGCAAGGGGTTGGCGGGACACCGTCGAGGTGGAGAAGGGAGACCGGACCGACGTCAGGAAGATCAAGGATGGTTATGCAGCTACGACGAAAGAGCTTGAAGAAGCGGCGCTGAAACCCTAACAGAACTCATTCCGTAAAATTTAAACTTGTTTTGCGTTTTCAATGTTCCAATATCTATTTTCTCCCAAAATAGTCACATATAACTAATTAAATCATTTACATAAGATCACACATTAGATATAGGTTGCTATTTGATTATTATCTATAGTAATTCTAAAGGATATTAGACAAATAATAAACTGATAATAAAACAAAAATCAAAATAGTGAAATATTTGTTCCTTTATAATAGTGATGTAAATATGCTCTTTGTTTGGTTACAAGCCTACACGTTGAATAAAACACACGTTGGATCCCATGTTTTATGAGTTGGATTTCCACTACTTTTCCCTTTTTCTATTTTGTTTTATTTATGGATATACAATAGATATAATGTAAAAAAAAAAATCCGACCTGCCGGATTCGAACCAGCGACCTAAGGATATCTGAAAGCTTTTGCCTACTACAGTCCTCCGCTCTACCAACTGAGCTAAGGTCGGATCGTGTTAACTTTCTCGTTGCTCAAATAATATTGTATGTCACAAACCAAAGGGAAAGCAAAATGGGCTGGGCTTTTAGGATGTTGGGCTCACCCTTAACGGGCCAAGTCACCCTCCAAATCTAAAGAGTAAAATTTATATTTCTGGATCGAGTTTTAATATGATATATAGTAACCCGTTGTTTGTCATTCTCGTAGAGTGAAGAAGTGAAGCCTAAAACGAGTAGTACTAATAGTTCAGTTTGTTAAATAATCGGTCTAAGTTCTCGTTATAACCGAGCTCGAAGCAAATCCAAGTGTAAGCTAACATTCGTTTAATAGAAGAATAATTATAAACAAAATATCATGAGGTCAACTTATAGTCATTTTCTTTGGGTACTTACAAGGGTAAATTACAAATGCATACCTTTAAGTATGCCCGTTTAACCGATGTATACCCTTAAGTTTCAACTTAACCGATGCATACCCTAAAGTTTCGTTTATTAACCCAGAACCCCTTCCGTCAGGCAGGGTTAGTTTTTTTGTTGTTAAATGACGAAAATACCCTCAGCTACCTATCAATATTACACAACCCTGCCATTCCATTTATTTATTTAATTATTCTTTATTTTTAATTCATTTTCTTTAATTGTTTTTTTCTCATTAATTAATTTAAAATTTCAGATTTAAAATTTAAAAATATATAAATCATTTTTTTTTAAATTAAGTTCTTATTCTTTGAATATATTTATTAGTTATAATTAATTATATTAATTTTCATTTAAATTTTTTATTATTATTAATTTATAAAAAAATTGAAAAATCATTTTTTTATTATTTTAAAAACCAGTTGTTTATTAACATTTTTACCATTTAAAAAATCAAAATCAAAATAATTATTCATGATTTTTTTTCTTAATTAATCTTATTTACTGGATCAAATTAATTACTTAATTAATTAAAATTTGTTTGTTTCTTAATTAGGCTTCTTCTTCGTTTGTTCAATACTCAGACTCTCAAACCCAGCAAGTTCATCTTGTTCAGTAATCTGGGTTGATGCTAGATAACAAAATCCCACGAAACCAATCCACCAAAACCGTGAAGGAACAACTTCAAATAGTTCATAGATCAGCCAATATATATATATATATATATGGGTACGAAAATCATCAAAATCGAAACTCAGATTCAGATTTAAAAATCAGAAAACAAAGTCCAGATCTACTCTGCTCTTCATCTTCTAACCACATATTCAACAAAAAAAACCTAAATCGTAAATCAATTGAACCAAAAAAACAGAGAGCGTCTTCTCCAGCGTGTTCTCACCGGCACCGACAATGCTCCGGCGAAGCCAGGGAGGAGAAGAAATAGATCTGAACCCGAGCTAAAGACCACCAGCAAGGAGGTCTGGCGAATCCAGAGGGACCACGACGTCGGACCGAGAAGAGCAGCACCTCCCACGAGCCAGGGCCCTCTCATCTTCCTCGCGTAGATCCGGCGAACCAGTCCGGTACCAAGGGCACCAACGGCACCAACGGCGAGTAAGGGCCCTCTCGTCTTCTTCGCGCAGATCTGGCTCGAACTCTCCCGGAGTTACCGGAGCTGGTTATCTCCCACACCCACACCCAACCCTAGTCGTGTATTTGCTTCTTCTCCAGCGAGAACCAGTGAGTCCGCGAGAGAAGAAAGTGACCAGATCTAGCTGTGCTGAGGGTTTGCAGTGAGAGAAGAAGAAGGGTTGGGGGAGAGTGTTTGAGAGGGGTAGATTTAGGGTTTTATTGTTTTTAATTTTTTAATTTAATTTTATTTTTAATATTAAGAATAATTTATTTTTTATTTTAATTGTAATTTTAATTTATAATTCTAAGGGCATTTTGGGTATTTAAAAAAAGTTAACGGAACATGGATGAAAAAGTGGACGGAAGGGGTTCTGGGTTAATAAACGAAACTTTAGGGTATGCATCGGTTAAGTTCAAACTTTAGGGTATGCATCGGTTAAACGGGCATACTTAAGGGTATGCATTTGTAATTTACCCTACTTACAAAAATGATTCCTTGGGTCTCCCCTTTGTTTCACTTGTATAAAGTTGCTTATTTTATTATCCTTGAAAAGTTAATTTTAAAAATAATAATTGAAATACAGAAAACTCAAATTCTCGTATCGGTTGATCTTTTTATTCTTATACGATGCAAAGAAAAAGAAAGTTAAAGGAAAAGAAATTTTAAAATTTTCATCAAATCTAAATTATAAAGGTAATAACGTTGTTTTATACAAACGGTAACAAAAAGTCATTTTCAGCTCACCTTTCTATAATATCAAATAAAATGACTACAAATTATAAAAATTAAAAACTTCCGAACACTTCTTTACCTATTTAATAAACGAATCAAACCGAAAGATTAACTAATTTTAACCAAAAAGTTTATTTTCGAAAAATGATTTCACGTTAAAGCTGAATACATATTTTTCTCCTTAGCCCTGCGAGAGAACTTCAATCCTAACCGTTATTGAAGGAGGTTCTTCTTCTTCTTCTTCTTCTTCTTCTTCTTCTTCTTCTTCTTCTTCTCCTCCTCCTCCTCCTTTGATCCTATTGGCTTGCTATGTTTCTTTCCGTTTAGTATATATGGGTTGTTCACCCTTTGTGAATTTTTGTCGGTAGATCATCCGATTTTGGATCGATCTAATCGTCCTAATATCTTTTGGGGTTTCAGTGGTGAGTCTCCCAATTTCGGATCAATCTAGTCGTTTTTTTTTCTTTTTTGTAAGGCCCAAAATCAAAGATAATTTCAGTCGACTGCCAAGAAAGTAGAACACGCCTTATTTTTTTTGTCCAAATCAGCTGCATTCCTTTTTATTTTTTGCGAAGTTGACTAGTAAATTAATATATCCGCACCCATGTGCTTTATCACTTATTCACATTCTTCGGGTAACTAATCTCTTAATTAATTAGATGATTAAAAATCAAGGCACAAAACCCGGGTTCAAATGATTCTGTTTTTTCTTTAATCGAATTACAAAACAGGTGTTAATGATCTAATCTTCTCGGTGAACGTAATCTTACTAAATAATTGTGAAGTTACGTATGGATTCAAAGCTCTTCTCAATTGTTTGTAATTACAAGATCATTGTGGCTTATATTTCAAAGATTGAGGCCAGTTTAAATATTGAAACATGACTCGTTAATATCTTAATCACATACTGTTTTTCTTTTATTATTTTCTTTTCAACATTTGATTTTGGTTATGATTTTGATTCATAGTGTGAGTCGTTTCAACATGGACGAATCCAGGCCGACGATTTTGTACAATTTGCCTTGACGTGTCCGAGGAGGTGGGGAGAATCGGTGGTGAGGGAGGCATGGGTAAAGCCACACTCACCTGAAAGAATTATCTAGGTGAAGACTTTTAGACGGCCAACTCAACTAAAAGTTAAAGTTGATGGTTGAAAGTTCAATTATAATTATTTTCAAACACTCGTCTTCACGGACAAACCCAATTACAGGTTTGGAGGTGGATTATTTAGAATAAGAGATGCGCTAATTGAGAATAGAGATAAAAGAGTTGGACCATTTAGGAAGAATTTGATAAATTGAGAATAAATTAATATTTTTTTTTTGTAGATAGAGGGGTTTGAACTCGAGTCTATGAGGAATCAGACTCTTGATATTATATTAGAGAACCAACTCAACTAGGTCTGGATGTTAAGAAAAGAATACAGAAAGAACAAAGGTTGTTTATCAACTCAAGGCCAGGTCTTGCATTAAGGATAGAGACGATGTTGTGGTCTCGGTCTCTTCGGTTGGTAAAGTGGATCAACTTGCTTAGAACTCTTGTTTGCCTATGGATTTTAACCCATGGCTAAGGCTCTGAGTTTTGGGGACGGGGTTAAAGAAGAGACCAGAGTCCTGTCTGAATCTGGTGACGGTCCAACATTGGTTTGATTGGTTCTATTGGCTTCGTTTCTAGGTATCAGTTTTGTTGCACCTTGTGGTAGGCTGGTGTGTTTTTTAGGTTTTTGTTTGTTGCTTGGGTTTTGCTTTCGTTTGCTTGTGTTGTTTTCTGGCAGTTCTTGTTGTTTTGTTCTGTTCCTCCGTGTGGGAGGTTTCAGCTTAATTGAGAGTTGGGCGTTAGTTCTTTCGAGTTTTGTTTTGGTCTCGAGGATGAGGCTCTTATCTGGGTGTCTCTCGTTGCCTTGTTTTTTCATCTCAAGAGGACAAGAGCCTAATAAAGTTTCGCTTATAAAAAAAACTCAAACTGTTAAATATGAGAGTAATGTGATAGTTCTCATGTAGCTTTGTAGTTGGTGGAGGAGGACGGTCAGTTGTAACCAATCGTGACAGGGGCGGGACGCTACTCCTCTCGACGTCCTGATTCCCTGCAGGTGCCTCATTAGACATGGAGAGATTGCGTAACAGACCTTATCTGATTGTTTGGGCCAACAAAATCTTCTGATATCAAACCCCGACGTTGTCCACGCCATCGTCTGCCATCTCCTTGGTTCCCAGACACTCCGAGCAAGCTCAAAAATAGACACCTACCGCCCACGGCGGTGAGAACATGTGGCCCAACTCTAGTCAGTCGCGATTTCGTCTGGCCAAATCGAGACCTCGCCACAGTTCCTAGTCAAGAACCATCGAGTCGGCATGATATCGCCAGCTGTACATGTGCTCTTGGTCACGTCTACGACAGTGTGAGAAGCTAACACAAAGAAGAGAAGTACTACTGCAACATATAACCACGGATCGCCACCAAAGATACACATCCTTCAAAGTCAAACACAACGACATAAAAATTTGGATACTGAACAGAAAAGTATTAAAACCTGTGGAAATTAAAGGATATAGAACTCGATAGTGTATACTTTACATGAGAGATGTTCTAACAGTTCTTTTTAATTTCGTAATTGACTTACACTAATCTCGAGTTCCCGATCTTAAGGAGATTATAGCTAAGATAAGATGATTTGACTTCTGTGTAGTAAACCATAGATGAAAGGCACGACTTTAGCCCATCATCACGTGACTTGAACCAGTTTATTATGCTATAAATAGACCTAAACATCAACCTCAATAGGCACCAACTTCCATACTTAAACCTAGCTCTACTCGAAGTGACAGAGAAATCGAAACATGGCTATTACCAGTCTTAAATCATTCCACTTCTTCGCAATATTGTTCATCGTTGTTCTCCTCGCAAACTCAGGTAGTAACTATTAGTTTCCACAATCTTTATATTAACTTGTATATGTTCATATTCCATGTGTCACTAAGCTTTATTTTAACGTAAACAAGGTGTCGGTTTAATGCATATACTAAAGGCTAAGGTTGTAAAAATTCCCGCCTGGAAGCTTTTAGGTCCCGGCTAAGCGCTAAAATGAGTTCTGTCGATTTGATTAATCCTCTTAAGACGAACGAAAAATATTAGTTCGAATCATGTTGAAGTGTGAGTCCCACATCGAAAGTGTGCGGATAAATTGACCTCTTAATATACATCTTGATGTCTCCACCCATCAATTCGAGCTTTTGGGTTGGATAGGGCTTTAACATGGTATTAGAGCTGATTTGGTCTTTGGCCCGTTTGTCACCTCCACCCTATGGTCTCCGTTCCATATGCAGATTTCCAGTCCTACACGTGAAAGGGCGTGTTGAAGTATAAGTCTCACATAGAAAGTACATGGAAAAATTGAACACTTGATAAGCATATTAGTACCTCCACCCATATGTCCGTTCCTGTTATGACCCACGTGTAGATGTCCAGCCCTACATGTGAGGGGGAGTGTTGAAGTGTCAGTTCGAGCTTTTAAGTTGGATAACGAGGATAACTTTAACATTTAAATTGGTACGATTGATATGTTGGATGTGTGACTATGACAAAACCTCGCATCTTTATTCTTGTTTCGTACGTATTTTCAGAGGTAGCAACAGCGAAAGGTAAGATATGCCAGCGGCGAAGCAAGACGTGGTCGGGGGTGTGCACCTTGTCGTCGCACTGTGACCGGCAGTGCCGGAAATGGGAGGACGCCGACCATGGAGCTTGCCACCAACGTTACCTTTTCACACGTGCATGTTTTTGCTACTTCAAATGTTAAATTATCGGCATATAATCGATCTCTATTTACATTATTGCCCTTATATATCGTGTCAACTTCTAGCTAAGAAGTATGTGTAACTAATCATAAATAGAATAAAACCCTAGAGATCGATATCGTCGTGTCCTCGTGTTTGTGTAATGAGCTCGTAACGAAGCTCGTCATGTCAGCCAGATCGTGTGTTTTAAGGTTCCTGTTGTATGATGAATAAAAATGTTTCTCTTTGTATGAAATTTAGTTCCAATACTACATAACAAATTCGATATATGGTTTTATTCAGATTGTCTTCGTTAAATCCAATTAGATACACTTTGATTCTAAAATAAATGGATAACTCCATAACATAACATTATAGATTACGTGATTTTGGACGTCATATCTTTAATTGATCTTTTTTTGAAATCATAACAACCGATTATCAGAAACTGTTAAAAACTAAATAAATTCGTTCGACCATCAAGACATGCTAACTGTAATAACCACTCCCGGTCAACGCTAGTCAAATCTGCGAAAAACAGGAAAATTTAAAAAATTTCAGCAGACACTTGATTGAACCTAAATTTGACCCCGAGGGTCATACCGGACTTAAGTTGACCCCGATATTGACCAAAGTGAGTTCCGGGGGACTCATGGCAACTTTCTGATCAATTTGGGAAATGTTGACCTTTCGCTGAAAAAGTCAACCGAGCGACGTTTTGGTCCATTCGAGGACTGTTTTGGATCCAAAAAGCTTAGCCGTCGTCGCAGCGGTCTTAGTTGAGCCGTTTCCCTGTAGTCCGTGAGGTTTCGTAATTTCTTGGAAAAAATGCCCGTTCAGGGCCCGAAACGTCCGAATTTCGCGAATCTGATGTTTCCCAAAAAGGTGTGGGACCCACCTTGCCACTTGTCAAGCAAGTGGTGGTGTTAGGTGTGGGACAAGACAAGGAAGACTACTTTAGGTGTTAGTTTGTATTTAAGTATTAGTTTGTTATTTTTTTAAAGTAAAACAAAAGGGAAAGGTGATGGCTTACACGTCCATTTCAAAAAAAGAAGAGAAAAATTGGCTTTTAGAGAGAGAAAGGGAGATAGAAGAAGGAGAGAAAAGAGAAGGGGGTGTTGGAGTCTTACCACTATTCACGAGCATCGAACCGTTGGATCGTCTCAAAGCTAAAGGAATCGAGCTCACATCGACTTTCTCTACGGTGAGCACCTAATCGATTCTCGTTTTGATAAGTTTAAAAGTTAGGGTTTGGTTTGAAATGGGTTGAAATTGGATGAGTTGAGGTGTGAGGATTGTTGGGGACGTTTTGGACGGAAGAGGCACGTTTTCCGGTGACCGGGAGCTCGGGGGAAGCTCCGGCCACCATGTGAGGTGGCTGGCCGGAGCTAGGGCCGGCCACCACCATGGTGGGCCGGGCCCACTTGAACCCTAGGGCCCACGACCAAGTTGGGCCGGGTGGGGCCCACGTGCTCGGGTTATCGGGTTTTGTGTTCGGGTGGTTTAGAACGTTCCCCGAACCATTTATCCACAACCGGATCGAAATTTGGAATTAAATTGTGAAAGTTGTAATTATCGGGTTTAGAAACTTTAAACGTTAATTAAATGACTCGGAAGTCGGAATTCGATTCCGTTGAGTGCCTAGGAACCTTTGAATTATTCTAAGACCGTAGGAACGAAAACGAGAATTTTCGGAGCCCCGGAAGGGCATTTCCAAAACCCGGGCAGATTCGCCATGTCGGGCGAATCGGGCCTTTACGGGTCCTTTATCGACAATGTCGAGTAATTGGGAAGTTTGGGAGTGATCGACATTGTCGGGGTTAAGTTTGGGCGTTAAGTTTATCGAATTTCAGTTTATTCCTGCGAGTTTTAAAGTGCCTCAAAATTGTGTCCTTTTAGATCGTGCCACGGACCGAGGCAAGGGAAAACTGGGTGAGTGACTGAGATCACGCCGAAGCTCGTTGTTTGGCTTTTGGAGAACTTATACGAGGTAGGGAAAAGTAGCCGGATCTCGGCCCTGACTAGGGAAAGTTAACAGTAGAAATGCATGTGACACTGGGTGTCGTGGGTTAAGTAGGTTTATCGAATATTAGAAAGGTAGGCGACACCGGGTAGTGTCGTATGATTCGGGAACGTATCGAACATTAGAATTGCATGTGACACTTAGTAGTGTCGTAGGAGCAGAGAACTTAACGATGTTAGAATTACTGGAGCCATATGACCAATGCCCGGAGGTTGATTGTGAACTTATCGATATTAGAACTGCTGGAGGCATTGGTTATGCCCGGAGGTTGTTTGTGTAATTTGTGTCTTGGGTGGCCGTGAGAGCCCGTACTTTACTGTTGCGTCTTGGGTGGCCATGAGAGCCCGTGCTATACTGTTGTGTCTTGGGTGGCCATGAGAGCCCGTGTTTTACTGTTGGTGTGTCTTGGGTGGTCGTGAGTGCTCGTGGGGTTGTTGAGCCCGTGTTTTACTGTTGGTGTGTCTTGGGTGGCCGTGAGTGCCCGTGGGGTTGTTGACCCGTGAGTTACTGTTGGTGTGTCTTGGGTGGCCGAGAGTGCCCGTGGGGTTGTTGAGCTCGTGAGTTACTGTTGGTATGTCTTGGGAGGTCGTGAGTGCCCGTGGGGTTGTTGAGTCCGTGTTTTACTGTTGGTGTCTTGGGTGGCCATGAGTGCCTGTGGAGTGTTGAACTTGTGTTGTTGCTGTTTGTTGAACTTTGTTTGTGATTGTGATTGTGGTTACCTGAGGTTGTGGGCCCGCTTCATGAAACGGGGGTCCTCGATCACACGCGTCTGCATGTTCAGACGGGGTAGGGGGCCCGCCCGTCAGTAAAGGGGTCCTGGCCGCGCGTGTGTGGTTCGGGGTTGTGAGTGTGATAGGTCGACAGCCTGATCCGACTTTGTGTCGAGGAAATGCGACAGGTCGACCGCCTAACCTGATGAGATCGGTAAAGGGCGTGAGGGAGGTTACTGAGCAGCTGGTATGCGATCATTTGCGATCTTGTTTGGTGTGCGATCCTTTGTGATCTTGGGTGTTGCGTGGTGGTCTTTTGAGTCCTTGGAAGAGGTCGTGATCATTGTGTCTGGTCTACTTTACGTGTCAGAGTGTTTAGTTGGTCAAGGAAGGTAACAGTGGGCGTGTGTCAGTCGGAGTACTTGGGTTGGGGATAGTGTTCCCCGGTGTTGAGTTTATTGTTGGTGTTACCGGCATTGTCTGCTAATTATGCCGTAGTCAGTCTGTTATCCGTGGTGGTGAGCGAACGCTCACCCTAACTGCTTTTCCTACAGATACCGGTCGCAGGTTGGACTAGGTGAGCTTCTGAAGCTTGAAGAGCTAGGAGCGGGATTCTGGGTTTTACTTTTAAGTCTAGTGACGGATACCTTGTTTTGTCCACTTGTTGGGACTTATATTATTTTGATTAACTAAATGGAGATTTTAAAGTGTTTATTCAAAACAGGTTTCAATTGTTTTATGATTTTAAACGTTCGCGTCCCGAGTTCGGTTTACTGAAATTGGGGCGTGACACTAACTAACCATGCAAATCTCAAGTTTTCCTTTAAAAAATGTCAACTAGGATTATGAAACAGTAGACAAACCCTGTTTCATAACCCTGGCTGATCTTTTTTTAATCATAACCCTAGTTGGTATTTTTTAAGGCCAAACTTGATATTTCATATGACCAGTTAACGAGTCTTGTCAGTTCGAACGGATTTTGTTAATTTTAAACACTTTTTGATAGTCAATGCTATGATATAAAAAAAAATTGACTAGAAATATAACATCAGAATGAGCTATAAGACAATAACCGGGTTTAACATAATATCAAAGTTTGTTTCTAGACTTAAGCTACTATGTGCCAACCACCCATCCATCATTGTTTTCATTATAAACCATATAATAAATCTCTACATATTAGCTTAAATCGTTCAAAAGCATACAAGAATCTCTCATATCTACATTAAATCTAATAAGACATAACTTTATCTTAAAATAAACCAATAATTGATGTGTCTAGAGTCTCTCTCATAACTAAATATGGTCACTACAGAGACTTTTCCACTTACTAATACGAGCTTTTGGACGGATCAAACTTTAACATAGTATTAAAGTTTTTGTAATATAATTCAACGACACTTCAATTATTGTTTTACTGTAAACCACATAAATCTTTACATATCGGTTTAAATCTTTCGTGAATCCGTATTACTATTCCAGAAAAGGACATGCTAAATAAGTACGAACAAAAACTCAACAGAAGAGGATCCTAAATTTTCTCTCACATTTTATGTAGGGGTCACCTTGATAGTACAAGAAGAAATATACACGCATATACATATATAGAGTTCATGCATTGGGTAGGGGTCACAAGGTGATGGGCTCAATTATTTCACACACTTTGGATTCCCAAAACATCTCACTTTCTTTGTACTCTTCTGCCCAACTCTTCCATCTCTTTGCATTATCATTAACTTTGCAATTAACCTACACAAACACTATGCAAACCCTAGAGTGG
Source organism: Erodium maritimum (assembly GCA_963921825.1). Lineage (NCBI taxonomy): Eukaryota > Viridiplantae > Streptophyta > Magnoliopsida > Geraniales > Geraniaceae > Erodium > Erodium maritimum. Next base: position 2,747,944 of record OY997590.1, on the reverse strand, counting down.
TCCTCCCCTTTCCTATTTACTATCACGCGTGACAACACAAGTTTAACTAATCAAAACTTGTCATACATGTAACGGATCTTTATCCCGAAACAAAGTATCTGGTCAAGGATATGATATCTTACGAGTTAAAACATAACGTAATATATGTATCAGATCGATTAGTATCTTCTGTTTGGTTCCGTCCATTATGTGTATGGCCTCAAGTTTCTGACACATGCATGCAATGTTTTTGTGTAGTTGGATGGCAATGTTTCAACATCAAGCAATGAACCAGGCAAGAAACGATGTACATCTCACCCGACCAGCTGGTCAAGGAATCAAAACCTCACTGATTTACGATTTTTGTATTACATTTGTACATAGGCATGTTTTGGTTAGATTCTTGAAAAGATTGACATGATGTGAAAGGGATAAGGATAGCGAATTTCAGATTGTTAACAGAGGGTTATAATGGGCATTTCACAAAAAAAAACTACAATACATTTTAGGGTAAAAAAATATCAATTATATAAATTGAGTTACTTGACTAAAATTACAATACATTAAAAAAATTGATATTTATAAGTGAATGATCTGATTTATTTAGATGAGGTGAGGGTATTTATACATTGGGAGAAGGATTTTGAATTATATGATATTATATATTCTTCCAGAAAAGAAGACAAGTGACGGCTTAACATTAGGTTTTACGTCGTTTCAATTCGTCCAGACGATTTGAGCCAAAAACCCATTTGTTCATTCATATCCATTCCGGTTAAAGATGCTATTAGTTTATCATACCTGACTCCTCTAAGTTTAAGCTTTTATATAATCAAGTTTTGACATGACTTAGATCTATATATTGATATTCAACTGATCTCTCTACTTATCTGTTTCAGCTTTCAAGGTCATTTAGAGCATCTCCAACATTAGTGGTAAAGCCGACGATAAGACACTAGTAGGGAGAAACGTTGGCGTTGAGTTGGCGTTTTGTTGACGTTTTGGTGTTGGCGGTGATGACTGGTGGTAAGCTCACCATCAGCCTGATTCACCGACGATTGAAAAATTATGAAGAAAATGGCACGAACAGTTAATACTTAACACGAACATGTTAGTATTGAAGGTTACTGACTATTGATTGAAAAATAACTAAAATATATATTTTTTAATCGAACAGTCAACGCCAATAGATTAGTAAGGGATATGCTCATAAACAAGTTCTTGACCAGAGATTTGACGTAAATACTGACACACATGTAAGCATTGATGTCCAAGCTTTTCACAGCTATGGTTCCAAGTCATTTAAACATGTCAGATTGGTCTTATGATCAATTATGCACACCATGATATTGGACATGACCTACACACGTCAATTATAGGTGAATGTAAAAAAAGAAACAGCAGTGAAAGCAACACATCGGCAAGGTTTTGGATCTTGTGATGCTCCACAGCTCCTCCTAGTCCGAAAATCCATCATATAAGGAGGAAGCAATGAACACACACACCCACTAGAGAGTAGGGATAGCTCTGAACCTAACATGAAGTGAATCTAGAGACATTGTGAGAGAGAAAGCTTGAGAGAGAGAGAGAGAGAGCAGACATGGCTGGTTCTGGTGTGGTTGGGCTGCAGGAGAAGGTGGTGGAGTACAGTGCATCTTTGTTTCATGAGGTTAGTCTCTTCTTGTCCACTTGGGTCGGTCTGATGCTAAAGAGGGCTCTTTTACTTTCTTGAAGTCACATGATCGAGTTTCAACGGATACACTTGTTTGAGAATAAGGGTAGGGAAGTTAGGTTAGGTTGTAGTAGGATTTGTCTACTTGGGTCGGTTTGATGGTGAATAGAGTTCTCTTACTTCCTTGAGGTGAATTTATCCACTTAGGTTAGTCTGATGGTGTATAGAACTCTTTTACCTCTTTGAAGTCACATGTTCGAGTTTTAGCGGATACACTTGTTTGAGAATAAGGGTAGGGAAGTTAGGATAGGTTGTAGTAGGATTTGTCTACTTGGGTCGATCTGTTGTGAATATAGTTCTCTTACTTTCTTGAGGTGGATTTGTCCACTTGGGTTAGTATGATGGTGTATAGAACTCTTTTACCTCTTTGAAGTCACATGTTCGAGTTTTAGCGGATACACTTGTTTGAGAATATGGGTAAGGAAGTTAGGCTAGGTTGTAGTAGGATTTGTCTACTTGGGTCGATCTGTTGTGAATATAGTTCTCTTACTTTCTTGAGGTGGATTTGTCCACTTGGGTTAGTATGATGGTGTATAGAACTCTTTTACCTCTTTGAAGTCACATGTTCGAGTTTTAGCGAATACACTTGTTTGAGAATATGGGTAAGGAAGTTAGGCTAGGTTGTAGTAGGATTTGTTTACTTGGGTCGGTCTGTTGTGATTATAGTTCTCATGCTTTCTTGAGGTGGATTTGTCCACTTGGGTTAGTCTGATGTTGTATAGAACTCCTTTACCTCTTTGAAGTCACACTTGTTTGAGTTCATGAATACACTTGTTTGATAACAGGTGTAAGGAGGCCTAGGTTGTAGTAGGATTTGTCTACTCGGGTTGGTTTGATGGTACATAGAGCTCTCTCACCTTCTTAAGGTGGATTTGTCCATTTGGATCGGTCTGATGGTGAAGAGAGCTTTCTCATCCCTCTAAGGTCCCACAATTGAATTTGAGTATATACATCTATTTAGAGACATGTATGAGGAGACTAGACTAGATTATAGTAAGATTTTCTTATCAATGTGATATCTGGTTTGATCAGGTTTTTCGATGTACTGGGTTCTGATCAAGATAAGTATTTTTTTTATAGGGGTTTCTCGATGATCAGTTCAGACAACTCAAGCTCCTCCAAGATGAGACCAACCCGGGTTTTGCAGTGGAAGTGGTGACTCTTTTCTTTGATGATTCCGAGAGGCTCCTCAATGAGTTGACCATGGCTTTGTAAGGATATAATCTATCAATCTCAGATATTATGTATACATAATATATGTACTATGTTTATGTTGTGTTCTTATGTTCTTGTCCTTAACTTAGTGTTCTTGTACAATATAAGCAGACAACAGAACACTATAGACTTCAAGAAGGTGGATGCACAAGTTCATCAGCTGAAGGGCAGCAGCTCTAGGTGTGACATTTACATAGTTCCACTAATAATTACGATTTTATCCTTATCTCAGATTTAAAAAATAATAAGCAAATAAAAATATCAAAGTTTTCAAAAAAAAAAAAGAGAGAGAGAGATGGAAAATTTGATTTTTATTCTTTGATTATTATTCTAAAAAAATTCAAGAATAAAATCCTCACTTTAGAACAAATTTACGATAAATAAAAATATAAGTTTATAACACTTTAACACTACGATCAAAAAAGAAGATTACAACTTACAAAAACGAATACATCAAGATACTTTTTTTACAATTATCCCCGAGTTTAACGAGATATATAATCATATTAAGTGCAGCATTGGGGCACACAGAGTTCATAATGCATGTGTCGCCTTCTGCAACTATAGCAAGGAAAGGAACATTCAAGGGTTAGTGATCACTTGAAAATCGTCTTGAAACCTAAATTTTTGGGTCAGATCGAGTTTTAACCATGATCGGTTTCAGATGCGTGAAATGTCTACAACAAGTGAAGCAGGAGTGTTCCCTTGTGAAAGGCAAGCTTGAAACCCTCTTCAAGGCAAGTACAAGTAGCTAACCATGACATGAGAATAATTGTACACTACATATATATCTATCTCAAAGGCTTAGATATTCACTTGTTTTTTTTGTTTGATCCGCAGCTGGAAGAGCAAGTCTTGGCTGCTGGTGGTTCTATCCCCTACTAGTTTATGTGGTTCGAACACTTGAGATAGCCTCTCTGTGACACGAATCTTTGATTGTACATGTGGTTCGGACAAGATTGCTTAGGTTTTTGTCTTGTAACTTACTAGCATTTGTGTTTGTGTCCACTTCTGATGTTTGAGGTCTTTGCAAAAGGTTCTGAAACTTATTGTGAATGTTGTGGTTTTTGTTTGGGATGATGGAGATTTGAATGGTTGGAACCATAGGTCGTCCTTAACTTTTTTTTTGAACTTAGCTCTCACGCTTCGAGTCGTGTGCTTCTTTTTTTAGAGAAAGATTTAGTCTAACTCTATCGTCTCTATCATGTCTGTTCCGCCGCTTGTCTTCCTAACTGTCGTGTCGTCGATACCAGCTCTCGATACGTCCCCTCCACTGTCAGTTGGGAAGCAATTCCCCATCCCCCCTTATCATGCCCCCGAAGCCTCCTTCTGGTTTCTTACGTTCGATTCGGGTGAGGAAAAACGCTTGCCCAAAACATCCTCGTCAATATCTCCGACCTCGGCACCGCCATAATCAGTCTTGCCTCTCTCATCTAATCTTCCATCGATGGTTGATACGGCGCTGTTGATCTTCTCTCCAAGACTCGCACCACCAGGCACGACCCCAACGAAGGTGAAGTGAGGCCGTCTGAAGCCTCTCGGCCAGGCTTTGTCGCAGATGCCAACTACGCCGTCTCCAACCCCTGATGGTCCTGTTTCGGCGGTTAGGGTGACCGTTAGGGCTCCGACTCCACCTATCCCGGTGGCAACAATGGATGAAAATTCGGCTAGGGTTCCGACCCCACCTATCTCATTATCGTCGTTGGGGGATCTCCAGACTACTTTTTTCTGCATGTTGCCTCTTCGAAGAGGAAGAGATGGAGATCGTGGGGCCATCTACTCCGACGGACCCTCAGGTACTTGCTCGTCTTCAATATGGTATAGTGGGAGGCTTGGTTTCCTCCAACCCTCCCCGGAATGAGTCCATGCTCTCGATCATCACGCGTATATGGGGCCGTTCGGCTATGGGACTGGTGGTCAAAGACCTAAAACCAGAGACCTCTGCGTTCTACTTCACGACCCAAGAGGTTAGGGCTTGGGTTCGGAGTAATGAGTCGTGGTGCTTCCACGGTCACATGTTGCTGATCGGCGAGATAATCGACCCGATGACTCGGGACCTTCCTCTGTTGGACCGCATTCAATTGTGGGTGCATGCTCGGGGAATTCCACCCCCTTTCCGGACCAAGACTATCAAGGAAGTGATAGGGGCTACGTTGGGGGAATATATGGATGTCCCTTATGATCAATGGAGGCTATGTTGGGGTGGAACAATGAGGGTACATTTTTGGATGGACCTTTACCGTCCTCTTCAGCGTACCATGATCATGCGGTTTCGAGAGTTCGCGAACCCGGTGAGGGATACTCTAACCTACGAACGCCTTCCATCCGAATGTTTCAACTATGATCGAATCAGACATATGGTCCAGAACTATGACTTAGAGGTGCCAAAGACACCCAAGTTCGATAATTCAATCTTAAAGTTCAAGTCTACCAATCTGGAGAAGACATACACCATAGATTGGGGTATCGAAGCGCCACCTCCACCACCGGGGTTCGAACCACTGACCTCTATCCTAACTCACCGTCGATTATAGTTATACGGATGCTTCGACCGTTACCGTAGTACCCCATTCTCAACATTACTGATCATTTCGATCGATGATCAATTTTTTTTATTTGTTTTATCCCTGGTTCACAAAAAGAAATTACTTGTGAAATTGCAAACATGAAGCTTCTAAACAAGAAGCTAAACGACGGCGTTTGTTCATCCCAGTACTTGTAACGACGTCGTTTGGCTAGGTCACCTGAACACACACCCTATTTAGTCATACAGAGACGCGAAAGCGCCTCCTCCTCCTCAGTGCCCTCTATCTCAGAGCCACCAGCTCCTTCAGCCTCCGCCGCCGCGACTCAGCTCCCTCGCCGTAGCTCAACCCAATGGTACGTCCCCAATTTCACCAGATCTCTCCGTTAACAATCGTTTCACAGTCGCTTTTACATTGACATTTTGGGTCCTCTGCATTTTCATTCTCTCAGGCGCCGAAGAAGGATAAGGTTCCGCCACCGTCCTCCAAGCCAGCCAAGTCTGGCGGCGGAAAGCAGAAGAAGAAGGTCACACTCAAAAACCCAACTTTTTTTGTTCTATATGTGTTTATGATTGTGTATTGTTTTGTTTGGGGGCGTTTGTGAATTGGGTTTTGGTTTATGTGATCTGGGTTTGTGATGTTATGGTGGGTTGTTGCTGAAAATGTTAACAGAAGTGGAGCAAGGGGAAGCAAAAGGAGAAGGTGAACAACATGGTGCTTTTTGACCAGACCACCTATGACAGGCTCCTCACTGAGGCTCCCAAGTACAAGCACATCACCACCTCTGTGCTCTCCGACCGTCTTCATGTAATCCAGCTTGATCTCTTTCTCACATTGTTAGTGTTGTTGTGTGGTTTTGATGTTTGGATTTGAGGTTCTATGTTTTGGTTGGAGTATATGTTGATTGATTGGGATTGTTGAACCATTTATGTCCTGAATGTTAGAGTTTGATAGTGTATTTGATCGGCCTTTTGCTCATGACTGTTCCCGCCTTTGTTGCAATGTGCTAAACTGTGTTGAAATTGTGAATGTGACTATTGTTTTTTTGTTATGTCTTGTGCTTGCATTCATTTGTTGGTTTTAAGTGGATTAATCAACCATTTATGCCCTAAATGTTGAGTTCAATAGTGTATGTGATCAACTTTTTTGCATTGAATGGTTCTGGCCTTGGTTGCAATGGGCTAGACTCTGTTTACGAGTCACGTATTGCATTGGAATCATGAATGTGACTATTGTTTAAGACTATAAGTAGTTATATATATTGTGCTTGCCTTCATTTGTGGGTGCTGAATATATTAGGCTTGCAAGAGTGCATTGCATATATTAATGATGATAATCCCTTATTAACAATTTTGATTACTATCCCCTATTGCTTTTTTGCTATGTATAATATCTATCTTCTCTAATATGTTGGTCTTTGGTGATAAAACCTTCCTCTGTATATCATAGTTATGTTACATAGAACAAATTTTATGAAGCAACATCTTGTTTTCTTTTTGGATGGTTCGGTTATATCTACATATATATGTAACATACCTGAACTCCAAAACATTATATTTGGAACTGATTTTGCCATAAAATGTCTGCAGATCAATGGATCTCTTGCTAGGAAGGCGATAAAGGAGTTGATGGCCAAAGGTTTGATCAGGATGGTGTCTGCTCATGCAAGTCAGCAGATATACACTAGGGCAACCAAAGAATGATCGCCCTTTCCCTTTATTAGCTTCAAGCGAGAACTTAAACTGTTTTAAGGCTTGTTTGTTTTAAGCATCGTGTTCCCTCTTTTGTTGGATCTTATAGCGTTACATGTAGCTGACAATTCTCTTAGCATCACTCTTTTTTTATGAAGTTGCATATCTGATTAGTTTTGCCTTGATGTCTCCTAGTTATGTTACTTTCTGTGCCTTGTTCAGTGAACTTATCTATGTCACAAACATGGTTTATTTGAGATTAGTGAGATATTATCTTCTACTTAATCTCATTGTGTCAGTGATGCTCTTCAGAGTTTACAGGGATGATTGCAAAAAGATAGTTGCTGTCTATTTTTCTTTAAAAACATTTCTTCTTCTTCAGCGTTTCATGGAATCCGAGAAAGTATGCTTCATGTTCAAAATCTCTTCAGACAGTCTTGACTTGCAATGGAATTTGAAGTCATTTGTAGCTTTAATCTATACTTGATGTCATCTTAATGAATTAGTTTTAGTTGGACACCTCATAATAAATGCAAAGGAATTAAAGCATTTTCATGTAAATTTCTCCATTTAGTCTTTGCTAAATTATATGTTTCTATTGATAAATATATTTGGATTTTTTTTGCCTATTTGGTTAGATTTAAACAATCTTAGAAAATGTATCATTTTAAGAATATATTTAAATGATATGATAATCAATTTAAAACCCTCCCAAAGTTCAAGGACAGTGTATAGACATTAGGAATATCATTTCAATAGCAGCATAAAGTTAGGATCTCAAAATTTATAGTCCACTAATTTTATCAATGGCCATAAATTCCAAATGATTTTTTCCCAAGAATTTACTCTCTTTTTTCCTTCAAGACAAACAAAAAAGAAAAAGACAAGTGAAATGATTGATCACGGAGGCTTTCAAGAGGCACTCCATGGAACCATAGAAAATCAGACAAAGTTTTGAGGTAAGGGAAGAATAAACATTACTTGTTTTTGCTATTGTTTCTTGAATCACATTTTGGTTGAGAGAGCATTTGTAATGGGGTACAAATTGTAAGGGCGAAAAATGTAGTTTTGACGACACTCTCCTCTCAAGGACGAAACTTTTATCGTCTGCTTTATAGTCACTTGTCATACGTCACGTGATTATTTGCCTCTAATTCACATTGCACCTGAATAATGCCTCTGTGGGAGGCTGAATGAAAGTTCGATTTGGAGGCGATTAGCATCTACATAATGTATCAAACTTTTGTTTGATCATAAGAAAACGAAAAAATTCTACTCTAATCTAATCTAATTTGTAATCCATCATCCACCCATACTTATTCCCAAATGGAGCGTACTGGGATTCGAACCTCTGACCCAACCTTAGACATGTTATGCTCTTGAAAGCTGTTCAAGTCTATATCAAAATGACCCATCTTCATTAACAACATTAAATCAGTCAGAAACTAAGTTTTTTACCCTCTTTTTTTTTTAATGCTTACCTATTATTTTGATCACATTGAAGGGAAAGCTTCTGGTATAAAAATGGCTTCTCTACTGACTCTTCACTCGGGCACTGCGCTGGCTTCTGGGTTCTGACCTCTACTCACCCATTTTCAGCCATCTTGCAAGGTCTGTATGTCTGTTTCTACATCAAATTGGTCGTTTTTATTTGTTCTGGATCATCTGGGTGCTTCAAAGTTTGGATTTTTAAGTGTTTTTGTGATCTGGGTACATGTTTTTTTTTTTGCTCTTGATCATCTGGGTGCTTCAAAGTTTGGATTTTTTTAGTGCTTTTGTGATCTGGGTACATGTTTTTTTGTTCTTGGTCATCTGGGTGCTTCAAAGTTTTGATTTTTAGGAGCTTTTGTGATCTGGGTACATGTTTTTTCCCCTTTTCTTCATTCTCCATTTGCTTGATTTATGTGGATTACGCTTCATTTAGTTACTTAAATTAGGGCTCTACTTTAATCTGATTTGGGTTTGGCCCCTTACATCTGTAAGTTTAAGCTGATAGTTGAAAACCTAGCTATGTCATTACAGACAAGCCCATTATAGGTTGAAAAGGGAGAGAGAATTTTGGAGATAAAGGCATAATAGAAGGCTCATTATAGATTATAGGGTTAATTACCTTTAGTATCCTTTATGTATTGATAACACTCCTTTAGTACTTTGATGTATTGGTAATGGTCTGGACAAAATTTTGGTCAAGTTTACGCCATTTTGATGATCTGTGACCAATTCATAAGGGGTATTAAATGTTCTGTTATCAATACATAAGGGGTATTAAATGATCTGTGACCAGTTCATAAAAGGTACTAAATGACAGTTACCAAAACAGAATGAATACGTTACAAAACGCAAGAGTACAAAAGGTATATTACCAATAGAAAAAGGGTACAAAAGATAATTAACCCTATATTATAAGATAAATATATAGATCATTGATATCTTGGAGATGATGAGATTCGAACTTGGGTGCATGTGAAACTATGCTCTACAACTAAAGGTTTAAGGTCCAATTATAATTTTAGACAAACATAAACTATCATTTGTACATGGATTTTCAGTGAGGCAAGGCAACAATGGCTGCAATGAGTTTCTGCTGTTTGAGCTTGAAAGCTAGCACCCATCTCCCCAAAACAAGCCCTTTCAATGGCGATACTGGATTTCTAGGCGATAGGGTTCAGATGAATCGAAACAAAACTGTTCCTATGAATCAATTGACGATAAGTATAGGAAATGAGAAAATGGTTGGAAAGATCAAGCCCAGGGTTCCTTATTTTGTTCTTAAATCAAAACACCCTACCAACAAAACTGTGGTGAGTCAGTCTCTTTTCTCTCCTGTTTCCATAATCACATTACAGCAATGGCTTTAATCAATCACTCTTTGTGTTTTCTGTTTCAGAACATCACAGTGCCATGGTTTCATAGGCGAAAGGCGGACCCGAAAAATGTAGCTGCAATCATCCTAGGAGGAGGTCCAGGAACCCATCTCTTTCCTCTGACTAATAGAACTGCAACTCCTGCTGTAAGAACAAATTGTCCTTCCCAACTTTGTTACGGTCGTTGTCGTTGTTTGTATCTCAGAAGTGTTTTTGTTTTGTTCTTGCTCATCTGGGTGCTTGAAAGTTTGGATTTTTAATAAGAGCTTTTGTGATCTGGGTTCATGGGTTTTTTTGTTCAGTCTAATGTGTATTATCTGATCCATTTGCTTAATTTATGTGAACTACACTTCAACTCTGTTACTTCAGCTAGCACCCAACATAATATGTAGGGATAATTGCAAGAAGGTACCTGAAGTATTCACTTTTTGCAAGTTATAGCCCTCTTCTTCGCCAACTGCTGAAAAGTGTCCCAAACTTGCATCGTTGTTTCACTTTCTATAAATTTGTTTCAAAATAGTGAAAAACAAACAATCCAGAATTTTCACATCTATTCATTTTCTTCTTTGGACGTACAAAGAGGAAGAAAATTAAAAGAGATGAAAATTCTGGATTTTTTATTTTATGTAATTATTTTTAAAGGTTAAAATCGTCATTTGAAACAAACTTACAGACAATTTCAGAGCATTTTTTTGCAATTGTCAAAGAAGAGGGCTACAACTTGCAAAAAAGTGAATACCTCGGGGTACATTTATGCAATCATCCCTAATATGTATTTCTGATGATGGATCGACCTTAGACTGAGATATAACTGTGTAAATTATGTGGTATGATCTTTAGATTCAGGTTGGAGGATGCTACAGGCTCATTGACATACCAATGAGCAACTGCATCAACAGTGGCATTAACAAGATCTTTGTGCTGACCCAGTTCAATTCTGCTTCCCTAAATCGCCACATTGCAAGAACATACTTTGGGAACGGCATTAACTTTGGGGATGGATTCGTAGAGGTATAGATCGAAACCTTCAGGCACATACACGTTTAGGTTCTGATCTTAAATTAACTTAGCTGACTAAGACAGTACTTGACAGATTCTTGCAGCCACTCAAACACCCGGTGATACGGGCATGAATTGGTTTCAAGGGACAGCTGATGCTGTGAGGCAATTCACATGGGTTTTCGAGGTGGGTATGGGGATTGCAAATAGTTCCTCTGATCTTTTGAACTGAAAAACCATTCGTAATGTGGGTTTTTGCAGCATGTCAAGAACAGGAACATCGAGAACGTGCTGATCTTGTCAGGGGATCATCTCTACAGAATGGATTATATGCACTTTGTGCAGAGCCATCTTGACCGAAAAGCTGACATAACAATCTCATGTGCACAAGTTGGTCACAGGTTCGGTCATTTCAGCGTCGTTTTGATCTTGGTATGGATCTGAATTGTATCTCAAATTTCTGTGTTTTTTTTTTGCAGCCGAGCATCAGATTATGGACTGATGAAGATTGATAGCAGCACAGGCAGAGTCGTGCAGTTTGCAGAAAAACCAAAGGGTGCAGATCTTGAAGCCATGGTAAGTTTAATTTCAAGCTCTAATCTGAAACATATCTATGTAACTTCATATTACTTGCTTTTTGCAGCAATCAGATACGACTCTTCTCGGGTTTTCTAAGCAAGAAGCTGCAGAAAAACCCTACATTGCATCAATGGGAGTGTATGTGTTTAGGACAGATGTTTTGTTGAAGCTTTTGACGTGTACGTACCCCAAAGCCAACGACTTTGGGTCTGAAATCATCCCTGCTGCTGTTAAGGACCTCAATGTCCAAGTAAGAGACCTATGTACTTGGGCCAATCTGCATTTTTGTTGTACTAAAGCTTTAATGGACCTTGGCATTGAAGGGGTATGTGTTCAGAGACTACTGGGAGGACATTGGAACAATACGATCGTTTCATGATGCTAACTTGGCTCTTACCGAAGAGGTTGGCATTATCAGTAACCAAAAGGGTTGATTACATATAATTATTGGGTATTATACGTAATCGTTTCTAACTTTTAAACTCTTAAATCCAACTGCCTATACTTTCAAAAAATTACACAGCTCTTATTCATCAGAAGATACCCTTGACCCTAAATAGAAAATGAAGAAAATTCCCTTGATGGGCAAGGGTATTTTCGTCGTTTTCTGATGAAAAAGAGGATTTAGGTTCAAGTGCATTTTCGTCATTTTTTTTTATGAAAAAGAGTTGTGTAGTTTTTTGAAAGTTTGGGTATATAGATTTAAAACTTTAAAAGTTGGAAATAGTTATGTGCAAAAGACGTATAATACGCAATAGTTATCTGCAATCAGCCCTTGACTAAATTTTGTTCTTTTTTCACGACCCTTTGTTCTTCTTCTTGAAACAAGAATTGGGTTCTTGCAGTTTCCACAGTTTGAGTTTTATGACCCGAAAACGCCTATTTTCACCTCTCCTAGGTTCCTACCACCAACCAAAATCGATAAATGCCAGGTATATGTACGAATGTTTATGTTCATGAGATGTGCCTTCTCTTTACACAAGGTTCTTGCTCCTAAGTTCAGACGGGTTTTGCAGATTGTGGATGCTATAATCTCACACGGCTGTTTCCTTCGAGGTTGTAGCATCCAACACTCCATAGCCGGTGCACGCTCACGCTTAGATTATGGAGCTGAGATCAGGGTTTGTCTTAAAGAGACTCAAATTCCACAAGATTTGTGTTCATAACCTTAAAATGAGCTAGCAATCTCTTCCATTGCAGGATACGGTTATGATGGGCGCGGACTATTATCAGACAGAATCTGAGATTGCTTCTTTGCTGTCTGAAGGTAAAGTCCCAATTGGGATTGGGGAGAACACAAAAATAAGGTATATGTAGACTTAAAATGTCAGGAACTATGTTAAATTACAGGTATCTATGTCCTTTTCTTACATCATGGATTCATATTTTTTCACAAAGGAACTGCATCATAGACAAGAACGTGAGGATAGGAAGAAACGTAATCATCATGAACAAAGATGTAAGTGAACCTAAGACCTTGCAGAAAAGTACCTTGTGTTATTCATTTTTTGCAACTTGTATCCCTCTTCTTTGATAATTGCAAAAAAGTATCTTGAACATGTCTTTTTGTTGCAATTTGTATGAAAATGACGATTTTACCTTTACAATTTAGTTTTAAAAAATAACAAGTAAAAAAAAATCCAATTTTTCACATCCCTTACTTTTCTCCCTTTTTGTACCACACAATGAATAAGAAGTCTAAGGGTATGAAAATTTGAATTTTTTGTTCTTTACTAATTATTCTTTAAATTTTAATTAACAAGGGTAAAATCGTCAATTTGAAACAAATTTATACAACGAAAAGACACTTTTTTGAAGTTGCAAAAAAGTGAACACTTCAGGGTATTTTTTTTGCAACCATCCTTGTCTGAGTCATTTTCATGCATGAATTCGACTGGTTTGACGCTGCAGGGTGTTCAAGAAGCGCAGAGGCCAGAAGAAGGTCTTTACATTCGATCAGGAATCACTATCATCATGGAGAACACAACCATACCCGATGGCACGATTATATAGAGAATTATACACATTTACAAGATCTTGAGCATCTAATTGTATCAGAACAGTTTCATGTGTTAATATACAGGAGGAATAAATACTGAAGTTTTGATTTACAGAAGAAACCAATACTTAGAACTTTATTCATGACAGATCTTAAGCAAGAGAATTGGAACTCTCATACACCTTTGATCCCACTTTGAGGATGGACTTCAAAGGTTTAAGTTCTTCTTCTTGTTCCAGCTCCAAGTCCAACGAATTCGACTTCTGGGTTTGCTTCTTCTTCTTCTTAATCGTTATCATCTTCTTTATCGGTTTCTTCTCTGCCTTGTATGTGTCTATGATCTCTTCAACCCTATCGTTTATGCTAACCGTCTTCTTTGGAGGACCCTTAGGTTCTGAAGCAGAAACAGACAGTTCTTTCGGTTCCTCGCTCGAGGTTGGAGGAGCTTGAGGCATGGGGTGTACCATTGGAGTGCCTAGAGTTACAGTCTTTAAGGCATGTTGAGCTACATTTCTCATGATGAAGTTGAAGAGCTTGTTGCAGATGCCTAGAGATTGGAGGTGGTGATCTCTTTGGTCCATGAGGGTTTTGTGTTCTTTGAGCTATGGTGTGAAGGTGAATTTGAAGGTGAAAGGAATAGGAATGGAGGTGAAGATGGATTAAATTGTTGGTGCTACTTTGCTTGGGGAAGAAGAGGAGATATAATTGGATTCTTTAGTTTTTTCTTTACCTTGAGATATACCCTTAAAAAGTTTCTGTCCTTTTACTTGTTTTTACTTGTGGTGAAAGCAACAGAAACTTGCAAGCATACCATAAAAACCAATGCTTGATTGGGACATGAGGTACTTTTTTGCACATAACTCCATGAGACATGATGTGAGTGTAACAAGATTTGAATCCTGGCCACCCGTTCAAGTAATGGTTTTTGGCCTTTATCGATTAGTTTAAGTGATCCAGTGGATCGAGTTTTAACATGGTATCAGAACTTGGTGACCTTTGACCTTACAATCATGTGTATTAAAATCTTGCTTACTGTTTCATGTGTAAAGTCTCACCTAATGTGGATCTTTCGATCTGGTTTACACATAATGAGATGTGGATCCTTTTAATCTTGTTTATAGATAAGGAAGGGTGTTGGAGTCCCACATTGAAAAGATATGGATCCATCCATCAAGTCACAGTTCCAAATGTAGAATCTTACTTAATGAGGATCCTTTCAATCTGGTCTACACATAAAAAAGTGTTCAGGTCCTACATTAAAAAGATAAGGATACGCCCATCAATTTATATAACGAGTCTGAACTTTCATCCGTTTACATTTCTTATGGGAGAGCAGTTGGAACAAATAGGCTTGGCCCGACTTCTGGTCTGGATATTTTCCGGTTAATAGACCTATTTGGCTCATCAGAACCAAGCTTTAAACCAAAAACATCCGGTTCTATGCTTTAGTGTCGGTTTTTAACCAGTTCCGGTTAATAGACCGGTTTAACTCATCAAAACCAAGCCCTAAACAAAAAAACATATGGTTCTTTGGTTTTAGTGTTGGTTTTGACCGGTTCAATGGAAAAAGTATCGGTTCGGTTTTCTGTACTGTTCTTTTAGCCCATCCTTAGAGAGACTGAAAATCCCATAGGTAGAGTTAGAAGTAAGCATGTTCTTATAACACATAGAATAAACCAACTGAAAACATCATATCTTGATTATTACAACCTAGTAATACTTATGCAGTTAAGCCTAATGAATCTTCATACCAATCCTCTAAAGGCCCCAACAAGCAACTTTTCCAATCACCTATGCACTTGTCATATACCTACAAGAACTGAAAGACCCTAAACACATACCCAAAACATTCAAGCTTTGTGGAAACTTCAGATCCCAATTCCCACCCATTGGGTATCAAAACTGCTCGGTATTCCAAACCACAGAAGGCCCGAGTTTCTGAAACTCACAAGGACGAAAACGCTTCAGTGCCTTCCCCATCATAGCCATAGCAGCAATGCTTGGGAACACCTTGTTCTGAAACTTACCTGATGTTCCCTTGAAACTTTCGGGTTCACAAACCACACCTGCTTCGCTGCTCTTCTGGTCGTTGTTGTCCTTAGCTTGGTTATGGCACCACCTCCTTATCCATGAATGTGCAAGTGGTTTTGAGCTTGTGGTGATGAAGATGTTACTTGCTTTTTCATGGGGAGGCACTTCTGGCATGGTTGAGTTCTTCGTGCCATGACCGAAGGAATTTGAAGCGCTTAGCTTGAGACGCTTTATCCACCTGGTGCTTGGATCGAGGCCCGAGAGGTTATCTGGGCAAGCATAGGGTGTTGAGTCTTCGGCCTGCTCAGGGTTTGAGAAGAGGCGCTCCAGGCCGAGGCTTTGGGTTCTTGAGGAGCTTGTGTCTCTGTAGTCGGTTGGGCTTGCAATGGGCGGAGATTCGGGAAGGCTTTGGTTTATATCGAGTTGTCTTTGTTCAGTGTCTTCTTGAGACGAATCTAGAGCAGCTTGAGATGAGGATGAAGCTTGGCCCCTGTCAACATCCTGTGCAATGAGCAGGAATAGAGCTTGTTCTGTCAGAAATGACAATAAAAACCCTTGATCCTGATCGCATAAAAGACTCAACAACTACCCCCAAAACGTTTCTATTAGAAGTAACAACAGTCAAGTAGATCTAAAAAGATTAAAAAATGACATTTTTCTATATAAGGGTCAATGCCGTTTTTATCATTTTCTGACAAAAGGGCTATGTGACTTCTTTTTTAAACCTAAGGTAGCTGCAGAACAGCTGAATGAAAAGGGGTAAATTTAAGTGTAGTAAGGTGTAATTAACCCCCAAAACTAAGACAATTAGTATGTGTTTGAGCAAGCAAGTTGTTAATACGATTTGCAACTTGTAGCCCTCTTCTTTGATAACTGCAAAAAAAGTTTCATGAACTTGTTTTTTTGTAGCACTTTGTACAAATCTGTTTCAAAATGACGATTTTACCCTTAGAAAATTAAAAATTAAAATTAGTGATTAAAAAATAAATAATCCAAATTTTCATCTCTTAAATTTCTTGCTCTTTATACAGTACAAAGAGGAAGAAAATTGAGGGATAATGAAAATTTAGTCTGTAGTTTTTCACTTATTGTTTTTTAAATCTAACTTGTAAGGGTAAAATTGCCATTTAAAACAAATCATAACAAATTAACAAGGTCAGGGAATTTTTGTAATTATTGAAGAAGAGAGCTACAAGTTCCAAAAAGTGAATACCCCAGGAACTTTTTTACAATCATCCCTCAACACAATTCTTGGTTTGAAGATTCAGAATATGGCAAGAGTTACCTTATTGGATGGGGAAGAAGTCTTCCCTGCAACAAATTAACCAGAAGTAACCGTTAAGCTACCTCAACATAATCATATTCTTAGTATTTGTAAACTATCGAAGCATGGGACAAAGCGAATATGTACCTGAAAGACGGTTGTCATGTAAAGCATTCATCTCAATAGTATCGGTATCCATTGATGATCCGTTCTTCAGACAGAGTAGAGAAGTTTTGACATGTCCAAAGTTTTCATTTCCTTCGCCGTCCATGGAGCTTCCAAGAAGCCGAAGCTTCACTCCATGAGATAAACCAACGAGTTCACTTGACATAGTACCTTTAAATGTGGCCAACGCTGTCGAATCTTTAGAACTTGACCCGATAAAAATGTCCTCGGAAGACCTCGAAGCCGCTAAATATCCCTTATCAAAAAAATTGTGAAACTTCACAGGCTTGATTGGAAGCGGCTTACAATCATATTGTTCATAAGGAATGTTAGTCTCTATCCTTGGCCCACAAAGTAAGGATCGATGATTAGTGGCCCGACCATCTTCTTTGGCATCATGAGAAAGGGAAGCCCGGCCCACAGCCTTGCAGGTTGTATCCGACCAATGGGCTATCCAGGCAGATGGACCAGGACGGTGCATAGACTGCCCAACCGTTCCATTCCCATCGTTATATGATTGTATAGCATGATCAGACATGATGAGCTCGATTGACTATAGATTAAGTACAGGTTACTTTCTTTCAGCTGATCATAACACGCTACCTGAAAATGCAATAATTTGAACAAGAATATCAGAAACTGAAACTCAATCCTACATCGAGAATCCTAGCTCATTCGGCTTCCCCCAGATTAAATATTTTCCCCACATAAATTAATCACAAAAATCTCTTAATATAGAAGGTATTAGTAGTTTGTGATTATTTAATTTCACATAATTTCTTCACACCACTAAATTAGATTTGCCACAGTTATAGTTGATACGTGGCACCATGAAAAAACACCCATTTTTGTATAAGGTTATATTATTCAGCGAATATATCTCGAGGGATATTGGTGGCACTGTGTGCATAATTAACTTACTAGAAAAATATAGGGAAAACGTGATTTACACCCCATTGACCAACCTTTGATTCTCAAAAACACCCCCTAAAGGTGAGAGGTTATAGGTAACAGTGTCACCCCCTAAAGGTGAGGGGTTCACGCTAAATAGGCGCCGGTTTTATCAGGAACACACTGTCACCCTTCTCATTTCCCAGTGTTTTTTTGGAACAAAATGGACAGAATCTGTGGTTTTTATGATGAATAGCGAAAGGTGACAGTGTGTTATCGATAACCCCTCCCCTTTACTATCAGTATTTGAGACTCAAAAGTCAACAAAGGTGTGTTAATAAAGGTACCCAAGAATATAAACAGAGACAGTACAATGCAGAAAAAAAAATATCTCTTTGAAGACAACTTGTCTGAGTCATTGAAGAGCAAAATATCTATTTTCAGTGTACTTAACACCTCCAAAAGGAAGAACCTTGCAGATTAGCAGACATTAATGATCTTCAATGAACATAAATAACATCTAGGAGTAGATAATAACTAATAAATCAAAAACGTCCTTCTTTAAATCCATAACAAGCAAGAGCCATCTCACAAAAACACTCCATTTCAACAAACAAAAACATTTGAAGATCAAAATGGCAACACAAACACACACATCAAAATTGAAGAGTGAAGGGTTTTCACCCCTTTCCCATGAGAGCTTCATATGATTCACCAAACAGAAACTACACACATTCATGGGAAAAATTCAACAGTTCCACCAATAAAAATGTGAACTTCAGAGGATTTGTGAAAGGATAGGACTCATAACAAGCAAGGCCCATCTCACAAAAACACTCCATTTCAACAAACCACAACACTTGAAGATCAAAATGAACATAACCATAGCAACACACACATATTCAAAATTGGAGAGTTCTGGGTTTCACCCTTTTCACATGGGGGCTTCATAAGATTCACCAAACAGAAACCACACACATTCATGGTCAGATTCAACAATTTAACCAATAAAAATGTGAACTTTAGTGGATTTGTGAAAAGGGTAGGACTCATACCTGCTCATAGAGTCAGAGATGTCCAAGAGCAGAGATCTTTGCAGTGTGAGGAAATCGAAGGGTTGAAGAAGGAGAAGCAGAGGAGGATACAGAGATACTTACATGTGGTGAAATGGGTCAATATAAATAGGAGGAGAAGAAGAGGAAGAACAAAAGTGAAAGTGAAGGAGGAGAGAAAAAATTGTGAAGCTCTCATCTTTTGCTGATTTGTTACTTGGTTCCGAACCAGCCACGTCTATGATTGTTACAGTCGAATTCTACTTCATATTTACGGGTTTACCCCACCAATTTTTAAGGTGATTATTGATTAATATTGGGAAATTACATGTTTTTAAGGTGATTAATTGTTTTAGGAAAAAAGTACGTCTAGCTATATTTGTTTAGTAGATGTCTTTAACTTTTCAATTTTTTTATTTTAAACTTTTCAATTTTTTTATTTTACTATCTTTTAATAAATTTTTAAGCGGAAAAAAGTTATTTATCATATTCATATCTTTTCTTTTTCAAAAATGACAAATATTTATGGTTGAGGAAGCAAGGATTCTGGATATCGGAAGAGATCTCTGAGTCATGCCTATCTCGGTTAGACTATTAAGTTCAAATTTAGTAGCTTATTTGACAAAACGAGTCATTGAAAAGCAAAGACCAAACATCGTTTATGTCCTACTTTAAGCGGTTCTTGACAGTTTGAACCTTTTGAATTGTATTTCTGTTCTAGTTTTGGATATTTCTTGTTTTAGTTCTAATTGTCATGACCGTTTTCTTTTGGACTGTTCGTTACTAAGGATTATTGGACCATTATTCTTTTAAAGTTAATGACCAATATACTGACTTTGTTTTACTATTAATGAAGCTCTCGTACTGTAAAAGAAAATAGCTCGTTTTCAATCTTTATTATTATTGAAAAAATAATGATAAAAAGTTTTTGAGAAAACAATCATATGCTAAGGGTATTTGTGTTATTAAAAAAGTCATATATATGATATGTGACCTTTTTTTCGTCCAAAAATAATGAAAAAATAGTAAAATAATTTTTTTTAAAGTTAGATATATCCCTAAGGAAAAAAATTGTAATTAAGTTACTAGTTTAATTTTTCTCTTTTTCTTAATATTGTTTTAATCCTTTTGTTTTTTTACCGTACAATTATTTTGTCTATATTATATGTATAATCTCCACAAAAATGGCCCATCTCGCCTACCCCAAAAGGCATTGAACCTGGAACATACCCACGTGGACCCAAAACAAAATGATTGAAATTAGAAAAGGTTGTGTGCCCACATAAATAGTAAAAGAACGAGTATTTTAATATAAAAAATAATAAATACAAATAATTTCTTATCATGAAAAATATTAACTTAAAAAAGGTATTTATATTTAATTGAAAACTTTGGACTATTTGTTATAGCTTTACCGGACTGGAACTATTCTTCAGCTAAAACATGTCAAGTTCCAAGCTTTATAGTTTAGTTTAGCCATGAAAAATGTTATATCAAGGGGGTTTTCTGGAGAATGTTTATATTATGTACGTAATTTGAAAACTATATATATGTTTTTAAGAGGACATCTTTAACGGGCAAGATTCAAGTTTTCAGTAAACGGTTTTGAGGTCGATTCAGTCTGAACAAATAATTGGATTTAGTATATGTTTGTGTGCATTTGTCGCTATGCAGTATATTACACCGATTTTGCTTTGACATGAAGTCTGTCTAACGAGATTAGAGATTTTTTTTGTCTTGTACTTTCGTGTATATGTGGTTAGGAAACCACAGTAATTCGAAACTTGTCATACAATTATATCCAATATAATGTCTTGAAACTTATATCAAAATGGTTTGAAACAATTATCGTAATATAAACTTGTATTGAGATCTTTCAAACTGAATTGATATAAAAATCCGAATCACCCATTTATAAATGGGTGAATTTACAATCCGCTCTATTAATAAAGTGTTTAATCCCAATATTTATTCACATTTAGCTGAACATATATATATATATATATGCATTATAAAGTATGTATTTTATGTTATGGAGGACCATGTGGGTGTTCCTCGGAACAAAGCACTTTATTTGAAGTAAAAGGAAAAAAGAACAATTAAATATCTTAGGATATTTTCATGTCCGAAAACTGAGCTGGCTCTTATCTCTTTATTATTACAAGTTGGACTGTCACTGCTCGAAGCCAATAAGGTGATCCAAACCTTGTCCGAAATATCTAAAACAGATCTTTCTCATTGCTCAACTTGATACCCCAACCAGAAAAAAGAAAGAAGAAAAAAGAACCGGCCATTGACTCGGTGTCCGAAATAAACCACAAACTCCCATGTTGTCCCGACTTTATCGGAACATGTCCGAACCAAATAGTGGTCATATGAAAAATGTGGGCAAAATTGATGGGGGTAGCAGATATGATCGATACGTCCGGTCTTTCAGAACATTAAAAACAATTAAACTAAATAAATTTGATCGATTGCGTAGCCTCCCAACACACTAGAAGCGATTAGTCCAGATGAATTTTGTCATTCGTCCAACCCCTCAGAATATTATAAACGATTAGTCCAGACGAATAGTCATGTGGCGGATGACTAAAAAGTAGATGTATTGAGCATGTTGACGAAGTGAGCGGGGCGATAAATCATTCGCTCTATAGGTGGGTGATTTGCCAAATACTGTTAAAAATATCATCTTCTTGTAGTTTCAACCGTTGAATTCGCTCTCAATTCATCTTCCATTACATTACATATGCTTTAAATGATCATTTGTAAGTCATTCATGTTTTTTTTATCAGCGAAGACAAATTTAAATTGAACCTATTCGGAGATGAAAAAGTACATGAAGGTGGTCTAGCTACAGACCAAATGATCGAGTGCTGGCATGACAGCTTAGCCTCATGACAATCCCACGACGGAGAGAAACCTGATACATGAATGAACATTTCTATACAAGGAACCTCAACATCCCAACACGAGAGCAGTGAATACAAACCTAACAAGAGATACAATACATACTCGAGCGCTGGCATATAAGCATAACCTCAACACAAACCCAACAAGGAAAGACAAAGGTCTGAGAACCGAATATGACAATCATATAAGCACAAGACAAGACAGCTAAAAAATGAGTCTGGAACCCAAATTTAACAACCATGAAGCACAAAAAAAACAAGTATAGTACTCAGATATAACAACCATGAAGCTCATGTAAGTAATTCATGTTAATGACCAATTCAACCCTAGACTTAAGTTTATGGGTGAAGAACATTAATATACTTACCGACTGATCAATTAATTTATATATTTTCGATATGAGATACAAACTTCACCTGCCGGATCGGATTCTGAACATGAAACACTAGTTCAAATGATCAATTCCTTTGGAGGCCAAAACATGAAACACCCGAAATGTTTCCAAAACTAGCTTAGTAAGGATGGAAATGGCCCAATGTGTGTATAGAATGATGGGCTAAAGATGTCCTCTTTATTACATTTGGGCCTATTTCATATGGTACACATGCAAGGGCTTTATTGTCCTTTTTATTTGTGACATGATCTGATATTTCCCATCTGACTAAATCAAATAAAAATAACGGTTTTTAATATCGAGATGATCTCCCACCTTCAATCAAGACCGTTTCTTTTTAACTTTAAATTCAAAGGTAGAAATCTTTAGACGACATATTTGTCATATTTTTTTTTTGAAACGGAAGATCGAGATTTTATTATTTGAAATGTAGTAAGATAGACATGAGTGCATCCGGAATAGTCAATCCGGACCACGAGAGGACAGGCAAAGGAAGAGCTTCCCGAACTAGCCAGTGGACTGCTCCGTTCGCTGACCTAGAGATATACTCGAGTTTAACATCCTCGAGAGTAGTTAGAAGGGTCCGACAGTCGTCCACCAGTCGACCCAACGGGGAGAATACTTGATGTGACCCTTGGATCAGGTGCACCAGGTACTGGGTATCGCTCTGTATAATGACCCTGAAAGAGTGTGATGCTTGAATCCATTCCAGGGCTTGCCATATCGCCATGACCTCAGAGTATTCAGGACCCAACATACCGCTCTCACAACCATTTCTTCCTTCCAGGACCCCACCCGTCTCTGTTATAGATATAGAGATTAAGAAAAATAAATTGAAACGAGAAATATATATGTTTAATTTTGTATCCGTCCCGTTGTCATTCCTATGAAAATACCAAATTACCCTTAGAGAATCCAAAAGAGGCATATTCGTAAATTTCCGGTTTTCTCCGTCTCCGTATTAAACTACCGATGAAGCGCGGCACTGTCATAGGCTCTACACTTTCGCGCAAAACACCATCTCCGCAGATCTGCCCTTCTCTTTCGCTACGCTCCTCTCGCCATTGACACCGGTCTCTCGAGGTCAGCTCCTTCTCCGTATCTCACTCCTCTATATTAAATTCGTGTATAAAAATATCGTCTTTTTCAAGTAACGTCCCGTCAATTCGATGCCCTTTGTTGTTCGTGTGTGGTATCTTAGGGTTTTCGTTTCTGGGTCAATCGATTACAGATCTGTCGCTTACCCTTTGATTGTTTCCCGAGAAAGATTTTGGGGATGGGAATAGTTGGAGGAAATTTTGGATCTTAGGCGAGATGTTGCAAGAGGGCTAAATGTTTACTGGGTTTCCAAACAGTGGGAATAGCTTGGGATTTTGAAAGATTTGTGTTGATTTTAGGGGAAATATAAGTTCCTATGGTTGAGATTTTGCAAAGGGCTTCTTGGTTTCTGGGTTCCCAAACAGTACAAAAATTTGGGGTTTTTAATGATTTGTTTTAGTTTCATGGATTTTTCTGAGTACCCAGATGCTGCATTTCGGTCTTCTTTCACTCTGGACCTCAGTTGTTAAAACCCTATGCATTGATAATCTACTAGTAGTAGTTTTGATTTTAGGCAATGTATAAGTTTCTATGGTTGAGATTTTGCAAAGGGCTCCTTGTTTTCTGGGTTCCCAAACAGTACAAAAACTTGGGTTTTTGAATGATTTGTTTCAGTTTTGTGGATTTTGCTGAGTACCCAGATGCTGCATTTCGGTTTGCTTTCACTCTGGACTTCACTAGTTAAAGCCCTATGCATTGATATCCTACGAGTAGTTTGTTCCCTCGTTCTTCTTCAATATGTGAGCTTGTTTTGATTTTTCATGGATCTTGGTACTGTGTTTTCTAGGATTATTTATTTGGATTTTAGGCGAAATATAAGCTCCTATGGTTAAAATGTTGGAAAGGGATCCCTGTTTTCTGGGTTTCCAAACAGTAAAAAAACTCGGGGTTTTGAATGATTTATCTCAGTTTTATGGATGTTGCTGAGTGCCCAGATGCTGCCTTTCGGTTTTCTTCCACTCTGGACCTCTATATAGTTCAAACCCAATATATTGATAATCTACGAGTAGTTTGAGGCTTTGTGCTCTCTTTTTTCTTCAGTATGTGAGTTTGTTTTGATTTTTCATGGATCTTGCTATTGTGTTCTGTTGCAGGACTGAGGAGTGAGGTTGTAGTTGGATGGAGGGAGCTGGAGGTAGTGGTGCCTCTGGAGGAGCAGCACCTCTGAGTGTATGGACCCACAATGTGTCAAGGCTTTACCAGTACTATCTGGACAAGACTACCCCTCATGCAATACCTAGATGGATTGGAACCGTCACTGTTGCTTTGATTTATGCTCTCCGGGTCTTTTATGTTCAGGGCTTTTACATCATCTCCTATGGCCTGGGAATATACCTGCTGAATCTCTTGATTGGATTTTTGTCACCTCTGGTTGACCCTGAGATGGCTTCTGGTGAGCCTTTGTTGCCCACAAAAGGTTCTGATGAGTTCAAGCCATTCATCCGCCGCCTCCCTGAATTCAAATTCTGGTAATTTAGGGTTCAATTCTACTTTTGTTCTATCGACTTTGCCTTTTCACGCTTTGAGGTGTTATTTATTCACTTAATCATTGCTATGCTCCCACTTTTCTGTACATGTTTATTTTATCGTTTATTATTTATGGTCTTTCTTGATTTTGAATTCTGAATCAATGTTGGTAAATAAGCGATATGTTTCTCACTTGATAGTTATTCACTTGATTTCTCATTGCTTCAAATGATTGAAATTCTGTACTTGTTAGTTATTCATTTGATTCACATTGCTTCAATGTTTAAATCCTCTATGCATGAGATAATTGATATATTATAGAGCTTACAAGGTCATTTCTTATATCACCAAGGAAGTAGATGACATAACATCTTTGAAGTAAATTAAAGCACATACTATGTATCGTTTCTTTTGTTTTGGGGAAAAACACCCACTAAGACTCCCTATAGGTGATGGCTTATCAGGAACGCACACATACTATGTATCGTTTCTTTTGTTTTGGGGAAAAACACCCACTAAGACTCCCTATAGGTGATGGCTTATCAGGAACGCACCGTCACCTTTCTCATAAATACAAACACCCACGGATTCCATTAATTTTCTAACAAAATCAAAGGTCGTGGAGGGGGTGTTAATAACATTTACTCTGATATAAATGATCAGAATCCGTGTTTTTTTTTTGTATTCATGAGAAAGGTGACCATCACCTATTCAGTGCGTGTTTCAAAATCAAAGGCTGCGGAGGGTGTGATATTGAAGTTACCCCTTTGTTTTTCAATTTTTCTTCTTCCTATAATCTAGAAAATGATGTAAGAACTTCCAGTTATGTAAATTGAACTACTAATCATGTTATTCAACAAAGGGAACATAGACGTATAGATAGTTATAACTCTATAACCCATATCAAACGTTTGAGAGTACGTGGAATCAATTGACAACATTGAAATTATTGTTTTATTATATTTCTTTTTGTTGCATAGATGAGTTTGCGAATCGTTTATTCATTGTCGTCACTGGCTGTGGGTTACACATTCTTGTTTGCAGGTACTCCATAACTAAGGCTTTCTCCATAGCTTTTGTCATGACCTTCTTCTCCATGTTCGATGTTCCTGTGTTTTGGCCTATACTACTCTGTTATTGGATTGTACTCTTTGTTCTAACAATGAGGCGCCAAATTGCACACATGATCAAGTACAAATACGTGCCATTCAACATCGGAAAGCAGGTGAGCTTTCAAAGAGACTCGTCTTTGTGTCCTCGTATAATTGCAAAAATTTATCCTGAGGTATTCACTTTTTGTAACTTGTAGCCCTCATCTTTGATAATTTAAAAAAAAATGCCATAAACTTGTCATTTTGTTGCACTTTGTATAAATTTGTTTTAAATTGCGACAAAAAGACAACTTCATGTTTTTTTTTGTTATTAACAAAGAAAGGGTTACAAGTGGCAAAAAAATGAATACCTCTGTATATTTTTTTTGCAATTATTCCTTGTTTCTTTTCCACTTAATCTCTGCAAGTATCTTTGATTCAAAGGCTCAGAAAATAACAAGTTTTGTTCGATCTTCGATAGAAATACGGTGCCAAGAAATCTTCTGCAAGCAGCAGCTCCAGGGGCTCCCGAGCCGATTGATTGGCCAGTTCATAGTAGCTTGATGGGAAGGATAGTAAAGATGCGAAAGATTGATGACAATAGATTTTTGTTTCTCTTGGACAAGTATTGATATTTGATCACTTGTTGCATGCAAGGACAACCTTTTCATGAATTTTTAGACAAAAGAAGTGATGAAAATGTGTAGTGAAACTTAATTGTTCATACTCATGTTATTGAGAAAGATCAAACCAAGTTTTTTTTAAGGTTGTGGTGTATGTAATCCAAATGATACAAGTATATTGTATTCACTATCCTTACTCCTTTTAAGTTACTATTGGATGTTTTGGTTTTGTTCAATTTATTAAGGGTTAATTATCATGATAACCCATTTTTTTTATTGATAACATACTTTTTGTACGTTTGCGTTTTGTAACGTTCAATAACAGTCTCTCCGTTTTGGTAATTGTCATGTAGTACCCTTTATGAATTGGTCACATATCATTTAATATCCCTTATGTATTGATAACAGAACATATAATGTCCCTTATGAATTGGTCACAGATCATCAGAATGGCGTAAACTTGATCAAAATTTTGTCCAGAGCGTTACCAATACATCAGGGGTACTAAATGAGTGTTACTAATCCATAAGGGGTACTAAAGATAATTAACCCATTTCTTAATTATGTTTTGTTGATAGATCCCTTATTTTAAAGACAGGTAGAAAATGGCTGGTGAAAAAGTACATGGTGAAGTTGACTGAGTGCTATAATTTTTTAGATTGCTGTAAAAAAAACATTTGTGCATTAGAGAAAACTATCTGTAACTAACCCAACTTAATATGCTAAAAACTTCCTTGATTAATTGATTGAGGATACAAAATTGCCCTTAAAAGTTAAAATACACATGCTAAACCCCCCCCAAAGGAAGTATAATCAAAGAGAGTATAAGGCAGCTACAAATTTGGAGCAAGAAACACATAAAAATGGAGGTAACACTCCTAGAAATTCTCAAACCAAGGTGCCTAAATACTCATCAATGGTAGTGTATTTAAGGTCCGGATAGAGTTGCATTCCATCGACTCCTCCACAAGACTCTACATCGAAGTATGTCTGATCTCCCTTTACAAAAACCGAGTATATGAAGATCATCTCCATGTTGTTCGGATATGGAGTCTCTGCAAGACAGCAAAGTTTACATAGTTTCAGACACCTCTCAAAACAGAAACATAGGCTAAGGAACAATCAAAAACACTATAAGACTCGGGACACTATCTACAATCAACCAAGCTTAAAATGAAAACTAAGAACCTACATGCCATTACTGATTTTTTATTATAAATCTGAACCACCCATTTAACTTATCTAATGGCCCAGATGGGTTCTTAGTTTTAATTTTAAGGTTGGGTTTACATTCTGATTGTGCTCCTACATGACTCTTTGCTTCAATAACTATTGTACAATGTTTGATCTATAGTCAATTTAACCGTAATGGAGTGTGAAATCTTCTCTAAAACTTGAGTATACCCTTTCATGCTTCTCTGAACTTGACAAGATCATAATTCAATGTATACTCAAGTATGTACGTATGTGTATATATATTATCAATGAACATATCAGCATCTCTTACCATACATACAATGTTGAGAACAAAGCCTAAATCACGAAAATTTGTACCTTTGATCCTCTTGAGGAGCTCCTCTTCCTCAACATAAACTCTCTCAAGCTGCTTCCCAATCTTCCTCTCCCAAATCCCAACCAACTCATTCATCGAGTACACATTCCCCGGAGGCCTCAAATGCAAAACCTTATTCACCGTCCTCGGATCATCCACAGCACTGATAGTGAAAGCAGCAACATCAGCCTCATCCATGAACACACCCTTCACATCCCCACCTCCGAAAACAGTCACCTTCTCCCTCGGAGGAACCTTCATCCCGGGCTGAACCAGCCCGGGAAGCAAGATCCTCATGAATAAGTTGCAGCAAATGTAGGTATGATCTATCCCCTCAGCCTCAACAAGCCTCCTAATCTCACATTTCCGGGCGTAGAACCCATAGTCCATGTCCTGTATCGAAACCCTATCCGGGTCTGCCCCAAATTCCGATGGGAAAAACCTCTGCAACCCAACAATCCAATCACCATTAGAGCATCATTAATCAACAAAAGATCAGATTTTGAAAACGAGTAAGGGACAAAATCGAGAACCTTGATGCACCCAACTCGCTTAATGGCTCGAATCAGGGGTTTCTGGTCGAGAACCAGCTTAGAGGGGATTGCGCAGATCACCGCGTCGACTTGCTTCAGCGCTTCGACGAGGCTCGATTCGTCGTCCAGCGAGCCCTGGAGGTGGTGAGATCGGAGAATCGTGAGATGGGTGTTTCTGGGTCGGGAGGTTGAAGAGGGAGTGAAGTGAAATTGAGTACCTTGAGGAGGGTGGCACCGGCATTGGCGAGGGTTTCGAGCTTCTGGGTCCTGATGGGGTCCGAGGAAGGAGAAGGACGGATCAGAGCGAAGGTCTGGTGTCCGAATCGGAGGCTGGTTTCGGCGAGATGGTAACCTAGGGTTCCGGTGGCTCCGATGATCAGGATTTTGCTCTTCCCCATTTTTTCTCTCTGCTCCACTCTATCGAGGCCCCAATCCAGGAAAAATGTCCCCACCGGCACCACTGGTATAAGAGCACCCGCAACGTTGGGTGAGGAGTTGTTGACGGTGAGCAATCGACAACAAGGAGCCGAGTAAACTAACAAGGAGATGGCCTTTCGATACGGGCGGTGAAGAGAGACGTTGAGCTCACTATCTTTTCTTAAAGCCGACGGTGAGCAAAATTGTAGATAAAAAAACACTTACCATCAGCTCTTTACCACCTAACATTATAGGATACTGACTATTAGTACCGACTGTAGGCTAAAATATAATTTTTAATCCTCCCCGTCGGCACCTCCGCGCCAGCTTCTCCACTTTAGCATTATGGATGCTCTAGGTGTATAGTATAACCCCAAACCGAGCCCAGTAATCCAGTGCGCACGGACAATGGAGAAAGAGATGGCCCGAGGTCTCGGGATGAGGAGCAGATAGGGCAGGCTGGGATATCGGGACAAACCTCTTTTAGGTTGGCCGCAACCTGTAGATTATCAATAAGGAGACGTTAGAGGAATATACAGATCCAAGGTTGAACCTGTATCCGTCATGCCGTGGACCAAGCGGGAAGGGTACCAGTAGAGGGTAGACCTTAATGACAAAGAATTCGATAGTGTCAGTTCCTGAGGCCGAATATGTGAGTCTAAATCAGGTCGGATTCAATAGATTCTGTAGTGGTTCGAAGGTCGAATCTGACGTGTAAGAAGCAGATTTGTTGAAGGAGAGATAATCGTGAGGAAGGAAAGAGATAGAGAGAACAGTGAATCGGAGGAGAAAGCTTCGACGGTCGACGAATCTGCAGACTCAGAGGATGTCGATTCGACAGGAGAGAGAACATCAGGGCAAAAACATCAATAAAACCCATTTTTTTTTTGTCACTTTCGCCGATTCAATTGACCACCAGTTTGGATAGTCTAAGAGGAATACATGTCCTTCGGTACAATGACCCAGTACCAAGAGTCCTTAGCCCTGGACACCAGGAAAAGTAACCAAAATAGTCTCTTGGTCCTCGGATTAAAAAGGGTCCGGATAAGGAGGGCAACTATTGTCGAGATTCGGGACCATAATGCTGGCCACTAATGCCCTAATTAGAGGCGGGGACGCGGTGTGAACATAAGGATCTGGCGTTTGTAACTAAGGTGCTCCTAATATGAGCGTACGAAGATCGGGTTAATGAGTGACTGAGTGGCCCGAATACTAGTCCATATATAACTGGGCGTCCTGCTGTTTGAGAGCTCCCTTCGAGGGTAGTACCGAGCTTTATCAATCGAGCCACGAAAGACCCCGAGTCAGTAATCAGGCTCCAAACTTGTTCTTATAGCCAGACAAAATTGAAATCTTGGAGGTCTCACAAGGCCATCCTTCTCATGGACTTGGGTCTATAGAGTTTGGTCCAATCTTACCAAAGAATGGACGAGAACTTTTCGGCCTTGTTTGTGATCGATTGGGGGACCCAAAAATTGGACATAATATGTGTGAGGAGGGAGGTAAGTGTCGATCGGATCATCACTTCCTGTCTAATAGTAGATAACAACTTCCCATCCTATGATTAGATCTTCTTTAGAACCTTGCCACCTAAATATGCTAAACTCCGACTTCGACTCTGTCCCATCATGTTCGGGACGACGAGATACATAGAAGCCTTAGAATTTTCTGAGACGGTGGTGATTTGACATCACTTTTGACAAGTCATCGTCCTTGTATTTGAACTGAAGAAGACCGATGACTTCTAAGTGTTGATCGTTTGGCCCAACCACATACCAAAGAGACGAATGATATTTTAGGGATTAGCACAATCTCAGCAAGAGCAGCTCAGTAGAATGTGTAGTAGTCGTCCGCAAAGAACATATACATAATGACTAGTGCTCATCGAGGAGGCGGATACACTCCCGCCCTGGGGCTTTAGCCCCGACATCACTGTAGCCGGCATCCTTTGAGAGCACCTCGACTTCTACATCCGTGCCTCAAAAAAGGGCGAGCCCCTCTTCTGTCCCTTCACCGGTACCCAAGACCAGACGATCGTCTTCTTGGAGCGTCTCTGATAGGAAGAAGATCTGTAGTGAGTGATCGAGGAGGAGGGAGAGTTGTAAATGTTGTTTGTGATGAGGAACTCCAAGAGACGATAATGGTGGTGGATCGGCTTGACAAAAACATCTCAATATTTCTTTATAAATTAATAGCATCCACAGAAAACATAAAATTGCACTCCATCTAAATGTTCTCAAAATTAACAATTATATCTAATAACATAAAACTGATAACAAAATCGAATAAAATCTTAAACATGTTCAAACTAAACAGCATCTTCACCTTCACCTAGACCTGTGTTTACTTCTTCTAAAACCTACAAAAAAGAAAAAAATAACACAATTGTTAGCATGTTATAATCAAGATTCAGATTCAAATGATTGGATTTGGAAAATTAAAAGCGTCAAGCAACTCAAGATTCATACCTTGTTTTTAGTTAAAAGTGCCCCGACATTAAAACTAGGCTCTCTTCGTAAAAACACGGATCACATACAGATTTAGTGATTGAGAAAAGATGTTTCAACGTTCTACTCTCAATGTTGTACAAAACCACATCCTGCTTGTTTATGGGCTCCTCACCGTCGGGATACTCATCGAGGCCATGCACCATAAGAACCTCATTAGCACCCCATAAGCGAAAAAAGTCGGGCCAAAGACCCGTATTTGGCAAACCTCGAGCAATTTGTAGGTTAATGTTGAACACTTTAGTCCAAGATTCTGTTACGTCATATTCTTTCATTACCCAGACTGAACAACTCTCTTCCTCATCAACGCGGTCGTCTGACAATATCAGATAAATCAATCCATTGAACGTCACCATTCGAATTCGTAAGCGGGAGCCAGACAGATATGCACCACTAGGCAACGTTATTAAACGAAATAACTCATCGATCATATCGAATGACAATATATACCAATCCAACTTAACCTCAGATTTGTTAGGTCGATAGTATCTATCCCAATAAACAACTCCATTTAGGTAACATTGGGGTTTAGGAGGCAGAATACCCCATGAAGGATGAATGTTTGGGTCAATAGTCCTCCAAACACCTTTCCTCAAATCAAAAACCTCACACACATATGTAGCGTTTTCATAATACTCAAACTCTTCAGAGTCTTCGCCCAAATAAGCCACGACACAAAGAACCTTGTAATCATTGGTCTTGGAGTCGAATCCGAACCCAAAATACGATTGGTTTTTCGGTACGAGAACAATAAGTCCGAGGTGGAAGCTCAACTATTTTTCTAATAGTAGGGTTCCATATCAAAAAAGTGATAACCGAGACATTGACATCATCTTTCATGGGACAAGTTTTGGACAAACAAATCAATCCATTACATGAACCAACAATGTAAACGTCTACTACTCCGTCCAAGAATGGCTCGGGGATATCATCGTGTTTATGGCACTCCATAAGCGACTCAACGTAAGAGCTATATGAAGAAGCTTCGGCTTCAGGGTCGTAAAGTTGAAAAAGAACGCGATTGCCATTCTTGTTTAGGTTTCTGATTGAGTAATGGTCGATGAAGTTAGGGCATGAGATGAGAGAGTACCATGATTTAGAGACTGACCTGCATTGTAACATTGGTTTTTTATGAACACCAGTTTTATCAACACCAAACACTAGATTTATCATTGAATTACGTGTGTTTTATCACCCCATCACAAGTTTTTTTATCAACGTTAAACTCTAGTGTATCACACTTATTATCAAAATTGAACATGGTTTTATCACCTCATTATTTGTTTCTTATCACCTCATTACATGTTTTTTATCGACATTTAGCACTAGTTTGGTACTTCGATATAAAACAGTTATTAGTGAAGATTTATCAACGCTCAACATTATTTTTATCACCTTGATATAAATTTTTATTTTCGTGCTTCAAAATATATTCATGACTGATCTTGATCTAAAGCCCTTAAAAAAGGAAAAATATTGGCGCAAGTTTGAAGTTAATCGGAGTTCAAACGAATCGGGAAATATTAAATTAGTGAATTGGTGAAGAAAAAAAATGGACACTTGTCCACATGGCACCATGCTATTATAATTATGCCCTTCATTGTGTGAGAATGGATGAAAGTGGCGTGAGTTTGGGTAGAATTGGGATGATGATGTGGCATCACGGTGAATGTTAGATCTTAGGTGTGTGTGGATAGGATTGCTTCTCACGCTTCCTATGTTAAGAGTGGTTCTCAATAGATTATCCCTCCTGATATATAAACTACAATGGTTGAGTTGTTTGTTATTTAGGTTGTTTTGGTTGTGGTCGGTTTCTGTCCTTCTTTGATGAAACGTCTTTGTAAGTATCTGCGGATTGTCTTTTTGATAGTCTTGTCTTTTTTCTCCACCTTAGGGTAAAGAGATTTTAATAAAACCACCATCCAACAAAAAAAAAGTTCGAAACTACTAGACGGGAAGAAAAATCGAACACTAATTAGATTGATAGTCAATGATGATGATCGGAGAAAGGGATAATCAAAGGCAAATATTTGTAGATCTGATAAAACAAGCAAAGAGTGAAATCTTAAACCACGAGCAATATTAAGAAACAAAATGTCCATCGACGACGAGAAACAGACAAGGGAGACACAAAAGTTCTTCCCGTTCAATATTACAAAGTTAATATTTTTTTATGTAAGGTCGAGCTGGTGACAAAAACCACTCAATATTTCATATCCCTCCATTAATTGATAGCATCCACATAAAACATAAAATTGCATTCTGCATCTAAATATTCTCAAATAAACTATTATATCTAAAACATAAGATGGATAACAAAATCAAATTAAATCTTCAACAGGTTTAAACTATATAGCATCTTTGCCTTCATTTAGACCTTTGTTTATTTCTTCTAATACCTACAATTCATAAAACACGATTGTTATAACTCAGATTCAAATGATTAAAGTGTCGAACAAGCTAGAAACATTCATACGTATCAATTAGAAAATATAATCGAAAAAAGAATACGTTGACTTTCTTACTTGTCATCTCTTGCTGATCCACATCAAAACTAAACTCTACTCGTGAAAACACGGACTATATATGACTTTAGTACTTGAGCAAAGATATTTCAATTTTCTATTCTCAATATTATACAAAACCAAGTCTTCCCTGACCTCCACATCTTCGTCCTCACTGTCATAGATACCATGAGTCATAAGAACTTCATTACTACTCCACATGTGAAAGCGATCGTAACTAATACCATTATTTGGCAAACCTCGAGCAATTTGTCGGTTAATGTTGAACATTTTAGTCCAAGATTCTGTCACACCGTATTCCTTCATTGCCCAAACAAAACAATCTTCATTCTCAACACCGATGCGATTGTCTATCAACATCAAGAAAATCAATCCATTAAATGTCATAATATGAGTTTGTATGAGGCCAGACAGATACGCACCACTAGGCATCCTGATTACACGAAATAACTCATCGATCATATCCAATGACAATATGATCGAATCCGAACTCTTGACCCTAGACTCGTTCGTATGGTATCTGAGCCAGTGAACAACCCCATTTAAGTAACAATCTGGAGTAGGACCACCATCGCTCCATGAAGGATGCATCGTAGGGCTAATAGTCCTCCAAAAACCTTTCCCAAGATCAAAAACCTCACACACATATGTAATCTTTTTACCCACAGAAGCCACGACACAAAGAACCTTGTAATCATTAGTCTTGGAGTCGAATCCAAACCCATAAAACGAGGGTTCGTGGGTACGAGAACAGTACGTATGAGGTGGGAGCTCAACGGTTTTTCTAATAGTAGGGTTCCCTATCAAGAAAGTGATAACCGAGACATTGACATCATCTTTCATGGGACAAGTTTTGGACAAACAAATCAATCCATTACATGAACCAACAATGTAAACGTCTTTTCCGACAAGGAATGGCTCGGGGATGTCATCGTGTTCACGACACTCCATGAAAGGCTCAACGTAAGAGCTATACGAGCAAGCTTCAGCTTCACCGTCGTAAAGCTGAAGAAGAACGCGATTGCCGTCCTTGTTTAGGTTTTTGATAGAGTAACGGGAGATGAAATTGGGGCAAGAGACGAGAGAGTACCATGATTTACAGACTGATCTGCATTGTAAAATCGACTTCACGGGCACTCTGGTCAGTATCTCTCTCCAAAGTTCGGGAAGGAGAAGATCATCATCGTCTCCGGCAGCCGTGGTTTTGGGTTCAACCGCCATCGTTTTCTCCGAGCTAAGAATTTGCTTAGTGATAGGTTTCATTAAACATGATATTGGTTTTTATAGTGTTATTGGTTTCCTAATTTATCTCACATTACACTTATTAATTTCGGTATAATTATTGACAGTATTAATTAACATTGATTCTCTCCACTATTTACTCTGTCTATATATCCCTGATGTGTTTGCTAGTTGAGGAAATACATTCATATCTTCTACTCTCAGCGTTGTGCGGAAGCAAGTCTGTGGCGGAGCTAGGTTTTTTTGGTGAGGGGCACTAAAAAATTTCAATAGTAATATACAACGTCAAAAAAATTCGAGGAAAGGCACAACTAAAAAATTATAAGAATTTAAGGGGTACTTTTCAAAAAATTCAAAAAATAGTAGCAAAATTTCAAAAAAAAAAATATCTGAGGGGGGGCACGTGCCCCCCTGGGCCCTACCTAGCTCCGCCACTGCAAGTCTTGCTTCCACGTGGTATCTTTCATCATTGTCGACTTGGAGATCATGTACCATGAGAACTTCACCGGTTTCCCATAAGAGGATCGGGTGTCTCATGAGCTTAGTACCTGGCAAAATTTGATCACTTTGCAAGGAAACGTTGGACACTTTAGTCCAAGATTCAGTTACACCATATTCTTTCATTGTCCAAACAGAACAACTCTTTGACATGTCAATGCTTTTTCCACTTTGCCCCCTAAACACCATCAGATGAATCAACCCGCCGAATGTCATGCTTTTGGTTCCTATCTGACCGTCACCACCATCAGGCAAATGTGTTTTCTGCTGTTTACTTGGTCAAATCTGGATTAAAGTATTTGTTATTAAGCTAATGCATTTTTATCGGTGATTATGCCTCTAGCAATGAGTTTATAGCACCAGCAGTGGGCCTGGCGAAAAAATGGCGATCAAAGGCAAACGTTGATCAGTGTTGTCAACTTGTCATCCTGAAATACACTCAGTACAAACAAGGGCACCGACATTAAAACACAACCTTAGAACGGTCAGAACCGAATATAACTAACATTAAGCAACAAAGATAGTAAACAATTAATCTCTATCCGGGGAGAACAATACGTAAAGATTCAGTGTTTAACGTTCGATTTTATTGATATTACGAAGAAAAAAAGTAGACTCATACCTATCATCTGTCTAAATGTTTTCATTAAGTAGTATTGTAGGATAAAAATAGGGAAAACGCTGGTTCCTAACCTTTGTAAACGTTTCGTTTTCACGTCCTAATCCGGGCCAACGTATCGACTCACTTCCATACCTAAAACGTTTCGTTTTTTTTTGCAGAAAGTATAAAAAGCCGTCAAACTTAACGATTTCGTTAACTTCGGAATCGAAAAGTCTAAAATACCCCCCCACATCGCGATAATGAAACGTTGGTCTGGGTTAGGACGTGATAATGAAACGTTCAGAAAAGTTTGGAACCAACATTTTCCGACCCAAAGGTTTGGAACACGTGACCCTCACGTGTCGACTCTTAGTTCCTCCCCTAAAGCCAACATATGATTGGTTTAGGGGTTCTTTTGGTCCCTCTTCGGACATTGTTCCCTCTTTCACCTCAAAAGAGGTTTATTTCAATACAAAAATTTGCCGATCAAAAAAAAAAATAGTTAACGAAATCGTTAAGATTGACGGCTTTTTATACTTTTTGCAAAAAACCAAACGTTTTATGTATGGAAGTGACTCGATACGTTGGCCCGGGTTAGGATGTGAAAACGAAACGTTTACAAAAGTTGGGAACCAACGTTATCCCGATAAAAATATGATCCGTAAAAGAATATTATCCATCAACACAAATGCTTCTTTTACCCATTTCATAACATTAAAACCAGACTCTCCCTGTAAGTACGCATATGCCTAATGCGTTTTGAAATTGAGAAAACACATTTGGATTTTCGACTTCTGATGTCGTACCAAACCAAGTCTTGCTTGCACTTGACATCCTCATCATCGTCGATTGGGAGACCATTCACCATGAGAACTTCACCATTCTCCCATAAGAGAAATTGGTGTGGCATAAGCTTAGTATTTGGTAAGACTCGAGCACTTTGAAGGTCAATGTCGAACACTTCAATCCAAGATTCCGTCACACCATATTCTTTCATTGTCCAAACTGAACAATTCTTCGAGATATCAATGTGGTTATTTGTTGCCACCCTAAACAACATCACATGAATCAACCCATCAAATGTCACGCCTTTTGTTCTCATGAATTCGTTACCATCGCCTTTAGTACTCTGAATGAATTCCGCACAATCAGGCATATTTATTTCTCGAAAACACTCATCACTAAAGTTGAATGACAATAGAATCTTAAGCGTACTCCAATGAATAGCCCCATCGAGATAACAGTATGGATGGTGACCCACCGTACACAACGATGAAGGATGACGAGGGCTAATGTTCCTCCAAACACCTTTCCTTAAGTCGATAATCTGAAAAATCCTATCCTGAGAACGGCCATATGCACAGCT
This sequence comes from Erodium maritimum, assembly GCA_963921825.1. Taxonomy (NCBI): domain Eukaryota; kingdom Viridiplantae; phylum Streptophyta; class Magnoliopsida; order Geraniales; family Geraniaceae; genus Erodium; species Erodium maritimum. Next base: position 2,710,134 of record OY997590.1, on the reverse strand, counting down.
ACACGACAGAACCTTGTAAGCACTCGTTTTCGAGTCGAATCCTAAACCAAGAAACGGATACCCGGCAAGGGTTGGAGAGGGAAGTTCAACTATTTTTTTAATAGAAGGGTTCCATATCACGATATTCATAACTTTATCACTACCAATATATTGATATTTCATCAAACAAATCAGCCCATTACATGAGCGAACAATTGAAGTATATCTATCAAGAAATGACTCCTGGATTTCATTGTGTGTTGAAGTATAAGTCCCACATAGAAAGTGTATGGACAAATTGAACCCTTGATAAACATATTAGTGTCTCCACCCATCAGTTCGAGCTTTTGGGTTTTATTTTTGGGTTTTATTGGACTTTAACATTGTGCTCACTGGACTCCATAAACGACTTATCGTGAGAAGTGAATGAACAAACTTCATCTAGCCAGCTGACCCCTCCAAAGGTGAAGAAGAACGCGATTGGGGTTCTTGTTCAGGTTTCTGACCGAGTGATCGGAGATGAAACTAGGGCAAGAGACAAGAGAGTGCCATGATTTGCATACTGATCTGAACCGTAAAATCGACTTCACGGGCAATTTGATCAGTATCTCTCTAAAGATCTCCGGAGGTAGATGACGATCTTCTCCAGCAGTCGTTGTTTCGGGCCTTTTGGCCATCGGTTTCTTTATGCTTAGAATTTGGTTGGTGATCGGTTTGATCAAGCACAATCTTTATAATGGTATTTGGTTTCCTGATTTATTACAAATCATTATATGTATAAACCCTTAGTACTAATCATGTATGTTTCCTTTTATTTCTTTGGACATCTTCTTACGGTAATGCTTGTTGTGCTTGAGAGGGCGTCAATGAACGTTTGCAATATTGCTTGATTGTTGTGCTTGATATCATTCAGCTTACAATGGATATTATATATACACATAAAAGGATTCAACAATATCAAAGAAGACTAAGGGTTTGTGGGCTATGATATGATCTACGGGTTAGTGGTGTTTGGTGAGCTAAGGTCAGGGAATACGAAGCGATGCGGTGCAAAGTCAAGATGTATGGAGCTCGCCCGAGATGTGGTGCAAAGTCAAGATGCTTGACTTTGAACTTCACTTAAGTCTTGATAAACGGATATGGAGCTCGCCCGAGAATTGTTGTTGATGAAAGTGAAAAATGGATGAGTAATCTAATGCTTTATAGGAGTTGAGGTCTTTTTGCTAAACACTGAAAATGTCTCAATGGCCTTAGTGACGGTTAGAAACCCTACACGTATGGATCATATGGAACTGCTCGAAGGATGGAACCTTCTAAAATGGTTACACGTAGACTGGCGGAACAGTATGTTGACGACGGATATACTTTCAGTCAGAACGGAACAGGAATATCTTGTTGATCGAAACTTGAACACAACAAGAACAAATAGTACTGTAGCGATCATAACGGTTAGCCAAGACACGAAGACCGAACAATTGTTTAGAAGAGACGAAAACGCTATGTAGGCTGAGCGACATCTAGAGACTGAAGGATTGCAACGGAAAGGGTGGACTACGGCGACACTCTGATCGGAATGGAGTAGTAATACAAACTTGGGATACCGGTTGGAAAGGCTCTCCGGATGTGACATAATAGCAACAGAAACTTGGAATGCTGGTCAGAACGGAGGCAAAGGCTCTCCTATCGGAACGAAGTAGTAACAAGAACTTGAAAATGGCCGGTCGGAGCGGCTCAAATAGCTCTCCGGTTGAAACGGAACAGCACGTACGGAGCATATGGAACTGCTCGAAGGATGGACCCTTCTAAAATGGTTACACATAGACTGGCGGAACAGTATGTTGACGACGGATATCCTTTCGGTCAGAACGGAACAAGAATATCTTGTTGATCGAAACTTGAACACAACAAGAACAAATAGTATTGTAGCGATCATAACGGTTAGTCAAGACACGGAGACCGAACAATTGTTTAGAAGAGACGACAACGCTATGTAGGCTGAGCGACATCTGGAGACTGAAGGATTGCAACAAAAAGGGTAGACTGCGGTGTCACTCTGATCGGAACGGAACAGTAATACAAACTTGGGATGCCGGTTGGAAAGTCTCTCAGGTTGAGACATAGTAGCAACACAAACTTGGAATGCTAGTCAGAGCGGTGACAAAGGCTCTCCTATTGGAACAAAGTAGTAACAAGAACTTGAAAATGGCCGGTCGGAGCGGCTCAAATAGCTCTCCGGTTGGAACGACTCAAATAACTATCTGGTCGGAAGAGAGCAGCAATACAAGACAGCCTATCGAAACGACTCAAATCTCTGATCGAGTTTCATTGGACAAACTGAACAACTCTGTGTATGTATATAATTTAACCTTTATCAAAAGTTTACTCAGGCATAATTTTTAAAACTGATGTTCAACACATGCTAATCAAATCTCAAACAATGTTATATCTTGAAGATAAAGTTGGTACTCAAAAGCCAATCAATTTTTTACGCAATCTCAAACTACGATCACATCCATAACTTCAATTCCTTGCACCTTATTTTAAGTCTTCACCCACTTCGTCAATCATCTACAAAATAACCAACTCAATAATTAGCACGTTTTAGTGTTTTCGTTATGTAGTATCGTAGGATTTTATAGACATCGTAAGTAGATTCGTACCTATCACTGCCCAGCTTTTCCCGCTTAGGAAGGGATGAAAATGTGATCGGTAGAGTTCTTTTACCCAGTTCGTCACATTAAAACTAGACTCTCCTCGTAAAGATACAGACCTAAGATGCGTTTGGTAATTGAGAAAATACATTTAGATTCTCGACTCCCATGGCCAGTGTTGTGCAGAACCAAGTCCTGCTCGCACTTGTCGTCTTCACCATTGTCGGCTTGGAGATTATGCACCATGAGAACTTCGCCGGTCTCCAATAAGAGGAATGGGCGTTGCACAAGTATAATACTTGGCAAAATTTGATCACTTTGCAAGGGAATGTCGGACACTTTAGTCCAAGATTCTGCGACACCATATTCTTTCATTGCCCAAACCGAACAACACTTTGACATATCAATGAAATCATCCTGGCCCACTCTAAACACCATCACATGAATCAACCCACATAATGTCACGCTTGTCACCGTCGTCTACAGTACCAATGAGATCTGCACAATCAGGCAGATTTATTTCTCGAAAACACTCGTCACTAAAGTTAAAGGACAATAGAATCTCCGAGCCAGTCCAATGAACAGCCCCATCGAGATAACAATCTGCAATGTCACTATAGATAGTGTGCCATAAATTAGGATCATGAGTGCTAATGTCCCTCCAAACACTATTCCTCACATCCAAAATCTGAAAAATCATATATGGAGAATCGTCGTCTGAATAGGTACACAACAGAACCTTGTAATCACTAGTTTTGGAGTCGAGTCCAAACCCACACCAAGAAGGAAACGTCAAATTTGTTGATGGAAGCTCAACTATTTTTCTAATAGAAAGATTCCATATCACTAAATTAAGAACTTTAACATCATCATCATTATATCCACATTTCACCAAACAAATCAGCCCATTACACGAACCAACAATCGAGGTAGATCCTCGAAGGAACGACTTAGGGATCTCGTCGTGTGCATGAGACTCCATAAACGACTTATCGTGAGAGCTGAACGAGGAAGCGCGACTTATCCAACCGTCCCCCAAACAAGAAATGTGAAGGAGAACGCGATTGGGATTCTTGTTTAGGTTTGAGTGATCCGAGATGAAATCAGGACAAGAGATGAGAGAGTACCATGATTTGCGTACGGATCTGAATCGTAGGATCGACTTCACCGGCAGCCTGATCAGTATCTCTCTACAACTCTCAAGAGGAAGATGAAGATTGTTAATGCCGACAGCTGGGGTCAGGTGTTCCGCCGCCATTTTTTTTTTCTGTCAGCACTGTCTGAAAGGCCTTGTAATAGATTTCGTCAACCCTATAACTTCTCTCAAATTACATGTATGCCCTCAAATCTGTCTTGGCCTTCATGATATTCATCCCTATTCAATATAAGCCCCCCCCCCCCCCCCCCCCCCCCCCCCCCCCCCCCCCCCTTAAAATGAATTAATAAAAACCCAAAAATGTGACCCAAAAAATTAATTTACAAATAAAGCCCAAGATTAAGTCCATCAAGGGAACTCAAGCAAAGGTACGAGACTATAAGTTGAAAATGAAGAAAAATATCTCATTTTATAAAATAGGTTTTTAAGCGTAGCATGAGCAATATGTAATGTTGTAAAAATCTCTGTCGGGAGGCGTCTAGGCCCCGTCTACGTGTTGAAATGGACTCGGCCGATCCAATTTATCCTCTTAGGGCGTTCCAGACCGTTTGGGTGGAATATGACCGATTAATCCCCGATTCAGCCGATTAATCACCGCCTGAGCGGTTAATTGAACGGGTCGGTCAGATGTCGGGTCGGAGTCTTAGTTCAAAAAAAAAACAGTTTCTAACCTTATACAAACCAAGTGAAACCATAAAATTATGCTTGTTTGATAGTCATACTTATTGATATTTTTTTAAGAATTGTATGATACTTTTAGTTTAGTACAATATTTATGTTTTTTAATATATTCAATGTTCGATATCATTAATATTTTTATATAGTATAATATAAATTTTGATAATATATAATAAAAAATAATAAAATAATAATTCGAGATTAATCTCCGATTAATCCCTGCCTAACGTTTAAGACCCCTTTTCGTCCGAGTAGCACCTAACATTTTTTACAACCTTGACAATATGGACTCTAGAAGGTGCTTGGAATAACATACGGGATATATATTTATATTACACAAACATACTAATTTGTTTGTGTAATATAATGACTAAAATATTAACAAGAGGGTGTAGTTTGAATCACACCTCTACTAATTTTATCTTCATAATGTGGGTTCCGTTTCTTTGCTAGCATAATAATGACACAAATTTGTGTTAGTTGAGTTGGTAGAACATGATCCCTACTTACCTATAGTAATAACGTTGCCAAACTTACTCCCGAACTTATTACTATCGAGGTATGGAGTACCGACCCCCAGATGTATATGTTCTTATTACAAGGGGTTCTGGTTAACGACGCAATCATCCTAGACTTGGAAGGTAAGGGATAGTATCCACGAGAACAGGCTCAAGAGGCACGTCAACACTAACACCCAGACCTCGAGTCTTGATTGATCGCCTGCCCGCTGATACATCCAACACATGGACAAGCACTAAAACCCTAAACGACTGGGATGACATCAAAGAGTAAAGGTAAATGGAAATGAGTATATCGAGTTCCCCCTCTATCTTAGTTATGAAATCACAATTCTAGCATACGAGAGGGAGACCGATAATACCAACCTAGAAAATTCGACCTTTAAACAGTTTTTTTATCAGCAAAACAATATATAAAAACATGTTCTTTGAAAAAAAGAACAGGGGATGAAGGAACAACCTAAGAAGCATTCCTCAAAAGGAACCTCATTCATGAAGCCTTAACGAATTGAGGATGAATACAACCAATGACAGAACCCAACAAGGGGTGAAGAAACTGAAACCAAGGATCCAACAGACAAAACAACGAGGTCTAATAACCTAGATATAATAAACTTAAAGCACTAAATAACCAAGGTCTAAAATATCCCAAATTTTGACAAACTTGAAGCACGAAAAACCTCCAGACCAAATCCAAACCTTAATCAAACAGGAAAAAACTAATTATCTCATCGAAACCACTAACTCAACGAGTAGAATGGACATCAACACGCCGACAGTCAACACTAGTGCTCGGCAGAGAAAATCCGCTGATGAAAAACCATAGGAACACTTATTCCCCTAGAATCTAGAACCAGACTCCAAATAGTTGACGTTACATATAATCGGAACAAAAGAAAAACCAAACAAGGAGTTACATCTAATCATCGTATCCTTGTGGGACAAAAGAAAAGTCCGCGATCCTAAGCACCACTTGGGAAGGTAAAGCCTACCCAACTACAGGCATCACCAACATGTTGCACTAAATGTCCTTCCTTGTCGACCAAGAGATCATACACCGTGAGAACTTCATTGATGTCTCAAAGAATTGTTCAGTTTGAGCAATGTAACATAATCTGAATGTGTCAAAGAGTTGTACCATACCAAGTCTTGCTTGGACTATAGTAAGTCTGTTTTACCCATTTCAGAGGGGAAGGACGGTACTTCATAGAGCATTTAATTTAAATTTTCCATTCTGAAAAAAAAACATCCTCGTTGCAATGAAGCGCCCCATCGAGATAACCAGATTACTATGGCGAAAATATAAATTGAAAGAGGACATATTTATATTAGGGAAAATTTCAATTTAATACCTTGGCAAACATTTATTTGCAGTATAATACCCTAGCTTGTTTTTTTTGCATTTTAATACCCTGGCAAACATTTATTTTCACTTTCATACCCAACCGTTAACTTTCCATCCAAAATGGATGGAAAGTAGTCATGTGCTTTGCACATGATCTTGTTTTTTCAAAAAATACCAAAAACACCCTTCAATCTTTGATTTTTTAAATATATAAAAACTGATTTTTTTTAAAATATTTTTTGAAATAAAATATAATTTTTGAAATATATAAAAATCTGTTTTATTTTTGTAATATAAAAAAAAACTGATTTTAATTTTTTTTAAAAATAAATCTGATTTTTTGAATTACATAAAAATATGATTTTTGAAATATATAAAAATTTATTTTTTAAATATATAAAAACTGATTTTTTTAAATATTTTTTTTTGAAATAAAGTCTAATTTTTAAAAAAATATAAAAAAAACCAGATTCTTATAATATAAAAAGACTGATTTTTAATTTTTTTTTGAAATAAATCTGTTTTTTTAAATTATATAAAAAATATTATTATGAAATATATAAAAATTTATTTTTTAAATATATAAAAACTGCTTTTTTTAAAATATTTTTTTTGAAATAAAATCTATTTTTGAAAACATATAAAAAAAATTTAATATATAAAAATTGATTTTTTAAAATATTTTTTGAAATAAATCTGATTTTTTAAATTATATAAAAATATGATTTTTGAAATATATAAAAAATGATTTTTTAAATATTTTTTGAAATAAAATATAGTTTTTTGAAATATATAAAAAATCTGATTTTTTGTGGTAGGTTTTGAAAATATGATTGATCTCAAGGGGTATTTTGGACTTTTCATCCATTTTGGATGAAAAGTTAACGGTTGGGTATGAAAGTGAAAATAAATGTTTGCCAGGGTATTAAATTGCAAAAAAAAATAAGATAGGGTATTATATTGCAAATAAATGTTTGTCAGGGTATTAAATTGAAAATTTTCCTTTATATTATTAACCAGATTACTATGAAGAAAATAGGGAGAGTCTAGCATAATAGAAAAAGAATAATTTTCTTTTATCAAAAGTTAACTAAAATTCAAAACGGATGTTCAACACATGCAAATGAAGTCTATAATAATCCTATATCTTCAAGATAAAGTTGCTACAGAAGTTCTAACAACATGTTACTAAAATACATTTGAAGACTCCCCAACAAAAACAGGACACAACCAAGAAAACAACACTTGAAGCTATGAATGGGTACACAGACCCTGAAACTATGAATGAGTACGCAGACCCAGATGCAATGAAATTCTTTACGCCTTTAAATCAAGTCTAACAATATGCTTCTTTTACCCATTTCATCACATTAAAACTAGACTCTCCTCGTAAAGACACACACTCGTAGTACGTGGGGGATACGAGGAAACACGTCCAGGCTGGACAAACGACAAAACACATTTAGATTTTCGACTTCTAGTGTTGTAAAGGACTAAGTCTTCCCCACGCTCAAGACTACGCACCATGAAAACTTCATCGTTCTCCCATAAACGGAATCTGTATGGACTAAGACAAGTACTTGGCAAACCTTGAGCTTTTCTTAAGTCAATGTAAGATACTTGAGTCCAAGATTCAGTCACGCCGTATTCTTTCATTGCCCAAATCAAACAACTCTTTGACACAACAATGGGACCGTTTTCCCACTTGCTAAACACTATCACATGAATCAACCCACCAAATGTCACGCTTCTGATGGTCACGCAACTACCATCTTCGTTGTAAACGAATTTTGCGCAATCAGGTAGATTTATTTCTCGAAAACACTCATCATGAAAATCGAAGGAAAAGAGAACCCCGGGCCCGCTCCAATGAACAGCCCCATCGAGGTAACAGTCTGGACACTGACTCACCTCATGCCATAAATTAAGATCACGAGACCTAATGTCCCTCCAAACACCTTTCCTCAAGTCAAAAATCTGAAAAACCTACCAATACCATATACGGAGGTACACTACAGAACCTTGTAATCACTAGTTCTCGAGTCGAACCCAAACCCAAAATAAGAACTATATCGGGAATATGTTCTTGATGGAAGCTCAACTATTTTTCTAATAGTAGGGTTCCATAACAGTATAAAGTAAACTCTAACACCATCATTAAATCGACAATCATTCAAACAGATCAACCCATTACATGAACCAACAATTGAAGTAGTGTCGCGCATGAATGGCTAGGGGATTTCATCGTGTTCACGAGACTCCATAAACGACTTATCGTGAGAACTGAATGAACAAACGCCACTTCCCCAATCCTTCATCAAGGGATAAAGGTGAAGAAGAACGCGAGTGGGATTCTTGTTTAGGTTTCTGACCGAGTTATTGAAACTAGGGCAAGAGATAGTGAGTACCATGATTTACAGACTGATCTGAACCCTAAAATCGACTTCACCGGCAATCTTGTGAGTATCTCTCTATAGATCTCCGGAGGAAGATGAATATCATTGCCGCCGGCCATCTTTTGTTTTTACTACCAACAGTAATCAATTTCATCAACCAACCACGATCTTTATAGTAGTATTAGGTTGCCCTAAATTCTCTCAAATTGCATGCATGCCCTCCTTTTTGTCTTCTTTTAATATATTTTATTATATTTCTCACTTATATTTCTTCAATAACCTACAACTGATATGAAACACAATAATCAATGGGCATCTATTCATATCATAAAGAAACAAATAGTTGACACCTATAATTGGAAGAAGAATGTATGTAAACTTCCTTAATCCTTTCGCACACAGTTCTTTAGTTCCTCCCTCACATTAGAACTAGACTCTCCTCAGGTGCGACATATATTTCTAAACCATTTACTAATTGAGAAAATACATTTAAATTTTCTACTCAAAGTGTTACACAGAACCAAGTTTTTCTGGCCCTCGACATCGTTGTCAAGTTCTTGCACCATAACCGTTCTCCCAAAGATGGAAGTTGTCTGTTCAAATATAATTTGTTGACGAATCCTGATAACTCAGCAGGTCAATGTTGGACGCTTTAGCCCAAGATTATGTTACACCATATTATTTTATTTCCCAAACCTAAGGGGAAATGTCATATCCCAACTATGTTTCACCTTTGATTCCACCATCCTAACTGCGACTGACCTTTGGTCACAATTCCCATCGGTGAACTATTCACGATTCTTGAAAAGTAACAAAATCTGTTATTTCAGACGACACCGTTCATGTTTTTTGAACGTGACCGTCACGTGGCTTTAAATATTTTCGTAAATGGCCAGATTGCCCTTCACCTTTGATTCCACCATCCTAACTGCGACTTACCTTTGGTCACAATTCCCATCAGTGAACTATTCGCGATTCTTAGAAAGTAACAAAGAGAAGAGGGATTCCCAGCTTGAGGTCGCGTACACAGCTAAGGAGATGAGGGATTTGGAGAAGTGGAGACGAAGGTGAAGGAGAGAAGCCAGTGTTGGATCGAATAATTTGTTGGGAGTCGAAGGTGAAGGATGTCGGGAACAAAGAAGAAGGCAAAGACTAAATTATTTAGAAGCAAAACCTAGGGTTAGTTGATTATTGAAACTGAAAATGCTTCTTTCAATTTTTGAAGACTGAAAATGTGTGTGTTTGTCTTTAGCATTTATGTATTTTGGGTTTTCAAATCAGAACGGAAAGGGTTTTGGAATTTGGGGTTAGGTATTTAAGAATTGTTGAAAATAGGGTTTGTTGATTTTCAAAAATCAAATTCGATTTTTTTTAATAGAAAGGTTAAGATTATATAAAATGGGGTTCACAATATATGGCCAACATGTTTTGAATCCTGCAAAATGAAGGTTCTTGAGTTTGGGCAACATGTTTCCAAACCTGCAAAATGAATTTGGGGTTATTGTTTTTTGTTTTAGAACTCTTGTTTGTAGTTGAGAATGAAAGTGTCACGCCCCAAATCCGGTTTTGACCGGATTCGAGACGTGAATTTAAACAAAAGATAACTAAAGCAGTTTAATAATAAAAGGTTTCAGATAGAAGTTTAAAACTCCAAAAGTAACGCGAGTCAACAACTCGTCAACAACAAAAAAGTAACTCAGTTTAGAACAGAAAAAAAAATTGTACGTCTCTAGACACTAGCCAAGACCCTCGTCAGCTCCCAAACTCCGAGAATCCTGCTAATACTGATCCCGCTCAACACCTGAAAGACAACAAGGTAAAGGGTGAGCTTTCGCTCATTAGGAAAAGTAGTTAAGGTTATGAACATTAGTTCAATACCACGAGTAACCGTCCAATTAGGACATGCTAGTAAAGCATAGCTATCAACAACGCCCACGGAACAAGTACAACCACTAATCACTCTCGCAAAATCGTACTCACATATAAATCAACGCACAAAGCCAACCAACACGCACAGAACACACAGCAGAACAACACATAACTTAGTACAACCGTTCCCAACAACACCGGCTATCGCAACCGCTCCAATTATATTGTATCGGAACACAAAGCATCGGTCCCGACATCTTCCCGTCACCGAGACTCGGGGAAACATACCTGACCGGCAACACATTCAGTCGGATGTCTTCCCGTCACGGAGACTCGGGGCCTCACGCATAACGGACCGGCACATACCTCGGTCGTACGCCTTCCCGGACCACATAGCATCGGGGTAACAGTCAAACCATCCTCGTCCTCGATACTTTACACCGGCATATTCTCTCAGTGTAGGTATTCTACCGGACACAACTCCTCTTGGAACACACATCAAGGGAATAACACGCATTACAATGCCCTAGTTCGACCACGGTATACCAACCGAGTCAACTCACCATAACACACGAATCGGTCTATCACTCACCCGATCATATCACAACCTAAGGTTCACATCACGTCAAACACGACACACTTGCCTACACATAGCCACAACATGCTACACCGAGTATATTATAATATGATTCTTAATCTTATCGACACTTAGTCACACATCATGCATCTCAATCAAAGATCATGGCATCAATCAACACGAAACCCTAAGGCTCGACATGACCATTCTACCAGCACAACAATTTCCCAAGAATTGAAAGCGACTAAACTAGTGAATCACATCCTACATGCACACTAAGACTCGTCCGGTTATTAATGTAATTGAAAGCGGTTATTCTAGTGACTCACATCCTATATGCGAACTAGGACCTTTTCGGTTATTATTATTAACATACATGCATACTAGTACCTTCCTCAATCGAACCGGTATTCGCTACGTTCCTACCTCAAAATAAACAACGAGCAACTCCTAGCTGCTGACGTCCTGGCTCACTTCCTCCTCCACCTCACGATGTCCTCGGGTTTCCTCCTCCGATGATCTCGGGTCCGAAGTCAAAGTCTAATTTTAAACAAGAAGAGGTGATAATCAGCCCTCCAAATGTAACGCTTTTGAAGGTAACCAAACTACATATATAATTGGAGTGTCAGGTATGTATTGTCAAGAGGTACAATGGTTATAACATAACTAAGGAACGTCTTTCGAAGCAGGTTATTTCCAGAGTTTCGAATTGTCAGAGTCGGCCTCAAACTTTTTTAGGGGATTACTACAGTCGTGAAATCAAACCAGTTCGTTCCTTGAATCGGTATCCTGTGGACGTTAGGAAGCAGATTTCACAAGTTAAGGCTGCTCAGTTAGCGCATTCAGCTAAAGCCTATGATGATCCGACTCTGACATCGGAAGACGAAGAATGGGTCATTGATGGTTGATTTAGTGTCGCATTTTGTTTTTGGTTCGGGTTTTGTACCCGCAGCTCCTTCTGAGAGCTTTTTTGTATTGGTTGTCTTTGGTTAGATCCTGCTTGGATCTAATTTTTTCTAAATAAAAAATCGCGCTTATCCAAAAAACTACTACTCATATAACTGTTTATGTGGAATATAATTGTTAATACTCTCCCGCAGTCTGAGCGGGGGAAAGACGGACGCTTTGACGGGAGCGATTGAGTTGTAAAAAAAGGCTTCTTAAGCCGAGTTCACGCCTCATAGACATAGGATCCGATTTACGGATTGGACACGGGGACTCGTAGTCCATTCTTCGGTGGTAAGTGTTGTCGACATAAAGGATTACCGATCAATCAATCTCTTGGAACATTGCTAAACGTAGAATACATTTGAGAAGATTCTGTAAACAATCATGTTGCTTGTTGTAAAAGTAAAACAAAATAAAGAAAATAAATTGAAAACAAGAATATTAAATGAGTGGTGGTCGTAGCAAAGAAGATTAAAAAAGAAATAAATAAAAATGGTGTCCTTAGATTTTGTATTCTGATATCATGTTAGATAATATGAATCCCTTTATAATTACTACATATATAACTGCTAATAAAAACTACTAATTCAAGGAAGTTGTATGTGAGTAATTATATCCAAACATGTTATGTATATATTCCTAAACCAAGTAGTATTGTACTAATTTATTGACATTCTAAAGAAACAAGTAGTTCCATATATACCTATCATCTGTTCATCTTCTCTTGCTCGCGGATGGATGAAAATGTGATCGGTAGAAGAACACGATGGCCTCCGTTATCCATCGACACTAATGCTTCTTTATCCGATTCATGACATTAGAACTAGACTCTCCTCGTAACAACAGAAGCCCAAGACGCGCTTGGTGATTGAGAAAAAACACTTAAAATTTGGATTTCCAGTGTTGTACATAACTACCAAGTCTTCCCTACACTTGGTATCCTCTACCCGAAAACTATGCGCCCTGAAAGCTACACCTTTCTCCCATAGGAGGAATCGGTGTGGATTAAGCATAGTACGTTGTGAATCTAGAGAATCTAGAGCGCTTCGCAGGTCAATGTCATACACTTTAGTCCAAGATTCCGTCACACCATATTCTTTCATTGCCCAAACTGAACAACTCTTTGACACACTAATATCAATGGTACCGTTTGAACCATTTGGCCGCACCCAAAACACTATCACATGAATCAACCCACGGAATGTGGCGCATTTGGTGTATATGTAGCTTCCATTTTCACTCCGACTTAACTTTGCACAATCCGGCAGATTTATTTCTCGAAAACACTCGTTACTAAAGTTGAAGGAATACAGAAACCCTAGCTGAACCCCGCTCCAATGAACAGCCCCGTCGAGATAACAGTCTGCATAGTCACCCAAAAGGCTATAAAAAACGATCACGAGGGCTAATGTCCCTCCAAACGCCTTTCGTCAAATCAAAAATCCGATAAATCATACATAGAGAATGTTCATCAGGTAAGTTACAGAACAGGACCTTGTAATCGCTTGTTTCGGGGTCGAATCCAAACCCGAACCAAGAATTATATCCGATACATGTTGGAGATGGGAGTTCAACTATTTTTCTAATAGTAGGGTTCCATATCACTAAATCTATATTTAGTCTTTCAAAATCATCACTCCATGTATTTTTTTTCAAACAAATCAGCCCGTTACATGAACCGACAATTGAACTATATCCGGCAAGGAATGACTCGGGGATTTCATTGTGTTCACGGGCCTCCATAAACGAGTTATGGTGAGAACTCAGTGAACTAAATTGATATCCCCGATCGTCGTCGTCATAGCAATAAAGGTGAAGAAGAACGTGATTAGGGTTCTTGTTTAGGTTTCTCATAGAGTGATCGGAGATGAAATTAGGGTAAGAGACGAGAGAATACCATGATTTACAGACTGATCTGAACCGTAAAATCGACTTCACCGGTAATATGCTTAGTATCTCTCTACAGATCTCAGGAGGGAGATGAAGATCCGTTGTTTTGTGATGCAGAGTGCGGAGCGGAAAGGAAGAATTCTTTATCGAATTCGTTGATTCTAGAGAGAATACCGAATAAGATAGAAATTGAGTAGAACTCGTTTTTGTTTTATTTCATCAAAATCTGAATTACAATTGAGAATAACAAGTGCTTAAATAGAGAAACTAGTACCCAAAGTCCTAATACAATAAGGAAATTACTACCCAAAACCCTAATTCGAAAATAAAGGAAATATGAAAAACAGGAAATAATATCTGGACTTCTAAATATACGAAATTAACCCTCCAGATGACCTCTAAAGGACGAAAACCATCAGGGCTCATGGAATAGCCATGAGTTTTGCTTGGAAGCCCGTTTCGACCCAAAATAGGCTAGGACTTTGTCGAATTCGGACACCGATACCTTTTCTGTTCTCAATCAGGACTGCATCATTCTCTCCGGTGAAGAGAGGATTCGTCCTCGAATCCGGACCTGCGCCAGTCTTGGGCTTGGATGGTATAAACACAATGTTTGTACCTCGGAATGAGAAGGAATATGTGTTAGCACAACCAACATGAACAACATGAGGACCAAATATGAGGTAACCAACAAATTTGTTGATTGCTGACTTTGCTCTTGATGCAACCACAATCTCTACAACCACGTTCTCACAACTGCCACTATTGATGAATTGATTGCATACTGTGCTCTTGATGCAAAGCACGTAATCATCATCATAGTCATCATAAACCGGAGCTGAGTCAATTTGGAAAAAAGACTCAGGATTACAAACTGTTGCAATCTCCTCAGCAAAATCAGCAACATCATCGTAGGTGGCGGCCTGGCAATTCTGTCTGCAAGGCGGCATCTTCCTGGAACGGTGAGGCTCTGATACCAACTGATGCCGAGTGCGGAGCGGAAAGGACGGATTCTTTATCAAACTCGTTGATTCACGAAGAATACCGCGCAAGATAGATATCTGATTCGTTGATTCAACAGAATACCGAAAGAGATAGATTGAGTAGAAACTCGTTTTTTGTGTTTATTTCATACAAGTCTGAATTACAATGGAGAATAACAAGTGCTTAAATAGAGAAACTAGTACCCAAAGTCCTAATACAATAAGGAAATTACTACCCAAAACCCTAATTCGAAAATAAAGGAAATATGAAAAACAGGAAATAATATCTGGACTTCTAAATATACGAAATTAACCCTCCAGATGACCTCTAAAGGACGAAAACCATCAGGGCTCATGGCATTGCCATGAGTTTTTCTTGGAAGCCCGTTTCGACCCAAAATAGGCTAGGACTTTGTCGAATTCAGACACCGATACCTTTTCTGTTCTCAATCAGGACTGCATTATTTTGGCCATAGTTTTTTCTGGGCCTTGAATTTGCTGATTGGTTTCATCAAGCGCAATATTTATAATGGTATTTTATTTCCTAATTTATGTTGAATTATTATATAAACCCTTAATATATTTTTTGAAACGAGAAAATGGGAGAAATGCTTATTGTCAATCAAATTTTACATGGTAAGGTCAAAGGGCCTGAGTTTTTAAATATTGGGCGCATCGTAATGAACCAGTCTCTCTTAGACATGTATAAATAGTCAACTTTGGTTCGTAGATACAAACTGAGGACATCTTTTTATCGACATTTCAAATAACCTAAACCAAACAATTAAAACAAAATACCAGAATAATATCCAAATAAAATAATTCAACACTGAATCCAAACTAAAATAGAAAAAACGAGATGCTTCCTTACTTCTCTCGGGACGACCAAACAACATCAGTCCCTTATCATGTGGTTTTGAGTTTTCTTATGTTACTTTCATCGGCGTTCTAGATGATTTTGGCCACTAGATCATGGATTTTTTTGTTTTTATGTTACTCATATGTTTACTTCATGTATATACAGGGAGAATGTGAAACATTTTTTTCTAAATGTGTTCACAATGTCTTCATGTTACGTTGAAGTAATAACTCGGTGAAGACATACAAACGATCCTTTACAACTTATAACTGTTGATCGTCCAAACATAATGATAAATATTACAAACTCCAGACAAGTTAGACCATAATATTATCGACCCCTAATCAAAACCTTCAACACAACATAATGCGCCCAGAGTGTGCAACCAAACCGTACACGCCAAAAGTGAAATTAAGTGCACACCATATGTGTCACATAACGAGCACACCAAAGTATAACCGGTGCACACAAACGTGCAACCGATGCACACCAAACTGCAACAAGTGTAGTTATTTGGGATAAACCCAACCCAACCAAACTAAAACCAAAACTTAGAACAATAAGAAAACAAAAATATGAAACAAAACCCATTCTAAGCTTCCAGCGAGATCGAATCGGATCCTGGAGACCAATCCAGCAAACAACTCCAACGAAATATCTGCAGATCTAACACTGTAAGGCCGAGAACAGCAGAAGATGGCAGGAACCCCAACCACATGCCACATCGAGGCTCCACCCATTAGTTCATGTCAAAGCCCAATCCAAGCCAAAAGTTGAACTAATGGTGGAGGCATCAAGATTTATATCAAGGGGAAAATTTATCCACACACTTTCGATGTGGGACTCACACTTCAACACTCCCCCTCACGTGTAGGACTGGACATCTAGACGTGAGCCATAGCAAGACTGTGCATCTGCACATGGGCCGGAGACCACAAAGTGGAGGTGACAAATAGGTCGTGGGCTGAACCAGCTCTGAAACCATGTTAACGCTCTATCCAACCCAAAAGCTCGATCTTATGGGTGGATAAGCCGAACCAACTTTGATACCATAGTAGTCTGAGACCACAAGGTGGAGGTGACAAATAAGTCGTGGGCCGAACCAGTTTTGATACCATGTTAAAGCTCTATCCAAACCAAAAGATCGAACTGATGGGTGGAGGCATAAAAATGTATATCAAGAGGTTAGTTTATCCACACACATTCGATGTGTAACTCCCACTTCAACACTCCCTCTTAAGTATAGGACTGAACATCTGCATATGGACCGGAGACCACAGAGTGAAGGTGACAAACGAGCTTCAACTGATGGGTGGAGAAATCAAGATGTATATCAAATGATCAATTTATCCACATACTTTCTATTGTTTTTCAAAGTGGGTTGAGCAGCAGGAGGATTGGAGCCCGAATCCAGAGTAGGAGACGGTATGGGTGACGGTGGTATAGATGCTGCATCGGGTTCACTAAACAAGACAGGAGCATGGGTAAGTAACGGGGAAATATGTGAGTCCAAAATGGATGGGTCTGGGCCAGGGGTAGTAATTTTGGAAAAAGGAAAAGTGGACTCATCAAAAACAACATGCCGTGATATAAGAATCTTACCTGTCGAGATGTCAAAACATTTGTACCCTCTGTGGTTGGAAGGGAACCCCAAGAAAACACAAGGAGCAGACCGCCTAGCGAGTTTATGAATAGTGCCTGGAGGAAACAAAGGATAACACAAACACCCGAAGACACGAAGATGATCATAAGTGGGATCCCGATTATAAAGTACCTTAGTTGGAGTTACAAAGTTTATAGTGCGACTTGGAGTAATATTGAGAAGGTACGTGGCCATAGAAAGAGAATGGTGCCAAAAATACGTAGGGACCGAGGAATGACTAAGAATCGTCCGCATAATGTTATTTATGGAACGAATCTTTCGTTCGGCCCTACCATTTTGGGAGGATGTATGGGGACATGAAAACCTGAAAACCATTCCGTTAGTAGAACAAAACTCGTGAAACAGACGTTTATCAAATTCCTTGCCATTGTCACATTGAAAAGACTTAATGTTGCACCCAAATTGAGTGAAAACAAAGGCACGGAAAGTAAGAAAAACCGAGAACACCTGTGATTTAGCACCCAACGGAAAAGTCCATAGAAAATTAGAATAATCATCCAAAAACAGCACATAATACTTATGACCAGAAGAGCTTAAAATGGGAGACGTCCATAGATCACAATGAATAATATCAAACGGGGATAATGTAGATGAAACAGAATCCTTGAAAGGCAACCAGACTTGTTTACCATAAACACAAGCCGGACAAATAAAGTCCAATGTTTTATAACACGAAATAGAGTTTTTGGAACAAATAGACCTAAACACGGTCGGGCACGGATGTCCCAACCGATTATGCCAAATAGAAGACGAAACAGCAGCTAAAGCAACAGGAGGCGACGAGGAAAGGGGGTACAAATCTCCCGAGCTATTGCATCGCATGATTGGGGTTCCCGTCCGTAAATCCTTCACAGAAAATCCACAAGGGTCAAATTCAATTGATACATGATTATCACAGACAAATCAACGAACCAAAATAAGATTATTAACCAATTTAGGAGCATGCAGTACATTGTTTAGAACTAAAGGCGGGTTCGGGTGAGGTAAAGTAGTGTGACCCTGACCATTAATTGGAATTAAAGAACCATTGCCAACAATAATGTTACGAGAATTGCTCAAATTAGTGTAGGACGTGAGGTTACCCGAGTTGGAGGTCATATGATTGGTTGCCCCCGAGTCCATATGCCAAGTGTCATCCGGCGTATTCATAGATAAATTCGCCATAGCATGCTCGATATGTCCGTCGGAACGTTAGATGGGGCTGCTGTTGTGAAATAGGCCTGCTGAGGGGTCTGTTGGGCCAAATAGGCCTGCTGGGCCGACTGAGTATGGTTGGCCGGATGGGCCCGCTGCTGGGCCTGCTGGGCATGCATGGGAGACGGGCCAGAAGCCCACGTCGTGGACTGGCCATATGCCCAGGACGCAGAATGCGCGGGAAAAGGGCAAGGTGGCGTTGCCCAGCCACCTTGCGACGGCCAACCCGTGTTGCCGGCGAACTGGTTCACCGGAGATGGCGCCCACCCGGGTTGCTGGCGGTGGTATGTCGGGGAGGGACGGTGCTGTCGGGAATGGTGGTTGCTCCGACCACCATTCCGGTTACCTCTGTGATTGTTCTGGCCACGAGAAACTTGGCCACGGGTTGCACGATGTGGTTGACGATGGTGACGGTCCGAGGGCACGCCGGAACGGAGATCACGACCATCATCAGTAGAGGCTTGGAGAGCAGCTCCGGCAGCAGCAGATGCGACATAAGCTTGACGGGCTTTACGGGTCTCCTCGAGAATAAGTTTGGACCGAGCCTCATGGAACGGTGGGAGCGGGTACATATGTTGAATGATGGTGGCGACACCGTCATAGCTTTCCGAGAGACCCATAACAAGTTGGCTCACCAGGCGTTCATTGGAGACGGGAGCACCGACATTTGCTAGTTGATCAGCAAGCATTTTTAATTCCTGACAATAAGAGGAAACGTTAGAGAAATCGTCCAACCGAACCAACGAGAACTGATCTTCCAGGTAGACAACTCGTGAATTTTTGTTGTCCTGAAAAATGTTCCGAAGTGCTTCCCAAGCCTGGAGAGCAGTGGCACCCGGGGTGATAATGGTTTGGAGGAGATCACCCGAAATCGTGCCGTATATCCATTGAAGGACGGCTGCATCAAGCCTTTTCCATAGGGCGTCCTGAGTAGATGTGGCAGCGGTGGTAGCGATTGTGCCAGTTTGAGTTGTCGGAGTGGCGGCAGGTGGATCGATATGATTCAGGACATCGTAGAGCTGGCAATGGACACGAAAAAGCTCCGCCCATGACACATATTGACCTTTCTCAAGCTCGAGAATCATAGGAACGTGAACTTTGATGTTCGAAACCGTCAAGGCTGCATGAAACTTTTGAGAATCTGCCATAGTTGAGTAAAAGGACGCAGCAAATAATGTAAAATGCAGCAGCAAAATAGATAGAACGCAACACCAAAATGGAGGAGAGAAAAAAATCAGCAAAGGATAAAAATAAAAAGAGAGAAGCAGAGATCAATTAGAATTGCTCTGATACCATATTGTTTTTCAATTTTGATTGCCGTGTATATTCATTTGGAATGGTATTTGTACATGTTATGAAAGGATCCTAGATAGACTTGGATACCTATTTGAAATATAAATACAAAAATCAAATACACAATATTATCTCTACTAACAATAATATCTCTACTAACAATAATATCTAACACTTTCCATGCAAGACTCACACTTCAATATTAAAAATGAGTACTTTGGAATAAGGAAGGGGGGAGGGGTACTAAAACTATGAGGAGAATGATCCATTAGTATTCATTGACGTAGTATCCAATCATGCACGATAAATTGTTTTTTTAGTTGGGTTAAATTCCAATAGGGGTGCTTTTCCCAACGATTATGATGAGCATATAAATTCAATTTTAAACTATTGAAGCATATAAATGAAATATATCATGTTTTGAAGCATAATTGATCAAATATTTCTAAAAAGAACATTTTTCAAACCACAATGGTCTGTAGACTTCATATGGAATGACTATAACCCCAACGCTTTCCAAACCCCAAGTTTCAGCATCAATATCATTGCGCTGAGCGGGTTTCGCCGAGATAAACGTTGAGAAATCGGAGCGTTTTCTACGAGGTTGCACCGAGCATTGAAAGATACTTCTCAATTGAATACAGTGATTTTTGAATTTTCACAAGTAATGATTAAGTAATGTATCGAGACATTATCAGGACTCATATTGAGTAATGAACAAATCAGCATACAAAAACCATAAACCGAAAGAAGACACATGTTAACCAGATTTCTATGACAAAAACCATAAATTGAAAGAAGACACATTTTATCTGAATGGTACAAACATGCTAAATGCATCTTTTACCCATTTCATCACATTAAAACCAGACTCTCTTCGTAAACGCAAACATTCTGAATACGTGAGGGGTATGAGCGAACAAATTCAGGCGGGGCAAATGAGAGAACGCATTTAGATTTTCGACTTCTAATGTTGTACAAGACCAACACTTCCCCACTCTTGAGACCACGCACCATGAGAACTTTATCATTCTCCCATAAGAGGAATAGGCATGGATTAAGAATGTTCCCGGACGAAACTTGAGCTCCTTTTAGGTCAATGTCATATACTTTAGTCCAAGATTCGGTCACGCCATATTCTTTCATTGCCCAAATAGAACAATCCTTTGTTGTAACAGCGGGGGGACCATTATCCAACTTGCTATACACTATCACATGAATCAGCCCACCAAATGTAACGCTTTTGAAGACAACGCGGCTACTATCATCGTAATCGTAATCGAATTCCAGGGAATCAGGCAGATTTATTCTCCGAAAAAACTCATCGCTAAAGTTGAAGGAAAATAGAATCCCGCCCTCGTCCCAATCCCAATGAACGACCCCATCGAGATAACAATCTGGATAACAACGCACCCTATGCAATAACGAAGGATCACGAGGGCCAATGTCCCTCCAAACACCTTTCCTCAAATCAAAAATCTGAAAAACCACATCCCGATTATCATGATCCGCAGGAATGTAACACGACAGAACCTTGTAATCACTAGTTTTGGAGTCGAATCCAAACCCACACACACGCCAAGAATCATATCGGGCATATGTCGGAGATGGAAGCTCAACTATTTTTCCAATAGTAGGATTCCATATCACAAAATTTATAACTCTATTACCACTACCATCATTAGCAAATCGGCACGCTTTCAAACAAATCAGCCCATTACATGAACCAACAATTGAAGTATATCTGTCAAGGAATGACTTAGGGATTTCATTGTGCTCACAAGACTCCATAAACGACTTATCGTGAGAACTGAATGAATAAACTTGGGTGTTCCAAACTTCGATCGAAGGACAAAGGTGAAGAAGAAGGCGATTGATTGCCTTTCTTGTTTAGGTTTCTAATAGAGTAACCAGAGATGAAATGAGGACAAGAGACGAGAGAGTACCATGATTTGCAGACGGATCTGAACCGCAAAATCGACTTCACAGGTAATCTGGTTAGTATCTCTCTACAGATCTCCGGAGGAAGATGAAGATGGTCTCCAGCAGCCGTTGTTTTGATCCGTTTGGCCATCGTTTTCTCTATGATTAGAATTAGTGATCGGTTTCATCAAGAACTATATTTATAATGGTATTTGGTTTCCTAATTTATCTCAAATTATTATTTATATAAACCCTTAGTACTAATCACGTATGTTTCCTTTTATTTCTTTAGACAACTTCTTACGGTAATAGGGTTTCTCTATCTCCTTCATGATTATGATTTTGTTTAACTCATGTACTGACTTGTGACACAAGCAAAATACCACCGATTAGAAAAGTCTGATCTATAGGCTTCACATTCAAACTTAGTTACATGAGAAAAGAGTGTTTAAGTAACAACGGTAGTATCCTTGTATATAATTATTTCGGGCGCACGCCGTGGACAGAGCTCTTACGGGCCCAGGGTCCCGAGCCTCCTAGCCAATCCAAGAGACACAACGTGAGACGCTGTAGCGTCCAACTGTCTCCATCATCGACCTTCCAGAGAGTGGAGGGCTCAAAGGGGCAGGTGATCCGGTTGGCGAGGGGTGGTTATGAGTACCCTGTCTTTTGCGGATACTTCCTACCCAGTAACTTAAGGGTGACCCCGGGAACCGAAGACGAATCCGTCTTCTAAGCAGTTTGTCCACATCAATACTAACACACAGCCACAAAAAGTCATCCAGACGACGTAGTTTTAGGATAGGAGCATAAGTTACCTCTATACCGAGGGCAGAGGCGAGTAGGGCTAGGAATTGAGCATTCCGTGCATCTCTAGGGACGTTCGTTGTTCTCCCCCCGATCCCCATGTAATAAAACGGGATGGAGCTAGGCTGCATGCACTTTTGGAGGGGTACCAGAAGTAGTGGGTGGCCATTAAAACCCCAAGGACCATGATGGCTGATGGATACTATCGTTGTCTCCAATGGAAAGTGAAACACAACCACCTTCTTGTTGAGGCACTCCACTCCCAGATCGTGGACTTTCCAGTTGCGAATAATCACCCCATGGAGAGTGGTGATGTTGTGTCTCCCAATCCCCGCAACCCTACCCGTCATGGAAAACTGGTACCGTGTAAGAACCGCCCCCGGTTAATCCCGGTCGAACCGGTGAATTTCGGCGAAAGTTGAATTTTTTGCCGGAAAAGTCAACCGATGACTCTGGGAGTCATTCGTGACCTTTCCGGGACCCAAAAAGCTTAGCCTTCGTTACGGTTAGCTTAGTTGGGTCGTTTCCCTTCAAACAGCTGTAATTGTGAAAAAGTCAACCCGGGGTCAAATTTCGGTCAAATCAAGAGTCTTAACGATTTAAATTAGTGTGATGGATTTTCTTAAGAATAGAGGTGGTCCCCACATGGACACTTGTCCATGGTAGCTTGTCGGGGAAGAAATGGGTGCGAATTGACCCTTCTACCCTTAATAGTTGGACTTGAGAAGGGAAAGGGCAAGGGGGTATTTGGGACGCCCCAAATCCGGTGTTGACTTACCGACCGACCACCGTCGAGGGGACAGCTTCGATTGGGACCTCCAGAATTTCCTCCTCATCCTCCCAATCAGGTATCGGGGTTCGAGGTGCCCGTATGGGCCTGATAGTGAGTCGCCCCGTCGATGATGTGACGTCGTGAGCTCGAGAGAGGCTCCCGTCTGTTGTGCAGAAGTGGGTTGTGCATCGGTCCAAGGTCTCGAATTGATGATCCCCGTCTCTGCATGTGGAAGACAGAGCCCCGACCTGGTTGGAGGTTGACCCTCCCAGGGGGTACGTGACCGGATAGGCTCCTTGCTGGAGTGTGCTTCGGGTCGGAGTAGGTAAAAACAACGACATGATGGGCAGCATCATAGGAAATGGGAAAAGAGAAATTGAGCAAAAAGGAGAGATTTTTGAAACCCTAGTCTCCCAGACTCAATATGGTGCACAGGAATTGCTTTTATAACATTTAGTGTTTTTACTAAGGGTTTTATTAGTTGGGTTAAATTCCAATAGGGGTGCGCTTTTGTCCCAACAATTATGACAATCATATAAACCCAATTTTACACTATTGAAGCATATAAAAGAAATATAATATGTTTTGAAGTATAATTTATCAAATTTCCCTAAAAATAACATTGTTCAAACCACAATGGTCTGTAGACTTCATATGTAATGACAGTAACCGCAACGCTTTCCAAAGCCCAAGTTTCAGCATCAATACCATTGTGCTGAGCATTTTCTACGAGGTTGCATCGAGCACTGAAAGATACTCCTCAATTGAATACAGTGATTTTTGAATTTTCACCAGTAATGATCAAGTAATGAATCGAGACATTATCAGAACTCATATTGATCAAGGAACAAAACAACATACAAAAATCATAAATTGAAAGAAGAGGGTAAATGCTTCTTTTACCCATTTCATTACATTAAAACCAGACTCTCTTCGTAAACGCACATACTCTGAATACGTTCGGGGTATGAGCAAATTGCAAATTCAGGAGGGGCAAATGAGATAACACATTTAGATTTTCGACTTCTAATGTTGTACAAGACCAAGTCTTCCCTCCGCTTGTGAAGACGCACCATGAGAACTTTATCATTCTCCCATAGGAGGAATAGGCGTGGATTAAGAATGTTCTCGGACGAAACTTGAGCTCTTTCCAGGTCAATGTCATATACTTTAGTCCAAGATTCCGCCACACCATATTCTTTCATTGCCCAAATAGAACAATTCTTTGTTGTAACTGAGGGAGGGCCATTATCAAACTTGCTATACACTATCGCATGAATCAGCCCACCAAATGTAACGCTTTTGAAGACAACGCGGCTACTATCATTGGCATCATCGAAATTGTAACCTAATTTCATGGAATCAGGCATATTTATTCTCCGAAAACACTCATCGCTAAAGTTGAAGGAAAATAGAATCCCATCCCTACTCCAATGAACGACCCCATTGAGATAACAATCTGGAGAACGACGCATCATATGCAATAACGAAGGATCATGAGGTCCAATGTCCCTCCAAACACCTTTCCTCAAATCAAAAATCTGAAAAACGACATCCCGAGCATCATGATCCACAGGAATGTAACTCGACAGAACCTTGTAATCACTAGTTTTGGAGTCGAATTCAAACCCACACCAAGAATCATTTCGGGCATATGTTGGAGATTGAAGCTCAACTATTTTTCCAATAGTAGGGTTCCATATCATAAAATTTATAACTCTATTACCACTACCGTCATTAGTAAATGGACACGCTTTCAAACAAATCAGCCCATTACATGAACCAACAATTGAAGTATATCTGTCAAGGAATGACTCAGGGATTTCATTATGCTCACGAGACTCCATAAACGACTTATCGTGAGAACTGAATGAACGAACATTACTGTTCCAAACTTCGATCGAAGGATAAAGGTGAAGAAGAAGGCGATTGGGATTCTTGTTCAGGTTCTTGACCGAATGATCGGAGATGAAATTAGGGCAAGAGACGAGAGAGTACCATAATTTGCAGACTGATCTGAACCGTAAAATAGACTTCACCGGCGATCTGGTAAGTATCTCTCTACAGATCTCCGGAGGAAGTTGAAGATCGTCTCCAGCGGCCGTTGGTTTGGTCCTTTCTGCCATCGCTTTCTCTATGCTTAGAATTTACTTAGTGATCGGTTTCATCAAGCACAATATTTATAATGGTATTTGGTTTCCTAATCATGTATGTTTCCTTTTATTAATTAGTACACCTTCTTACGGTAATAGGGTTTCTCTACCTCCTTCATCATTAAGATATTGTTCGACTCATGTAGTAACTCATGTAATAGGGTTTCTCTACCTCCTTCATCAAAATTTACAGGAATGCGAGAAAAGTTCTTTAGTGGTTAGTGGTCATGACTTTGTGGGTTTTGTAAAACATGACTTATCATTTATGTTTGAGCACTAACCACTAACCACTACTTATCAAATCAAGTAGCCTTCTGTGAAACCCCGGCGAAGGAGCCTTCTGTGGTTGTTGCTGAGGTTGAAAGTGTTCCAGAATTGTAGGCGGAGACTGTTGCGAGGCACTCGGTTATTCGTCCGATTCGGAATGGTAAGTGTGTCGAACAAGCGAATGAGATTTTCGTCAGCAATTTACCTTTTGAATCCTCAGAGGCTTGACTAGGAACATTTTCAGTCTTTTTGGATTGATTACCTCCGTGTCTGTACCCAAACGTCCAAGCAGAAAGGGTAAGTATTTCGGTTTTATTCGTTTCGATTCCTCCAAAGCAGCAGCTAAAGTGATTGAAGTGATGAATGAGTTTAAAATCGATGGTTATATTCTCTTTGTCGCTTCAGCTTGGTGTTGTTGGTCGGAATTGGAACAGAAATAAGTCGCCACTTCTCCGAAAGATGACTATGTTTTTGGGGTGCAAAAATAGAGCCATCTCGGGTCTCTAGTTGAGAGTGGTCCATCGGAAAAAGATTTATGTCCTCTTGAGTCTGCTGAAGCCTTGGGAGAGACGGTGCATGACCGAGGGATCGTCAGGGACTTGCCGGAGTTGATTGTATACGATACCGAGATTCATGCAGGTTCGGCTGGGATTGGGTGTGATCCTGCAATTGAATGTGGTAAATCTGGGGAAGATGTACCCCTGGATTATGAGGAGCGAGTTGGTCGAACTGAATCTGGAGATCGCGTTTTGATTCCTGCTATTGGCGACGATGGAGGCGCGAGGTTTCAATCTGCAGGGTCTGTCGAAAGTGATGGGTTGGTCATTGGGCCAACTTACTCGGCCCAGCAAGACTTGATGCTTACTTCTATTGGTTCAACCCTACTTTCAGGTGGGCGGGTCTGTTCCAGCCCAATCGCAAGAAGGTGGGCTTGTAACTGGGTCTGTTCCAGCCCAATCGCAGTTGTTGGAAACAGTTTTTGTTTCTGGTATCGAAACAAGTGCCGGTGTGACATCGGAGGTGGAGTCTCCGTGGAAGGACGCCCTCGTCAAGAAGCGGGTGAGCCGCCCCAAACTATTTATCGGAATACACTATGACGGGTAGACCAAATATCTCTGATCGAGAAAGATTTGTTCGTCCCGTCGATATTGGGAAACAGGTTGAGCAAATTAGAACCGGAAAACCGCAAATCGTTGCTTCGTCTCAGGGTTCTGACGCATGGACTACAATTCGTTAGTTGGCCGCCAAGAAGAAGGTTGCGACGTTTCGCCGTTGACCTCGGGAGCGAGGTTTGGCGGGGTTCCCTTTTCTAGTTGTTGTTCCTTGTTTTCTTTTTAAGAAAAAGGCTTAGCCTTTTGGCTCCTCTTACTGGAGCCTTTTTGTAATCGTTGTAGCCACCCTGCTTCTTGAATCGGGACATTCCGATTTCTTTTCTGGAAGCGGCCTTATTAATAAATTTTTGAGCTTATAAAAAAGTAGTGGTTAGTAATGTAGTGGTTCTATTACTAGCCTTTTAGTAGTTTTTTCTATTTCTATATAAGAATGTAAATATGATAATCAAAACGAGAAGAATCATAGTAGCATTCTCATTATATGTTCTATATAACTTTGTTTTTTCATATTTTCCTACATGGTATCAGAGCGATAGGAGAGCAAAAGTTGAGTGAGATACTATGCTTGGTTCGATCCACCTTGTCTTTATCAGTAGGAGAAAGGAACCTTCTCTCTACTAGCCGGAGAAAGGAAAAGAAAAGAGAGAAAATAAATGAGTAAAGCGAATAATGGAGCAAATTCCCAACTACTGATTCCAATGTTTAAAGGTGAGAAATATAATTTTTGGTGTATCAAAATACATACTGTGTTCAGATCTCAGGAACTATGGGAGATAGTTGAGAATGAGTATAGTGAACCAGCTGAGTCACCACCAACATAACTTGTTCAGAAGTTGCGTGATAATCACAAACATGATGTCAAGGCGTTGTTCTTCATCCAAACAGTGGATGATGATGTATTTCTCCGGATTTCATCCACCAAAACAGAAAAAGAGGCATGGGAACTTCACCCGGTGATCATGCACTATGAGAACTTCACCACTCTCCCATAAAAGGAATCGGTGTGCTATAAGGCTAGAGCTTGGAAGAACTTGAGCACTTTGCAGATCAATGTCGTACACTTTTGTCCAAGATTGCCCAAACTGAACAAGTCTTTGACAAATCAGTGAATCCACCTAACCGCCAGCTATACAATATCACATGACTTATTTTGCACAATCGGGCATATTTATTGCTCGAAAACACTCATCACTAAAGTTGAAGGACAACAAAATCTCATACCTACTCCAATGAACAGTCCCATCGAGATAACAGTCTGTGTAGAAACCGCAATGAAAGATCATGAGAGATAATTTCCCTTCAAACACCTTTCCTCAAATCAAAAATCTAAGAATCATAGTCGGAGAATAGTAACCCTCTTCACAAAAACCAGTTATCACTAGTTTTGGAGTCTGAATCCAAACCCAAAATAAGTAGGAAATCAGGTATATGTTGGAGTTGGAAGTTGAACTATATCTCTAATAGTGGGATTCCATATCAGTACATTAAGAACTTTAACATCATCATCACTATATAAACAATTTTAGTCCGGCCAAGGAATAACTCGGGGATGTCATTGTGTCTACGGGATACAATCGTCGTGTCTACGGGACTCCATACACGAGACTCGTCGTGAGAACTATATGACCAACAAATTTTAGTCCGGCCAAGATATAACTCAGGGAAAAACAAATTTGTAAGGGAAAAAGAGATCATGTGTTCTGCCCTAGCCGTTGCTGCGATTAGGGTTGGGAAATTCCAAGGCTTTCAAGGTCTTCAAGGTGGACGGTCAACATTGGTGCAGCCTCTAGTAATCGTCGTGATGGTGTAGCTCCCTGGTGTTTGTTGTGTCCATTTCATCTTATAATAGAATATAATCATTGAGAAGAATTTTGTTGGCTTAAGATCCCAATGCACAATGGGTGCTTCGCCATATTAACAATCTAGATTGTTAGAATATAAGGGTAAAACAAGGAACTAACTATCGTCGAGTTGTACCGCTCAAAAACTTGTTGCAGACTTATTAGTCGATTAGATCATTACCCTTGACTTAGGGTAATTCCACAAACTAACATTTTTCGTTAGAAATGACAGAAAACGTTAGGAAAAACTCCAAAAAGTAACAAGTCTACAATTAGTTTTTGAGTTCAATAGTCATATGACAATTAGTTTTTGGAGTTTTTTCTAACGTTTTCTGTCATTTTTAACGGAAAATGTTAGTTTGTGTAATTACCATATATTAAGGGTACTGATCTGATCGACTAATAAGTCAGCAGCAAATTCTTAAGATGTAGAAGCCGGAGATAATTAGTACCTGGAGTTTTTCCTAGAATATAAGAGCATGTACAACAGAAAGGACTTTGGTCAGGGAGTGGGAGTGCATACCTTGTGCTGACTGGACAAAAGTCAGGGAGTGGGAGTGCAGAATAGTGGGTGTTTTGCAACAGTGCTGAACCTTGAGGTCCTGAGAGTGCAGAACAGTGCTGACTGGATTATTAATTTGTTATTTTCCTGTTTTATTTAATTCGTTATCAGAACCGTTTAATTTAGTCATAATTTAAACAATTTTGGAAATAAATAATTAAAGACAATCAATAATTAATAAATTCAACACGAATAGAAATGAACTTCTAATTTTATTCAATCCATTTTAATACAACCCAAAACAAAATACAAGTTCAAGATGTTGGGTCGGCATCTGGTGGTGGGGGTAGGTTTCGAAGATCTTCAATTTGGGCTTCAAGGCTACTGATAAGTCTTCGCACTTGGGTCTTGCAAAACTTATGGTCTGCCAACGCCTCTTCGTCATAGGAAGATGTGTCCTTCTCCACCAGGGTCTTGTAATAAATGATGTTTGATTCACACTGTTGGTTTAATGACTGCATGAGGCGATGCGCTTCTACATGTTGTTCGCGACGTGAACGTTCAGCATCCACCCGTGATTTTTCCAGCTCGACGAAGGCAGACATTTGGGCCGTGAGGACGACCCCCTTCTTTGCGGCCTTCGCTGCCTTCTTCCCTTGCGGTCGGCGAGGGGGACTTGGGTCGGCCTCGGGGGATGGGGGTGTGTCGCTGAGAGGGACCTGAGTCCCCTCGTAGTTCTCGCTTCCTCCCCATTCTGGTGGTTGGGACTCACCACTGAGAGGTGTGCCCTCCTCCCCTGTGCTTGTGGGTGGGGTTGAGCTGTAAGCCCCAGCCTCATCCAACCGCTGTCGTTGTTGGCGTACTTGACGGCGGACAGTTCCCATTGTGCCCTCCTCGGCACTGAACTTCTCATTGCCATCGAGCCTCCAGACCCAATGATCCAGGTCGAACTTTAGCGGGTGGTCACCCACTTTCCCATCTTTCTCCCACATGTCATTTGCACGTCTCAAGTGCTCGTCGTCGTTTGCGCCGCTCGCCTTCTCTTCCCTTGACCTCTTCAAATAGCCTAGCATCCTCCTTGTCTGGCTTGAACCTCTGACCAACGTTTCTTGATGGCTGCCCAGCGGCGAGGTGGGTAACGGCTCTGGTCGTTGTATTTCCTCTGCACTGAGCACCAGAATGTGTTGCCGGTTTGCGAGTTGCCCTTGACGCCGTCTCTTGATGTTGCTAACCAGCAAGTTATGAGCCAGTTGTCCTCCTCCTTGCTGAATGGCCGGCCATCCGCCTCTGGTTCTACCGGTTGGTCTCGGGGTTGGCCTCGGGCAGGGGCTCGGGCTCGGCCAGGGGCTCGGCCTCGTCGTTGGGAAGAGGATGGTTGGGGGGTTTCTACGTCGGGTAGTGGATGACCCTCGTAGTTGTAGAATTGGGGTCCCATGCCCCATTGTGATTGTGACTCTGGTGGGGGCATGTTCCATTGTTCTGGTGGGGGCATGTTCCATTGTGATTGCACTTGGAACCCTTGTGGGGGCAGTTGGAACCCTTGCGCCATTTGGTAATGTGGGGTACGGGTTTGCCCTGACAAAAATATTTATACATTAAATTAAGTGCTCAAAAATAAAATAAGTGCAAATAATTAATAAAAAAATGAATACAATGCATTAATACAATAAAATAAGTTTGCACTAACCTGAACTCGACCCCGGGTTAGAGCTTGGGGTACGGGTTTGCCCTAACAAAAATATTTATACATTAAATTAAGTGCTCAAAAATTTAATACAAAAAAAATTATACATTAAATTAAGTGCTCAAAAATAAAATAAGTGCAAATAATTAATCAAAAAAATGAATACAATGCATTAATACAATAAAATAAGTTTGCACTAACCTGAACTCGACCCCGGGTTCGAGCTTGGGGAGTGGGAGCGAGGGCCCGTCAGAATGTCTCCGAAACCTCGTGCCAGTTCGTCCGGGGTGAATTCTCGTTCGTCACCAAATGAGTGTGCACGAGACCCAGCGTCGCCCGACATTTTTCGCGAGAATAATTGAAACGAGAGAGGAGAATTTGGGAAGGAAAGAGTAAAGTTGGATAGTTGAAGTAGGAATGGTGTGAAAAATATGAGAGGAAAGGGGGTATTTATAGGGTTTAATTTGGTGATTTTTGAATTAAAAAAAAAAGAAACTAGCCGTTTGAGGGTGCAACGGTCGGGACACGTGGCACGCCCACAGGCTGCCAGCGCAGCTGGAGCGCGCAGGCGCGTCCAATGCGCTCGGCCAACGATTGCGGAGCGGGAGCGGGAGATCGGGAGCGGTAGCGGGAGCGGGAGCGGGACCGCCATTTTGGGCGTCTGCAGCGGATCGGCCAGCGGGGATCGTTCCCGGAGCGCGCGGGGCAGGGCGCGGGCGCGCGTTGTTGTCCTTGCTCTAACTATAATACAGACACAGTTCAAACCCACTATTTACAAAATATATGATTACTTTGATTAGTTTGCAGGTCATTGACAAACACGATTATCCAAGATCTTGTTCCAATATTCTATCATTGTACCAATTGAACAACTCTTTGTCCATAATCTTGTTCGTAATAACTTTTATTTTCCAAGTATAAATGTAATGTTTTCATCGTGGAAACGTTAAATAGAAAAAGATTGATTTAGACTTAAAAAGTTCAGGCATAAAATTCAAAACTGATGTTCAACACATACAAATCGAGTCTCAGACAATCCGATATCTTGAAAATAATGTGGAGACTGGAAATCAAAATCAAATCTTAAACACGCTTGAACTAAAATCTCACCCATATCTTCGACTCCTAGCACCTTTTAAATCTTCGTCCACTTCCTCAATCATCTACAAAAAATACTAAACTCAATAATTGGTTCATGCTTGGTATTATTACCACAAATATATGGTAGGTGGTTGGTATAATAACGAAAATCAGATACAAATTATTAAAGAAATTGGAGAACGATACCAAATGATTTTATAGAAAATAGAGGAATCAGAAATGGGTTTAGCCGAGTCCAGGTAATCCTGTGTCCTTAAGACTCTTGACTGTCCTGTAATGGCAGCGGTCTCCCAGGATAAAACGACTAATCGTCAGCAAACTCGAAGCCGGTTGATCCGTCACCAAAACGAGAAAGAGAGAAAACTAATTGAGAGATGGATCTGATGTATTTTTGGTATGATTTTTCAAGTCTTGAAAAGAGATATAAATAGGCTCTTGGGAAGGGCAAAAAGGGAAATGCGTGGGGAGACAAATCCCACGATTTCAGCCCCCAATTCATTGCCATAATCAGAATTGATTGTCAATTCAATTCTGACTTTATAACCTCATTCATGACTTGGAAAATAAAAAAAAAATCAAGAAAAATTAATTCAATTAATTCATCAGATTTTTCCATTTACATCCAACAATATATCAAATGTATCATCTCAAAAATCTAAATGGACGAGAAAACCACCACTTCTTTTTTTCTAAGACAATGTTCAAAACATGGCAAAATATGTACTACTTAGATTCAATATATGACATGAAACTAACATAGAAATTCAAGGATGATCTAGACTCATATGATTGGAAAGAAGTGTCACAAGAGTGTGAGAAAAGTTCTTTTCGAGAGTTATAAGAGTGTAACTCAAGTTCTTTTCATGCTTCCTTGTTTTTGCTCAATCATAAATTAATCATCGTAATTTATAATGTAAATCTAAAATATCTAAAATTTGATAATATGCATGTGAAAACGAGTTTCAATAAGAAAAAGAAAACTCTTGGATACTCTCGGGATAACATTTCAGATCCGATAAATATAACTACATACAAATAAATATTAATTCAAATAGATTCATACCTATCATCGGTGCAACATTTTCCATTGAGACTGATGCTTCTTTCACCCATTTCATCACATTAAGACTAGACTCTCCTCGTAAAGCCACGTACTCCAGATGCGTTTGGCGGAAGGGAGCATACATTTAGAGTTACAATTTCCCGTGTTGTATTGAACTAAGTCATGCACCATGAGAACTTCGCCATTTTCCCATAAGAGGAATTGGTATCGAGTAAGAATATTACTTGGCAAAAGTTGAGCATTTTGCAAGTCAATGTGATATATTTTGTCCAAGATTCTTTTATTGTCCAAACTGAACAACTTTTTGACATACAAGCAAGGCCGTCATGCCACGTGCTAAACACAATCACATAAACCAACCCATCAAAAGTCGCGCTTTTGATAGTAATGAAGCCATCATGTCCATGATAAAGACAATCAGGCAGCCTTATTTCTCGAAAACACTCGTCACTTAAGTCGAAGGAAAGAAGAATCTTAGCCGCACTCCGATAAATAGTCCCATTGAGGTAACAGTCTTGAGAGTGACCCACAGTATACCATAACGAATGATTATAATGAGGACTAATGTCCCTCCAAACACCTTTCTTCGAGTCTAAAATTTGAAAACCCTTATCTCCATAAACATCTTTTGCAAGGGTACACAGAACCTTGTAATCGCTAGTCTTGGGCTCAAATCCAAACCCAAAATATAAAGGATATCCGTAGTATGTTCGAGATGGAAGTTCAACTATTTTTCTAGTAGTAGGATTCCATATTAAGAAATCGAAAAGTATATCTATACTACGACTAGGAAAATCAGTTTTCATCAAACAAATCAACCCATTACATGAACCAACAATCATAGTATCTCCGCCAAGGAATGACTCGGGGATTTCATCGTGTTCACGGGACTCCATGAACGACCTATTGTGAGAACTGAATGAACGAACGTCGTCAGTATCTTTCGAAAGGTGAAGAAGAAGGCGATTGGGATTCTTGTTCAGGTTTCTGACCGAGTGATCGGAGATGAAATCAGGACAAGAGACGAGAGAATACCATGATTTACAGACAGATCTGGACCGTAGAATCGACTTCACCGGTAATCTCGTCAGTATCTCCCTAAAGATCTCTGGAGGAAGATGAAGAACATCGTCACCGGCTGCCGGCCTCAGCTCATCCACCGACATTTTTTTTCCTATCAACAGTTTCTGTATAGTTCGGCTCTTTATAGTAGTACGGTAGGGTTGCCCTAATTTGTTTCAAATTTAATCACGTATGTTTCGGTAATAGTTTTTTTTAGATTATGTTTCGGTAATATTGGTATATATAATATAACCACGTATATGTTTCGGTAATGGGTTAAGCTTTTGTTTTGACTCATAAATTGACTATACAAGCAAAAAACAACCGAATAAAAAAGACATTTTGGAACCACTGAATTTGTTTTGATCGGAACGGTATCAAATTTATTGATAAAGTAAAGTATAAAGTATCTAATACACAATTTGAGATATACCTTTAAGAGCGTCTCCAATATGGTCGGTCATGATTAATGTCAAGAAGTCAATGTAGGATTTAGTTTTTGGCATTCTCTCTCCTCTCTACCATGACTTCCTGCCATTACATCTTCGATGGTTTGTTATGACTAGTGGTAGGAGCCATGGTTTGTAGTTATTTTTGGAGCAAAATGGTATTCTCTCCTCTCAAATAGCTCATATCACGGCATCACGTCGTGTCTAGATCCTGCCACGACCCGTAGCCACGACCCCCTTGCAACGACGTCCTGCCACGACGAGTCGTGGCAACGAATCGTGGTAGAGCCGTGGCAGACCCTGCCATGACACGCCTGTCACGACCGTTGTGGATGCTCTAAGATACAGATTATACAGTTTTGGACCTTCATAAGTTATAATCATGTGTAGCAGCACTACGAATTGTATCAATCATGGCCGCGTATTATTGCAGTTGACAATTTTAATAATACACATAAACCGATCTTGCCAACTATATAACTATTATATATATATATATATATAGGGGAACAATAAAGTACAAACCCTATTTCGGGTCAGAATGTAGAACTAATCTGGACCATTGATTATCCAGATCGGATGACCACCGAAATTCAGGGGAGGGGGTGGTGATTGATTACGAAATCAATTACAAGATATGCATTAATTAAAAAGATATTAAAAGATATGCATTAAATCTGGGCCATTAATTCTACGATCCAAGGGCCCAGATGGATAGTTCTACGTTCTGACGAAAGATATAAGTTTGTGCCTGATTGTTATCCTATATATATATATATACTTAGCGGTTCTGACCATATTCTCGTGAAAATGCACTTTTAACACCTCTCCTAACTCGACTTAAGTGAACCTGTAGTGCCTATTATATTTGCCGGCCCAAACTTGAGC
This sequence comes from Erodium maritimum, assembly GCA_963921825.1. Lineage (NCBI taxonomy): Eukaryota > Viridiplantae > Streptophyta > Magnoliopsida > Geraniales > Geraniaceae > Erodium > Erodium maritimum. The sequence goes on along the minus strand of OY997590.1, from coordinate 2,674,511 downwards.
GCTGCAACTTTTTTCACACCTTGGACCTGTCCCACAACAAACTGTCCGGCAGCATTCCGGCGAGCGTTATATAGTGGATCACCTTGGCTGACTCATTGGGCAGCATAACAAAACGAATTATAAGAGTGTGAGAGAAGTCCTTTTCATGCATCTTTGTTTTCGCTCACTCATAATCGGTAAGAAATTATTAATCGAAATATATACATCAATCTAAAAACATCTAGAATTTAACAATATGAATCTGAAAACTATCTTCATTGAGAAAAATAGCGATCCGATCGGGGATGAACAAGGTAGTCTATGGAAGGAGGTTCTCCTTCAACCTCCGAAACCTAATCCTTTGAACAAGGGTCGTCATTCGAAGCAAGCTCCTTCTATACTATACTGCTGAAATTAAAACCAGCTCGTTCCTTGAGTCGGTATCCTGTGGACATTAGGAAGCAGATTTTACTGCCTCAAGCCGCTCGGATAGCTCATTCAGCTAGAGCTTTCGATGATCCGACTTTGACCTCGGAAGATGAAGAGTGGTCACTGATGGTTGATCTAGTGACACATTTTGATTTTTGTATTCGGGTTGCGTACCCGCAGCTCCCTGTGAGAGCTACCATGTAATGGTTGCCTTCGGTTTGATCCTCTTTGGATCTAACTTTTTACTAAATAAGATTTTTTCGAGCTTATAAAAAAAACAATGCACAATAGGTGCTTGGTCATATTAACAATGTAGATTGTTAGAATATAACTATAATACGGATACGGGTTCAAACCCACTTTTTACAAAATATATGAGTACTTTGCAGGTCAATGACAGACCCGGTTATCCAAGATCTTGTTCCAATATTCTCTCATTGTCTAAATTGCACAACTCTTTGTCCATAATCTTGTTCGTAATTATTTCTATTTTTCAAGTATGTAATGTTTTCATCATGGAAACATTAAATAGAAAAAGGTTGATTTAGACTTCAAGTTCAGGCATAAAATTATAACTATAATCCCGCCCATATCTTCCATTCCTAGCACCATTTAAATCTTTGTCCACTTCCAAAATCATCTACAAAAAAATATTAAACTCGATAATTGGTACATGTTTGGTATTATTACCACAAATATGTAAAATGTATCATCTCAAAAATCTAAACTTCCTTCAGTGAGGTCAAATGGACGAGAGAACCACCACTTTTTTTTTTATCTCTTAGACAATATTCAAAAAACATGGCAAAATACGTACTATTTAGATTCAAAATATGACATGAAAATAAGATAGAAATTCAAGGATGATTTAGACTCATATGGCCGGAAATAAGCACATCACAAAAGGAATTACAAAAGTGTGAGAAAAGTTCTTTTCAAGAGTTATGAGAGTGTAAACCGCCGGTGACTTCCTCTCATGGAGGTCACCGGCGGTCTCTCTTCCCCTTTCGACCTTTCTCCACCCTTATTCTTCTCCTTTCATCCTTGCTATCCCCCTTAACCCTAGGTTTTGCGGCCGGTCTCAGATCCGTCCCATAACCCTTCTCTCCTCTTCGATTCGCTTCAGATCTGCCGTGGGAGCTCCTTTCCTAACGGATTGGAGCGGATCTGACGTTTTTATCGCCCCTTTCCCCTTCTGCCTTTCCGTTCTGGCCCCCTTTGGCCCCCTCGGACCGCCCTCGGACCTCGCCTCCTCCGCCGACTGTCGTGCCTATCCAGATCTGATGTGGGACGAGCTTCCCCAACCTCTCTCGGTGTGGATCCTTGCGGGTTTGGACTTGCTCCTCTGTTTGGCGGGTTTGTAGTACGTTCCCAGTGGCGTCGTCTTCAGATCTGGACCCTCACGGGTCTAGATCTTTGCCTCCGTGCTCCGCCGTCTTCGATTGTTGTTCCTTCATCCGTTTATGTGGAGACAAGCCCGCTCAGCCCCTCTTCTTGGATAGAACAAGGTAGAAATACCAGCTCTTCTCAGCGTGGTGTCTCTCGGTGCTGGCCGGAGCGCTTAGAGTAGAGGGTTCGCCTCCGGATCTAGGGTTGACGACTTGGAAGGTACTTTCCTCTTCCCTTCCTTGCTGCGTGTCTGACTTCCGGCCAGTCTCTTGCTCTCCCTCTTTTTCAGTAGATTTCTTCCTTCTCAAATTCCAATGGATTTGAGCTCGCCGGCCTGTTGTTTTCCGGCGAGTCCTTTGGGTTTACTGCACGCCCCAGAAATCTCTAATAAGGGTCAGCTTGTTTCGGGCATGTCTCAGCCTTAACGGTGTTGGCCGCTGGCAGGAATGAGATGGGAGTTCTCCCTTCCAGTAAGGTTTGGGTTTTGAGGATAGCAGTGGTTTGATTTTGGCAGTCGGAAGTTCTTTTCTTTCCCTTTTTTCTGGGCATCTTGGTAGCTGTTATCTTCTGTTTGGTCTTCTGGGTGTTGTTTAGCCCCTGTTGTGGTTTAGCCTTTGCTGTGGTTATATTCTTGGTTGTCTGTGGTGTTGAGGTTCCCATTGTGGACTGTCCTGCTGTTGTAATTTTGCCTTTTATCTTGTTGAGGATCCTGTAATGGATTGCTCGTTTGTTTGTATCTTCAAACTTTGTTCTTCACTAAAGAACAGTTTTAATTTAAATATGTTTTGCTGATAAAAAAAAAAAGTTCTTTTCATGCTTCCTTGTTTTTGTCCACTCATAATCGGCGATAAATTAATCATCGTAATTTATATTGTAAATCTAAAACATCTAGAATTTAATAATATGCATGCGGAAACGATCTTCATCGGGAAAAAGAAAATTGTCAGATACTTCCAGTATAGCATTTTAGATCCGATTATTAGAGTACCAATTTAACTAAAAGCTCAAACTGATAGTTGAAGATTCAAGTATTGTTATATTCTAACACGCGCCCTCACGAAAAAACCCGTTTACGGGTTTGGAGGTGAATTATTAGAAAATGAGAAAAGCCCAAAGAGAGATAAACGCTAGCCCATTTGTGGTCAAATTTGATAAATTTAGAAGAAATTAGTTATTTATTTATAGAGTGGGTTTAAACCCAGGTCCATGAGGAATCATGCTCTAATATCATATTAAAAGATCAACTCAACTAAAAACTGATAGTTAAATGCTCAATTATATTTATATTCTAACACCGATGAATATAACTACATACAAATAAATACCAATTCAAGGAAACTGTAAGCCAGTAATTGCAGTAGTATTATAGGATTTTATTGACATTATAAAGAAACAAATAGATTCATACCTATCATCCGTGCACCATTTTCCATTGAGACTAACACTTCTTTCACCCATTTCATCACAATAAGACTAGACTCTCCTCGAAAAGGCACACACTCCTGATGCGTTTGGTGAATGAGAGCATACATTTAGAGGTACGATTTCCCGTGTTGTATAGAACTAAGTCATGCACCAAGAGAACTTCACCATCTCCCCATAAGAGGAATTGGTATGGAGTAAGAACATTATTTGGCAAAAGTTGAGCATTTTGCAGGTCACGAATATAACATACTTTTGTCCAAGATTCCGTGGCACCATACTCTTTCATCGTCCAAACTGAACAACTTTTTGCCACACGAGCATGACCTTTATCCCGCATCCAAAACACAATCACATAAACCAACCCACCAAAAGTCACGCTTTTGATAGTCATGACGCCACCAGGTCCATGATAAAGACAATCAGGCAGACTTATTTCTCGAAAACACTCGTCACTTAAGTCGAAGGAAAGAAGAATCTTATGCCCACTCCAATAAACAGCCCCGTCGAGATAAAAGTCTTGAGAGTAACCCACAACATACCATGATGAATGATAACAATGAGGACTAATGTCCCTCCAAACACTTTCTTCAAGTCGAAAATTTGGAAAACATTATTTGGAGAATCGTCTTTTGCAAAGGTACACAGAACCTTGTAGTCACTAGTTTTGGAGTCGAATCCAAACCCTTAATACAAAGGATATCCACAGTATGTTGGAGATGGAAGTTCAACTATTTTTCTAGTAGTAGGATTCCATATCAAGAAATCGAGAAGTATATGTCTGGAATCAGGTTTCATCAAACAAATCAACCCATTACATGAACCAACAACTGAAGTGCGAGTGCCAAGGAATGACTCGGGGATTTCGTCGTGTTCACGGGACTCCATGAACGACCTATTGTGAGAACTGAATGAACGAGCGTCGTCAGTATCTTTCGAAAGGTGAAGAAGTAGGCGATTGGAATTCTTGTTCAGGTTTCTGACCGAGTGATCGGAGATGAAGTTAGGACAAGAGACGAGAGAGTACCATGATTTACAGACGGATCTGAACCGTAAAATCGACTTCACCGGTAAGCTCGTAAGTATCTCCCTAGAGATCTCTGGAGGAAGATGAAGAACATCGTCACCGGCTGCCGACATTTTTTCCTACCAACAGTTTCTGTATAGTTCGGCTGGCAGTTCCGCTCTGTACCGTAGGGTTGCCCTAATTTTTTCCAAATTTATAGCGGTATATATAATCACGTATGTTTCGGTAATGGGTTAAGATTTTGTTTTGACTGACTATATAAGCAAAAAAACCATCACATAAAAAAACATTTTCGAACCATGAATTTTTTTTGATAGAAGGGGTATCAAATTTATTGATAAAGTAAGGTATAAAGTATCAAATACATAGAGGACAGTTTAGGAAAAAAAAGCTCTCGGGGAACCCTAAAAGTTATTACTTGAACCCTAAGGGTTGATCTCTCTTTCAACGGCGGCGACATCAAAATCACCTCTATCGCTTAGCTCTCGTTCCTCGTTTCACCATCACCTGTTCACCATGAACCCCGACCAACCGTAGATCCCCTACCCCTTTGTGCGGCCAGCCATCCCAATTCATCGTCGACCTCCTGCACGCCAAACTCTAGGCTGGCAGTTGCAGCCATCCTTCCCTCGCCACCATGCTCAGCGTCATCGATCAGCCCCTTCCCTCCAGCATGATACAATATGGTACCATCACTCGCCACCGGTATGGTCCAAGTATGGGCTATATCCGATACCAGACCGTCCTCCCTGGCAAGCCCTACCGGTCACCGCCGACAGTTTTGGAAGGAGTTATCGGCCGGGCCTGATCGGACATCATGCCAAAGGTCGGGAACACGGCCCCTGGTACGCACGACCCCTGCCACCCCTCACGAGTGACCCCGGCGAACTTTGGGGTGCCACTAGGGTTTCTGAACCTACAGGAGCCAAGATCATGCGGCGGGCATCGGATGATCCCTCGTCGACGGGTAATTCCCCGACCGGGACAACTCCATGCACCACGTCGAAGGCCATCACCCAAGTCGGGCTTAGGCAGGCGAGTCAGAACGAGATCCCACAATCCCCGGCATGGCTGAATCCTCGAGTACCCCACATCGAGGTGGGGGGCGATATCGCGACCAATAAAGGAAAAGATACGTCTTCCGCACAAGGCTAGGGTTTCAGCCCCCCGCTACAACGAGGATCATCTTCCAGTGTACCTCAGAGGCTTGCTAAAGTACAACCCGACAATCAGACCCCGACCTCGAATTAAAAGGGGTGAGGCGAAGCGGGACAACAATGTGGGGAAGGCCACGCCTTCGGCAAACCCTACTGGGGGGGCCTGTACTGCACAAACCCTTAGGATCGAGGAGCCGGAGGAGTACACTGAACCGGTCGTGTGGCCTCGACCAATGCAGGCACAAGAGGAGGGTGTAAATGAAGAAGCATGTACCCAGGAAGAAATTGAAAAGAAGGCTACAATGAAGCGCGTCCGGAAACTGCAGATGGAGGGACTTGACCCTCCGCGGGGAAAATGATAGGACTCGACGGGGTTGGGAAAGTCTCCCCGGGACCTATACCCATAGACCCGGGACTATCAGTGCCGGGGAGTCTCAGGAAAGTCGCATTCAAAGCACTATTTCCAGTTGTTTTAGGTCTACATCATCTTTTATTCCTAGGTCGTTTAGGTCTTTGGTCGGTTTGGTTTAGGTCTTTGAGGCTTATTATTTTTGAAATGTCGGTAAGGGGAACTCCTGAATTAAGATCTACGAGCAGAAGCAAACTATTTCTATGGATCCATGAGCGCCGGGTGGACTACTATCGACTGAGACAAGCATCTGGAATCCTGGACAGTTATGCCCAGGATACTATATTAGAGAATCAACTCAACTAAAAACTGAAGCTGATAGTTGAAGGACCAGTTATAGTTATATTCTACACCGACGTCAAAATCGAGCATCATCTCAAAACAACGGTTAAGGGAGAGGGTATACCGAGGGGTTTAAACAGGCTGGGAAACTTTACTTCGGCCAACAATAAAGAGGTCAAGCCCTCGTCAACAAGGACGAGGAGGGGAGATCTATAGAAAATATGTATGTATTTTCCTTTAGATTTGCGATTTTCAGTGCTGTACAGAAAATATGTTTGGTAATGATCAAGTAATTGAAAGAAGACACATGTTCACCAGATTTCTATGACACAGGGACAGGAATATTATCCGAATGGTACAAACATGATAAATGCTTCTTTTACCCATTTCATTACATTAAAACTAAACTCTCTTCGTAAACCCACATACTCTGAATACTTTCATGCTGGGCAATTGAGATAACACATTTAGATTTTCGACTTCTAATGTTGTACAAGACCAACTCTTCCCCACTCTCGAGACCACGCACCATGAGAACTTTATCATTCTCCCATAAGAGGAATTGGTCTGGACCACGAATGTTCTCGGACGAAACTTGAGCTCCTTTTAGGTCAATGTCATATACTTTAGTCCAAGATTCCATATTCTTTCATTGCCCAAATAGAACAATTCATTGCCGTAACTGTGTAACCATTTTCCGTCTCGTTAAACACTATCACATGAATCAGCCCACCAAATGTCACGCTTTTGAAGGTAACCAAGCTATGATCATCGTCATCATCGTTATTGTAATCGAATTCTATGGATTTAGGCAGATTTATTCTCCGAAAACACTCATCGCTAAAGTTGAAGGAAAATAGAATCCCAATCTCATCCCCACTCCAATGAACGACCCCATCGGGATAACGACGCACCATATGTAACAACGAAAGATCATGAGGGCCAATGTCTCTCCAAACACCTTTGCTCAAATCAAAAATCTGAAAAATCATATCCCGAGCATCATGATCCACGGGAAAGTAAAACGACAGAACCTTGTAATCACTAGTTCTAGAGTCGAATCCAAACCCACACCAAGAATCATCTTGGGCATACGTGTGAGATGGAAGCTCAACTATTTTTCCGATAGTAGGATTCCATATCGCAAAATTTATAACACTATTATCACTACCATCACTAGTAAATCGACACTCTTTCAAACAAATCAGCCCATTACATGAACCAACAATTGAAGTATCAAATCCCAGGAATGACTCAGGGATTTCTTTGTGCTCACGAGACTCCATAAACAACTTATCATGAGAACTGAATGAATGAACATCATTGTTCCAAACTTCGACCGGATGAAGGTGAAGAAGAAGGCGATTGGGATTCTTGTTCAAGTTTCTGATGGAGTAACCCGAGATGAGATTACGGCAAGAGATGAGAGAATACCATGATTTGCATACGGATCTGAACCGTAAAATAGACTTCGCGGGCAATCTGGTCAGTATCTCTCTACAAATCTCCTGAGGAAGATGAAGTTCGTCTCCAGCAGCCGTTGTTTTGTTCCTTCCGGCCATCCTTTTCTCTATGCTTAGAATTTGCTTAGTGATCGGTTTCGTCAAACACAATATTTATAATGGTATTTGGTTTCCTAATTTATCTCAAATTATTATTTATATATAAACCCTTAGTACTAATCACGTATGTTTCCTTTTATTTCTTTAGACAACTTCTTACGGTAATAGGGTTTCTCTACCTCCTTCATCATTATGATTTTGTTTAACTCATGTACTGACCTGTGACACAAGCAAAATACCACCGATTTGAAAAGCCTGATCTATAGGCTTCACATTCAAACTTAGTTACATGAGAAAAGAGTGTTTAAGTAACAACGGTAGTATCCTTGTATATAATTCTTTCCGGCGCACGCCGTGGACAGAGCTCTTACGGGCCCAGGGTCCCGAGCGTGAACTGCCTCCATCATCGACCTTCCTGAGAGTGGAGGCTCAAAGTGGCAGGTGATCCGGTTGGCGAGGGGTGGTTATGAGTACCATGTCTTTTATGGATACTTCCTACCCACTAACTTAAGGGTGGCCCCGAGGGAACCGAAGACGAATCCGACTTCTAAGCAACTTGTCCACATCAATACTGACACGCAACCATAAAAAGTCATCCATACGACGTAGTTTTGGATATGATCAGAAGTTACCTCTGTACCGAGGGCGGAGGCGAGTATGGCTCGGAATTGAGCATTCCGTGCATCTCCAGGGACATTCGTTGCTCGCACCCCGATCTGCATGTAATCAAACGGGATGGAGCTCGTATCGCGTGGGGAGGCTGCGATCGTATCTGACCTTGATTCCAGAGATTTTGCAGTCGAGGAAGACGAGGTTGACAAGGGTCCCGAGCGTGAACTGCCTCCATCATCGACCTTCCTGAGAGTGGAGGCTCAAAGGGGCAGGTGATCTGGTTGGCGAGGGGTGGTTATGAGTACCCTGTCTTTTGCGGATATTTCCTACCTACTAACTTAAAGGGTGGCCCCAGAACCGAAGACGAATCCGACTTCTAAGCAACTTGTCCACACCAATACTGACACGCAGCCACAAAAAGTCATCCAGACGACATAGTTTTGGATAGGAGCAGAAGTTACCTCTATACTGAGGGCGGAGGCTCAGATTTTAGTATTCCGTGCATCTCCAGGGACATTCGTTGCTCTCACACTGATTTGCATGTAATCAGATGAGATGGAACTAGGCTGCATGCATCGTTGGAGGGGTACCAGAAGTAGTGGGTGGCCACCAAAACCCCAAGGACCATAATGACTGATGGATTTTATCGTTGTCTTCGATCAAAAGTGAAACACAACAACTCCAGATCCTGGGCTTTCCCGTTGCGAATCATCACCCCATGGAGAGTGGTGATGTTGTGTCTCTCAATCCCGCAACCCTACCCGCCATGGAAAACTGGTACCGACCGCCTACCGTGAAGGGGACGGCTTCGATTGGGACCTCCAGAATTTCCTCCTCATCCTCCCAATCAGGTATCGGGGTTCGAAGTGCCCGTATTGGCCTGATAGTGAGTCGGCCTACCAATAATTGAGACGTCGTGAGCTCGAGAGAGGCTCCCGTCTATTGCGCAGAAATGGGTGTGCATCGGTCTAAAGTCTCGAATTGATGCTCCCCATCTCTGCATGTGGTAGACGGAGCCTCGACCAGGTCCGAGGTTGAACCTCCCAAGGGGTTCATGACCGGATAGGCTCCATATTGCTCCCGATGCGGCATGCAAAGCTTGTGGAGGCGCCGGTGCATTCGTGGTGTATGAAAAAGGAATCGGCTTTGGGTTTTCCAGTGATGGGGGAGCCGATGGCCTAATCTCTACATGGGCTGGCGAGGGAGAGAAGCTGTCGGTCCTTGCTAGAGTGTGCTTGTGGTTGGAGTAGGTAAAGACAATGACATGGTGGACGACAGCATTGGAAATGGAAAGAGAGAAAAGGGGCAAAAAGGAGAGGTTTTTGAAACCGTAGTCTCTCAGACTGAATATGGTGCACAAGAATTGCTTCTATAACATTTTGTGTTTTTACTAAGGGTTTTTTTAGTTGGGTTAAACTCCAATAGGGGTGCGCTTTTGTACCAACAATTAAGACAATCATAAAAATCCAATTTTAAACTATTGAAGCATATAAAAGAAATATAATATATTTTAGAGTATAATTTATCAAATTTCCCTAAAAAAACATTTTTCAAACCACAATGGTCTGTAGACTTCATATGGAATGACGGTAACCACAACGCTTTCCAAAGCCCAAGTTTCAGCATCAATACCATTTTGCTGAGCAGGTTTCGCCGTGATAAACGCTGAGGAATTGGTTCATTTTCTACGAGGTTGCATCGAGCACTGAAAGATACTTCTCAATTGAATACAGTGATTTTTGAATTTTCACAAGTAATGATCAAGCAATGAATAGAGACATTATCAGAACTCATATTGAGCAAGGAACAAATCAACATATAAAAAACCTAAATTGAAAGAAGAGACGTATTAACCAGATTTATATGACAAAAATAGGGACAGGAAATTTATCCGAATGGTAAAAACAAGCTAAATGCTTCTTCTACCCATTTCATCACATTAAAACCAAACCAGACTCTCTTCGTAAGCCCACATACTCCGAATACCTTCGGGGTATGATAAAATTGCAAATTCAGGAGGGGCAAATGAGATAACACATTTAGATTTTCGACTTCTAATGTTGTACAAGACCAAGTCTTCCCCACGCTCAAGACCACGCACCATGAGAACTTTATCATTCTCCCATAAGAGGAATAGGCATGGATTAAGAATGTTCCTTGACGAAACTTGAGCCCTTTTTAGGTCAATGTCATATACTTTAGTCCAAGATTCCGTCACGCCATTTTCTTTCATTGCCCAAATAAAACAATTCTTTGTTGTAACTGAGGGGAGGGGGGGGGGGGGGGGTGGGGGGGGGGGGGGCATTATCCAACTTGCTATACACTATCACATGAATCAGCCCACCAAATGTAACGCTTTTGAAGACAACGCGACTACTATCATTGGCATCATCGAAGTTGTAACCTAATTTCACCGAATCAGGCAGATTTATTCTCCGAAAACACTCATCGCTAAAGTTGAAGGAAACTAGAATCCCATGCCCGCTCCAATAAACAACCCCATCGAGATAACACTCTGGATAACGACGCACAATACGTAACAACGAAGGATCATGAGGGCCAATGTCCCTCCAAACACCTTTGCTCAAATCAAAAATCTGAAAAATCATATCCCGAGCATCATGAACCACGGGAAAGTAACACGACAGAACCTTGTAATCACTAGTTTTGGAGTCGAATCAAAACCCACACCAAGAATCATCTCGGGCATACGTGTTAGATGGAAGCTCAACTATTTTTCCAATAGTAGGATTCCATATCAACAAATTTATAACTCTATTATCACTACCGTCATTAGTAAATCGACACTCTTTCAAACATATCAGTCCATTACATGAACCAACAATTGAAGTATATCTGTCAAGGAATGACTCTGGGATTTCTTTATGCTGACGAGACTCCATAAACGACTTATCGTGAGAACTGAATGAATAAACACCACTGTTCCAAACTTCGATCGAAGGACAAAGGTGAAGAAGAAAGCGATTGGGATTCTTGTTCAGGTTCCTGATCGTGTGATCGGAGATGAAATTAGGGCAAGAGACGAGAGAGTACCATGATTTGCATACGGATCTGAACCGTAAAATCGACTTCACGGGCAATCTGGTTAGTATCTCTCTACAGATCTCCTGAGGAAGATGAAGTTCGTTTCCAGCAGCCGTTGTTTTGGTCCTTCCGGCCATCGTTTTCTCTATGCTTAGAATTTGTTGATTTGCATAGGTTTCATCAAGCACAATATTTATAATGATAATTGGTTTCCTAACTTATCTCAAATTATTATTATATATAAACCCTTAGTACTAATCATGTATGTTTCCTTTTATTTTTTTAGACAACTTCCTACGGTAATAGGGTTTCTCTACCACCTTCATCAATCATCACTATGATTTTGTTTGACTCAGGCGGTAACTTGTGACACAAGCAAAATACCACCGAATAGAAAATCCATTATCCACTCACACAAATGCTTCTCTTACCCCTTTTCATCATATTAAAACTAGCCTCTGGTATCGCCCACTCCGACAAGCTAGCCTCTGGACGGACATTCAAGATTACATTACACGGTATCGCCCACTCTGACAAACTCTTACTGGGAACTCCTTTACCTGGTTTGGCCCAGATTCGTAAGCATCACAAAAAGAGTTACAATTATGAGAAAAGTCCATTTTCAAGATTTACAGGAGTGCGAGAAAAGTTCTTGCGTACCTTTTTGTTGAAGTATAAACCCACATCGGGAAAATATAAAGATAAAATGCTACTTATAAATGCTAGGGCCACACCCAACTAAGAAGGTTGACCTTTTAGTTGTGAAAGCCCGGCCCGATATAAGTGGCATGTTTTCAATAGAAATTTACATGGTATCAGAGCTGGTTCGGCCAACGGCCCATTTATCACCTCCACAATGTGGTCTTCGGTCCATATACAGATGTTCAGTCCTACTATGACCCACGTGTAGATGAGGCTAGAGCCACACCCAACTAAAAAGGTTGACCTTTTAGTTGTAGAAGCCCGACCCGATATAAGTAGCCTGTTTTAAACAAAATTTACATGGTATCAGAGCTGGTTCGGCCCACGGCCCATTTGTCACCTCCACCCTGTGTTCTCCGGTCCATATGCAGATGTCCAGTCCTGCTATGGCCCACGTGTCACGGCCCATTTGTCACCTCCACCCTGTGTTCTCCGGTCCATATGCAGATGTCCAGTCCTGCTATACCTCACGTGTAGATGTCAGGTCCTACACGTGAGGGGGAGTGTTGAAGTATAAACCCACATCGGAAAAATATAAAGATAAAATGCTACTTATAAAGGCTAGGGTCACACCCAACTAATAAGGTTGACCTTTTAGTTGTGGAAACACGACACGATATAAGTAGCCCGTTTTAAAAACAAAGTTTACACTTTTTGTTTATGCTCACTCATGTTGGAGTATTGGCTGATTCAAATCAAATAGTGGTTAGTGGTTAGTGGTTAGTGGTCATGACTTCGTGCGTTTTGTAAAACATGACTTATTATTTATGTTTAAGCACTAAGTAGGTCAGTGATGTAGTTGTTCTATTACTAGCCTTTTAGTAGTTATTTCTATTTCTATATAAGAATGTAAATATGACAATCAAAACCAGAAGAATCATAATAGCATTCTCACTCTCTGATCTACATATTTTTGTTTTTACATATTCTCCTACATAGTATCAGAGCGATAGGAGAGCAAAAGTTGAGTGAGATACTATACTTGGTTTGATCCACCTTGACTCTATTAGCAGGAGACATGAACCTTGTCTCGATTAGCAGGAGAAAGGAAAAGAAAAGAGAGAAAATCAATGAGTATGGCGGATAATAGAACAAATTTTCAACTATTGATTCCAATGTTTAAAGGTGAAAAATATCATCTTTGGTGTATCAAAATAAAAATCATGTTCAAATTTAATGAACTATAAGAGATCGTTGAGAATGTGTATAGTGGACCAGTAAAGTCACCAGCAGAACTTGATCAGAAGTTGCCTGATAATCGCAAACATGATGTCAAAGCATTGTTCTTCATCCAAACTGCAGTGGATGATGATATATTTCTCCGGGTTTCATCCACCAAAACAGAAAAAGAGGCATGGGAGATTCTCAAACATGAGTATGTCGGTGATAAAAAGATAATTGTCGTTAAATTCCAATATCTCCGATCTGACTTTCAATATTTGAGAATGCAAGATAAAAGAGTCAATACAAAGCTATTTGTCTCAAGTGTCCGAGATTGTGAATCAAATGAAGTCTTATGGTGAGAAAATTACTGACGAAATAATTATCGGTAAAGTGTTGAGAAGTTCAATTTCAAATTTTGATCATGTGGTTGCTGCAATTAAGGAGTTCAAGGATCTCTCCGATTATTTGTTTGATGAGCTAATGTGTTCTTTGTGGTGGATGGTGATATATTTCTCCGGGTTTCATCCACCAAAACAGATAAAGAGGCATGGGAGATTCTCAAACATGAGTATGTCAGTGATAAAAAGATAATTGTCGTTAAATTCCAATATCTCCGATCTGACTTTCAATATTTGAGAATGCAAGATAAAAGAGTCAATACAAAGCTATTTGTCTCAAGTGTCCGAGATTGTGAATCAAATGAAGTCTTATGGTGAGAAAATTACTTACGAAATAATTATCGGTAAAGTGTTGAGAGGTTCAATTTCAAATTTTGATCATGTGGTTGCTGCAATTAAGGAGTTCAAGGATCTCTCCGATTATTTGTTTGATGAGCTAATGTGTTCTTTGTGGTGGAACATTTAGTTTGTGTAAATGTGGTGGGTGCCACATTGATAAAATATAGAACAAACTGAAGTGTTTATATAGAAATGTGTTCATACTCTAATTAGATTGAGTATGTGCCAAGTGATCAAACTATTGGTAGATTTGTCATGGTTATTATTAAATTATATTAATCAAGACTATGACACTTGGGCAATTGGAGCATATGTGTCAGACACTTCATCTTTTATATAAACCAATCAATTTGTTCAAAACATAATCATCTCATCTTTGTACATAGAAAATGTTTATATTATAGTATTGTATCCCGAAGAATATGACCAATATAGTGGGGCAAAAATTCCCTACGGAAAGTTTATATCAACGCCTTACTGCAACTCCGTTTATCCTCCTTTTCTAACACTTTGTTGTGTAAGTTTTAATCGAATCATAAATCATAATCATACAATTGAGTCTCTAATATTGCATGAAACATAAACCTAGATCTTAGAACAATATGATGTTCACAATTAATTAACGATCAAGAGAACGTACCTTGATCCACAAGAACAATAGCATACAAATTCAAAACTGATGTTCAACACATACAAATCGAGTCTCAAACAATCCGATATCTTAAATATAATGTGGAGACTGGAAATCAAAATCAAATCTTAAACACGCTTGAACAAAAATCCCACCCATATCTTCAACTCCTAGCACCTTTTAAATCTTCGTCCACTTCCTCAATCATCTACAAAAAAATACTAAACTCAATAATTGGTACATGCTTGGTGTTATTACCACAAATATATAAAATGTATCATCTCAAAAATCTAAATGGACGAGAAAACCACCACTTTTTTTTTTTTCCTAAGACAATGTTCAAAACATGGCAAAATATGTACTACTTAGATTCAATATATGACATGAAACTAACATAGAAATTCAAGGATGATCTAGACTCATATGATTGGAAAGAAGTGTCACAAGAGTGTGAGAAAAGTTCTTTTCAAGAGTTATAAGAGTGTAACTCAAGTTCTTTTCATGCTTCCTTGTTTTTGCTCAATCATAAATTAATCATCGTAATTTATAATGTAAATCTAAAATATCTAAAATTTGATAATATGCATGTGAAAACGAGTTTCAATAAGAAAAAGAAAACTCTTGGATAGTCTCGAGATAACATTTCAGATCCGATAAATATAACTACATACAAATAAATATTAATTCAAATAGATTCATACCTATCATCGGTGCAACATTTTCCATTGAGACTGATGCTTCTTTCACCCATTTCATCACATTAAGACTAGACTCTCCTCGTAAAGCCACGTACTCCAGATGCGTTTGGCGGAAGGGAGCATACATTTAGAGTTACAATTTCCCGTGTTGTATTGAACTAAGTCATGCACCATGAGAACTTCGCCATTTTCCCATAAGAGGAATTGGTATCGAGTAAGAATATTACTTGGCAAAAGTTGAGCATTTTGCAAGTCAATGTGATATATTTTTGTCCAAGATTCCATTATTTGCCCAAACTGAACAACTTTTTGTCACACAAGCAAGACCTTCAGACCGCGTGCTAAACACAATCACATAAACCAACCCATCAAAAGTCGCGCTTTTGATAGTAATGAAGCCATCATGTCCATGATAAAGACAATCAGGCAGCCTTATTTCTCGAAAACACTCGTCACTTAAGTCGAAGGAAAGAAGAATCTTAGCCGCCCTCCAATAAATAGTCCCATCGAGGTAACAGTCTTGAGAGTGACCCACAGTATACCATAACGAATGATTATAATGAGGACTAATGTCCCTCCAAACACCTTTCTTCGAGTCTAAAATTTGAAAACCCTTATCTCCATGACCATCTTTTGCAAAGGTACACAGAACCTTGTAATCGCTAGTCTTGGGGTCGAATCCAAACCCAAAATATAAAGGATATTCATAGTATGTTCGAGATGGAAGTTCAACTGTTTTTCTAGTAGTAGGATTCCATATTAAGAAATCGAAAAGTATATCTATACTATGACTAGGAAAATCAGTTTTCATCAAACAAATCAACCCATTACATGAACCAACAATCATAGTATCTCCGCAAAGGAATGACTCGGGGATTTCATCGTGTTCACGGGATTCCATGAACGACCTATTGTGAGAACTGAATGAACGAATGTCGTCAGTATCTTTCGAAAGGCGAAGAAGAAGGCGATTGGGATTCTTGTTAAGGTTTCTGACCGAGTGATCGGAGATGAAATTAGGACAAGAGACGAGAGAATACCATGATTTACAGACGGATCTGAACCGTAAAATCGACTTCACCGGTAATCTCGTCAGTATCTCCCTAGAGATCTCTGGAGGAAGATGAAGAACATCTTCACCGGCTGCTGACATTTTTTCCTAATAACACTTTCTGTATAGTTCGGCCGGTAGTTCGGCTCTTTATAGTAGTACTGTAGCGTTGCCCTACTTTTTTTTCAAATTTTTGTATAGTGGTATATTTTGTATAGTTCGGCTGGCTGTTAATATTTTGTATTGACTCATAAAGTGACTATACAAGCAAAAAAACCCACGTATGGCATTGCATTATGAATTGACACAAACGTTTCTTTTATCTATTACATCACATTAAAGCCCGATTCTCCTCATAACAATATGATAAATAAATATTTTAATTAAAATCAATTGAATCAGGTTAGTACAATTTGATAATAAATATTTTAATTAGATTATAAATATTAGAGAACCAACTCAACTAAAAGATTAAGCTGATAGTTGAAAGCCTAATTATAGTTATATATTCTAACACGCGCTCTCACGGACAAGCCCGTTTACGGGCTTGAAGGTGAATTATTTATAAGAAGAGATGAACTCATTGAGAAGAATGATAAGGGCTGACACATTTTGGGCAAATTTGATAAATAGAGAAGAAATAGAATTTTTGTAGAGAGTGGGGTTTGAACCCTGATCCGTGAGGCGTCAGGCTCTGATACCATATTAGAGGAGCAACTCAACTAAAGCTTAAGCTGATAGTTGAAGGCTCAATTATAGTTATATTCTAACACGCGCCCTCACGGACAAGCCCGTTTACGGGTTTGAAGGTGAATTATTTAGAAGATGAGATGAGCCCATGTTAAAGCCCTATTCAACCCAAAAGCTCGAACTGAAGGGTGGAGACATCAAGATGTATATCAATGGGTCAATTTATCCACACACTTTCGATGTGGGACTCACACTTCAACACTCCCCCTCACGTGTAGGACTGGACATCTGCATATGGGCCGGAGACCGCATGGTGGAGGCGACAAATAGGCTGTGGGCCGAACCAGGCTCTGATACCATATTAGAGAACCAACTCAACTAAAAGCTTAAGCTAATAGTTGAAAGCCCAATTATAGTTATATATTCTAACAATAAAAATCTTTAATATTCGACCGTATAATCAAACACCCATCGATAAGAGATCTGGCCGTGAAAACAAACACGATC
The DNA here is from genome assembly GCA_963921825.1 of Erodium maritimum. Lineage (NCBI taxonomy): Eukaryota > Viridiplantae > Streptophyta > Magnoliopsida > Geraniales > Geraniaceae > Erodium > Erodium maritimum. The sequence continues at coordinate 2,657,018 of OY997590.1, read as the reverse complement.
GAATGGAAGCTTAACTACATAGCAACCCTAGCTGAAACCCACCTCAATTAAATGCGAATGGACGAGACAACAGTAAAATATTCTATGCATGAATCCTACGTGAATTTGGAGTCACGGTGGCAGCATGATCCTCATATGAATGTGAATGGACGTTATTTAATGTTCTAAATTACCTTGAGATTTATTCAACATGTTCTCAACAAAATCTTTTCAAGTAATTTTGAAATATGGGAAGAAATTAAAATATGTTCTAGACTGGAGAGGAGGACCTATAGGTTGCGTTCTCTCTATCTGTGGCAAGGTTGCATTCTCCCTATATGTAGCAATCTCTGAAGGGGCGCTTCGATCACGAGTTTGTAGCTATACACATGATGTTGAGCAAGGAAACGATGCTATTATGGACATGAAAAACCTGTCCAATACGTACATTCTTGCTTTGGACTTACAAGGAACTAATTCTACACAAATTGGGATATAAAAATACATTACACATATGAGTTTAACAAGTCAGTTGTGAAGGTTTGAGAGATGTTACATGTTCGGAGGAGGACTATTCCAAGAAAGGATGAAACCCATGGTGACAAAGAGCAGACCATCACCTTTGTCTTCCCAGATAACCTTTCTGATCCGATAATCGTAACAAAATAAGTTGGTATTTTCACCTAATAGTATTGTACGATTTTATTGATGTTAAATAAGAAAACAAGTAGATTCATACCTATCATATGTCGTGATTCTCCCACTCGCGGATGGGTTAAAATGTGATCGGTAGGAGAATACGATGGCTTCCATTATCTGTTGGATAAACTTCAACATTAACTTGGAGCCTGAGATAATCTCTACCAAGTTGGTTAGGATAAGAAAATACAATTGTTGTAGTTATAAGAATCAGGAATTATCTAGTTCTAAGACAAGGAAATAGAAGTAGGATTAGGAAAAGGAAATTCTAGTATTATATATATGATCTCCAAAGTTGTGGAATTATCATAAGAGCCAACGAGAAGCGGTAGCCGCCCAACTCAGAAGATCTGAGGCCAATACCATCGGTAGAAATGAGTCAGATGCAGTCCGACCTTATTGCCGGAGAAGACGAATCGTAGAGAACGATTAGACCTTGACCAATGACCCAGCAAAGGCTCCCGAGAAGGGGAAGGACGGAGCAACACAAGATCTGAAGCGAACCACCAGAACCCCCTCCATCATGCACTGCTCGGCTACGAAGAATAGCCCATCGTTAGTCATCACCGACGACGATCCACGAGGGAGAGTTAATCTCAAATCCTCTCAGATCAGCCTCCGAAAAAAGAAGAGAGGGGATAAAACTAAGCAAAACGGAGATAGGGAGGACGAAGCACCCTGAAGAGAGGAGAAAAACAAGAAGCGAAAAGGGGAAAAAGATAGGGAGTAAGTGGGAAAACTGGAGAAAGGGACTGGCGGCTTGCATGGCCGAAGCCACGAGAACCACAGCCAACGTCATAAGAGAAGGTGAAATCCGATAGGTTTATGGTTGGGGATTTCTAGAAGGAGGTGAGAACTCCTCTCTCTAGATTTAACATCTTACTATCTAGCACTCTAGAACTGAAGAACTATTCTTCTTACTAATATATATATGAAATTTTCTATCTTTTATTTTTGGTAGAGAGACTAATTTAGTATCTCTTGTATTTTTTGCAAAACCAATCCTAAAGTATACATGAATCACATAGTCCTTCGTATTTTTAAGAGAAGACAAAATAGTATATTACTAAAATATATCCACAACGCTTTCCAAAAGCCCAAGTTTCAACATCAAAACCGTTGTGCCAAGCAGGTTTCTCCGAGATAAAAGCTGAGGAATCGGTGAGCATTGAAGATACTTCTCAAGTAATGAATTGAGACATTATCAGAACTCACATTGTGTAGTGAACAAATCAACATACAAAAAACATTAATTGAAAGAAGACACATGTTAACCAGATTTCTATGACAAAAAGAGGGACAGGAATTTTATCTGAATGGTACAAACATGCTAAACGCTTTTTTTACACATTTTATCACATTAAAACTAGACTCTCTTCATAAACGCACATACTCTGAATACGTGAGGCGTATGAGCAAACAAATTCAGGCCGGGCAAATGAGATAACACATTTAGATTTTCGACTTCTAATGTTGCACCGGACCAACTCTTCCCCACTCTTGAGATAACACATGAGAACTTTATCATTCTCCCAGAAGAGGAATTCGTATGGATTAAGAATGTTCCCGGACGAAACTTGAGCTCTTTTCAGGTCAATGTCATATACTTTAGTCCAAGATTCCGTCACGCCATACTCTTTCATTGCCCAAATAGAACAATTCTTGGTCGTAACTGTGGGACCATTATCCAACTTGCTAAACACTATCACATGAATCATCCCACCAAATGTAACGCTTTTGAAGACAACGCGGCTACTATCATTGGCATCATCGTCATTGTAACCTAATTTCACGGAATCAGGCAAATTTATTCTCCGAAAACACTCATCGCTAAAGTTGAAGGAAAATAAAATCCCACCGCCCCTCCAATGAACAACCCCATCGAGATAACAGTGTGGATAACGACGCACCCTACGCAATAAGGAAGGATCATGAGGGCCAATGTCCCTCCAAACACCTTTGCTCAAATCAAAAATCTGAAAAACTATATCCAGAGAATCATGATCCACAGGAATGTAACACGACAGAACCTTGTGATCACTAGTTCTGGAGTCGAATCCAAACCCACACCAAGAATCATCTTGGGCATATGTTGGAGATGGAAGCTCAACTATTTTTCTAATAGTAGGATTCCATATCCCTAAATTTATAACTCTATTATCACTATCATCGTTAGCAAATCCACACGCTTTCAAACAAATCAGCCCATTACATGAACCAACAATTGAAGTGTCAAATCCCAGGAATGAGTCAGTGATTTCATTGTGCTCACGAGACTCCATAAACAACTTATCATGAGAACTGAATGAGCGAACTTGGGTGAGCCAAACTTCGGAAGAAGGATAAAGGTAAAGAAGAATGCGATCGCCATACTTGTTTAGGTTTCTGATGGAGTAACTGGAGATGAAATTAGGGCAAGAGACGAGAGAGTACCATGATTTGCAGACGGACCTGAACCGTAAAATCGACTTCACAGGTAGTCTGATCAGTATCTCTCTACAGATCTCCGGCGGAAGATGAAGATCATTATCTTCTCCGGCAACCGTGGTTTTGGGCATCGTTTTGTCTGAGCTAAAGGTTTGCTTAGTGATCGTTTTCATCAGGCACGATATTTATACAAGTATTTGGTTTCCTAATCACACATAAACCCTTAATAATAATTTATAATTATGTATGTTTCCTTTTATTTATTCGTACAACTTCTTACGGTAATAGGGTTTCTCTACCTCCATCAACGTTAAGATTTTGTTTGACTCATGTAGTGACTTGTGACACAAGCAAAATACCATGATTTTGTTATAAGTACTCTGCCTTTTGCGGTTCCTATTGAATGTGTTATCTCTTATATATGTTGCAACTGTGTTTGTTATTTCATCAGTTTTACTGGATAAAAAGCTTCTTTTGCCCATTTCGTCACATTAAAACCTCTCAAACATTTGTTGGATTTTTATACCGCTAAGTGTAAATTAAGGAATCATTCTTTAGATCGAGAAAGATATGTTCGTCCCGTTGACATTAGGAAACAGGTTGAGTAAGACCGAACTGGGAAAACTCAAGTTGTAGCCTCATCTCATGGAACCGACACATGGACTACAATCCGTGAATTGGCTTCCAAGAAGAAGATGCATCGATTCGTCTCTGACTTCGGGAGTCGAGGATTGGCGGGGTTACTTTTTCTGTTTTTTGTTCCTTGATTCTTTTTTAGGAAAATGCTCGGCCTTTTGGCTCCCCTTACTGGAGCCCCTATAATCGTTGTCTCTTATCCTGCTTCTTCTTGAATCAGGACATTCCGGTTCCTTTTTTTTGGAATCGGTTTTATTAATAAAATTTGGAGATCATAAATAGAAAACAAGCTGTCTTCATAGCGACCGAGAGTTAAGATGACATTGTTAGCTGAGAAAATACATTCCGATCTTGTTCTTCCAGTGTTGTAGAATACTAAGTATTGGTTGCATCAAAGACCTCATCCCCATGATAACTTCATAGTTCACCCATAGAAGGAGATGCTATGGTCAAAGATGGTTGGTTAGATTGCTGTGTTAAAGACTTACTCAATTTGGACAATGAAAGAATATCGTCAATCAAGGGATAAGGGGCGGAACCAGTAAGAGTTTAGACGGTTCCATAGAACACCCTAAACAAATTGAAAAGCAACTCAATGGTTAAGGGTTTTTGCATATTGCCTACCAATATGGGTTCGGTCCCCAAGTTGGAACATCCTCACTTTTTTTTCTGATCAGCAAAAATAACAATTTTATTCCACTCTACATGAAACTCATACAGAATTACAGTAAAAGCAGAAGAAGCACAAATGCTGGAAAGAAAACAAAGAAAAGGACAGACCTCTAAGCCTTGGACCGGCCTGAAGGTACAAGGCCAATTAACCGGCCCAAAAGCCCAGAGTCCATGGCAGGCCCAAGCTGAAGGGAGAGGAAGGAGAAACGCCTTCGGGAAGATTCAGGATGCCTCGGAACACCGCGAGACCCGCATGCGTCTCGGGACCACACGCGAACAGGTGGACACGCGCCACAGATGACCCGAACCGCCCAACCCGCACGCGCGTACGCGCCACCAACTAGAGACCACAGAGCGGCGAGAAGTCAGAGAAGATTCACCAGGAGGTCCAGAGAGAGCCAGAGGCAAGAGGAGTTGGGGGCCAGCACCCGGGGAAATCCGACGAGAGGAGGACCAGCTGAGAAAAAGCCGACGAGAAACAGCCATGGACCAAAGGAGGCGGCGGAGCGGGAACGAAGACGAACCAAAGCATCCAGAGGCAAAGAGAGAAACGGGCTAGGGAAGAGCTGGGAGGGGCTCGAAGGGGCACCAACACACACCAGCACGGGGGACCAACTCAACCCCCACGAAAGGAAACCCAACAGAGGGAGGGCGATGAGGGCCAACACCCGTGAGACCAGCGAACCAGGCACGCCCGGGCGGCGCGGAGGAGGCCAAGATCGAGCAGCAGAGCCAACAGAGAGCCAGAGAAGCTCAGATCCGAGAAGGCAGCCCAAGACGGTGGGGGACCAAAGGAGAACCGCCGGAGGGGAGCAGAGAGAGAGGACGCTGAGCGAAGAAGAAGATCTGGAACAGACCACCGCAGGAGGAGGAGCCAGCGAGAAACCAGACGACAACGGCCAAAAAACGATACTCACCAAAACACGCCGAAGGAGCCCAAGGGCAAGGAGGGACCGAGAAGGTCGAAGAGAGGGCCGTGAGATGACAAGATCGAGAGGGTTGAGAGCGGTCGCTCAAGGGAGTCTCGAGCAGAGGGCCGCCAGATCTGGAGCTTGGAGAAGGAGGGGCAAACAGAGAGGGATCAAGCAAGATCAAGGGAAGAAAGAGGGTAAGAGGAGGAAGGGAAAGGAGTCGGCGACCTCCAAAGCTCTGGAGGCCGCCGCCGACGGCAAAGCAAAGAGAGGGGCTCTTTAGGGTTTGGGCGAGAGGCTAGAGAGCGTTTGGTATGTCGATAATGCTGACTTCGGTCTTATATTTCTCACTTTTTACTGATTCCCTCAGGTGTTTGGGTTTGGTCTTCGGCCTTATATTTCTTTACTGATTTCCTTAGGTGTTTGGGCATGGACTTCGGTTGGACTGCCTTATATTTCCCTTAGGCTTGGACTATAACCGCAACGCTTTCCAAAGCCCAAGTTTCAGCATCAATACCGTTGTGCTGAGTATGTTTCGCTGAGATAAACGCTGAGGAATCAGAAATTCAGATAATCCGTCAAACTGTTTCCTACAAGGTTGCACCGAGCATTAAAAGATTTTTTTTTGGATAAGCGTTAAAAAATTTATTCGATGGTCATTCTCCAAGAAGGAGAAGCCAATAAACAAGCAACCACGATTACAAAAGTCTCCATAAGAGAATACAGGGAACAATCCCTTAACAAAAACGACCAGAATAATCCAGTCAAACTAGCTTCCTCTAGTCTTCCTCATACCACTCGCTATCTGAGGTCGGTACACTGGAAGTCTTCTGATTTAATTCTCGGATCTTGGACCTGGTAATTTGAGTACGAGGTATCAAATTGGACTTAGGACGTCCCTTACAGGCCTTACCCGCAAGGGCTTCGTCCACCCACCCTTCGATCGATTGCAAAGCTTTTTGGGATACGTTCTCAATGGGTGGAAGCTTCCTGCCAAACACTTTATAATCCGAAAGATAAGAGGGGGTTCCGAGCATTAAAAGATACTTCTCAATTGAATATAGTTGTTTTTTAATGTTCAAAAGTGTTAGAATATAACTATAATTGAGCATTCAACTATCAACTTGAGGTTTTCTTTACGAAAAAACTATTTTGTTATTAATTTATCAAATTTGCCCCAAATAGGCCAGTCCTTATCTCTCTTCTTAATGAACTCTTCTACTCTTCTTATAATTCACCTCCAAACCCGTAAAAGGGTTTGTCCGTGAGAGCGCGTGTTATAGGATAACTATAATGGAGACTTCAACTACAACTATCCGCTTGAGCTTTTAACCGAATTGGTTCTCTAATAAGAAGTAATGATCAAGTAATGAATTGAGACATTATCAGAACTCAAATTGAGTAATGAACAAATCAGCATACAAAAACCATATATTGAAAGAACCAAAAATAGGGACAGGAATTTTATCCGAATGGTACAAACAAGCTAAATGCTTCTTCTACCCATTTCATCACATTAAAACCAAAACAGACTCTCTTCGTAAGCCCACATACTCCGAATACGTGCAGGGTATGAGCAAACAAATTCAGGAGGGGCAAATGAGATAACACAATTAGATTTTCGACTTCTAAAGTCGTACACGACCAAGTCTTCCCCACGCTCGAAATTACGCACCATGAGAACTTTATCATTCTCCCATAAGAGGAATTGGTGTGGATTAATAACGTTGCTGGACGAAACTTGAGCCCTTTCTAGGTCGATGTCATATACTTTAGTCCAAGATTCCGTCACGCCATATTCTTTCATTGCCCAAATAGAACAATTCTTCGTCGTCACTATGGGACCATTATCCATCTTGCTGAACACTATCACATGAATCAGCCCACCAAATGTCACGCTTTTGAAGATAACGCGGCTACTATCATTGTCATCATAGAAACGGTAACCGAATTACACAGAATCAGGTAGATTTATTCTCCAAAAACACTCGTCGCTAAAGTTGAAGGAAACTAGAATCTCACTCTCGTCCCAATCCCAATGAACGACCCCATCGAGATAACAATCTGGACAACGACACACTATACGTAACAACGAAGGATCATGAGGGCCAATGTCCCTCCAAACACCTTTGCTCAAATCAAAAATCTGAAAAATCATATCGTGAGCATCATGATCCACGGGAAAGTATCACTAGTTTTGGAGTCGAACCCGAACCCACACACACGCCAAGAATCATATGTTGGAGATTGAAGCTCAACAATTTTTCTAATAGTAGGATTCCATATCACTAACTTTATAACTCTATTACCACTACCATCATTAGTAAATCGACTTTCTTGCAAACAAATCAGCCCATTACATGAACCAACAATTGAAGTATAGCTGTCAAGGAATGACTCAGGGATTTCATTGTGCTCACGAGACTCCATAAACGACTTATCGTGAGAACTGAATGAATGAACATCACTGTTCCAAACTTCGATCGAAGGCCAAAGGTGAAGAAGAAGGCGATTGCCTTTCTTTCTTTTTTTTGATAAATGATGATTTATTGATAGACTTTGAAATTAAGAGAATTACAATGCCTGAGGACCGCAAAAAAGCTATCCCAAAGATTTACTAATCGATAGGAGGAGGAACATCGTCCTTGAACTCTATCTGCAGCAAAGCCCCTATATTGACAAAGTGTCTCCAAGCCTCGTTTTTACGTTGAGCCTCGAGCTTCTCGAATTCACTCATACAAAGTGAGCGAGTCGTCACTCGAAAAGGCTGGTGAGGTTTCTTCTTTCTTTTCCCTTTAACCTTCTGTATTGTTTCGGGAGACCACACTGGAAAGTCTTGATCGAAACGTGACAAAAGGGAGGGAGTCGGTGAAACCCGAGAGTCTGACTTGGGGAGAACATTCTTCACCAAATCAGAACACGATGCAAGAGGGCGGACAAAAACTGCAGGGCTAGACGCAGGCCCACCGTCCTCAGGCCCAGACTTCATTTCTGGTTGGACAAATAAAGGCCCAAAAGAATGGCCAACATTTACAGGCCCATTTCCACTTAACAATGGGCTTGAGCCCTGCTGGCCCAAACTGTGTCCAGAAACGAAGCCTTTCTTGTATAGGTTTTTGATGGAGTAACCCGAGATGAAATTAGGGCAAGAGACGAGAGAGTGCCATGATTTGCATACGGATCTGAACCGTAAGATCGACTTCACGGGCAATCTGGTCAGTATCTCTCTACAGATCTCCGGAGGAAGATGAAGATCGTCTCTAGTAGCCGTTGTTTTAGTCCTTTTGGCCATCGTTTTCTCTATGCTTAGAATTTGCTGATTTGCATAGGTTTTATCAAGCACAACATTTAAAATGCTATTTGGTTTCCTAATTTATCTCAAATTATTATATATATATATATAAACCCTTAGTACTAATCTTGTATGTTTCCTTTTATTTATTCGCACACTTCTTTCCGTATTGTTTGACTCATGTAGTAACTTGTGACAGAAGCAAAATACTACCGAATAGAAAAAGCCATTATCCATTCACACAAATGCTTCTCTTACCCTTTTCATCACAATAAAACTAGCGGCGGAGATTCAATATTTCAGTTATTGGAAATTCTTTTAAATTGCTTTCATTATTCGATCTTGAACTATAGTATGGTGTAATTGCTCTTAGTTTCGTGGTACTTGTTGGAAAGTTACCTGTGCTTTGTGAGAGAAACTTCATCAATCCAAAATCATCAACTTGTGCAGTCATTTCATCATTGAGAAGAATGTTATTGGCTTAATATTAATATTGAATATTGTTATAATATAACTATAATACTGACACGGGTTTAAACCCACTGCTTACAAAATATATGAGTACTTTGCAGGTCAATGACAAACAGGTTATCCAAGATCTTCTTCCAATATTCTCTCATTGTCCAAATTGAAGGAGTCTTTGTCCATAATCTTGTTCATAATAATTTATATTTTCCAAGTATGTGATGTTTTCATCATGTAAACGTAAAATAGAAAAAGGTTGATTTAAACTTAAAGTTTCGGCATAAAATTCAAATCTAATGTTCAACGTATACAAATCGAGTCTCAAACAACACCATATCTTAAAAATAAAGTGGACACCAGAAGCTAAATCAAATCTTAAACACGCTCGAACTAAAATCCTACCCATATCTTCGATTCATAGCACCTTTTAAATCTTCGTCCTCTTACTCAATCATCTACAAAAAATCTAAACTTCCTTCAGTGAGGTCAAATGGACGAGAGAACCACCACTTTTTTTTCCTTTGACAATGTTCAAAACATGGCAAAATACGCACTATTTATATTCAATATATGACATGAAACTAAGATAGAAATTCAATGATGATTTAGACTCATATGGTTGGAAATAAGCATCACATAAGGAATTACAAAAGTGTGAGAAAACTCGAAGGATAACATTTTAGATACGATTGTTAGAATACCAACTCAACAAAAAGTTCAAGCTAATAGTTGAAGTATTGTTATATTATAACAAGCGCCCTTACGGGAAAACCCGTTTACGGGTTTGGAAGTGAATTATTTAAAAAGGAAGAGCCCAATGAGAAGAAAGATAAGGGCTGACCTATTTGTGGGAAAATTTTATAAGTTGAGAATAAATTAGTTATTTTTGTATAGAGTGGGGTTTGCAACAGGATCCTTGAGGAATCAAACTCTGATACCATATTAGAGAATCAACTCAACTAAAAGCTGATAGTTGAATGCTCAATTATATATATATATATATATTTTAACACCGATAAATATGACTATTGTAGTAGTATTATAGGACTTTATTGACATTATAAAGAAACAAATAGATTAATACCTATCATCCGTGCAGCATTTTCCATTGAGACTAACGCTTCTTTCACCCTTTTCATCACAATAAGACTAGACTCTCCTCGAAAAGGCACACACTCCTGATGCGTTTGGCGGATGGGAGCATACATCTAGAGCTACGCTTTCCCGGGTTGTATAGAACTAAGTCATGCACCAAGAGAACTTCACCCTCTCCCCATAAGAGGAATTGGTATGGACTAAGACTATTATTTGGCAAAAGTTGAGCATTTTGCAGGTCATGAATGTAACATACTTTTGTCCAAGATTCCGTTACATCATACTCTTTCATTGTCCAAACGGAACAACTTCTTGCCATACAAGCAAGATCTTTATGCCGCACCCAGAACACAATCACATAAACCAACCCACCAAAAGTCACCCTTTTGATATTCATGGATCCACCATCTCCAAGATAAAGACAATCAGGCAGACTTATTTCTCGAAAACACTCGTCACTTAAGTTGAAGGAAAGAAGAGCCTCAAGCCCGCTCCAATAAACAGCCCCATCGAGATAAAATTCTTGAGAGTGACCCACAATACATGGATCATAACAATGAGGACTAATGTGCCTCCAAACACCTTTCTTCATGTCAAAAATTTGAAAAACCTCATCTTCAGAACCGTATTCTGCAAGGGTACACGACAGAACCTTGTAATCACTAGTTTTGGAGTCGAATCCAAACCCATAATACAAAGGATATCCATAGCATGTTGGAGATGGAAGTTCAACTATTTTTCTAGTAGTAGGATTCCATATCAAGAAATCGAGAAGTATATGTCTGGAATCAGTTTTCATCAAACAAATCAACCCATTACATGAACCAACAATTGAAGTGCGAATGCCAAGGAATGACTCAGGGATTTCATCGTGTTCACGGGACTCCATGAACGACTTATTGTGAGAACTGAATGAACAAACGTCGTCCTTCGAAAGGTGAAGAAGAAGGCGATTGGGATACTTGTTCAGGTTTCTGACCGAGTGATTGGAGATGAAATTAGGACAAGAGACGAGAGAATACCATGATTTACAGACTGATCTGAACCGTAAAATCGACTTCACCGGTAGTCTGGTCAGTATCTCCCTAAAGATCTCTGGAGGAAGATGAAGAACATCGTCACCGGTTGCCGACATTTTTTCCTATCAACAGTTTCTGCAAAGTTCTGCTGGCAGTTCCGCTCTTTATAGTAGTACGGTAGGGTTGCCCTAATTTGTTTCAAATTTAATCACGTATGTACGGTACGGTAATTTTTTTTTTTTTTTTAAGATCTCCCTCTTAATGGTTTGAGCGTTGCAAGAGCCCAAGAGAAGACATAATAGTATATTACTAAAATATATCTTAGTGGTGGTAGCCGACTGGGCATTCGTTTCCCGAGTCCTCAACGCTTTCCAAAAAGCCCAAGTTTCAGCATCAAACCGTTGTGCCAAGCAGGTCTCTCCGTGATAAACGCTGAGGAATCGGTGAACGTTGAATATACTTCTCAATTGAATACAGTGATTTTTGAATTTTCACAAGTAATGAATCAACACATACTGAGTAGTGAACAAATCAACACACAGAAAACATAAATTGAAAGAAGGTACATGTCAACCAGATTTCTATGACAAAAATAGGGGCAGGAACTTTATTTCATCACATTAAAACTAGACTCTCTTCGTAATCGCACATACTCTGAATACATGAGCCACAACAGATGACATGTGCAGCAATTACGATTGGGCCTGGGCTGATCACTAACAAACCCATTACAATAGCTAGAAGTCCAACAAGTCTATAATCTAATATTAATGGCCCTATCTCCATAATGTCTCATAACAATAGTTATAAGTACTCTGCCTTTTGCGGATACCTCCTACCCACTAACTTAAGGGTGGTGTCGGTTCTATCAAGTATCAGCATGTCGGTCTCCTATTAGTCAAGGGACAGGAATACATGCTAAATGCATCTTTTACCCATTTCATCACATTAAAACTAGACTCTCTCCGTAAACGCGCATACTCCGAATACGTGAGGCGAATGAGCAATCAAGTTCAGGCCGGGCAAATGAGATAACACATTTAGATTTTCGACTTCTAATGTTGTACAAGACTAACTCTTCCCCACTCTCGAGACCAAGCACCATGAGAACTTCATCATTCTCCCATAAGAGGAATTGGTAAGGATTAAGAATGTTCTTGGACAAAACTTGAGCCCTTTCTAGGTCAATGTCATATACTTTAGTCCAAGATTTCGTCACGCCATATTCTTTCATTGCCCAAATGGAACAATTCTTCGTCGTAACTATGGGACCATTATCCATCTTGCTGAACACTATCACATGAATCAGCCCACCAAATGTCACGCTTTTGAAGATAACTCGGCTACTATCATTGTCATCATCGAGATTGTAACCGAATTTCACAGAATCAGGCAGATGTATTCTCCAAAAACACTCGTCGCTAAAGTCAAAGGAAACCAGAATCCCCCCCTCGTCCCAATCCCAATGAACGACCCCATCGAGATAACAATCTGGAGAACGACGCACCACATGCAATGACGAAGGATAATGAGGGCCAATGTCCCTCCAAACACCTTTCCTCAAATCAAAAATCTGAAAAACCACATCCCGAGAATCATGATTCACAGGAATGTAACACGACAGAACCTTGTAATCGCTAGTTTCGGAGTCGAATCCAAACCCACACACACGCCAAGAATCATCTCGGGCATATGTTGGAGATTGAAGCTCAACTATTTTTCTAATAGTAGGATTCCATATCACTAACCTTCTAACTCTATGATTAGTAGATGGACACGCTTTCAAACAAATCAGCCCATTACATGAACCAACAATTGAAGTATAGCTGTCAAGGAATGACTCAGGGATTTCATTGTGCTCACGAGACTCCATAAACGACTTATCATGGGAAATGAATGAATGAACACCACTGTACCAAACTTCGATCGAAGGCCAAAGGTGAAGAAGAACGCGATCGCCATTCTTGTTTAGGTTTCTGACGGAGTAACTGGAGATGAAACTAGGACAAGAGACGAGAGAGTACCATGATTTGCATACGGATCTGAACCGTAAAATAGACTTCACCGGCAATCTGGTCAGTATCTCTCTACAGATCTCCGGAGGAAGTTGAAGATCGTCTCCAGCTGCCGTTGGTTTGGTCCTTTCTGCCATCGCTTTCTCTATGCTTAGAATTTGCTTAATGATCGGTTTCATCAAGCACAATATTTATAATGGTATTTGGTTTCCTAATTTATCCCAAATTATTATATATATATAATGGTATTTGGTTTCCTAATCATGTATGTTTCCTTTTATTAATCAGTACACCTTCTTACGGTAATAGGGTTTCTCTACCTCCTTCATCATTAAGATATTGTTCGACTCATGTAGTAACTTGTGACACAAGCAAAATACCACCGAATAGAAAAAACCATTATCCATTCACACAAATGCTTCTCTTACCCTTTTCATCACATTAAAACTAGTCTCTCCTATAGCGACGGAGGCATGAAAAGTTCTTTCGTGCCTCTTTGTTTATGCTCACCTATGTTGGAGTTTTGGCTGATTCAAATCAAGTAAGTGGTTAGTGGTCATGACTTTGTGGGTTTTGTAAAACATGACTTATCATTTATGTTTGAGCACTAACCACTAATTATCAAATCAAGTAGCCTTCTGTGAAACCCCGGCGAAGGAGCCTTCTGTGGTTGTTGCTGAGGTTGAAACTGTTCCAGAATTGTAGGCGGAGACTGTTGCGGGGCACTTGGTTGTTCGTCCGATTTGGAATGGTAAGTGTGTGAACAAGCGAATGAGATTTTCGTCAGCAATTTACCTTTTGAATCCTCAGAGGCTTGGACTAGGAACATTTTGAATCCTCAGAGGCTTGGACTAGGAACAAGCGAATGAGATTTTCGTCAGCAATTTACCTTTTGAATCCTCAGAGGCATACTAGTACAACACCCAGCTAATTCCCAACAGATCACGTAACCACAATCCTCAACTCAAGACCAAACCGCACTTACAAACACAATCAACCAAACAACACAAACAACAACCAGCACACCAATTAACAAGTCGTCGAACATAAAGTAAACTGTAAAAGTGCAACACGTCCCGTACCGCAGTTCCCTACTCGGTCGACTGTCCACATCCCGACACCATCATATCGTACCGGAACATCATCGGCCTAGATATCTTCCCGGCAAACACACGGGGCACAATCTCAATAAGTCATACCGGAATCTCCATCGGCCTAGACCTCTTTCCTGGAATTCCTTCGGGCAAAGGACATGTAATACAACTTTCCCGGAACTCCTTCGGGCAAAGTACAGAACACGTAACCGTCGGCCTAGATATCCCACATCGGATTACCCCCTCGATGTAGGTATCATACCGGAACCACTACCCGGGGGACCGCGCATACTTGAGACCACTCATCGGACTAGGTACTACCCTACACCGGCGTACCCCCTCGGTCGTAGGTACCATACCGGAAACAACTCCTCGGAACACACATCATGATAATATTACACTAAAACACGGCTTACCAAGCCCAACAATCTTACCACTACCAGTTAGTCGGTCTATCACTCTCCCGACCATAACACATCCAAGGGTTCACATCAACACAAGCACGGCACACTCGCCCACACATAGCAACAACATGCTCAACGGATATACTACATCTTGTCTATTAAACTTACCGACCCTAAATCACCCAGCAGGCATATCAAACAACAACATGCAACCAATCAGCACGCAACCTACGGCTCGACATGGCCGATCTACCAGCACGGCAATTTCCCAAGTATTGAAAGCAGGTAATCTAGTGAATCACAACCTACATATTACTATGACTTGTCCGGTTATTATTAGATATAAATACTCGTTCCAGTTTTATTAATCCTAGCATGCATACTAATAGAGTTTTTTCATACTTGTCCGGTTATTATCTGATACAATAACATCCAAGCATGTTATTGTATATCATCCTAAAATAAGTAGGTTTTTTCATCAAGTAAATTCATACGCCTATCGTCTGTCCGGCTTAATTTCATCACATTAAAACTAGACTTTCCTCGTAAAGCCACAAACCCTTGACGCGTTTGGTAAATGAGAAAATATGTTTATATTTTCCTTTAGATTTGCGAGTTTCAGTGCTGTACAAAACCAATTCTTGCTTTCTCGAGAATGCCTCCTCATCATTGTCATGCACCATTAGAACTTCACCATTCTCCCATAGGAGGAGTTGTCCAAGATTCTACCTCACTGTATTCTTTCATTGTCCAAAACGAAAGCGACCAACTCCTTGACACTTTATGTGGCTCGCTAACTACGATCACATGAATCAATCCACCAAAAGTCACGCTTTTGAAGGATATGTTGCTACCATACGCGTCATCATCGAATTCTGCAAAGTAAGGCAAATCTATTCTTCGAGGCCCACTCCAATGAACATCCCCATCGAGATAACAGCCTGCGTAGGACCAGTTAGAAAAAAATGCCATAAATAAGGATCATTAGGTCTAATGTCCCTCCAAGCACCTTTCTTCAAGTGAAAAATCTGAAAAACCATATCCGGAGAATCCATAACAGAGCGACAGGACATAATCTTGTAAGCGTTAGTATTGGGGTTGAATCCAAACCCAATATAAATAGCTTGCCAGATGACAATTGGGTTGAGCCTTTGAGAAATGAATAGCTTGCCTGATAACCGTTACAATCTAAATCCACATAAACATTAAAACATCCACGGCTATACCAAACGATCTAATCTCAGTACTCACTGATGTGGTTAATACTTTTCCACTAAGGGTTTTTTTGTTAAGTTGGGTTGAATTCCAATAGGAGTGCATTTGTCCCCACAATTATGAAAAGCATATAAATCCAATTCTAAACCATAGAGGCATATAAAAGAAATATAACATTTTTAAAGCATAGTTCATCAAATTTTCCTTAAAAAAACATTTTTCAAACTACAACAGTGTAGACTTCATATGGAAGGACTATAACCCCAACGCTTTCCAAAGCCCAAGTTTCATTATCAATAACGTTGTGCTGAGAAGGTTTCGTTGAGATAAACGCTGAGGAATCGATGATTCAGATAATCACATTAAGTAGTGAACAAATCAACATACAAAAAACATAAATTGAAAGAAGGCACATGTTAACCAGATTTCTATGACAAAAATAGGGGCAGGAATATTATCTGAACGGTACAAACATGCTAAATGCTTCTTTTACTCATTTCATCACATTAAAACTAGACTCTCTTCGTAAACGCACATACTCTGAATACGTGAGGCATATGAACAAACAAATTCAGTCCGGGCAGATGAGATAAAACATTTAGATTTTCGACTTCTAATGTTATACAAGACCAACTCTTCCCCACTCTCCATGAGAACTTTATCATTCTCCCATAACAGTAATTGGCATGGACTAAGAATGTTCTTGGACGAAACTGGACCTCTTTTTAGGTCAATGTCATATACTCTAGTCCAATATTCCGTTACGCCATATTCTTTCATTGCCCAAATAGAACAATTCTTTGTCCTAACTGTAGGACCATTATCCAACTTGTTAAACACTATCACATGAATCAACCCACCAAATGCAACGCTTTTGAAGACAACGCGGCTACTATGGTTGGCATCATCGTTATTGTAACCGAATTTCACAGAATCGGGCAGATTTATTCTCCGAAAACACTCGTCGCTAAAGTTGAAGGAAACTAGAATCCCATTCCCGCTCCAATAAACAACCCCATCGAGATAACACTCTGGATAACGACCCACAATACGCAATAACAAAGGATCATGAGGGCCAATGTCCCTCCAAACACCTTTGCTCAAATCAAAAATCTGAAAAATCATATCCCGAGCATCATGATCCACGGGAAAGTAACACGACAGAACCTTGTAATCACTAGTTTTGGAGTCGAATCCAAACCCACACCAAGAATCATCTCGGGCATACGTGTGAGATGGAAGCTCAACTATTTTTCCAATAGTAGGATTCCATATCAACAAATTTATAACTCTATTATCACTACCGTCATTAGTAAATCGACACTCTTTCAAATATATCGGTCCATTACATGAACCAAACAATTGAAGTATATCTGTCAAGGAATGACTCAGGGATTTCTTTGTGCTCACGAGACTCCATAAACGACTTATCGTGAGAACTGAATGAATAAACACCACTGTTCCAAACTTCGATCGAAGGACAAAGGTGAAGAAGAAAGCGATTGGGATTCTTGTTCAGGTTCCTGATCGTGTGATCGGAGATGAAATTAGGGCAAGAGACGAGAGAGTACCATGATTTGCAGACTGATCTAAACCGTAAAATCGACTTCACGGGCAATCTGGTCAGTATCTCTCTACAGATGTCCTGAGGAAGATGAAGTTCGTCTCCAGCAGCCGTTGTTTTGGTCCTTCCGGCCATCGTTTTCTCTATTCTTAGAATTTGTTGATTTGCATAGGTTTCATCAAGCACAATATTTATAATGATAATTGGTTTCCTAATTTATCTCAAGTTATTATTATATATAAACCCTTAGCACTAATCATGTATGTTTCCTTTTATTTTTTTAGACAACTTCCTACGGTAATAGGGTTTCTCTACCACCTTCATCAGTCATCACTATGATTTTGTTTGACTCATGCGGTAACTTGTGACACAAGCAAAATACCACCGAATAGAAAATCCATTATCCACTCACACAAATGCTTCTCTTACCCTTTTTCATCATATTAAAACTAGCCTCTGGTATCGCCCACTCCGACAAACTAGCCTCTGGACGGAGATTCAAGATTACTTTACACTGGTATCGCCCATTCCGACAAACTCTTACTGGGAACTCCTTTACCTGGTTTGGCCCAGATTCGTAAGCATCACAAAAAGAGTTACAATTATGAGAAAAGTCCATTTTCAAGATTTACAGGAGTGCGAGAAAAGTTCTTTCGTACCTTTTTTTTGAAGTATAAACCCACATCGGGGAAATATAAGGATAAAATGCTACTTATAAACGTTAGGACCACACCCAACTAAGAAGGTTGACCTTTTAGTTGTGAAAGCCCGGCCCGATATAAGTGGCATGTTTTCAATAGAAATTTACATAGTATCAGAGCTGGTTCGGCCAACGGCCCATTTATCACCTCCACAATGTGGTCTTCGGTCCATATGCAGATGTTCAGTCCTACTATGACCCACGTGTAGATGAGGCTAGAGCCACACCCAACTAAAAAGGTTGACCTTTTAGTTGTAGAAGCCCGACCCGATATAAGTAGCCCGTTTTAAACAAAATTTACATGGTATCAGAGCTGGTTCGGCCCACGGCCCATTTGTCACCTCCACCCTCTGTTCTCCGGTCCATATGCAGATGTCCAGTCCTGCTATGGCCCACGTGTCACGTCCCATTTGTCACCTCCACCCTGTGTTCTCCGGTCCATATGCAGATGTCCAGTCCTGCTATGACCCACGTGTAGATGTCAGGTCCTACACGTGAGGGGGAGTGTTGAAGTATAAACCCACATCGGAAAAATATAAAGATAAAATGCTACTTATAAAGGCTAGGCCCACACCCTACTAACAAGGTTGACCTTTTAGTTGTGGAAGCCCGACACGATATAAATAGCCCGTTTTAAAAACAAAGTTTACACTTTTTGTTTATGCTCACTCATGTTGGAGTATTGGCTGATTCAAATCAAATAGTGGTTAGTGGTTAGTGGTCATGACTTCGTGCGTTTTGTAAAACATGACTTATTATTTATGTTTAAGCACTAAGTAGGTCAGTGATGTAGTTGTTCTATTACTAGCCTTTTAGTAGTTATTTCTATTTCTATATAAGAATGTAAATATGACAATCAAAACCAGAAGAATCATAATAGCATTCTCACTCTCTGATCTACATATTTTTGCAGGCATCATTAAGATATTGTTTGACTCATGTAGTAACCAATGTTGTGGACTATGAACCTGAATTTGCAGGCACCAACTAAACTTTATAGCTCTCGTCTATCTTAGTCGCCAGGGTCCCTTCTACCCTAACCATCAGGGTTCGTCGCTGTCGTAGTCCCCCACCGCTCCACCACCACGCCGTTCGTCCCCGTCAACGCACGCCCTCTCGATCGCGCCGTCCCCGTCACTCAGCACACACGTTTTCCTTTAGCAGCCATGGTTCCGTCGTCATCATTGTTCGAGCCCTAGAGGACCATGGGCGCTGGAGCTCCTTGCCTAGACTCGCCCCGGCATGCACGGCCAACCCAGGCCCCGGTGGCCATGACCGTCCGTGATGGGTGGCCCATGCATGGAGCAACCCGGGATATGATGTGGTCGTTCACGTTCTGGATCGGAGCGCCGCAGATGGAACCGGATCGGCCCGTTGAAGGTCGTCACTGGAATCAATACTTCCAACCGGAATGGTACCGGAGGCTGCCTTGGGAAGGATCGCAAGGTCGGGATCTGGCTTCCGGTCTCCCACTGCCGCGTTTTGAACCATATTTGTACCGGTGGGATGTCTGTCATGGCCGCCAGAATACCGGATAGGGTTTGGTTGCCCCACGCGGCCAGTATACCCGGGGGGAGTCATAAACCCTAGGGTGCATGAAAACCCTAGGGTACTCCCGAACCCTAGGTTGCATGCACACTGTATGACTACCACTAACCCTACTGAATATGCAACCATGGGGAATCGTGATAGTCCTGCTAGGGACCGGGGCCTGAGCCCAGTGGTGGCCAAACGACATGGGATGGCGTCAGGCTGACCTAGACCACAGAGGAAGATTTGCACAAGGAAATGGTCACCTGACCCTAGGTTTGGAGACCTGAAAGACTGTACTTTGGCTCGCCGAGGGATACTGAGATTCACTACCGCCATTGGGCCCAGACCCAGAACGATCAAGACGGGTCATAAGCCAGCGGCCCGGGAGACAACACAGGAGACACCACAGGAGTCATTGCTGGTGCCGTCCAACACTGCGCAGGAACAGGAAAGGGAAGTCAGCTCGGGGGGTTATCACTTCCCGGGGGATGAATGATCCTCCAGGGCGGGGGTGGGAAGGACCGTCTGGGGCCTATACCCACAGACCCGGGACACCTGCAGCCGGAAGGTCTCGGGGAATCCGTAGTTAAGGTTCCGTTTCAACCTATTTTCATTGTTTTAGGTCGAATAAGATTTTGGCTAGGTAGATTTTATGTTGTTATTTACATTCAGTTTGAAACGTTGGATCGAGGAACTCTTGTGTTAGGATCTGTGACAAAAAGCAGACTATATGTATGGAACCATGTGTGCCCGATGAGCTATGACCGATTGGGACAAAAGATGGTATTCGGGACTGTTAGGTCCCTCTTTGTAAGCATGTTATGATCGTAATACTACTTCTTTCTCGTTTCAAAAAAATTTGTGACACAAGCAAAATACCACCGAATAGAAAATAGCCATTATCCATTCACACAAATGCATCTCCTGTAGGTACTGAGATTCAAGATTACATTACACTGGTATCGCCCACTCCGACGAACTCTAATTGGGAACTCCTTTACTTGGTTTTGTCCAAGTTCGTAAGCAGCGCAAAAAGAGTTACAATTTTGAGAAAATTCCATTAAGGTGAGAAATAACATCTTTGGTGTATCAAAATACAAACCATGTTCATATCTCAGGAACTATGGGAGATAGTTGAGAACGGGTATAGTGAGTCAGCAGACTCACCAGCAGAACCTAATCAGAAACGTGATGTCAAGTCGTTGTTATTCATCAAAGCTGTAGTGGATGATGATATATTTCCTCGGATTTCATCGACCACAACAGAAAGAGAGGCATGGGAGATTCTCAAACATGAGTATGTCGGTGAGAAAAAGATAATTGTCGTTAAATTCCAATATCTCCGATCTGACTTTCAATATTTGAGAATGCAAGATAAAAGAATCAATACAAAGCTATTTGTCTCAAGTGTCCGAGGTAGTGAATCAAATGAAGTCTTATGGTGAGAAAATTACTGACGAAATAATTATCGGTAAAGTGTTAAGAAGTTTAACTTCAAATTTTGATCATGTGGTTGCTGCAATTCAAGAGTTCAAGGATCTCTCCAATTATTTGTTTGATGAGCTAATGTGTTCTTTGTGGTGGAACATTTAGTTTGTGTAAATGTGGTGGGTGTCACATTGATAAAATATAGAACAAACTTAAGTATTTATATAGAAATGTGTCCATACTCTAAATTATATTAATCAAGACTATGACATTTGGGCAATTGGAGCATATGTGTCAGACACTTCATCTTTTATTTTATATAAACCAATCAATTTGTTCTGAACATCATCATCTCATCTTTGTACATAGAAAATGTTTATATTATAGTATTGTATCACGAAGGATATGCCCAATATAATGGGGGCAAAAATTTCTTACGGAAAATTTATATCAACGCCTTACTGCAACTCCGTATATCCTCCTTTTCTAACACTTTGTTGTGTAAGTTTTAATCGAATCATAAATCATAATCATGCAATTGAGTCTCTAATATTGCATGAAACATAAACCTAGATCTTAGAATAATATGATTTTCACAGTTAATTAACGGTCAAGAGAACGTACCTAGCATACAAATTCAGAACTGATGTTCAACACATACAAATCGAGTCTCAAACAATCCAATATCTTAAATATAATGTGGAGACTGGAAATCAAAATAAATCTTAAACACGCTTGAACAAAAATCCCACCCATATCTTCAACTCCTAGCACCTTTTAAATCTTCGTCCACTTCCTCAATCATCTACAAAAAATTATAAACTCAATAATTGGTACATGCTTGGTATTATTACCACAAATATATAAAATGTATCATCTCAAAAATCTAAATGGACAAGAAAACCACCACTTTTTTTCCTAAGACAATGTTCAAAACATGGCAAAATATGTATTGTAATTCAATATATGACATGAAACTAACATAGAAATTCAATGATGATCTAGACTCATATGATTGGAAAAAAGTGTCACAAAAGTGTGAGAAAAGTTCTTTTCAAGAGTTATAAGAGTGTAACTCAAGTTCTTTTCATGCTTCCTTGTTTTTGCTCAATCATAAATTAATCATCGTAATTTATAATGTAAACCTAAAATATCTAAAATTTAACAATATACATGTGAAAACGATCTTCACTAAGAAAAAGAAAATTCTTGAATACTCCCGGGATAACATTTCAGATCCGATAAATATAACTACATACAAATAAATATTAATTCAAATAGATTCATACCTATCATCCGTGCAACATTTTCCATTGAGACTGATGCTTCTTTCACCCATTTTATCACATTAAGACTAGACTCTCCTCGTATAGCCACATACTCAAGATGCGTTTGGCGGAAGGGATCATACATTTAGAGTTACGATTTCCCGTGTTGTATTGAACTAAGTTACGATTTCCCGTGTTGTGCATTTTGCAAGTCAATGTGATATATTTTTGTCCAAGATTCCATTATTGCCTAAACCGAACAACTTTTTGTCACACAAGCAAGACCTTTAGACCGCGTGCTAAACACAATCACATAAACCAACCCACTAAAAGTCGCGCTTTTGATAGTAATGAAGCCATCATGTCCGTGATAAAGACAATCAGGCAGCCTTATTTCTCGAAAACACTCGTCACTCAAGTCGAAGGAAAGAAGAATCTTAGCCGCACTCCAATAAATAGTCCCATCGAGGTAACAGTCTTGAGAGTGACCCACAGTATACCATAACGAATGATTATAATGAGGACTAATGTCCCTCCAAACACCTTTCTTCGAGTCTAAAATTTGAAAACCCTTATCTCCATAACCATCTTTACCAAGGGTACACAGAACCTTGTAATCGCTAGTCTTGGGCTCGAATCCAAACCCAAAATATAAAGGATATTCATAGTATGTTCGAGATGGAAGTTCAACTATTTTTCTAGTAGTAGGATTCCATATTAAGAAATCGAAAAGTATATCTATACTACAACTAGGAAAATCAGTTTTCATCAAACAAATCAACCCATTACATGAACCAACAATCATAGTACCTCCGCCAAGGAATGACTAGGGGATTTCGTCGTGTTCACGGGACTCCATGAACGACCTATTGTGATAACTGAATGAACGAGCGTCGTCAGTATCTTTCGAAAGGTGAAGAAGAAGGCGATTGGGATTCTTGTTCAGGTTTCTGACCGAGTGATCGGAGATGAAATTAGGACAAGAGACGAGAGAGTACCATGATTTGCATATGGATCTGAACGGTAAAATCGACTTTACTGGTAATATCGTCAGTATCTCCCTAGAGATCTCTGGAGGAAGATGAAGAACATCGTCACCGGCTGCGGACATTTTTTCCTATCAACAGTGTCTGTATAGTTCCGCTCTCTATAGTAGTACTGTAGCGTTGCCCTACTTTTTTTCAAATTTATAGTTCGGCAGCCTTTTAATATTTTGTACTGACTCCTAAAGCGACTATACAAGCAAAAAAACACGTATGGCTTTGCATTATCAATTGACACAAATTTTTCTTTTATCTACGTTATCACTACACCAAACTGCTACAAATGCGACTGACCTTAAGTTTCTCAGTCCCTATAGACGACAAAAGCGACTGACCAAAAATCTCAGTCGCTATGGACAGCAAAAGCGACTAGGCTTAATAAGCTCAGTCGTCATTCATCTTGGCGACTAAGAATTGAACTTAGTCGCTTGACTTAAGCGACTAAGCTTAATAAGAATAGTCGCTATTCCTTTTTGCGACTAAGAATTATACTTAGTCGCTGGATATAAGCGACTGAGCATAATAAGTTTAGTCGCTATTCATCTTTGCGACTGAGAATTGTACTTAGTCGCCTGACATACGCGCGACTAAGCTTAATAAGCTTAGTCGTTATTCATCTTGGCGACTAAGAATAGTACTTAGTCGCATGACATAAGCGACTAAGCTTAGTAAACTCAGTCGTCATCCTTCTTAGCGACTAAGAATTGCAGCTAGTCGATAGGATTAAACAAGACAATCACTTATTGTCTTCATAGTTGGAGTCAATGTTAGTGCTGGAGTTAGTCCAATCAAGGTAAATGAAGCATTTGCACCTTATAAAATGATGCAAATAAAGAGCATACCAAGATTAATTTGGAAGTGGATTTACGACAATATCTTGAAGTGCAAGAAACACACAGATTCTAAAGATGACATTAGCGTGTTTATTTTTAAAAATTATCATTTGCGTGTTAATTTTTTAAAAAAACATTAAGGATATTGTTACATCTTTTTATCAGATATAATATTGGAAAATCTTATTTTAGCCTAATATATTCCACCACATGCACTTGCTCCTAAGTAAGTGTACCTACCAAAAATCGAACATGTGATCTCAAGGAGAGATAAGACGTAAAGAGATATTCACCACCAGACTAACCTAAATGGACAACTAAAGATATTATTATGATTTTTATGTTATGATATAATATTATGGTGTGTTTGATTGGGAGGGAGAGGAGACACGTGTAAGTTGCTCAAACAATGTTTATTTGTTTCTTTTTTTTGGCTTGAATATATATATTAACTATATATCTAGTATATATACAGTATAATTTGAATTGTAAATTGATTGGTTTGAAATCATACCCTAATGAGTTTCTTGAAATAATTTGATATGCCACGTATGTAAGAGAAGTAGACGTACTGTTTTTGAAATCATACCCTAATCATTTCTTGAAACACATATATATTCGATTTTCATCTCTGTAAGTTTTTGATGTTTGGTTTGTCTTTGAATTTGATCTTAGATTCGTTTTTGTTTAGGTAGTCTCTGGCTTTTTTGCAGCACCTCCATGGACTACACTGTGGCTTCTGTAGCACATCTGAAGACTACCAATCTCACATCCATCTCAGTAAACGTACTGTTTGTTCGAACTTCTTACCTGAATTTTTTATATTGACTTTTGGTCATAATTTAGGGTTCAGTTGATTTACAACTCTAGGTTTCTAACCCTGTGTAGCTGCACAAATAAGAAGCATCCTTGATAAAGTACTCTTTCCCCAATATGTAATAACAAAATAACTCTTGGTTTCTGTAATAACAAAATATAGTATGACTTGGCATACAACAAGCTTATGACAAATCCAACATTAAATAGGACTTTATGTGGATTTTGTTGTCACTTCAAGCAATATAGGATATTGATATCGGTGAATCTAAGGATCTTATCTTTAGGTTGGTCATGTTTGATTTGATATGGTCGAAAGATATTTGCTCGTCTCTTGAAGCATATATATAATGGTCCAATTGTATGGCTACATTGCATGTTGATTTTGATCTGCTACCTTACATGTTTGTATAAGGAAGGATATAACAAGCTAACAGGAGTAATATTTTTCTTCTTTGCACCACTTTGACAGGTTATATAAGCATCTGATGTGTTTGATTTTATACTTAGCAATGATTTTGTTGGCATGCAGGTTGTTTGACAGTAGCTGTGATTTTTGAGAGCACATTGGAAGTTCTTGAAGACTGGCATGAATAAATTGTTTGAGTTCATGCACGAAACACATCTGGAAGGTAAGACATGTATGCTCAAATTTGTAATCGTCCATGTATGACCTGATTTCCATCTGAAGTTAGTACTATGACATTATCTTTTTTTCTCTCAACTGCATTTGGTTTTTAATTAAATTAAACATTCCAAGGCTTCGTTAATACATTTGTTTGATAATGCACAAGATGACATGACCATAATTAGATGTAGAAGACTTGTAACCTTTTCATGTGTTATTAGCATCTTAATTAATTGCTGTAGTTTAAGCTTGTTTTTTCCTATGTTCAATGGTTTTAGGTTCCTGCTGCAGAAGGAAGCCTTATCATGTGATCTTGATCTGTTAAATGCAGATCAATCCTTTCTCCTCATTTTGAGGAACTAGATTTCAATACAAAAATCACATATCTAAAATAAAACATTCCCATAACTTGTTAACAATACTTTTATATCATGCAGAAATGAGTTGAGATCATAGGACAGGTTGTCAAATTGTTGATTTTTTTTTTTTGAAGAATCAAGACATGATCAGGACTGTGCTTAATATTTTATAGGTATTGTTTTTCATGATGGATTTTTCAATATATGCTAAACGAGCTCATTCATAATCATGTCAAGCCTTAACCAGTATCATTTCTCTAAAATATTGTAGAAATGATTTAACTTTATAGGGATTTGAAGCAGAGTGGCCAATGGAAGGATTTTACATAAGGTCTGGGATCACTTTCATCATAAAGTATTCAACGATCAAAGACCGAGCAATCATTTAACTCAGCTCTTTACTCTTACCAAAGGCTGGAGCCATCGTAGGAAACACTAAATGCTATCAGTTAGAGACATTAACTTGTGGTGATGGCCACATATTAGGAACTGTTTTGTATATTTGTAGTTTTGTTCACAACTGTATGTAGTTTTGAAGCTCTTGGAACTTGCTTCTTTGTCAATATCACACTACTTTCATATTTCTATATTGATTTTTTTGTTTGTGTATTCATTGTCATTAGGGCCTCAATTTGATGCCGTTTTTATATTTCAAGAATAATACTTATATGTTGTCCCATATAGAATTGGAGATTGATATTTCTATTTAGTCTTCTTTGGAATAAGGGACTATATCTTTACTTAGTCTATTTTAGAATGGGGGACTATTATCTATAATTAGTCTCGTTTATAGTTTGGGACTAAGTTCTGTACCTAGTTGTCTTTAGAATGGGAGACTATTATCTATCATTAGCCTCGTTTGTAGTTTGGGACTAAGTTCTATACTTACTTGTCTTTAGAATGTGCGACTAAAAATTATGTGAGTCTCATTTCTAATAGACGACTATATTTTTTCTTAGTCTTATATTGAAACAGTGACTAAGCAAGTTAAGGTTAGTCGCTATAGAGAATTAGCGACTGGGAATAGGGGACTGAGCTTACATGACTGAAAAACAGTCACTAATGTCATTGGCGACTAATTTATGCAGATAAGCTACTAACTTTGCCGGTCGCTTATATGACAGTTTGGTGTGGTGTATGTTTGGTAATTGGGAAGATACTTGAGTTACTTTATAACCCAACGTATGTGGACTTCTAAATTGAGTTATATATTTGGGTCAATATCTCTATTAGACTAAATAATTAGTATGAGTTTTGCAATGTGTGATACACTATATAAGTCTGATTAGAGTAATAGTCTTTAATTAAAGTCTATATAAATACTAGTAATTAGGGTTTGGTCCCCAAAATTAGTCAGTCGTTTCTCTTCTCCTCCATCTCCATCTATTAAGAGTGAGCACATTGAGAGCATAAGGAATTAATCTGTAGAAGGTCAAGTCGATCTTATTCTCGTTATCGACATAGAATCAGGTACGCTTTCTGTGTTGTTATATGCTTAAATCCTGATTATTTGACTACGCGTTGGATTTCTAAGAGATTCGATTTAGGTTATAACAAGTGATATCAGAGTCACATTTCAGTCATATTATTGTTGGGTTGTTGTTTGCAAAATTCGTGAGTATGTTTTGCTCAAAATATTTTGAAACCTATTTTGTTTATACTTTGAATAGTTAAATATTAAGCCAATTTTTTTTTTGAAAACAAGTGATGGTTGTATTAAGATGATAAAAGAGTCATTATAGTGGACACGGTCTTTGAAGGGTCATTGATCCAAAAACTCTAGGACAAGAAAACCGGTCCTAAAAGGGACGGTTGTGGTAAACAAGATTCAGAATTAAAAGAGGAATTGAAACTAAAACTAGAACATAAATAAAAATCAAAGGGCTCAAACTATCAAGAACCGCTCAAAATAGTGCCAATACGTTGCTGGATCCCCGCTTTCCAATAACTCTTTTCGTTGTGCTGAGGGCAGCCGAACTTGAACGTGATAGCCTGTAAGGAAGGATAAGTATGATTCAAGGATCCCTTCCGGTAAAAATACCTGAATCCTTACTTACTTATTAGGCTTGGTGAGGCTGCTTAGCAGTCCTCGCCTGACTCGTCTGATTTATCCCAACTATATCGTCGGTTGTGTCCCCGCTCAAGGCGTGGGAAGCTAATACGGAGAATGCGAGCATCACCGTAATAGGGAGTCGTGGAACGTCTCCGATGCACCGTCCTTCCAATACAACAACACCGGATTGTGGATGCGCAGAGGAGAACACCACCGCAATAGAGGGTCGCAGTCCGTCGCCAAGTACCATCCTTCCTATACAACACTGTTGAATTACGGATACGCAGAGGAGAGCACTACCAGAAGTACAGAGAAGAGGAGACTTACAATCGATCTCGTGATGGTTGGAGACGTGCACAATAACGATTCCATATAGTGGCCCCGAAGACTAAAGTTGAGAGCTCTTGACCCTATCAAAGCAAATAACATGGAGGTTAAACAACTGGATTCGTACCTACTATTCGTGCTCTATGATCCATTGATACAAATGCTACTGATATTAAAACTAGGTTCTCCACAAACAAAACGATAATTTAGACTTTATCAGAAGTTCACTAAAATTCGAACTGATGTTCAACACATGCAAATCTAAGCCTCAAACAATCTTATGTCTTAAAGATAAAGTTGATACCGAAAACCGAATCAAATCTTAATCAAGCCAAAACTAAAATCCCATCCATATCTTCAATTCCTAACACCTCTTAAATCTTCTTCAATCGTCTACGAAATATGAAACTCAATAATTAGCGCATGTTTACTAATATTACCGCAAGTACATAAAATGTACCATTAGGTTTATCATCAAAACTTTCTTAAGCGAGGCCGAATGGATAAGAGAACGATCCATTTGTTTCTGCTCACTCATGGTTGGTAAGAGTCAATTGTTACGGCTCCTTGTATGAGTATTTAAAGTGACGGAAACAATGGCGTTGAAGTGTGTGAAGAGGTTCTGCTACAGCAACATTCAATTGGTATTGCCCACTTAATGGTAGCCAGATGCAAATGTCAAAGCTCATTCCAATCTAAAAGCTCAAACTGATAGTTGGAGGCATCTATATGCTTATTAAGTGGTCAGCTTGGTAATGAAAAAGTACGATGTATCATAATCTTGGACTAAAGTTTGTGCTCACCAATCATGTGTTGTACAATACAAGTCTTTTTTCTGCACCATATGTTTTTATCATCGTGGATCATGCACCATAAGAACTTCATCATTTTCCCCTAAACAGGAATAATATGTCGAAAGACGGATAGTTGACAAAACTCTTGAGTATTTTGCAGGTCAATGACAGACACAGTAATCCAATATTCTCCCATTGTACAAATCGGACAGCTCTTTGTCCATAATTGTTCGTAATGACTTCTATTTCCAAGTATGTAATGTTTTCATCATGGAAACGATAGATAGAAGAAGGATGATTTAGACTTTAAGTTCAGGCATAAAATTCAAAACTGATGTTCAACGCATACAAATAGAGTCTCAAACAATACCATATTTCAAAAATAAAGTGGACACTACAAACCGAATCAAATCTTAAACACGCTCGAACTAAAATCCCACCCGTATCTTCGATTCCTTGCTCCTTTTAAATCTTCAACCTCTTCCTCAATCATCTACAAAAATACAAAACTCAATAATCGTTACATGTTTGGTAATATCACCAAAATATATAAAATGTATAATCTCAAAAATCTAAACTTCTTTCAGTGAGGTCAAATGGATGAGAGAACCATCATTTTTTTCGAAGACAATGTTCAAAACATAGCAAAATACAAACTTCTTAGATTCAATATATGACATGAAACTAAGATAGGAATTCAAGGATGATTTAGACTCATATGGTTGGAAAGAAGCATCACAAAAGGAATTACAAAAGTGTGAGAAAAGTTCTTTTCAAGAGTTATAAGAGTGTAACTCAAGTTCTTTTCATGCTTCATTGTTTTTGCTCACTCATAATCGGTGATAAATTAATCATCGTAATTTATATTGTAAATCTAAAACATCTAGAATTTAATAATATTCATGTGGAAACGATCGGGAAAAAGAAAACTCTCGGATACTCCCATAATAGCATTGTTAGAGTACTAGTTTAACTAAAAGCTCAAACTGATAGTTGAATGTTCAAGTAATGTTACATTCTAATACACGCTCTCACAGAAAAAACCCGTTTACGAGTTTGGAGGTGAATTATTAGAAAATGAGAAGAGCCCATTGAAAAGAGAGATAGAGGCTGGCCCATTTGTGGGTAAATTTGATAAATTGAAAAGAAATTAGTTATTTTTTTATAGAGTGGGGTTTGAACCCGGGTCTACAAGGAATCAAGCTCTGATACCATATTAAAATATCAACTCAACTAAAAGCATATAATTATATTCTAACACCGATAAATATAACTACATACAAATAAATACCAATTCAAGGAAACCATCAGAATTACAGTAGTATTATAGGAATTTATCGACATTATAAAGAAACAAATAGATTCATACCTATCATCCGGGCAGCATTTTCCATTGAGACCGACGCTTCTTTCACCCATTTCATCACAATAAGACTAGACTCTCCTCGAAAAGGCACATACTCCGGATGCATTTGGTGAATGAGCGCATACATCTAGTGTCGCATGGAACTGAGTCATGCACCAACATAACTTCACCATCTCCCCATAGAAGGAATTGGTATGGACTATGAATATTACCCGGCAAAAGTCGAGCATTTTGCAAGTCCATGCAACATACTTTTGTCCAAGATTCTGTTACACCATACTCTTTCATTGTCCAGACTGAACAACTTTTTGACGCACGTGCAATACTTTCATGCCACGTGCTAAATACAATCACATAAACCAACCCACCAAAAGTCGCGCTTTTGGTAGTCATGACGCCGCTATGTCCATGATAAAGACAATCAGGCAAAATTATTTCTCGAAAACAATCGTCACTTAAGTCGAAGGAAAGAAGAATCTTATGCCCGCTCCAATAAACAGCCCCGTCGAGATAAAAGTCTTGAGAGTGACCCTCAGCATACCATAACGGATGATCATAATAAGGACTAATGTCCCTCCAAACACCTTTCTTCAAGTCGAAAATTTGAACAAAATTACTTGGGGAATCGTCATTTGCAAAGATACACAGAACCTTGTAATCGCTAGTTTTGGAGTCGAATCCAAACCCATAATTATATAAATTATATCCGTCGTGTGTTCGAGATGGAAGTTCAACTATTTTTCTAGTAGTAGGATTCCATATTAAGAAATCGTAATGTTTACCTCTGGAACGATTAGAATAATCAGGTTTCATCAAACAAATCAACCCATTACATGAACCAACAATTGAAGAGTGAGTGCCAAGGAATGACTTGGGGATTTCATCGTGTTCATGGGACTCCATGAACGACTTATTGTGAGAACTGAATGAATAAACGTAGTCATTCTGATGGAGCTGAAGAAGGAGGCGATTGGGATTCTTGTTCAGGTTTCTGACCGAGTGATCGGAGATGAAATTAGGACAAGAGACGAGAGAGTACCATGATTTACAGACCGATGTGAACCGTAAAATCGACTTCACCGGTAGTCTCGTCAGTATCTCCCTAGAGATCTCCGGAGGAAGATGAAGAACATCGTCAGCGCTCAGCAGATCCACCGACATTTTTTCCTATCAACAGTTACTGTATAGTTCCGCTCTTTATAGTAGTACGGTAGGGTTGCCCTAATTTGTTTCAAATTTAATCACGTATGTTTCGGAAATAGTCTTTTTTTTTTTTGAAATTATGCTTCGGTGATAGTGATACATATAACCACGTATGTTTCGGTAATGGGTTAAGCTTTTATTTTGAAAGTTATTGATAAAGTAAAGTATAAAGTATCTCATACATAATTTGAGATATATTCTTGGGGTAAATGTTGGAACTTACCCTTATGTATCGATCACGAACACTATGCTACCCTCTTTTTCAACATTTGCAGTACCTTATTTATTGATCACGCGATTCCGTTAGGAAAAATGGACGGTAAAATGCCGTTTTTTTCATTCCGTTAGTCATATGACCTCAAGCGTCATATAATGGATGGTAAAATGATGTTTTTTTCCCTTAAGTATTTGACCTCTATATATTTTATAAGGAACAACAACGAGGGTGCAATGCTAATGTTCCTTATAAAATGTATAAAAGTCAAATAATTAAGGAAAAAACGGCATTTTACCATCCATTATATGACACTTGAGGTCATATGAATAACGGAATGGAAAAAACGGCATTTTACCGTCTATTTTTCATAACGGAATCGTGTGACCAATAGATAAGGTACCGCAAATGTCATTTTGAAAAGGAGGGTAGCATAGTGTTCGTGACCAATACATAAGGGTAAGTTTCAACATTTACACCTATATTCTTTAAGATACAGATTATAATCTAGGACCTTCATAAATCATAACCATGTGTACCGGCACTCTGAATCGTACTAATCATGGCCGCGTATTATTGCAGCCGACAATTTTAATAATACACATAAAACGATCATACCAAGTTTACAATGTATGAATAACCAGTAGTTCGTATCGATTGCGAGCTTATCACCAGTGAAATGTCGCCGACTGTTGAGATTATTTTAATATTCTTTTTTTTGTTTTTTCTCTCTTTCGTTCCATCAGCCAGGACCGAACCCTTGCCATAGACGAGATGATGCACCCTAAGAACTTCATCATCCTCCATTAAATGGAAATGGAATGCCATAGACCGATAGTTGACAAAGCTTGAACACTTAACTGGTCAATGTCAAAGGATGATTTAAAATTTATGGGAAACCTCAAAAACATGTTCTCAAAGATCTTTATTAGTAAAAACATATTGTGGCGATTTTTTTTTCTCACAAACATGCTTATACATTTCGTTTATTATCAAAAAGTAGAAACTTACTTTTATATTTTTTTTATTTTCCCGTTAATTTATGATGGAAAACAAATGTGCTTCACCCATAGTCTTTATATTTATCATAAATACCGAAATTGTACATATTCCTCTAGTATAAATATTGGATATTGTCATACAAAGTGTTCAATTTTTTCTTCGGATGTTATTGAAACAAGATAAATAGGGAAAATTTTGGTTTTTATGATAAATATAAAGACCATGTGCCAAACGCAAGTTCCTTTTCTATCCAAAATAACATACAAAAGAAAAAAATAAACATAAGTCGCTATTTTTTTATAATAAACAAAACGTATGAACATGTTTTTGAGAAGAAAAAAGTTTTCACAGTGTGTTTATGTTAACAAAAGTCGTTCGAATGCATGTTTTTGAGGTTAACCCTAAACTTTATCACGAGTCTAACCGATGTTCAACCCAAGCAAATCAAGTCCCAAACAATCCTATATCTTCAAGACAAAGTTGATACATACTCAAAACCGAATCAAATCTTACGCACACTCAAACTAAATTCCCATCCATATCTTCAATTCCTTGCACCTTATTTCATATCTTCACCCACTTCCTCAATCATCTACAAAATACGAAACTCAGTAATCAGCACATTTTAGTAAAATGAATTCATTTATGATATAGATATTATCAAAACATATAAAATGTTGATCATCTTAAAATTCAGAACTTAAGAAATTAATCATCAAAATTTATATTGTATATCGTCCTAAAAGAGGCTGGTTTTTTATAAGCTCGAAAAATTTTATTAGAAAAAATTAGATTCAAGTAGGATCTAACCAAAGACAGTCATTACAAAAGAGCTATCGAAAGCAGCTGCGGAAACAAAACCCGAAAACAAAAACGAAAAGAAACACAATATCACCCATCAGTGACCCACTTTTCACCATCCGAAATCGGGGTCGGATCATTAAAAGCTTTAGCTGCATAGGCCCGCTGAGCAGCTTGAGTTTGTTGTAAGATCTGTTTCCTAATGTCCACAAGATTTACAACTCTCTCCCAACTCCTCTTAAAAGACGCTGTGTTTTCATCATTTATCATTGTATTATTTTAGACATTATAAATACTCAAATAGATTCATACCTATCACCTGTCCGATAGAAGAATATGTTTGCTTCCATTTCCATTGCACAAATGTTTCCTTTACTCCTTTCATCTCATTAAAGCCAGACTCTCCTCGTAAAGACACAAACCCTCGATACGTTTGCTAATTGAGAAAATACACTCATATTTTCGACTCCCAACGTTGTGCAGAACCAAGCCTTGCTTCCACTCGCCGTCTTCATCATTGTGGACTCGGAGATTACACATCGCGGGAACTTCACTTTTCTCCCATAATAACAGGAATAGGAGTGACGTAAGCTTAGTACTTGTCAAAATTTGGTCACTTTGCAAGGCAATGTCGAACACTTTAGTCCAAGATTCCGTTACACCATATTCTTTCATTGCCCAGACTGAACAACTCTTTGACACATCAATGTAGCCGTGTGGCGACAACCAAAACTCCATCAGATGAATCAACCCGCGGAATGTCACGCTTTTGGTTCCTATGTCACTGTCACCACCGTCTACATTTCGAATGAATTCACTATCGTCAGGCAAATTTATAGCTCGAAAACACTCGTCACTAAAGTCGAAGGACAATAGGATCTCAAGGCCACTCCAATGAACAGCTCCATTGAGATAACAATCTGCATAGCCATAATTCTTAGTCTCCCATAATAAATCCGGATCACGAGGGCTAATGTCCCTCCAAACACCTTTCCCCAAATCAAAAATCTGAAAATTCAGATACGGAGGCTCGTCGTATAAATAGCTACACGACAGAACCTTGTAATCACTAGTTTTCGAGTCGAATCCAAACCCGAACCAAGAATAATATCCGACATATGTTGATGGAAGCTCAACTGTTTTTCTAATAGTTGGATTCCATATCACAAAATTAAGAACTTCGACTTCAATATCATCAGTATAGTCACTTTCCATCAAACAAATCAGGCCATTACAGGAACCAACAATTGAACTAGCAAGGAATGACTTAGGGATCTCGTCGTGTTCACGAGACTCCATAAACGACTTATCGTGAGAGATGAATGAACTAACATAATTCTTGTTTAGGTAATTAAGAAGAACGCGATTGGGATTCTTGTTTAGGTTTCTGATCGGAGATGAAGTTAGGACAAGAGATGAGAGAGTACCATGATTTGCGGACGGATCTCAACCGTACAACCGACTTCACCGGTAATCTGGTCAGTATCTCTCTACAGATCTCAAGAGGAAGATGAAGATCGTCATGGCCGGACATTGTTATCGTATCAACACTGTCTGTATTTTCGTTGTAATGGATTTCATGAAACAAGCACGCTATTTATAGTCATATTAGGTTGCCCTAATTTTTTTAAGTGTAATCTGG
This sequence comes from Erodium maritimum, assembly GCA_963921825.1. NCBI lineage: Eukaryota > Viridiplantae > Streptophyta > Magnoliopsida > Geraniales > Geraniaceae > Erodium > Erodium maritimum. Next base: position 2,621,521 of record OY997590.1, on the reverse strand, counting down.
GATTTTTGTTAATTCGTCACATCTTTGGACAATACATCACGGAGTTTTGTGGGGACATCCATGACTTGTCAATCATAAATACATCAGTCACTAGTTCTACCAGCTAGACAATGCACAGCTCCATTAACTTCTCTACTAATAAAAAAATGTTTAAAATTCTGAAGGGCTCTCAATCTGCCCGACATTCCATAACCACCAAACCCATCGGAGAGGTTCCTTGATACATGTAGTTAATTTACAATTACAGGCACATATCATAAAGATGTCCCCAGCAGAGTTTTTATATTATCAGCAAAAAAAAAAAATTCAATCAATATACTCCAGGGAAGAATTACAATCGAAGGAAGAAGAAAAGAAGACTAAAGAAGAGAAAAACAAGAAGGGGACAAAAGTTAACCGATATCTTGGAACATCTTGATAGCGTCTTTATCGTTACACGAAGAGCCCGCTTAGCCTTAGGCTTCTTCCGAAAGGATCTGGAGGGGCTGACATCCTTGAGAACCCAAAGGAGCTTCTGACGAACCGTTACAAATCCGCTTGTTTTTACGTTTGGAACGGAGCGGGATTGAAATCGGGTCAGCAGCAAGAGAGCGGATATCAGCGATAAAAGACGAGAAATCTGAGAACTCGGGAGAAGGGATCGGAGGCCTGGGAGACACTGGGGGTTCGAGACTTGGGACGCAACGCCTCGAGAAGAGGAGGAGTTCACGTCATTAGTGACCTCGGTACTTAGTGTGTCCTTTTTCTACACCTTAACGGTAGCCATTTTATTTGCACCGATATGCTTCATGTCGGAAAGAAACCCGAGTTCTTGGGAGATTGAGATATGATATAACAACAGTCACCGTCATATCCGCAGTAAGAATCGAATTAAAACTTGCACACAAGTGATATGAAATGTGTAGTTTTGGAATTGTATTGATACAATACAGGGATTTTTGGGTCCAGCGTTCAGTACTTGGAGGATAATATATAGGTGTTTTCATTAAGTATAGCATCGTAGGATTTTATTGAAATTATATAAATAAAAAACAATTAGAATCATACCTAATACCTATCATGCCCAACATTATCTATTGACCCTAATGCTTCTTTTACTCATTTCATCACATTAAAACTAGACTCTCCTCGTAAATCCACATACTCCGAGTGCGTGTGGGAATACTGAAATGACTTCCACGCCGCGTATGTTTGGAAATTAAGAAAACCGGTTTAGATTTTTGACTTCCAGTGTTGTACAGGACCAAATCTTCCCCACACGGGAGATCACGCACCATAAGAACTTCATCATTCTCCCATAAGAGGAATCGGTATGGATTAAGAATAGTACTTGGCGAAACTTGAGCACTTTCGAGGTCAATGTCGTATATTTTAGCCCAAGATTCAGTCACACCGTATTCTCTCATCACCCAAACCGAACAACTCTTCGACATAATGATATTACCCCACTTGCTAAACACTATCACATGAATCAACCCACCAAATGTCACGCTTTTGAAGTTTACGTATCTAACATATTGATTGTATTCGAATTCTGCACAACGAGGCAAATCAATAATTCCAAAACACTCGTCACTAAAGTTGAAAGAAAATAGAATTCGATACGCAGTCCAATGAACAGCCCCATCGAGATAGAAATCCGGATAGTGACCGACGCCATTCCATAATGAAAACCCTCCAAAAACTATTGGAGGGCTAATGTCCCTCCAAACACCTTTCCTCAAGTCAAAAATCTGAAAACCTCTTTTCGGAGAAGCACCCTCTGCCAAGCTATACGACAGAACCTTGTAATCACTAATTTTGGAGTCGAATCCAAACCCAAAATAAGAACTATATCCGGTAAATCTTGGAGATGGAAGTTGAACTATTTTTCTAATAGTAGGATTCCATACCACTAAATTGACAACCCGAACATAATCACGAGTAAGTTGACATTCTTCCAAGCAAATCAGGCCGTTACATGAACCAACAATTGAAGTACTCGAGCTCAGGAATAGCTCGGGGATTTCATTGTGCTCACGAGACTCCATAAACGACTTATCGTGAGAACTGAATGAACAAACGTTATGTTTGCAATCGTCGATCGAAGGATTAATGTGAAGAAGAAGGCGGTCGCCATTCTTGTTTAGGCTTTTGATGGAGTAATCGGAGATGAAATTAGGACTAGAGATGAGAGTAGACCATGGTTTGCATATGGATCTAAACCGTAAAATCGACTTCACCGATAATCTGGTCAGTATCTCTCTACAGATCTCCGGAAGAAGATGAAGATCATTACCTTCTCCGGCAGACATGGTTTTGGCCATCGTTTCCTCTGGGCTTAGAATTTGCTTAGTGATCGGTTTCATCAAGAACAATATTGATATTTACAGAGGTATTTGGTTTCCTAGTTTATCTTAAATCACATATAAACCCTTAATACTTCTCACGGTAATAGGGTTTCCTAGAATCATATATAAACCCTTAATTCATGAAGAATCATATATACTTCTTACGGTAATAGGGTTTCATCAAGAATCATCTATTTCCTTGAACCAAAAGAAGCAATGGTTAAGGCGATTGAGGTCCTTAATGGTTTTAAAATCAACGGGTACCTTCTTTTGGTCGCCTTGGCTTGGGGCCGTCAGTCGGAAAAGGAACAAAGAAGTTTTGTATCTCAAAAGGAATACTCTTTTTTTGGGGTTCAAAAACAGAGCACCCTTGGGCAAGCGCCGGTTGAGCCAAAGTTTTCCCGTAGAGAATTTGGTACAGGGGACCGACGAGGTGCTTGTCGGCTTCACCGGAGCCGGATGTGCATGTGGATGACCCCGAGTTTCAAACAAATTCAATTTCTCCGGATGCCACGGATGAATATGGAAATCGTGATTCTCTCGGCCATGTAACAAATGGAGAGGTTGAGATTTTGATCCCTTCTGAATCCGAAAATTGCGAAACATTTGTTGAAGACGTTGAATGTGTTTCTAGTGGGCCTGTGTATGGGCCTGAACAAGGTGTTGGTGGGTCTAGGCTTGTTCAAGGCTTTGATCAGCCCAATTCAGATCAGTCTTCGTCCAAGTCGCAACAGGTGGTGGATTCGGCTCATTCTATTGATTCGATTGAACATGTTGGTGTTGGAGAAATTGTTGATGTAATGGATCAACAACCATCACTACAACTTGCATCTCCGTGGAAGGATGCTCTCGTTAAATCAAAGAGGGTGAGTCGCCCCCTAAGTATTTAAAGGAGTTTTATACTATGTCGTGTAAACCAAAGGTCTCTTTGGATCGGGAAAGGTATTTCGTCCCGTCCACATTGGGAAACAGGTATAGCAAGGCCGAAATGTGGAAACACTCAAGTTGTAGTTTCGTCTCAGGGAACTGACGCTTGGAGTACAATTCGTGAATTGGCTGCCAAGAAGAAGGACGCGATGACTTGTCGTTGACTTCGGGAGGCGGGGTTTCTTTTTATGGTTTTTGCTCCGTGTTTTCCTTTTTTGAAAAGGCTTGGCCTTTTGACTCCCTTTTTTTTATAGATGATGATTTTATTAAATATTATTACCCCAAGATGGAGAAAAGAGAGAGGACCGCTAAAAATTTATCCCAAATAACCTTCAAAAGAGACTCTACCGCAAAGGGATAAGAGAATCTTCCTAAAAAAACAAAAAACAAAACAAAGAGGAAAAGAGACATCGGCCTAATACAAAGAAATACTAAACGATAGAAGGAGGATCATCCTTATGTTCTATCTGCAGCATAGTCCTTGTAGCGACAAAATGTCTCAAAACCTCATTTCTACGCTGAGCCTCGAGCATCTCCTTGTCACTCATACGAAGTGAACGGTTCGTCACTGTAAAGGTCTGTTGAGGTTTCTTCCTTCTTTTCTCTTTTTTCCTTTCTTTACTGTTTCAGGTGACAACACAGGAAATTCATGTTCGAAACTTGAATGTAGAGAAAGGAAGGGAGTCGGTGACACAACCGACAAAGGTTGAACAAACTGATCCATTGAATCACGACCAGGCCCAGCGATTTGACCAACTTTTGGGCTTGAAGATAGGCCCGCAATAGGCTTCCCACTCGCATCAGTAGATGGGCTCAAACCATTAGCTGCTTCTAGGCTCACAACAGCCCAACGTCGGGCCCAGGCACCTCAACTGGCCCAGCAGGAGAACTCAGCCCGATCGCGTCTTTATCTTCTCCACGCGTGAATTGAACGACAGAAAAGTTGGCGTGAATTGATGCAATCGGATCCTTGAAAACAAGTGAGTCCGAATTTCAAAGTGAATCCGAAATTGGAATCAAATTTGAATTCAAAATCAATACAGAGTCGTGGATTAGGGGATCTTCAGTATCCTGTGATTCACTGTCTCGTTGAGAAACCGATGCCACAGGTCCGCCAGAATCAACCGGCGACATCGAAGTTCTGACGAGTTCAACAGCTACTCCTTCAGCTACAGCCTCAGAGATCCACGGACACCCCCGTCCAAACCGCAGCGTCTCTGCCCATCAGCATCAATACTCTGTTTCTAAGTATTCTTCGCCGGCCAGCCCCTCCGACGCCGAGCAGTGGTGACGAGTAGTGTAAAACCATTTATTTTGAAGCCATTAAGGCTGGAAATTGCCTAGCATACCTCGTCCTTAGAACTATACCGGACAAACCCGAATAGATTCCCTTTTCGATTTCGTCGGCTCCGAACAGAGGAAGAGGAGATTGTACCGAAGACTCCAAATGTACTTTGAAGCCAATCCGTCGTGGTTCCAAATGGGAGATTACTTTTCATCCTCTATGATGTCGATCTTCCGGGGTCGTCGTTAAAAAGGGTTGATCGGAGATGCCACCTCTGTTTCAACAACAGGTTTGAGGGAAGCTTGGTTCGCAAGAGCAGACCCTGAACCCACCTCTGGAATCTGGCGCTTAGCAGTTTTCTTCCGCCTGAGACCAGACAAAACCTTCTCAACTGGTATCGCATTGGCAGCAGTCTTGGACGGTTTTGTGGAACTGGGACCACGTTCCTCTTCTGGTCCGGTTCTCCTTGACTAGAGGAGAAATGTTACAGTAAGCTGCATAACTTGGAACCAATACGGAGCAGAATGACGAGAAGGAGAGGAGCTTCATAAGATTTCTTACACAATCCTGTATATTGTTGGGGTCCCTTTGTAATCGTTAGTTTCCACCCTATTTCTTTGTGATTCAGGGCATTGGCATCTTCGTGGAAGGAGGGGTTCCTGAAAAGAGCTATGCCTCCTCCTGAAATCAATTATCGCAGGTTCGGTTTAACACAGTGAATGGAGCATGAAGGCTACACCTTGAGCAACAATCATTGGTTTCGTCATAGTTTAGTTTTATTTTCAGTTCGCCTTTATGACTCTTCCAATACCGATTGTACTGAATCATCTGTTTCGGAGTTTTTTGTAAAGAGACCTTTTAGAACTCTATACATTATAATGACTCTCTTATATTTCGTGTTCATGGATGTACTCTAGATACAGTCGCTTGTAGTTGAAATCTAATTTAATAAAATTGTACTTCTTTTTTAGTCCAAAAAAAAGAAAACTATTCAAATAGTTGAACTTTCCATTTATAGCTAACTTACCATATGTTCCTTCGTCGGTCTTTATTAACCTATATACATTGAGACAGCTATTGACCGTAATTGAACTTTGAATTGTGAAGTAGTACCCATAGAAATAATTGAATTTTGAATTGTGAAGTAGTACCCAAACAATTGAACTTTCAACAGTAAAGCACTATTCGTTTAAATAAATGAACTTGCCCGATATTTATAACTCCATTTTATAGGAGTTGACAAGTCATATTTCAATCTATATAGAAGATTACAAGACCATTATAAGAAAACTAATATTACATAATATTGTAATTAAAGATCATAATCAAATTAAATCAAATCAGAACAAATCAATTTTATTTATTTGTTTGATTTGATTACCTTCAATAATTTTTCTGCCATTATCATATCAATTCTGATTTATTTTTTTGAGAAGAACATATACTATTATTATTGGAAAAGGAAATAGGGTGATGAGCACATAATTGTACTTATCGTACAAGATAGAATCCAACTAAAGAACATTAAGCAATAACAGATTTCTAAAAGTTGCTCGATGCATAGAGGCGGTTGAAGGGGAAATCTGCGGTAGCATCCAGGGAAGCCATGGATACCGATACAGCATACTTCTACCAAATGGCATTGGGCGAGCAAGTCGAGTGAAAGGGAATTCTGATTGGACATAAATCGACTCTGAGGTTCGCTCCAGTAGAATACTGAGTCCTTAGAGTGACGTCCCGGACAGTCCTGTAACCAAGAACTGAAATGGCTCAGATGGACTTTGCATTCTCCCGAGGAATCAGCAGACCTCGTCCCCCCTCGGATGATAATGAGGGCCTTTAAAAACGTATAATTGCTGGTTCCCGATCTGATTGAAGAATGTTGCGCCGGTATTTGATGGAATCGATGCCACCCTACGTCCAGTGAGGCGGTATTACCGGCAAACCCCCCATTGGACCACGAAGGACTCATTGATCTAGGCGAGGGAGCATTCTGCCCCTCGCCGTTTGTGGTGTTCCTCCATTTCCCGGTCCCCGAATTCTCCCTGAAACCCGACCCGGGACCCTGCCCCTGGCCGATCCGCAACCCAGGTTTCCTGCGACTCGGGCATGTCCAGACCCGACCCAACCGGGTCCCGGTCCACCCATCTCGGCCCAAGATAATTCTCTCGGAACCCTAGCCTCCCGTGCTTCCATTCCCGGTAGTGCCGCCTTCGTCTCCAACCGTCCTCCGGCCTCAGCCAGCGCAAACACCACCAACGGCGCCATCACCGGCGGTGGCCACGATTCACGTGCCTCCTGCCCCCACGCCGTGATCGTCGGCGTCAGCGCCACCCCCAGACTGTACCCACAGTCAGCGATCCAGCCTACCACACCAATCCACCGATTGAACGTGGGGCCGCACAGATGTCCTCTGATCACTTCTGGAGTACGAGACCCGCTATCGATCGAGAAAAATCTGACCCTAAACAATCGAGAACCAAGAGAAAGTCTCCAACGACTTACCCTGACATCGTTCCCGACTGCCTCACACCCGCCCACGCCTGAAGTCGCCGTCATCTTCTCTGATGAGAACCGAATACACCGCCGCTTGCAGAAGAAGGAGGAAAACGCAGAAAACCCTAGGGTTTAGGGCTCTGCCGTTATCAATTCTGATTATGTTAATGGGTTAAATTAGTTAGTTAGTTTGTTTTCTCTTGATCGCGGCCTTATCAAGTATCTTAAGCTGCAGTAGAGCCACAATTATATATGAGGCAGTGCCTTTCAGTCCAACCGTTATAGGTTATCAGTGAAAAGTACATGCATGTTTTTTTCATCAAAAGACCTTCCACAATAGAAGATAGATTCGGCGTCGAAAATTGTTAAAAAAAAATTATATGGTCGGATTCGATGAGTTTGCAGTGGAAGGTCGGATTCGGTGGGTCGAATCTACACGTGTAAGGATAAGATTCGTCGAGGAAGGAGAGAGAAGCAACGGAGAAGGAGAGACACAGAGAGTAGAACGAATTGGGTTATGGTGGACTGAGTGCGAGCTCCTTCGTCTAGTATTGGTTCATTTGCTTCACTGCTGGAAACCCTACTTTTTTTCTTCAAGTTGGTTATATCTGGATTTTTAGATCCTTTGTGTGTCTTTCTTTGTGCTTCATGGTGGTTAAATTTTGGTATTATACCCGGGTTTTTTTTGTTGGCTTCCTGCGTGAAGCGGAATGTGTTTCATCGTTTGATTTCCTTAGTTTGTTGGCTTCCTGTGTGAAGCGTGGTGGTTCCCTTTGGTTGGTCTTCTTTGGTTGTATTGTTTTTTGTTTCAGGGTATGCCTTTCTTGGATGTTCTTGTATCCTTGTAACTCATCTTTATCCTCTAAAAAAAATTTAATTTAAATTTAAATTTGCTTTGCTGATAAAAAAATATACAAAACCAACTACCAATAAAAAGATTATACATATTCTTTAAAAAAAGTTAATACATCAAATGAACACATAAAATAATAATTATTGTTGCTGATCTTAATTAGGATCCGAAGATTGATGCAAGGATGGTCTTAAGATGAGTATTATAAACACAAGGTCGTTCAACTGGACAAAGGTGACCGGCTTTCTCTATCAATTCCACCGTCGCTCTCTCCCCAAGTTGCCTGCAATTCATACAACCAAACCATTAATATTCTTCAATGCAATAATTTTCAATATACATTAATGTCATATAAGATGTCAAAGTTTATAGTAAAAGTAATAATAGTTACCAACAAATTGACCCCTCAGCGGTCGAACTTATTAGCTTATGAACTCCCCGTCAGGGGAATCCAATGATCAAATGTGTGATTTTCGGTTCATAACCAACCAAATCGGTATAAAGAATGTATATACAGACAATTATGTTATTGGCACTATTAGATAACAAACTCAACTAAAAGTTTAAACTGATAGTTGAAGGTCCAATTATAGTTATATTCTAACACGCGCCCTCACGGACAAGCCCGTTTATTTTCTGTTCAAAAGATAACGGAAATATAGAAAATTGAAAATTTTGAAATGTTAGGTATCACCCAGACGAATAAAATAATTAGGTGTAGCTATGTGAAAATTTTCCTAGATAATATTATTTTGGTGTTTTACGCTTAACAGTTTGTTAGATAAATATATTTTCATGGTTGATACATATTTATTTCTTTATTATCAACAAACAAGATTTTATAGTTCCTTAATTTCGATGTAAAGTTCAAGGAAAGACGATGAAATCTCAAGATAACAATATAAATTAGAAAATTGAGACAAACATCAGCCTCAACCGGATCGAACAAAGTCAAACCCCAAAATTTTCAACATGAAATCCCAATACAATTACAAGGTCAATACCCTATTCCTTTTGTGATTGATATATAAATACGGAAAAGAGAATCATTTCAAAAAATAATAATTAACTTTTGAATTGGTTGGAAGAAAATCGAGATTTATTACAAATTAGAACTCAAAAATAGATGTTTCAGTATACTTTAATTAAATGATAACGTATTGGAATCCTTCTATGAGATTTGACACTGACACATTTTATGTCATTTTCAAAATCAACTTTTTTTTATTTTTGGAAAATTTTAAATACATATATAGAAGGCTTACTTTTTCATGTCGTCGAAGACTTTTGTATCGAATACAATGTCGTTCTTTCCGCATAAGAAATAAACTCTCTGCGACAATATTAAAAAAAACATATTATAATTATAAATTACAATTTACAAAATGTATTTAATTTTATTATACAAAAATAAAGACGTACCTTGGGGTGTTTAGGTACAATAAACTTGTCGTCACTAATGACTAAAGCTTCTAGAAGTTCAGATCTCTCTTTTCGGTGATTGAACAAAGTCTACAAAAGTCTAAATAAGTCAATTACAACGTTGAAATAATGTTACAATATCATTGGTGAACATAACTAGGGTTGGTTTTAGGATCAAATTAATAAGTTTTTATGTTACATACAACAATGGATTTTTTATAATCTCTAATATATATATTTTCAATTCAATAGTAAGTTGTGTTAGAACTTGTGGTAGGTATCGATTGGTTAATAGAGATTTTTCGTCATCAACTTAAATTTCAAATTGCCCAAATATCATTATCAAAAATCCCAAACATAGGGAAGATATATACAATATTAGGGTTCGTAATATCACCATGGATATGGAGGCAATCGCGTTGCAGGTCATTCATACATAGAGATGAACAAACCACGCCATCCCATATAATAGTTTGGGTCGGTTTTACCGATTACACCAATGATATATGGTCATTTCCCCAACACCAACGTCAATGGAATGACAAAATATCACGCTCATATCGGTTAACCGACCGATACCCAACACTAATTCTAACAGAGTTTATTACTAGGGGAAACCATGGTTTCTAACTTACTTTGAGTTTTGTTTTCGTGATCTTAATCTGACTTTGCATTTTTTTTGCATTTTCCAACTACCACCTTCCTATTTTTTGCACGCACTATCATTTTTGTCAAAATTAATAGGGACATTGGTTTTGGATGGAAAAAGACATAAATGTCCTCAATAAAAGTCAATAACCTGAAGTTGTGCTTGACCTTTTTTTGCACTTCCCAACTATGACCTTTCCATTTTTTGCACGGACTAACATTTTTTGCTGAGGACATTTTGGACTTTTCTCATCTAAAACTAACGACAACCACAACAAACCAAAATATAAATCGATCAATTTTCCCGCCGACGAATTTTTTTGAACGGCCCTAATCACGTTATTAATGATTATTGGGATAATTGTCCAAAATCACCCTAAACTTTCGTCCACAAACGAGTTGATGCACAAAGTTTCGTCCACGCTGTGTGGCTAACCTGAAGTCTTGTCCACGACTTTTTTAGTTTTGACGTAATAGGAATGTTCAAAATGATGGTTTGGGGGCTCTGGGCAGTGCTTTTCGGATTGAATAGAAGCGTGGACAAAACTTCAATGCAATTACAAAAACGTGGACAAAACTTTATACATCAATTCATTTGTGGACGAAACATTAGGATAATTTTGGACGATTATCTCGTGATTATTTATACAATTGATAGATAGATATACCTCGAGGAAGTCTTTGTAGAAGAAATCAGGCAACCATGGAAGCTTGTAAGTTCCAACCTCAAGCATCACCTTCACCCCACCAACCGTCTCCGGCAACATAAACTCCGACCAGCTCCCAAACCCTCCGATCCTCTCCAACGCCGCCGCCGACACCGACTCCGTCAGCCCCGTAACCGTATCCGACGCCACCATCGCCACCACCATCTCCGGGAACATCTCCGCCATCCTGAACCCCACCATCCCCCCGTAGCTCAGCCCCACCACCACGCACCTCTCCACCCCGAGCCGCCTCAGCCCCGCCGCCACGCACTCCGCCTGAAACTCCGGCGACCTCCGCGTGCTCTCCGTCGCCGACCCGCCGAAGAACAGAAAGTCCGGCACGTACACCGCGTACTCCCTCGTCAGCGCCGGCACCTGGAACTGCCACGTCAGGATTCCGTCGGCGGCGAAGCCGTGGAGGAGGACCACGGCCGGTTTGTTCCCCGGCCGGGCCGGGACCCAGAAGTTGAGGACCGTGCCCGGCTCGATCTCGACCGGCTGGGGATGGACTCCGGCCAGCTTCATGACGCCGCGTAGCGCGGTCTGGTAGATTGTTACACTGTTCACCATTTTTGATTCTGAGAGAATGAAGCAAAGCTTGTGAAGGATTGGGACATACATGGCAATGGCAGAGACTATATATAGACAATAATATGTATAAGGTAGTGGCAGAGTGGTAATTAATGAGAAAGTGGAAGCCAACTAAGAAGACCATAATATTGTATAGTTTGACTTTTGTTAAAGAAAATCTCCGACAGTCGTGGCAAGCGGGTCGTTGCAAGCGCTGCTACGACGTTGCCACGACTCTTCGTGTTAAGTGATCGTGTCAAGGGCGGCGTGTCAGAGGGTCGTTGCAGGATCCTACCACGACCCGACGCTGTGGTAGGGGTAATTTAGAAGAGAAAGAAATGTTATCTTGCTTGAAAATAACTACAAATCATGCCTTCCTACCACTAGTCATGGCAGACTATTGGAGAGGCCATGGCATGAACAAGAAGCCACAGTAGGAAGGAGAGAGAATGCCAAAAGGCACATGACTCCTTGACACTAGTCATGACAGATCGTTGGAGATGCTTTAAGGGGTTTTTTTATTTTAGATATATTAAAAATATAATCAAATCAGAATAAAAAAATTGATTTATTAGGATTTAATTCAATTAATTAATATATCATGTAAGATTTGTTTCTTGTGTGGACCTTAAAAATGTAAAATAAAAATGATTTCGATGATTTGATTGAAGGTTTTGTAGTCTTTTATATAAGAGGTTATAAGGTCTATAATATAAAAATAAATCTTACATCAATCAAATCAAAAAAGAATAAACCTATTTTTTTATTCTGATTTGCTTATACTTTTAGTAGAATTAGACATAAAATATTATATTTTTATGTGTTGATAGCATATAAGACAGGTAAACAGTTTGTGATTAATTCCTAAAAATATATAAATGATATATGATCTATTTATAAGACATGTAAATAATATGTGATATATTTATAAATATTGTTAAAGACATGTAAATAATCAGTGATCAATTTAAAAGATAGGTAACCGATATATGATCAACTCATAAAGATATGTAAACAATATATAACTAATTCATAAGGTATAAGATATGTAAATGATATGGGACAAATTTATAAATACATATAACTGATTTGTGACTGAAACATAAGCTGATTCATTTAATACTTTTAAATTTTGACAAGCTTTTTCTTTAGAATAAGTAGTTTCATTAATGGAACACATAGTCGTTATAATGATCTTAGCCTTTATATGGATAATGATCTAATAATCCTTACATCCGAAACAGTTTAATAGAAAACGGATATAGCAATAACGAGCAGAACGAAAATAAGAGTAGAACGAAAATAAGAAATATAACTAAAACATGAATTGAAACCAAAACTAGTACAGAAATAAAATTCAAAATATTCAAAATATCAAAAAGTGTTCATAATAAAGTATATAAACGATGCTTAGTCCCTACTTTACAAGACTTCACTTTGACTAGTTTATTGTTCGGGATTAATTCATAAGGATAAATTTTTACATTTAATTCTTTTCTATGTATTAGAGACGGTCCAAAGGGCCAGCTGCACGTGGTGATTATGTAATAAGGTATTAATTAATATAGTTAAGATATGACAAATTTTGATCAAGAAAGTGAGCTGTCTATTTAGATTAGACACCCAAAATCAACTATATATTAAATTAATTCTTTCTAATGATTAGACGATACATGAATGGGTCAACAGATAAAATACGTTTCTAATCATCAGATATATGGTAAAGATTTGCAAGTTAAAGCAACACTTCCGTTCGGAAAAACATTTGATAGCTACACTTAAATAAAAATTTGTTTTACCGATAATGCCTAACTGAAATTTTTTCTAAACATAATTACAAAGTTTGTTTGAGAAATATCGCATTAAAAAATGAAAAAAGAAATGAGTACATTTTTGTTATCTAGGTATCTCTCATTTTTCTTTTCGTCTAAAGTTTAACGTTGTTATCGAGATGGTCGGCGTATTCGGATCCCAAGAGACATGGTCACGTCTTTAGTTTTTTTTCTATGACTTTTTTTGTTAGGTTTTGGTTGGTCGTGGTTTTTTCGGGCCAAATAACTGCACTTTGTTGTAGATTGCTGTGCATCGGTTGCACGTTTGTGTGGACCAGTTGTGCTTTGGTGTGCCCGTTATGTGGCGCACTTTGTTGCATTTTTTGCGTGCACGGTATAGTTGTATGTTTTGAACGTATTTTGTTGCGTTACAGCTTTTAATTAGGGGTTGGTAAATATTAGTGTTGTGTTTGATTTACATTTAACTCGTTGTGTTTGAATTGTTTATCGGTCCGCCCACGTGTGGGGCGTGCTCAACAGCCCGCCTTTGTTTTTGACTTTTATGAAATCTACACGTTATTGTGAATTTTATTGAAAATCTTAAACAGTACATTCACTTTATGGTTTCCTTTTTATTTGTTAGCTGTTTGTAAAGGCAATTGAACTAGTCGTTTTATTACCATTCATAGGGGGTCGATTCTATTGTGAAAATTCCATTAAAATGTTTGAGAACTCGAAAAAGTGGGTCTATTCGTACAATCCGGACTTTTCTCACGTTAGATCCAAGAGTGTGATTCATGTCATCTACAAATATGTTGACGCCTACAAGGTAGACGATAGACTTAATTTAAGGGTTGAGTATGACCCGCAAAGGAAATTCGACTAAGTGGCCGACGAATCTATCGAGTTATTTGTTAAAAACTATATAGAAATCTAAATTTAACTACGTTTTCTGGTCGTTCTCCTCCGCGTTTTCTCGCCTCCGCCTGTTGTTGTTGTTGTTCCGATCGGGGGTCTGGAAGCTGCTCGGTGAGAGTTCTTTGGCTGGAGGAGTCGAGACCTGCTGAGCCCTTGTCCTGTGTGGACATTTTCTGGAGCTCTGCTTTTGTTGCTGATTCGCTCGGGTCGCCAGTGGTTGCTCCTCGGGTCGTCGGTGGTTGCTCGTCGGTAGAGTGTAGCCTGAAAGTGACTATGAGGAGTAGTGGCCTTGGTAGACGTCGTTCGTATCTTGCCAGATCAGCCTTCGGACCAGATCTGGTGGTCGGTGCTCCTTACTCTGTGATGGATGACCTACACGGGATTCCTTCAGCGCCACCCTCTCCTCCGACAATACCCTTGCAGTCGCCACTGAAGCAACCATCGTTGTCCCCACCTCCTTGGCCTCCACCGCTAGGACGACCCACGCGGCGTCCCTTGGTTGCGTCCTCCTCAAGCAATGCCCTTCCCCCACCAAGCCCTAGGCCGCCGGCCCCCCCAAATTTGTCAAGACCTTGCTCTGGCTCTTCCTCTCCAGGGTGGCGCGTTTTCTAGAGTGGCGCATTCACAATATTCTGCTCCGACTCGGGCCCTGTTTCCCCCTCTCATTGGCGGAGCGGGCTCTAGGGTTGCCTCCTTTTCACGGCGCAAGCCTCTTCTCCGTACCGCTGTGTTGTCTAAGGTTGTGACTAATGTCAACTGAAGTGCCTTTGAGTCTATATGTGAGGCCCTCACAACTCCGGGAGGAATGTCGAGGGATCGATCAAGGCACTTGGATCGAGATAAACTCTCCCGTTTAGGCAAGGGCGGGAAAATAGCCCCGTCAGGAGGAATGAAAAGACGACAGAGCATCGGGGACTGGCCCTGAGAGGGGTCTCATGCATATGTTTTGCCTCCCACCATCACTGCTATTGAGATCTCTGATTTCCGGCGCCTCCTTCCCCTTTTTCGTATTATGTCCTTGCCTATATGGCTTTCAAATACCATATGTGACGGTTCTAGTGAAAAAAGGCTCAGTGAGCCACTGCTCTTTTTGTCCGACCTTAGTGGTCGGGAGCTTGTTCCCTGGTGCATATCGATGTTCTGATATAAATTTAATACAATTACAACTTTTGTTCAAAAAAACGAATAGGTGTATAAACAATATAACAAGTGAGCACTTTTAAATAACGTAAATTATTGTCTTTATCAGGATTCGATCATTGGCATTCAAGAGGAAAATCACACCTTTAACTATACAATTACCCTCAATAGGTACAACATTGGTAGATTAAGTCAAACTGTTTTCTAGTTTTTGTTTTTATAGTTCTAGTTTCGGATCATGACCCATATCTTAAACAATATGGATTATACAAATGAATCAGTTGAAATTCGTTTAGCCCTACCCATTAAACAAATTGTAGTACTTGAAACTAACCATAAACCGATCACATTCAATCACAACTATGTATATGGAATTGAAAACATGATTTTAAATGTCGTTTTGAAGAAAGTTCATTTAAAATAAATAAATAGAATAATAGCTACTCATTTAAAATAATGTAATATTCAACATCCATCAAAGATAACAAAATTATCAAATATTTGTGAGCAACAAAACCTAAAATAACTATATATGGAAGCATACCTGAGAATGAGAGAGAAGCAAGAGTTGAGCAGACAGAGCTTGGATAAGATCACCTCTCTAGATCTCTCTCCCTCTCTTATTGAACAAAACAACGTATTAATTGTTTATTGAATATAAGTTCGTAGCTTCTTGTAGTCTGTTTTTATCTTATAAATTTCTGACCTACCACCTTATCCTCCATTATTCTGCATTAACTTTACGTTATCCTGAAATTACCTTTATGCCCTAAGAGTTTTCATGAAATTTGTTGTGACTTGAATAGAATACTTGTAAAAGAGATTAGAGCATCCACAACGCTAGTCACTTACGTTGGCGGGAAGCTCAAAAGGAAGAGAGAGAAATGATGTAAATAATCCTGGTAGTAAGATGAGGTGGTAAGCTCACAGCCAGCGGGGAGGAATTTGTGAAGAAAAATGTCACGAACAGTCAGCACGAACATGCTAGCACTATAGGAGTGATGATTGTAAGGCTGAAAATATTAATTTAATATTCTATCAGTCAGTCTTACCGCAATTTGTTGACTGTTAGCGTTGTGGATGCTCTTAGCTTGTTAAACATATTTGGTCTGACTCTATTATAAAATATACGGTGTTTATAATTTATAACATTATTCGGACGAGGCTTGTCAAGCAGCTTAATCAAGTGGTCATAGACATGATGTGAGCCGTGGTTGGAGAGTTGTGCGAAAGGCTATCGAACACTCGAGACGACTCTCACTTTGATGGTTAATGGATCTTTCTACACGTTCAAGTTATAGTCTAAATGCACTTAAGCTTTCGGGAATATATGTCATTTGTTTTGTTTTAGAAATTGTAATATATAAAATAAATTATTTTTATAGATCAAGAACACCTATATACTAGGGGTAGGCAAAAAAAACCGAAACCGCTAAAACCAACCACCACCAACCGAAAACCGCATTGGGAAACCCGAAACCGAAAAGTTAACGGTTGGTTGTCAGTTCTTGAAACGCCAAACCATCGGTTAACCAACCAAACCGGTACTGTTCATCATATACATGTGGCTTCATAATAGCCACTAATATGATATAAATGAATGGCTCATGAGCATTCTTCTGTGTCACACGGATTGCTAACATAAAACACGATAACTTATATGTAATTTTTGTTTTGTTTTAGAGAATATAGTAATATGTTTTGGCTTGAAATAGAAATATGTGTATGGTTATTGGTATCTAAATTTGTACTTATATGTAGTAAAATGGTTGTTTGGTTAAAATCACTAACCAACCGATCAGTGAGCTGGTTGATTTTACTGTGAAAAATTGGATTTTGGGTTAAAACTGATTTCAAGATATATCAAACAAATAATATCGGATTGAGTTCGTAAAAGATTCCATTGACTGGTTAACCACCCAATGTCCACCCCCTACTATAACCATACCTATTTTATCGTGGAAGACTCAACTATGCGTGGTCATATATAACTTGTCGTGTAGTGAACTCTGACAGAATTAAAACATCACAGATTAGGTTGAACAAAAGTCAAATTATATTGCAGAACGCATTCAAGAGCACAAATCGTAGCCCCATACTTGCAATGAAATGTAGCAATGAATAGTTCTCAAAAATGAATTTGTATTTTCCAATAAGAAAACTACTTTTAAAACCCGGTTTGTAAAAAATATATGTTGTTGGTGATTTGTATTTTAATATGGTACAAACTTTGTAAAGGAATAGTGGATCCCATTACTTCTTGATGGGTGTATTTAACGGTGCGTTCACCACCCTTCATTGCTTATAAGGGTTTCATGTTAGGAGAGCATATACAATATTGAGGTTTAAGATTTATAATACTGATTTAACAGAATATTAAGTTTGAACCCTTTAAAATAAGTGTGCCCCACAATAGTAAGGTTTTTTCTGAACGAAAAATTGCAATATTATAACTTCTTAAGAACGATTACATCGAAATGCTTCGAAGAACATGCTCCTCGACCATGAAAGGTCAGTGTGAACGAACAATGGTTCACTGAACCTTGTAGTATCAGAACCGTCACAGACGGTATTTTAACACCCCATGGACAAACAGAATACGAAGAGGGGGAAGGGGGTACCGGAGATCCTGAGGGACCTCAACAGTAATAGTGAGGGGCGATCCGTGAATCAGGGTTCCTTTCCTGGGAAAATCCATAATTCGTTGTTCGCCAGGAGTAAGTCCTGCAAAGACAAACGCAAACAAAAGAAAAAAGGTTTAACGTGTGGTTTATGGTTCTTGAATAGATGTTGAATTAATGTTTTATTAAATTTATTAAATTTTGATTTAAAATATTAAATACTAAAGAAAGAAAAGTAAAATCATTTTTATAAAACCCATTAATAATAAAATTAAATAACTAAATAAAAGAAGAAAAAATGGGACATGAACTTAAACTTTTATTCATCCACGGAATATTACAACCCCGAAAACTTAAAGTTGAAGCATACATCTGTTTTTCTTGAGCATACGAATATGAGTTTCGACCTCAGCACATGAATCTCACAAATCACACAATATTGTTGTGTGTCGTTCCATCTTCGGTTCAGTTAAATTCGAAACGTTTGGGATATGCATTTCGTTGTATTGGTTGAAGAGTTTGTGCCATTTTGTGGTCAGCATGATCACTTTGTCCGCCTTCTCAGACTTTGCTCGGTCCACCTCTGATTATGCTCGAGCCGCCTCTTCCCTTGCTCAATCTAAGGTCTCCAATGCTTCGACTTGCTCTTGGACACCGTTCTCCTTCCTCTTTATGGACTTCTTGCCCAATGGTCGGGACTCACGTGGAGGGACACTTCGGTTACTAGCTCCCTCGGTCGAATAGGTGGATACCCAATCTGGTTGGGACTCACCACCGCGAGGTGTAGCATCGTCATCGTCGGTGGGAGGACAAGTGAGTGGGGTTGAGCTGTAAGCCCCAAATTCAATCAATCGTTGCCTCCGTGTACCGGTCGTGCCTTCCTCCGCCGTAAATTTATCCTCGAACTTCAGAATGTCGTACCAATGGTCGAGGTCAAACACCTTCGGTTCGTCAGGTTTCGTTGTGTCATAGTAGGTCTTCTTGACATTCTTGATGTAGTCAGCTTCGTTGTAACCGCTAGGATAACTTTTCCTCAACTTCGTCAAAATGTTGTGGTATCTCCGCACCCGAGGGAAATGCTTGTTCCACTGGTTCTTGATTTGCCTCCAATTGAAATGATGGCGAAGATCCTCCTCATTGTATATTCTGGTCATTTCCCCTAAAAGGTTGAACCATCTTGCTGGTTTCTCATCGATGCATCTCTCGTCGTACGTAGCCAAACACGAATAAGGTGTATGTCGGCTTCATGAGTCCATTTTCTTCTATACCCTTTGGGTTGTTGGGAAGGCCTGATATATGACGATGAAGACGACATCCGGGTCCCGCTGCTTTGTTCTAAAGGCTCGAGGTAGCCGTAACAGTTTTCCATAAAAAAAACAAGTGATGAGGTGATAGAAGTAGTGATCAGTTTTGTTAATGAGGTGATAAACTAGAGTTAATTAGTATTGATAAAAATTCATGTGGTAAACTGATAAAACATGTGTGCTGAGGTGAGAAAAACAAGTGATGAGGTGACAAAACACATGTAATTTGGTGATAAACTTAGTGTTTAGTGTTGATAAAACTAGTGTTTAGTGTTGCTAAAACTAGTATTCATGGTTAATAAAAAAACATGTGATGAGGTGATAAAACACATGTATCCATGTAATAAAAACAAGTGATGAGGTGATAAAAATCTTGTTCAGATTTGGAAAATGAGGTGATGAAAATAATGTTCAGTGTTGATAAAACTAGTGTTTAGTGTTGATAAAAATCACTCAAATATGAATTTTTTTAAATAAGTCTCGAAATAATTTTTTTTGTGCTTCAAAGTATATTCATCACTTGTCTTGATAGAAAGCTCTTGAAAAATGAAAAATATTGGTGCCCCACGGGCAGGTGTTGCCTTTTAGGCAAACAGAGAAGACGGTGAGGAGGAACGGGGTACCGGAGATCACGAGGGACCTCAACAATAATGGTGATGGAGAAGTCCTTGATTCTCTGCTCGATACGCATTGATCCTGCAAAGACAAACTCAGACAAAATAATTGAAACCCTTTCGATTAGCCAGAGCCATAATCGTGAAAGGGGACGAGGCGGTTGCGGCGGTGGAGGCCAAGGAGGAGGACGCGCCGGCTGCTGCAACTTCAGGGACGCCTCTAAGGACGGCAACGACATCAGAGACGGCAGCGACAACAACAGGGGGGACGACAACGACATCATCAGGGACGGCGGCTGTAGAGACGGTAACCCCTGGGGCACAGGAGAGACCGAGACAGATTGGGAGATGCTCCGTTGATGGCGGGAGGCGGCCAACGTCACAGTGGCTAGGGATGGCTTGAAAGAAGCCCTAGTAGAGAAAAAATTCACAGGATCCAAGGGGTAAGTGCAAAGGCAAGATTAGGAAGGAGAGAGAAGGAGAACCATGACATAGGCTATTACAATTGCCATAGCCATAATCATGGAGGAGGAGACGACGACAAGATCTCAAACCCTAGCAGAGAGAATTGATGAATATGGATAAACTTTTTTAATTTAATTTTTAATTAATTAGATTTCTTAGTTTCTGTTTTTACTATATTGACATTTTGTTTCTGTAATTGTTTATATTTTATAGTTAGGGTATTGAGGTGAAAATTATCCTTAATTTTTTAAACTGGTATAGAGTTTAATTGAAGTCATTTAAAAAAAATATTAAAGGGTATTGTTAATTTAACCTTTGAGTTTAGTCATTGTTTGAGATTGTTGTCAACTTAAATTTAGTCATCTACAATATTACTACAATCATTGAGAAATGTTTTTTTAATATGACTTTATGATATTTTATAAAAACAAGAAAGAAATCGAATAAGAGACCAATAATTATTATATACATCGAGAAAGATATTTTTTATTGGGTTGAAAATGTTTTATAATATTTTTAAAATACGAAATCTGGACACCATATTTATAATATGTAATAATTATTATATTCTTATACGATACTAATATTTTAATGTTATTGTTTACGTCAATTATTACTATAAAAAAATCGATACTCTCATTGAAAAAGCTAAATCTGATCTAAACCAAGAACAAATATAAGAGTTATTTATTAAGTAAAATTGGTAAACTACAAAAAAAAAACACACAATAACTTCATTTTAAGAGGGATTATCATTCATCACCGTTCATCTATTTGTTTTTATGTTTCCACAGAATATAAAATAAAACAGATAGATGCATGATTAATATATAAATTGACTGCTGACTCAACTTTACCCTTAGCTTGAAGTAAGGGCCGAAACACAAGACTGACTTGACTAACAATGTTGAAAGCAAAGGAAAAGGAATGGTCACAAACTTAGTCTTTGTGCCCTAAACACACTCTTTCTTTTGCAGGACCATACATGGAAACAAACATTGGCCCTCGTTTAACGTCTAAAAAGATGAATTGGTTTCAACATTCTCAAACTGTTGGGTGGAAGCATCAAGATGTATATTAAATGGTCAATTAATCATCACGCTTTTGATGTGAGACACATACTTCAACACTTCCTCTCACGTGTAGGGATGACCGTCCACACGGGGGCCATAGCAGGACTTGACATATGCATATGGACCGGAGACCACAGGGTGGAGGTGACAAACGGGCCATGAGCTGAACCAGCTCTGATACCATGTTAAAGCTCAATCCAACCCAAAAGCTCGAACTCATGGGTGGAGGCATCAAGATGTATATCATTTGGTCAATTTATCAACACACTTTCGATGTGGGACACATACTTCAACAAGATTAATCTATAACCATCGTTTCGGTTTTTCAAAAATCCTCACTGGTACCAGAACTATTAATGAATCAACTCAATTAAGTTCAATATGATAGTTTGAAGGTTGAATTCTAATTTTATATTTTAACATGCGTCATTATGAATAGGCTATTTTCGATTTGAATATAGATTATTTAAAAAAGTTGTGAAACCTATTGAGAAGGGAAATAAAAGTTTTGAAGATAATACTTAATAAAATACTTACTCAAAACAAATAGAACAACATAAAAATATTAATGTATTTGGATGTAGCATGATTTGAACACGTGGCCATGGGATATCAACTCTATACCTAAAAGATTAATAAGTCTCATTTAGGTTTAAGTCGTTGAGATTACGTAGTGTATTCCTAAAAATCTAACATCATATAAGTGTCCCTATCCATTGATTCTAATGAAAAACTTACATATATTGATTATAATAACATAATCTAATAAAAAATTTAATTGTCAAAGGAGGCTGAATGATTAAACTATAGGTATGGTAGGGGGATGCTCACTCCTCAGACATATCTGAGGAGTTTTTCGTTTTTCAACTTTAAGGCTCGTGATCAAGGACTTCGAATCGAGAGTATTTGGGTTACTTTGGTTCACAAAAGGCTAAGGATTGTCGGCAAAATGAACACTGATTCTATGATGTGTTCCCTCTCATTTTCGGTGATATAGTCGACCCTATAGGGATAAATATTCCCCGACTGAACAAGCTTTAATTGTGAGTAAAGGTGACGGGTCTTCTGTCCCTGGTTCGAACACTAGCAACGAAAGAGCTCATCGGGGTTGCGTTGGGGGAATGCACCATATCCCATGTGATCAATGAGGTTTCTTTGGGGCGACACAGTTCGAGTCCTGTTTTGGATGTTCCTAGACTGCCCGCTACACTCTTCTCTGGTCATGAGATTTTAGGATTACCTGGACCTAGTGAAAATCATCTTGACCTATGACTGACTTCCAAATATCCGTTATAATTATGGACAGATTGGTCATGTGGTTAGGGAATGTGAGCGGGAGATTCCAGGACTATCCCAGTTTGACAAGTCCCTCAAGATGAAATTCATATATTTTGGATTTAAGACCTTTCCAGCGTCTTAAAAGATTGTAGTCTAGGGTTGTATGTGTCTCGGGTTTTCGATCAAAACAAGCTTAAAGATAGAAAACACACGGCAGAAAGATTGAACTCTGATATTTAGCAAAGTACACCTTTTTCGTGCATCTCTAGTTACACTATGTAAGCATAATGAACACAAGTGATTGAATTTGTCAACGTATTACAAGATTAATCTTACAATAACACACTGAACACTAGTCACTTTTGATTCTTGAGCACCATATTTCACAACAAATAGCTTATATATATAAGCAACATAAGAACTATAGGAATGAAAGTACTACTATTCGTAGTACTAAATAATACGATAAATAATTCGATCTTTATTGATGATGATGGCATATTGATATCAACTTGTAGTTCAGCGAAGCTTCAAATTTTTCATCCTGCATCAATATAAGAAATCAAGATATATGGGAAGTAATCAATTTCGGGTTTTATACGTGTACAGTACATGCATGGAAATCTGAAACTCTATTGAATAATAGTGCGACGAATAATAAGTTTATATCCAATTTGAATCAGTCACCAGATAGGTTAGTGTTTTGGATCAACTTGTGTATATTATAAGCTTCCATATATCTAGTGCTCCTCCTTATGGTATGGACCGATTATCCCAAATTTGGATGTTTCGTGTTTGTACATCATTTCTTGTGTAAAGTATAAGGGAATACCAAATTTGTATAATTTCGTGTATGTATAGTGTCAAGTGTGATATTAAAGTTTGTGAGTCCTAGGTTCAGTTGAGCTCGTTTTTGTTGCTCCTTGTGATGGTCGGAGTTGTTTCCTTTTTGTTTAGTATGAGTAGTGTTTTGTTGTGTTGTTTTCGGAGGTTTCCGGTTGTGTTCTGTTTGTTTCCTCTGTGAGGGAAGTATTGGTTCTTGTTAGAATTGTTTGTTAGTTTTTTTTAGCTTTGTTTTAGTATTGAAGATGAGACCTTTTTTCGGGTGTTTTTTTCTTCTTCTTGTTTTTCCATTTCAAGAAAACAAATGCTTCGTAAATTTTCGCTTATAATTTTTTTTTTGTGCCCTACCTGATTAAGGACTTGACCTTGTGTCAATGATGTCAGGGTTTATGTCACAATCCTTACTATGTTTGGTTTCTTTATCTCTAACAACTCTTTGTTAAGTCAAAGTGACAAAAAAAACATAACTATTTCATAAAGGATGGTCTTGAAATCAAGGTTTTGATATATTCCGGTAGAATATAATATAAAATTATAATTGAGTGTTTAGCTGTGAATTTTAACTTTTAGATGGGATGATCATCTAATACAATATTAAGGTTTAGTTTTTCATGGACATAGGTTATATTTCTACTATCTATAAAAATATATATTATAGAATAATTTTATTATTGGACCTCATCCCTTTTCTCTCTTTTCAATGAATTTTATCTTCTAGATAATTTATATCTAAACATGTAAATATGTTTGTCCGTCAAGATCCTTATCAAAATACAAAATTATAATTCATTGGTTTGAATTTTCAGTTGAACAGGGTTTTTAGAATATTCTAACAATTCCCAATAATAAAAAATAGTGTGCTAGTGTGATGATTCGTGGTGAATCTTTGGAGATATAGAGATGATCATGACATTGGAGATATAGAGATGATCATGACATTGTAGTCAATGTCAAAGTAACATATGTAAATATGTAAAACAAGGTCACTTGGTTTAGGACTTCATATATATATATATGTACCTCTTTTCCTCGTGAGTTATGGAAGCTGAAGTAGCAACCTTGTAGTTGGGGAAAGGCACGAGACCGGACTCAATGTGCTTCACATCCTCCACAAGCACCTCGTAGTGTCGCTTCACCTCCTCGGGGGTTTTCCCCCCAACTTCCCTGGCAACGTTGTACCAACGGTCGGGCGTGTCCCTGTCGTGAACCGCCAATGCCCTCTCGAACGCCTTGTTCTGCTGCGTTGTCCATGAGCTCGAACCCCGAGAAGACATCGATGCCATTGATGTTGGTGTTTAGATGTTGTGAGGTCGAAGACGTGTATGGTGTTTATATAAGGAGCTTGGGGAGGTACAATAAGGAGGGGATGTTCCGGTTGGCGCACAAAAAAATGAATCAAAGAGCTAACGGGTAGTGTAGTAGAGCTTGGGGGATGAGGTGAGTCCACGTATGAGTCTTGGGTTCACGTTGAGTAAATAAGAGGTTACCGTAAAAATTGATAGGACACTTTGAAGGGATGACTTTGAGGGTTGAAGATTGTAATAGTGTATAGTATACATATTATGAGGGCAACTACTGATCCGATTGGGGAACTTTGAGATAGTCCGTGAAAGAAGGTTCTCTTTAAATCTCCGAATTTTAAACTTTTGACTAACGCTCGTCTTTCAAAAAAAACTGCCCAGAGCTTCGAACCGAGTTCTTAGGGGACTACTTCACTGTTGAGGTTAAACCAGCTTGTTCTTTGAGTCGTGACAGAATGCCAAACAATGTAAACGGGAAACAATTTTCCCAAGATCTTTCGACCCAGTTAGCGCAGCCTACTAAAGTAAAGGCTTTTGATGATCCGAATCTGACTTCGAAAGATGAAGAGTGGGTAACTGATGATGAGGATTAAGTGTATGTTATTTGTTTTCAAGTTGTGTTCCCGCAACTCTTTTTGAAGGTCCTCTGTAATGGTTTTCCTTTGGCCTGATCCTGCTTGGATCATATCTTTTTCTGATAAAAAAAATCAAGCTTATCAAAAAAGAGTATACATATCATTAGGATTAATTTACCATCGGGGGACCTACGCTTTGACGGTTGTTGGATGTTGATCGATTATGTGATCGAAGGAAACATCGACTAGGATGTGGGGAATCGACTGCCCTCTTCACGCGTGAGTTGTCAGATTCTGTCCAAATCTAGATTAATCGTTTGATTTCATCCGCTCAGAAGACTGTTGTCGACGGTTGTTGGGCGATAGCCGGTTACATGGTTCGACGAATACTACGACCAAGACGAGGGAAATTGACTGGCCTCTTCACACACGAGTCAGTTGATTTTGTCAAGACCTAGATCGAGTGTCTGATTTCATCCACTCAGACGGCCGATGTCGACGTTTGCTGGGCATCGGTTGATTCCACGAATCGACAAAAACGACAATGAGATAAGGGAGCTCGATTGGCCTCTTCACACCCGAACTTGTCAACACCAGATCAACTGTTTGATTCCATCTGCTTAGAAGACCGACGTCGGTGGTTTTCGAACATCGATCGACTCCATGATTCGACGAAAACTACATTAAGAAAAGGGCAACCAACTGGCCTCTTCACACGCGAGTAGTAACCGTGACCCGCATTCATGATTATTGGGCGTAATAACCGTGAATAACGTAATCGTTTTATTGTACATGCTCTTAGGTACGCTGGTCCTTCCAAGAACAAAGGCCAAGGTAAACTTCTCAGCATGTGTTGAGATTTGATTCAGATTTCACCCTCAAGCTGTCTATATTCCTTGCACGGAATCATGGTCTTTTTGTTGGGACACTTTTGCGCAAAACCACGCAAACGAGTCCCAATGACAGAACCTACACTTTCACGTGTTCGCCACAGTGCCTCACAAAACCATTTTCTTGGGTTTTCATGGGAATAAAATTCCAACTACATTGTACATACTCACTCCTTGAATTGAACCATATACTCCAACAAAACTCTAGCTGGCTCACCTGTCCGTACAACGATTATACTTTTGTATGGACAGGTGATTTTGAATAAAATTTACATTGGAAAGTATTGAAGTGTATGTTATTGTCTAAAAAATATAAGAATAAAAAGTTATTTATAAAAGTCAGATCAACACTTGATTAATAAAGTTAATTTACTACTCAAACGAATCCTATAGATGAGTCCTCGAAAAGCGACGAGTGGATCACTGATGAGAGTTGAATTAGTCTCGTTTGTTCTTGTTGTGTTTTGGATTTGTATCCTTTTGTTTTCGAGTTTTGGCCCTTTGCCTCTGTCGAGAGTTTTTTTTTAAAAGCTCGAAAAAATTAGAACCAAGCAGGATCTAACATAAGGCAACTAGTACAAAAGAGCTCTCATAGCGAGCTGCGGGTACAAAAACCCGAAACAAAATAAACCAAATTGTGATACTAAATTAACCATCAGTAACTCATTCTTCGTCTTCCGATGTCAAAGTCGGATCATCAAAGGCTTTACCTGAATGAGCTAGCTGAGCAGCTTTAGCTTGTGAAATCTGTTTCCCAACGTCCACTGGATACCGACGCAAGTGAGGACCGGTTTGACTCTGTCGAGAGTTTATATGTAATTGTTGCTTCTTCAGAGTCTTGGTCTTTTTGGATTAAGGACTCTCACTCAATTTCCTTATTTGGATAGAGCGTTTTCAATAATAAAAAATTGCACTAATAAAAATAATATGTGAAGGTTCAATTACAAATTTGATGAATTAAGAAGACATTAGTATTACTTTTTTTATATAAACGGGGGTTTGAACCTATATGTGTAAGTAACCATCTCTAACATCATTTTATTTCAATTACAATTTCAAGTTGATAGTTGAAGACCCCAGTTATCTGACCGTTCTTCTTGTTCTTTATGATGTTCATGATCCCCAAGTGTCCTTGAAACTATCCGAACATGATTTGAGGTCGACTCATTACCCTTCGATGTCACATATGTATTCGCGAAAGGTACATATCATTGCTCAAAACCATGGTTGTCATGATTGTAACATGACCGTGAGGACCGCGTCAGATTGGCATGGTATACGGATATATTTTTTCGTACCGATAGGATCTAAGGTTCTCTTCCGATACGAAAAGGGTATTCAATTATTGTGTGTAGCAATGTACTTGACCATCCCAAGGTACACACAAACATCATCGGCATAGGATATGTTTGTTTACGAAGATCGATTGATGATCATGTTCCGACCACTTGTCTGGTTATAAGGAAAGAAGATAAGGATCGTAGTTCACGAAATGATTAGGTGCGAGACCAAGTGATCTTCATGTATGTATTGTGTAAGCTTCTCATTTGATGAGTTCTTATGAAGTGTTAAAAAAATGTCTTGAATCGATTATGGGTGGAGACGATTGCTCCAACGGTATATGAAGAGTTGAGTTTTGGTTTCTGGTCGGACATAATCTGATGTGACATCTCTTATATAGTATTTTTATGGGGGGGTCGTTTAATCTTATTTCATTGAATAACATGTATGATTTGACTTCAAATCTCATACATATAATCAATCAGTAAAACATGATTATCAGCCAATATCATACTAGTCTTGATATACCGTTAAGACCAACAGATCTATGAATAATACTATTCATATTTGTAAGAGTTTTACTATCAAATCATATATTTGGTGATCTTATCGAATTTCTATATCGTTCAGTGTAAACCAACTGGTCGTTTTTTGGATCGGGAAAGTCTTGTTCGTCCCGTCGATGTTTGGAAACAGGTTGAACAAGGTCGAACTAGTAAACTTCCTCAAGCTGCGGCTTCGTCTCAGGGAACTGATGCATGGACAAAAATCCGTACAATGGCTTCCAAGAAGAAAGATGTGATGACTCGTATCTAACAATGGGAGGCGAGGCTTGGCGAGATTACCTTTTCTGTTTTTGTTTCTTGTTTCGTTTTTAGAAAAAAGACTTGGTCTCTTAGCTCCCATTTCTGGAGCTCACGGGTAATCGTTGCTTTGGTCTATGGCCTATTAGACATTTCCTACTTAGAAAGTGTCTCTTTTTAAATAAATTTTTGAGGTTATAAAAAAATATACTTGATGATCTTAGAAAGTCAATTATACAAGTAATTAATATTTTACATAATGATAATAAAATGTGTCGTTTCATTAATAAGAAACGACAATGTAATACAAGTATGATTGATGTAGGACATGTAACCAATACGGTCGGCACATAGCAAGTTTGGTTTTGGTTGCCGGTCGGACATAGTCTAATATATTTGGAGCTTTAGGTTTCGGTTTGGGCTGGGATTGGGGTAAATATGTCTTAGGTTACGTGGTCATGGCCATTAGTGTTGTTGGTGAACCATATAAACCTTATGTCTTCTTAGGGTTGTTTTACATTTATTGTTTGATTTCGTATAATTATTATTCTCGAGAGCCCATTACAGCACGAAGTATGTAAACTACAGGTTAGAAATGAAGTTATGATTTTCCCATAATGTATTCTCATTTTTGGCCTAATTCTTCTTCTGATGATCGATTCAACCTCTGATCAAAAAGAAATACGTTGGTTATATTTCATCTCTTCAACAATTGTCCACTTGTGTTGGGTATAAGTCTCACATAAAAAGTGTATGGACGAATTGAGCATTTGATAAGCATATTAGTGTCTCCACCCATCAATTCGAGCTTTTGGGTTGAATATGACTTTAACATGGTATCAAAGTTGGTTCGGGTTATGGCCCGTTTGTCACCTTCACCATGTGGTCTCCGTTTCATATGTAGATGTCCAATCATGTTATGCTCCACACATGAGGGGAAGTGTTGAAATATAAGTCTCATACAGAAAGTGTATGGACGAAAAAGTCTATCAACCTCTCTAAAACAGAACCTCTCCCTTCTCTCTTCTCACACAACCCTAATCTTTTCCCCGCCGTCATCGGTGTCTGAACTGGTTACCTTCGGGGCCAGGGACGACGCCGGTGTCGCGGCCTCTCCTTTCCCCATCCCTCCCTTTTCCACTCCTTTCATCCTTTCCCTCTTTCCCGACCTTCTTTTCCCCTCTCCGGCCTAGTCCTTTCCCCCATCCACTAATTTATCATATTCGGGTTCTCCATGTCCGTCTCTATGTCTCATCCTCGACTGTTCTCATTTGGTTTGGTTTAAATGGGGAAATTGCAAAATTGTGAATCTGGGAAATTGTACTGGGCTCAACCTTCTTTGAATCTTAGAATAAAAGCCCAAACAAATCAAATAGTGGGCTCAACTTAAGGCCCAACAATCACTTCTCCTCTCTGATCTGCCATCTTCGCTCCCAGCTCCTCTCTCTATTCTGAGCTTCGACTTCATGCTCAGCCTGTATTTTTCTCCCTTTTGTCCCTCACAAGGTCGCTCTCCCGCTCTTCTGTGAGCTCAGCTCCTGCCTCCTTGCACTCTTCTCGCTGCTCCGGTGAGTCCTCTCTGGGTTTCAGATCCTAAACTTTATTGGGTTCGTATGAGATTGAAGATTGTTTCTGAGATTTGGTAAAAATTTGATTTTTATGAGATCATAGTGGTGGGAAAAAGAAGTATAAAGTGAAATTGTTTGTGGGTTCTGTGGGAACTTTTATGTTTTGGTGTGGGTTAGCTTCAATTTAGGAAGATTGGGTTTCTTCTATTTGTCTCTCGATTCCTCAGGTAGATCGTGTTTTTTGATTTCTGTGAAAAAATTAATCTCCATTTGGCTAATTATTTGGTATGCTGGTACTAATTTTGCAATTAGTTGTTGTAATTTGATGTGGTCTTCAAGAACCTGCAATAGAATGGAGATATTGAAATGGGATGTGTGTGCATACCTATTTGTTTTGCAGAAGTGATATTAATTTGCAATTCTAAAGTTTGGATTATGGGTAATTTAAGGGATAATTGCAAAAAAAAAAGGAGAGTTAGGATTATGGGTTGTTCAAGGGATAATTCCAAAAAAAAGGAGAGTTTGGATTATGGGTTGTTCAAGGGATAATTGCAAAAAAGGGAGAGTTTGGATTATGGGTTGTTTAAGGGATAATTGCAAAAAAGTTCCCTGAGGTATTCATTTTTGCAACTTGTAGCCATCTTCATTTTTGCAATTTTTATAAAAATGACGACTTTAGCCTTACAATTTAGACTTTTAAAAGTAAAGAACAAAAAAATCCGAATGTTCATAACCCTTCATTTTCCTTCTCTTTGTACCACACAAAGGATAAGAAAGTTAAAAGATAGGAAAATTTGGATTTATGTTCTTTAATTATTATTTTTAAAATTTAAATTCCAAGGGTAAAATCATCATTTTGTAACAAATTTATACAAAGTGCAACAAACTGACAACTTCAGGGCACTTTTTTCAATAATCAAAGAAGTTGCAAAAAGTGAATATCTCGGGGTGCTTTTTTTTGCAATTATCCATTGTTTTAAATAACATTTCATAATGAGGATTTTGTATTTTACAACGCTAATAAATCTGCTGTATTATCTGAGTTAAAGAGCAGTGTCCTATGCCATTGGTGGTTTCATAGATTCTGTCCCCACAATTCATAGATTACATGTTTTTCTCTGCGTGACCATCTTCTTAACTTATCAAATCTGAATGATTTAGGCGGATGATCTTGTATTTCTGACAGCTTATTAATCTTCTTCAGCAGTTCAGAAATAGTCACACCAATTGGATCTTATTGTTTAGCTTAAGCCCTCTACGATAAATCATTTAAAAAGAAGTTGAATCTACCCGGCTTAAGAGACAAAAGAGCCCAGAGGAAAGGGGAAGAAGATGATTGGAGTAGGGAAGGCCAAGCTGTACTCTAATGTCCTTGACAAGCCCCTTAGCAAGGGGAAGCAAGAGGTTAAACAACTCTAAGTTCTTATTAACCCTTCGATATTTTATAGAGGAAATTTAGGAAATAAGAGAAACATGTGCTAGAATTATGTAGGTTTATCCTATTTTGGCTTTACTTTTTCCAAATTAGATATAAGGTTTGGTTTAGCCTTTGTTTGATTGTTAGTGTACATTGCAGGTCAGCTTAAGTGCATTCGCATTCTTGTTTTCAGAGCTTGTGCAGTACAATCAGACCCAGGTGGACAACATTGCTGAATTAGAAAGAAGGTAGGGATGATGGTGTTTTGAATATTTCAATTACCCTTGACGATGTTGTTTATATGTTTCATATCTAGTTTAAAAACTATTAGGTCCCTGTGATGAAATATATGATATTCGAGATACAATCTATCTTTGTCCATTGTATTTATTAGGGGTGTCCAAAATTGATCCGGAACCCGACCCACCCAGTCAATCCGGCCTAACTGGCCTCATTCGGTCTCTCCCCATGGGTTATTGGGGCGGTACCGGATCTCCAAAACCTCAACCAGGAGTAAATGGGTCCGGGTCCAGGTTCAAGGATCAAAACCCACAGGTAACCCCGGCCTACCTGGTCAATGGAAAACACATGACTTGAACCTTTAACTTGAACCTTTAATGAAATTTCAATATGATAGGACGTTTTTCATCATTAAGGAGTGACCAAATTGAGAGCTTGTAAGCACTATTTGATCAATTTTAAAGTGTTTTTTTGGCTAGTGAAAAAAACATTTAAAAGTATATTGTGTTTGAATTTCAAGTTGCAAATGGTATGATTATAAAAAATTCGGTTGGGTCGGTCCAAACCAGTAAGCCGGCCCATAACCCGGACGGGCCAAATCCAAATACCATTTTGCGTCTGAGGCCGAGAATGGTTTCAAATTTTTGGACCCGGTCATTCCAGGCTGGTTTGAAATTTTGGTTATGGGGCCGGGCCCAAATGACACCCCTAGTATTTATGGCTTCAATCTTGTGAATAATGGAATGTTGATGGGATCTACCTTGGGAGTTGTAATGCAAACATCCAGTGAAATTCACTTGCCAATACACATCTATACAGATTTGTTAGAAAACTAATAGACTAGTGAGCCCAAGAGTTTATTGAGTTGATTATGGTGAGTTCAATTATGGTGTCTAACTATGGTGTCTCTTGAGTGTTCGTGTTTCCACTATATGAAGGAGCCTCTACTTTATACTAATCATCAAGTAGTAACAATAATGATAATAATTCTCTATCTCTAATTTTACAAGATCGATTCTCCTCATATCTTTTGGGCATCAATGTGTTATACTCTTTTCTCAAATGGGCAGGCTAGAGGATGCAGGCTATGCTGTGGGGGCTCGGGTTTTGGAGCTCCTTTGCCACAGGGAGAAGGTACGACCAATTTCGGTCTCTACTCGACTTGCATGAGCTGAAATTAGATTGAAATTTAAATTATACTTAACTGCAGTTTTATCTAAATATGATTCAAATTTGTTGAAATGAGAACATATCTGAGTATGAGGAATTCCTTTTACAATATTAACCATT
This sequence comes from Erodium maritimum, assembly GCA_963921825.1. Classification (NCBI taxonomy): domain Eukaryota; kingdom Viridiplantae; phylum Streptophyta; class Magnoliopsida; order Geraniales; family Geraniaceae; genus Erodium; species Erodium maritimum. The sequence continues at coordinate 2,588,890 of OY997590.1, read as the reverse complement.
GATTAATATTTAATAGAGTGCATACATGTTTACAATTCACATGTATGCAATAATTGTAAATAGAAAGGATGATTGCAAAAAAGTAGCCGGAGGTATTCACTTCTTACAACTTGTAGCCCTCTTCTTTTATAATTACCAAAAAATGTCATGAACTTGTCTTTTTGTTGCACAGGGAAATAGAAGGGAGACGAGGTTGTTGGGTATTCTGTCATTTGTCCACAGCACGGTGTGGAAGGTGTTGTTTGGAAAGGTGAGCCTGAATGTGTCCTTTTTGAGGTGCAAGAACTTGGAGTTATTTTCTACAATTTTAAATAATGTGATAAACAACTTTAAATTAGCCTATGCATATTCTTGCATTTTGCCTTTGTTTTTTTTAATCTGTTCCATTTCTTTTAGGGATAATTGCAAAAATGTACTCTTAGGTATTCACTTTTTGTAAGTTGTAGCCCTCTTCTTTGATAATTGCAAAATGTGACCGCAACTTGCAAAAAGTGAATACCTCGAGGTACTTTTTCGCAATTATCCCTTTCTTTATGCATGCTCAAAATATTACGAACATTGGCTCTTACCAGCCCTTCTTCATCATCTGAATAGGTTGCCGATTCACTTGAGAAAGGCACTGAACATGAAGATGAGTACATGATCAGTGAGAAGGAGCTCCTTGTGAATCGGTAAGATTTTCTTGTTTACATAGTTAATGTGGCCCAATTACAGAAATACCCTCTAAAGCTGTTAATGTCATACCACTATGCTCTCTTATGGTTTTAGATTTATTTCGATTCCTAAAGACATGGGGACATTCAACTGTGGGGCGTTCGTTGCTGGAATAGTGAGGGTATGTCCTCCATTGATACAATATTCGTTCACATGATATCTTGCAGAACTAAATCTCTGGTGTGCATTTTTCTCTGAAGGGTGTTTTAGACGGTGCGGGCTTTCCAGCTGTGGTAACGGCTCATTTTGTGCCCATGGAAGGCCAGCAACGGCCTCGAACGACTATTTTGATCAAATTCGCCGAAGAGGTCAATTATCTTTGCTATTTGTTTATTGGGATAGTTGCAAAAAAGTACCTGGAGGTGTTCATTTTTTTTTTGCAATTTGTAGCCCTCTTCATTGATAATTGCAAAAAAGTACTCTGAACTTGTCTTTTTGTTGCAATTTGTATAAAATGACGATTTTACCCATATTTAGATTTAAAAATGATAAGTAAAAACCAAAAAAATCTAAATTTTCATATTCCTTAAGTTTCTTCCTCTTTTATACCGTACAAAGAGCAAGAAATTTAAGGGATATGAAATTTTTGATTTTTTGTACTTTAATTGTTTCCTTTTAAAAGGATAATTGAAAAAACTTGTGGTGAATTATGAGTGTTTTGCAAATACTATCAGTGAACTTTTTTTTACAAAAAACACCCCCCAACTATTTATGTCTGCAAACCATTATTTTTAACGGGAATTAGTCACGTGACTTCAGTCTTTTGGAAATGAAAATTTCCACTTTACATTATACGTGTTTTGCAGTTTGTAACCTTCATGTATATGTGTTCTGTAATTTTGAACCCTTTTGTGTACACTTTTGCATGGTTACTTTCGACTTTTTGAAAATAATCCGGTTAGTGGATTTTCAGCAGAAATAGTTGGGAGATGTATTTTGGAAAAAAATAGTTCACAACTACAAATATATACAAAAATGCAATTAAAAAGACAAGTTCATCGCACTTTCAGCAATTATCAAAGAAAGGGGATATAAATTGCAAAAAATGAATATCCCAGGTACTCTTTTGCAATTATTCATTGTTTCTTTGTCTTCTCCTTGTTCTTATTTACATGGTCAATTTTTTCAACACTTTTTCATTTTGCTTGTGTAGGTATTAAGGAGAGAAGCAAGGCTAGGTTGACGATCTTGCCATACCATTAACTTTTCTGAGGGTTCTGCAACAAACATGATGAGGGATGGTTGAGAATGTAGTTGGTTTGTTAAGGAAATATGAACCTTGATGGTCAATATCATTGGCCTAATTGAATTCTTGCATTTCATTTGTTAACACTCTGTTCTACATAATGAAGATGTTAAGTGAAAGTTTGTATGATTTGGGTTTTTATATGAAGTATTAGATACAAGCTTAGTGCTTTCATCCCAGAAACATATAAAAATGGGATAATTGCAAAAAATAACCTTGAGGTATTCATTTTTTGTAATTTGTAGCCCTCTTCTTTGATAATGGCAAAAAAGGTGTCTTTTGAACTTGTCTTCCTCTTACATTTTTTTTTATCAAATTGATGATTTTACCCTTCAAAAAAATTGTATTGTATACAAGTTTGGAATATAAGGGATGCAAAATTTTAGATTTTTTGCTTTTTACTTCTTTTTCAAACTTCTACTTTCAGGGTAAAATCATTTTTGTGGAACAAAATGCAATAAAAAGACAAGTTTATAATATATATTTTTTACAATTATAAAAAAATTACTGCAAGTCGTAAAAAATGAATATTTTTGTTTTTGCAATTATCTCTGTAAAAAACCTGTTAGTGTTTAGGACGTCACAAAATGGATGATATGCATCATATGACCATTACAATCACTATTATTAGTCCTTTTAATATAGCTTTTTTGGATAACTTGAAATTGACCTAGTTTGTTTGCTTGCATTCCAAGGAATCGCCATCACAATGTACTTGTCAAAGTGAATATGTACTTAGTTGACGCAATATACAAAAATGATATTCTAAATTAAATGTCAAATCATTTTCAGGATGATTGCCAAGGAGTTTTGTATAAAACATAGATAATGAGATATTATAAACAATCATTACTTAGTCTGTTTTTAATCCAAACGAATCAAACGAAGTGTCACTAAACTACCAATAATGGCCGGAAAAAAATTCCACCCTCACTACAGTCGTTCAAACTAATTTTAAGCTGCATTTGACAAAAAAATAAAATAATGTTATTATTGGATAGGAGCCTATCAACCGATCATTAAATCAATAGTGTCAATAAGAATGCCAGATACGAGTTATACGATAATCATGTGACATGAAATAATGAAGTTTCTAATTTTATTGAGGGGAAACCTTGGAACCTAACCCTGTGTGGAGGTCAAAAGAATCATTGAAAGTGATGAAAAAAGGAAATTGCTGACGTTTCGGCTCTGATTTTCTCTCTTCTGGCGAAACGACGTCCTCCGAGTCTGCAGATTCATCGATCGCGTTTCTCTCCTCCGATTCACTCCTCTCTGTCTCTCTCCTCCCTCAACGAATCTTCTCTTTACACATGATTTTGGTCATATTCGACCCTCCGAATCTGACACTCAATTACAGAATCTGTCGAATCCGATCTGGTTTAGACCCACAGATTCGACCTCGAGAATCGACGTCATTGTGGGTGGTCTAACTGCGCTTGACCTTTCAAAAATTTGTGGAACATAGCTTAGTGGTGACAAAATTTGTCTGACTTCATAATGTGTTTGTTTGAGTACCTCAACCTCTAAAATGCACTCGTGAATGTATAAGATTTTGGTAGTTTATGCTACAACAGGTCGACTGTAGTTAGAACGTGTGAATGAAGTAAAGAGAGGAATACAGAATGACGTTACCCCTCACCTTTACGTTAGAATCTACAAATTTTTAAAATGTCACAACTAAAAATTATCATCAAAAGTCAAACATAATTAGGATTCGGAAACGGGTCACAATACAAGATTAGATTTCAGGATTTCTCCTTTTTTCTATCCATGTTTAAGATTTCTGAATTTAGCAATGATTGCTTATAATTCCTCTTAGCAATTTTTTAATTAGCAAAGCAATATACAAAAATCGATTTTTAGAGGATGAAAGACGAACAAAAAGGACAAAGCCCATACAGAATAAAACACCAACTGGCTTCGGCCTTAACATAAAACCCGAGGACCGAACATATTTCAGCCTCAAACCAATAAAAGGACCGTACACGAATCAAACCAATACAATGAAGGAGCAAACCTATGATAAGAACTTCTGCAACCCAACACGAGCGCAAACCAAACGAACATAATCTAATAACCTGATTGTATCCTCTAGTAATTGTTGTTGTTCAATCATTGTAGTATGATGTGAATTATCTCCTAGGGTTCCAAGTAATAATTTGTCTTGGTAGGATCCATAGGTTATCGATGCTTGAAGCATACTCGAAAAGGCTTTGGTTTACTCCAAAGAGGATCGTACTTGATGAGATATGGAGTGAGACCCGCTTGGTCTATTTTGTGAATATGTTTCATCATATCAATGAGTGGTCATGTCTTTGTTCTCGGAATTATTGTGATACAAATGGTAGAGACCACACCTTTTATTGCCTGATGACAAATTTGAAAATTTTAAGATATCGAAAATGTCATATAGAAATATGTTAGTTACATATACGAACGTATTACAAAAATTAATATTAATACGAGGGTTTTGGATCTATATATCAAGGTGTTACCTGCAACGTGTGTCTTATTCATCGATAATGAAACTTGATTAATTGAATCGTTTTGACCAATTATTCATTTAGCTAAGCCAAATTCTCCTTAGTCCCAATCTTATGTATTTTCAAATTCATCCTTAAGTAATTGCATGGCATTTCATGATTTGAAACTAGGAAAGAGAATGGAAAGTAACGGTTTAAATAAAGTGTAATTTTTTTTAAATTAAGACATGGTAATGCAAATCATGAACTGGTGGGTGTGCATGTGAGTGGAGGATATAAAATAGGAAGGTGGATGTGTGTGGTTGTGACTTGCCACCATGCCTCAAATTTGGCTTTGGATCCAAACCATAACCCACATAACAATGAATATCGAAACTTACTTTTAAGTATTGGTCACGTACATCACAGTATCCGCCGTTTCAAAATGATAAATACATTATCTTAAGTATTTGTCACGCGATTTTGTTAGTAAAAATGAACAAAATATTCCATTCCGTTAGTCATGTGACCTCAAATATCATATAATGATGGTAAAATGACATATTTTTTTCTCCTTAAGTATTTGACCTTTATACATTTTATAAGGAACAATAACGGGAGTACAATTGTAATGTTCCTTATAAAATGTATAGAGGTCAGATAATTAAGGGAAAACGTCATTTTATTATCTATTATATGACACTTGAGGTCATATGACTAACAAAATGGAATATTTCGTCCATTTTCACTAACAAAATCGCGTGACCAATCTTTAAGATAGTGCATTTGTCATTTTGAAACGTCAAATAGTGTAGTGTTCGAATTAAAAATTAAGGTATCATGACAACGGATTTTGAAAGAAGACTATAAATATAATTAAGTGAAAACCTTATACATTTTCCCTACAGGTTCCTTCCCATCCCAAGACTCCTTTTTAAGTGCATCCCCTATCCCTAACTCTTGCCATCTTGTTGGGTCACTTTAGGTATAAAATCTTCTGAAAGTGAGCACTTAGTGGACAACAGATGATGCAGAAACAAGTGCACATGCACAAACCCAGCTGTAGGTGCTCTTATTTGTATTTTAATTAGTTGTTTTATTTGTTTTCTTAATCATGTTGCTAATGAAATGGAAAGTACAGTGCTTAACTGTTCAGTCAGACAAGTTAATGCAGAATCTAATCAGAGTGCAGGAGATGTATGTGGCTCTCTGATCCCTAAACCTTACTTTAACCCTCATGCTCTACTAGCCCAACACAACACATCATAGAAATTTGTAAACAAACATGCTAATATAAATATAATATATATTGAGGTGTGATTGAGTCTTGATGAGTGATGAGAGAGCATAAACTATCATAATAAAATCATCATTTTTAAACAAATTCACACATAGTAGTAGGGGTGGGCAAAAAAACCGAGACCGCTAAAACCAACCACCACCAACCGGAAACCGTACCGGAAAACTCGAAAACAGAAAGTTAACGGTTGGTTGCGCGTTCTTGACGATCGAATCGGAAAGTTAACGGTTGATTTTCGGTTCTTGAAATGTCAAACCATCGGTTAACCAACCAATCCGCTATTGGTCATCATATACATGTGACTTCATAATAACCACTGATCTGATATTCATGAATGACCCATGAACACTCTTTTGTGTCACGCGGATTGCTAACATAGAACACGATGACTTATATGTTGTTTTGGAGAATGTAGTAATATGTTTTGGCTTGAAATAGAAATATGTGTATGGTTATTGGTATCTAGATTTGTACTTACATGTAGTAAAGTGGTTGGTTGGTTAAAACCACTAATCAATCGGTCAATGAACTGGTTGATTTTACTGTAAAAAAATGGTTTTTGGGTTGAGACTGGTTCCAAGATATGACAAACTGGTAATATCGAGTTGGGGCTAGTTCCAAGATAGTAGTGTAACAAAAACGTCATTATATTATTTCACAATTATCAAAGAATCTCGCTACTAATTAAAGAAAAATGAATAATGTATAATACTTGTCTATGATCATCCCTTAAAACAAATAACTCACTCAATACTTTGATTAATAGGTGATGGCTTCAAAGAAGGCAAACAAAATATATTACTCCCCACTAGGTGTTCTCTACATACTATATTCATTTACAGTTCATTTGATCTGGTCCTTTCCTCCAAATCACTAGTCACCACTACTATTATTATTATAGTAAGTGTTGTATGAGATATGATCCACTCAACATGATTCATCTACTCAATAAAAAGAAAGAGCTTTGCTTTGACCAACTATAGATGTCCTTCACTTTCTCTCTCTCTACTTTTGCTCTCTTGAGTGAACAAATTGAAGGTTACTATCATCACCTTGTTGGTGGACCAATACCAAAAGGTTACTTCATTTTATTTAGATGAGTGGTGCTTAATTTAGAGTGATGTATCAAGACAAATTTGAATATTACACATCATTTTTTAACTGTTTTTTCTTGAAAATTAATGTAATTACATTGAATCATGGTTTGGTAATAAATAGAGCATATGTTTCCAATAATATCATTGGAAATGAACTCAGATTTGGCTGCCATAGAGAGACAAAACTGAACCCTTGTGTGCATATTCACTTGAATCTTGAACCCTCTTCAATTCTATATTATATAGCCCATTTTAGAGAGAGAAAGGACACATTTTAGAGAGAGAGAGAGAGTGAGCTTAGTGGGATTGGTCAAACCAGACGACCGGCGCCGGACTAATCGCCGCCGGTATGAGTTCAAGACACTGATTGTGCATCAAAAGTTTCAATTTTTCCTTCTTATTTCTTGTTGATATTGAAAGCCCATTATTTATTTGCTATTTATTTGGGTTTTTATTTTCAGAAGCAAGTGATACAGATTTGTCACCAACAGTGTAGGAGGAGCAGAGGAGAGGAAGTTCTATGATTGAGTGTCACTGAGGTAAATGCTTGTTCTTTCTATGTCTTTATTTCTTCTTCTAGAGGGAGAAAGTTGTGTGTTTTGCTTGCTGCTTGTTGAAGAGAGAAGATTGCAATTTTCTGGGTTTTGGAGATTTGGGTGTTTGGAGTCTTTGATTGTGATAAAAATCATTGCTTTGTGTTGAACTAGAACCATTTGTTATTGGGGATCTTTGGATCAATGTAGAAGAAGAAGGAGGGTATGATTGAGAATCATTTAGGTAAATGTTTCTCCTTTCTCCCTCTTCATTCTAGAGAGAGGAAGTGTGTGTTTGCTTGTTGGAGGGACAAGCTTGCATTTTTCTGGGTTTTGGGCATTTGGAGTTTCTGATTGTGATAAAAAGAACTTTGTGTAGAACTTGCCCACTTGGGTTTGGTTTAGTTGCTGGGTCAGAGGTTCGAATCCCAGTGGATACATCTTTTCGGGAACAGGTGAAGGTGGAGGTTAGATGGGAAACTAGACTAGGTTAGAATAGGATTTCCCCGCTTTATTGTTGATGAAATTTTTTGCTTTGTGTAGAATTGGATATTTCTGTTTGGGAACGTGTGTGAATAGAGGTTAGAGTAGGATTTTCCCGCTTTCTTGCTGATAAAAGAAATTGCTTTGTGTAGAATTGGAACCATTTGGTATTATTGATGATATTCAGACCAGTGTTGATGAATTGATGAGCCATGGTGATGGTGGGTCAACAAAGCATAGTATGTTTTGCTTTCCTGTTCTTGTTGCTGTTTGAGACTACATTGCAGCAGTTGCAGCCACTGAGCTCGCCCACCGAACAAGCAGCTCTACTCCAGCTCAGATCCTCTCTGGGTCTGAGAACCAAGGATTGGCCCAGAAAGGTCGACCCTTGCACAGCCTGGAATGGAGTCAAGTGCTCAAACGGGCAAGTTGTAGGAATCAATGTTTCTGGGTTTAGAAGGACTCGAATTGGTGGTCGAAACCCACAATTCTCAGTTAATGCTCTTGTGAACTTAACCCTCTTGGCCTCCTTCAACGCCTCCCACTTTGCTCTCCAAGGCGAAATCCCAGACTGGTTTGGCCTGCAGCTTGGCTCTTTGCAAGTCCTAGATCTTCGTTCGTGCTCCATATTCGGTGCCATTCCTTGGAGTTTTGGGAGTTTGGCCAATCTGACAAGCCTCTACTTATCAGACAACACTCTGACTGGGATCATCCCTTCCAGTTTGGGTACATTGACAAGCCTCTCGGTTCTTGATCTCTCTCAGAATTCACTTACCGGGTCAATCCCATCTTCCCTCACCTCTCTTGGGAATCTCTCGGTTCTTGACATGTCCTCGAATTTCTTATCCGGGTCAATCCCTCAAGGCTTTGGAAACCTCTCGAATCTGCAGTACCTGAATCTCTCAGGCAATAGCTTATCTTCTTCAATCCCACCACAGCTCGGTGACCTCGCTAGTCTCATAGACCTCGACCTCAGCTTCAATTCCTTATTCGGGTCATTGCCAATGGACTTGAGTCGATTGAAGAACTTGAAAAGATTGATTCTTGGCAACAATCTGCTTGACGGGTCTTTATCCAACAATGTGTTTCCCACACCATCTTCCTTACAATTCGTGCTACTCCAACTAAATTTCTTCACTGGAGCCCTCCCTGACGTGCTCTGGTCCATGCCTGAGTTGAGTTTTCTTGACATCTCCGGCAATAACTTCACCGGAGCTCTCCCTAACTCTACCCTACACGCTAATACAACCTTTGCATCATTGAATGCTTCTCAGAACACGTTCTATGGCCCTCTCACGCCTGTACTGAGAAGATTCGATTCAACCGATCTGTCTGGAAATTACTTCCAAGGCAGGGTTCCGGTTTATGCACTCAACACATCTCTCGGAAGCAACTGCCTCAGGAGCTTGCCACAACAGAGAACCTCAGCAGAATGTGCATCGTTCTATGCACAGATTGGGCTGAGTTTTGATAACTTTGGACACCCGAACTCCACACAACCTCCTTCACCAAACAAATCCGAGAACAGTAAGACAAAATGGATCATACTCGGAGTTTTGGGGGGTTTTGTACTGATTATAATCTTTCTGATACTCATTATGCTTTGCACTCGAAAGAGAAACGCTACAAATCAAAAAGGGTTAAGCACTGGCTCAAAACCTCCATCTCTTGAAGGTACTATCGACTTCTCAAACCTTGGAGATTTGTTCACATACAAGCAACTTGTGCAAGCCACCGGTGACTTCAATGACAAGAACCTCATCAAGCATGGCCACTCGGGGGATCTTTTCAGGGGTGTCCTCGAAAATGGGGCTCTTGTGGTCATCAAAAGGATCGATAAACTTGAAGTACAAAGACTAGAACTGGGTTTCTTCAGTAAGGTTTCGGTTTTGGTTTCACACTCGAGGTTTGTGCCTCTCTTGGGTCATTGTTGGGAGGACGAGGATGTGAAGTTCTTGGTTTACAAGTACATGCCAAATGGGGACTTGTCGAGGTCTTTGTTCAGGAAAGCTAATTTGGAAGATGATAGCTTGCAGTCTTTGGATTGGATCACTAGGTTGAAGATTGCTACTGGAGCTGCTGATGGGCTCTGTTATTTGCATCATGAATGTACTCCACCACTTGTGCACAGGTATGGCCTGATCTTCGTTGTTTGTTTTACTAATTTATCGAGTTTATATGGTCTCGCTATCTCAAAACATCGATGTTTTTCTATTCGTTGGATTGACAAGCTTAGTTAAGGACTTGCAACTCAACGTTAGCGTGGGATCCTTATGATTTTCACAGGTTAGCTAGTTCGTGAAAATGATCTGCATTATGGTTAATGACGGGGATAATTTCACAAAAGTACACTAATCTTGTCATATTTCTTACTCTATTACACTTAACTCTCACATTTTCTCACTCTGTTCGGTTTTTGTGGCAAATGACAAAAAATACCCTTATTTTGTTTTTAAATTTTCACAAAAATATGTCATTGCTATAGTAAAAGTGAGAATTTTTTCAGTATCTCTATGGCTGCAATGGATGCTTATATTTATACATTCAAAGATATGACTATTGATACTCGTTTCTGTTTTTGGTTATTGAAGAGATGTTCAAGCGAGCAGTATCCTTCTCGACGATAAATTTGAAGTTCGATTAGGAAGCTTAAGCGAGGTCTGTTCTCAAGAAGGCGATGCTAATCAGAGCATGATTACCAGATTGTTGCGCTTGCCACAGTAAGTAATCTATTACCAGTTCATGAAAATACTTGTATTTTTATTGCACTTTATTTCATAGTTATAGTTTTATGGCTTAATTTTCAAAAACTACCCTAAAGTATTGTCCACAAATGAAAAAAAGGGATAATTGTCCAAAACTATCCTCAAGTTTCGTCTTTGCCACGTGCAGGTCATCTGAGCAAGGCACGTCAGGTTCACAATCATCCACGTGCGCTGCACACGACGTGTATTGCTTCGGGAGAGTATTGCTCGAGCTGGTAACGGGCCAGCTCGGGATAAGCGGGTCCAACGAGGCTCAAACGAAGGAAAGGTTGGGCCATATACTACCATACATCAGTGTATACGACAAAGACCTAGTAATGAAGATCGTGGACCCGTCTCTACTCGTGGACGAGGACTTGTTGGAGGAAGTTTGGGCCATGGCCATCGTGGCCCGGTCCTGCCTCAATCCCAAGCCCACTAGGCGGCCCGTTATGAGGTACATTGTCAAAGCCCTGGAAAACCCGTTGAAAGTGGTGAGGGAGGAGAGTTTTAGCTCCGGGAGGTTGAGAACGACGTCGTCGAGAGGGTCGTGGAACGCGGCCGTGCGAGGTGGGAAACCAGAAGGGGAGAGGAGTTTGAAGTGCTCGGGGACGGCGGAGGGTGATCAGATCGGAGATAATACGTCATCGTGGAGACGACATTCTAGGGAAATTTGCCCCGAGCCGACGGAGTTGGAGAAGGATTTGGATCGAGATTAGTGTTTTCGACACCGATACAACGAGACGAATTTGTTGTTGATTTGTTGTTAGTTTGTGTGTTTGTCCCTTTTGTGGGAATGTAAATTTGTTTGGGATTAGAGTTTGGTTTTAGAAATTCATCTTATAGAAGAGAATGGTTACACAAAAGTATGTGTCATTCTTTGACGGCGTTTCTCCATGACATTGGGATTTTTATTTTTCTATTATAATATTTTGATTTATTTTTTCACATCCTAATTGTATAAAACTTATTTTTTACATTTTACTAACATTAATTTTTACAAATTGTGTTAGAATGTGAAAATGAAAGTCAAAGAATCGTTATTTTCTAAAGTTACCCCTTCTTAGGTCAATAGTTCAGGCCAATCTGATTAATTCGTCTAGCCTCTTATAACATTGACTACAAACAGTCCAAGCGAATTTGGTTACACATTCACGTGTCATGTGTCAAGTTGTCACAAGATGGGCGAACCGAAGACACTAGTGAACTCAAGAAGACTATAAATCCATCATCCCAAATTAGACGAACTCCCATTCCTCCTCAATACACCTCCAACTCGTCACGCAGTGGGATCACCAGACCCATCTCGTACCTGCTATATATATTCGCATCAGGTTTCTGAAAACGAGAATTATCCGTATCCGATTATAATCACATAAGATTTAGACCAGATGAAAACACAGAACTCAACCCGTCATGTATTGAACAAACGAAAGTTCTCCATATCTCATTACAATCGAAACAATACAATGGTTGATTACGCATACCTACACTAATCTATACACAAAATAACACCGTTAGTTTTTTGTCCAATGACGAAAATACCCCTGATTAAAATCATTGGTTTCTGAATACGACGTCGTATGGCTCGTCTCCTTCCCTGCAAATAGAGGAGAACACTATCCAGTCCTATCCGGAAAAAAATGCTAACTTGTCACTCTCCTCTGGCTTCTCTCCACCTCCAACTCCTCCACCATCCTCTCCATTTCTCCTCCTCCACCACCACCAGTCTCCACATCTGCTCCGCCGTCAACAACCACCCCCAAAACCCAGAAGACCACAACCCCCTCGCCGCCGCCACCGCCGCCACCGGAGCACTAGACCCAATTCCCCGGAAACAAAACTACAAATCCTCCTCCATCCTCCAAACCCAGAAGCCGATTGAACCTCAAACCCCATTATCGCCCCAAGAGAAAGCTAAAATCTTGGAACTCGCCCTCGTCAGGAAAAGGACCCCACAATTCCCTGGCTCGATCTTCGTCCAATCCCCCGGCGACGCCGACGTGAGCTCCTCCCTCCCTCCCCTGAAGACCCTCTTCCGGGACAACCCCGACGGAGGAGAAGATGACGTCGACGAGGATATGCTGCTGCGGGCCGTCGAGATTCGCCGGAAAGTGACAGCCGAGGTCCTCAAGGAAGCACTGATGAAGAGGGGCAAGTTCGGGATCACGTATGCTACCAATTTGGTGAAATGCTTGCCTGATTTTATTGATTATGTCATGATTGAAGCTGCCGCCATGAAGCGGTTGCCGGAGTTCTCTGATTCGACGTTCAATTGGCGCGCCAGGACCGTCATTGAGGACTCTGAAGTAGTGCAGCTCGTGAGGTACAATGACTTGATTTTTCCCCTTTTGTTATGACATTGCTTGTGAATTTGATAATGTCCCTATTGGATCATTACATTTAGGGTTCTATGTCCTCGAATTAGTACATTAGAGATTCAGAATTTAGGCTGTTATGAATCATTTCTGGGTTGTTCTCAACTTGGAAGAATTAGAACTTTAGATCCATGTTCTTTCCATGATAGTTCCTTTGATCATTGTAAAAAATTACCTGAACTCATCTTTTTGTTGCAATTTGTTACCCAATGATGATTTTAAATTTAAATTTCCCAGCTTAAAATTGTCATTTGGAAACAAATTTTTACAAAGTGCACCAAAAAGACATGTTCTTGCCTCTCTTTTTTCAATTATCAAAGAAGAGGGCTACAAATTGCAAAAAGTGAATACCTCAAGGTGCTTTTTTGCAATTATTCCTGAGTAATATCTGGGTTGTTCTCAAATAGGAAGAATTTGAGCATTAGTCGGCTTTTGTAGGTGGTTGAAACACAATGCATTGCCCTACACCCGAATCGCTAAGCTCATTTGTAAGACAAAAGGGAACCTTGAGTCTATAAGACGGGTAGCGGACTGGTTGAAGACTATTAATGTGAAGGGTGAGTTTATTGGGACTGTAATGTTGAGAGGAGGCGATAACATCTTTGAGCGAAGCAATGAAGAATTGGATGAAATCGTCGACTATTTGGAAAGCAAAGGAGTCCGGAGGGAGTGGATGGGTTTTGTCGTGAGCCGGTGTGCCTCGGTTTTGGGTTTCACCATGGAGGAATTGAAAACTCGAGTGAGCTTTTACACGGACATGGGCATGGACAGTAAGGATTTTGGCACAATGGTTTATGATTGTCCCAAAGCACTCAGCTTTTTTACTTTGGAAGAGATGAAAGAAAAGGTATTGACTTGAACTAACAACTACTGCCTTATTGACGCTCTGTTTGAGACTCGGTGTATTATCTTATGTGGGAATTCCTTAAAATTACCTTTATGAATTGTCAACAAACGGAAAACTACCCTTTGAAAAAAATATGAAAGATAAACTACCTTTTGTCTGCAAAATTGTACACAGTTGGATTTCTGTTAATTTTTAAAACAAAATCACTATTTTACCCTTGGACCTTTTGAAAAATAACAACTTGGTCACGAGTAATTAAAATAACAGTAATTTTAAAAAACAAAATGATGATAAATAATTAAGGTAAATAAAAAAAATCATTTCAAGGGAGATTTTGGAAAAAAAATAAAAATTTCCATCCATATTGATGGAAAATTCTTGCATTACCGTCCATTTTGACGGGATTTTCCGTAAATGTATAGTGTTCCAAACAAATGGTAGTTTATTGTTTTATGTTCTTGGGTGATTCACTAAGGTAGGTTTAAGGAATCTCCCCTAATCTTATGTTACTTCTTCCAGGTTAATTATCTGAAGGAGTTCGATCTCAATGATAAAGAACTCGGGAAATTGCTAGCTTTTAAGCCGGATTTGATGTGTTGTAGCATCGAAGAAAGATGGAAGCCTCTTGTTAAGTATTTGTACTACCTTGGGATTCCTAAAAGGGGTATGAGGAAAATGCTTGTGGTCAAACCGATGATTTTCTGTATTGATTTGGAATTGAACATTGTGAAAAAGGTGAGTTATATCATAGAAGCTGTTTGTATGACGACATTGAATTTGTTAAAGGGATAATTGCAAAGAAGTACCATGAGGTGTTCGGTTTTTGCAACTTGTAGCCCTCTTCTTTGATAATGGCAAAAAGGTACCGTAAACTTGTCTCTTTGTTGCACTTTGTATCAAAATGACGATTTTATCCTTAAAGTTTAAATTGAAGAGTAATAAGTCAAAAAAAACATTCAAACTTTTATTATCTCTTAATTATTTTCATCTTTGTACTGTACAAAGAGCAACAAAATTAAGGAATATGAAAATTTGGATTATTTAAAAAATTAAATCTAAATTTTCAAGGGTAAAATTGTCATTTTGAAACAAATATATTCAAATTGCAGCAAAAGAGGTTTTCAGGGCACTTCATTGCCATTATCAATGATAAGGGCTACATGTTACAAAAGGTGAACACATCTTGGTACTTTTTTGCAATTATTCTTATCATTAACTCAACGGTCACAAACCAGAAACATATGATGTTAATATTAATTTTATACCAGCTTTGGTTTGCTCTGTAATGCAAATATTGACACATTTATATTCATGAAGGTGCGATTTTTTCAAGACTTGGGTGTTACAGATGCTGGCATAGGGAACATGCTTGCGAAGTTTCCTCCACTGCTGACGTACAGCCTGGACAAGAAAATCCGGCCCGTGGTTAGTTCTTTTTTTATTTAACTTTGTTTTCTCCGGTTCTTTCATTTATCAGTTTATGTCTACTTTGCTTGGAAAAAGATGGTCGTAGACATTTTTCTGTTTTTCTGTGTTGAATGTTGGGGTAATAAATGCAGTTCATTACGCTGTAGTTTGCATCATTACCCGTTCACTTCTCTATAGTTTATATCATTATCAATTCACTGACATGCATAAGTTCGATATATCACACAGGTCATATTCTTGATGACTAGAGCCGGAGTGTCACAGACAAAAATTGCAAAGGTAATAGCTCTTGGGCCAGAGCTTTTAGGGTGCAGCATATCGCAAAAGCTCGAGGTCCATATGAAATATTATCTGTCACTCGGAATAAGAGTTTGGCAATTGGGTGAGATGATTGCTGATTTTCCCATGCTGCTGCGGTACAATTTAGATGTCATACGCCCCAAATACATTTACTTGCGCAAAACTATGGTCCGGCCCTTGCTTGACATCATTGAGTTTCCAAGGTACAAACAAAAGCTTCACATGACTGCTTAAAGATAAGTTCATAGCACTTTTTTACAATTATCAAAGCAAAGGGCTACAAGTAGCGAAAAGTGAATATCACATATTGTCCCTCATTTTAATTACTTATGACAAAATTGTTATTTTTCATAGGGTTAAGGGGCAAAATACTCATTGGTTAAAAACTAACACAAGTCCAACCGTGTGCAATTTTACGAACAAAAGGCATTTAGAAGTTCATTTTTCTTCTTGAAGGGTAGCTCTCTGCTCATGGACAATCCAAAAAAAAACCTTCTTTTTCGATCTCTCTCAAGATTTACCTTTATCTCGTCTTTTATATTTCTATACAATTGATTTTGACTGTCGTGAACAAACTGTAAGCAGGTTCTTCAGCTATTCCCTTGAAGGGAGGATAATTCCTAGGCACAAGATCATGGTGGAGAATCGGGTTACCTTTAAACTGCGCTCCATGTTACCTTGCAGCGATGAAGAGTTTGAGAAGAAGGTTAAGGATGCTGTGAATAGGCGCCTGAAATTCGAATCTCGTGTCCAGGACAGCTCTCTCTCTGATTCTCAAGAAGGCATTGGTGAAGTTCTTGATGTTTCTCAGTCATCAGATTGTTCAACAAGCTATTCAGGAAGTGAAGACTCTGTAAGCCATTCTCAGAGTGAATCAGCCATTTCAGCCCCTCACTATCTGTAATGTGCAATACAGTTGCCAAGTGTGAATTTTTAGTGTATATATTCAGAACTTGTAGGGACAAAAATATAGGGAATAGAGAAATGACAGTGGTGTATTTTAGAAAATTTCTAAATCAATGAAGGGTATTTTTGACATTCACAAAATTGGAAAGTACAGTGTAGTTGGATGAGAATGTTAAATGAGAAATGTATGAGATTATTCCTTGTAACAACTACAGTTTTTGCCATGTAAAACTACACTGATTTTTAAAATAACAAAAATACCCTTTTAACAATGAATTTTAGCTTGATTTTCCACTCTATTATGAGGTTCCCATTGAGAAATTAATTTGTAATAACGTTATGGGTTAATTGTCAAAAACTATCCTAAAGTATTGTCCACAGACGAAAAATAAACTAGTTTTGTCCACCAACTTCGTTAGAAAACCGTAACAGAGATATTTGTGATGAATGTTCAATATGAATGATCTGGACAGTTCTTCGAGGATTCTATAGTTGTGTGGGCAATACTTTAAGGTAGTTTTTGACAATTAACCTGTTACGTTTTTTCTAACGAAAGTCAGTGGACAAAACTTTAATGTAGCCTAAAAGCGTGGACAACATTGTAGGTGATTTTCGTTTGTGGACAATACTTTAAGGTAGTTTTTGACAATTAACCCTAGCTTCATTTACGATAATAATAAAAGAAACTGATGGTATATGGACATTCTTGTTTGAGTTCCCTAAATTATTATTGGGGAATTTTGTCATTTATTACCAAAATAGAGTAAAATGAGAAGAAAAAAATGAAAGTTGAGAGTATTTAGATGAGAACATTTAAAAGAGTATATATTTAAGTGAAAAATGTGACAAGTTTAATATAAATATGTGAGATTATCCGTAAAAGAAACTCATGACGCTGTTCTGCAAAAGACATGAAAGCCTTATTAAACAAGCAAAAATCAAACCAACATTGTGCCAAATGCTTTCATGGCCTCAACAGAATAGCTTCAGTTACAAGCAAAAGCCGATAGAAGCTAACAGATCTATAATGCAGAGACTGATACAGTTCAAGCTCATGATATCAGTTTCAAGAACTTCTGCTTACTAAACTTTCAAATCTCTCTATAACGGAAATAGATGATCGAACAATAAAATCTAAGGCAGAGAAGCGTTCGAGTAGATCGGGTGGACCAGATGTCCTTCCTTAGGCACAATATGCACAAACTTGCGTCCAGTAATTTTATTGCGCTCGAACTGTATATTGCCTTCTTTCAGAGCATAAAGGGTGTGATCCTTCCCGATCCCCACATAGTTTCCAGGATGAAAACGAGTTCCTCTTTGGCGAACGATGATGTTTCCGGGTATCACTCTCTGTGAAAGAAAGAAAACAATCTCAACACCAAGCAAAACAAAGCACAACCAAGATGCAAACTCAGATGCACTTTTTTTTACCTCTCCACCGAATTTTTTTACACCAAGATTCTTGGGTAGCGAGTCCCTGCCATTCTTTGAGGATCCTCGGGCTTTTTTTGTAGCCCAGCGCCTGAACATCAAAGCTAAACCTCCTCCAGAAACATCTGAATCACAATACCAAAAGAAACAATATAGATAAATTAGCACATTTGAAAAACATGAAAGACCATGGCGTAGTAAGTTGAAGGGATAATCTCACTCAGCTATCTCCATTCTCAACCAACTACCACGAAGTTTAAATTTTTTTGACAACCCTCAAATTTATAGTCTCCATTTACCCCAATTCCAAAACTTTTGGGTGTGAAATGAGGAAAATACCCTTTTCCCGTTTGTTTCATGAGGGTACTACTGCGTTCATCATTTCACACCCATAGTTTACGGAATTGGGGGGGGGGGGGGGGGGGGGGGGAAATGAGACTAGAAGAACTTTAGGAGGTTGTCAAAAAACTTTTTAAAATTAAGGGTAGTTGGTTGAGAATGATGCATAGTTAAAGACGGTTGAGTGAGATTTTTCCTAAGTTTGAAATGGGTACCGCTAGCACTGTTGTATATGGGAACATTGGTAACTAGCTCTTTGATGTTCAATCTTCTGCCCAACAATGTGGCGAAGTTCATGGTGTTGGTTCCCAAAACCTTGCCTCATAATTGCAATGCAAAGAAATGTAAGTGTTAAGGCATACACATTCATCTTTCCAAGAATATATTCAGAGGTGTTAATTTATATTTGGAATAATTGCAAAAACATGTGGTGAACTATGCACGTTTTGCAAATGCTATCGGTGAACTATTTTTTATTATTGCAAAAAAACTTCCCCGGACTATTTTCCGTTTGCAAATCCGTTATTTAACGGAAATTAGTCACGTAACTTCAATTTTTTTTTGGAAACAACAGTTTTTTCCTTCACATAATCATGATTTGCAATTTACAACCCTCATGTATACGTGTTTTGCAATTCGAAACCCTTATGCATACACTTTTGCATGGTTACTTCCAACTTTTTGCAAAAAAAATTAACCAGGGAAATAGTTACGGATGTTTTTTTGCAAAAACAATAGTTCACCGATAATATTTTCAAATCACGCATAGTTCACCGCAAGGCAGGTGAAGCTCATCAAACCAATCAACCAAAGCTATAAACCCATATATGCCATTGTTACTCGTATCCGATTTTCTTTCAGCAACACTCAATCAATGAAGTCCAAACAACAAACCCAGATTTTTGGGGAACTATGCACCTTAAAGCTAATGCACATGAATGAGCTTAACTCTAATATGAACAAGGCAACGCTAAACAATTATCTACCCACTTGAAAGGAAAATCCATAGCCTACAATTGTGCTTCTTCTTTTTTCAATTCACAAGCAACAACATTGACACACAACAAAACTCATTTTCCTTCACTAAAATCAACTGTTTGCACAACAATACACTACACAATCATAACCCTTGGATTTGCAATCTCTTGCAGATTAAAAGATATAGAATCGAGCAAAAATTCTGAATCGATTTTCTCAGTGAAGGGAGAAAGTTGCGTAGGTCGAGAAAAATGAAATACCAGAGATAAATAAACCTGATCGATAAGACCTCTCCCACAGAGCTACGCCTAGAAAAGCTTCGGGCTCGGCAGCTCGTAAGAGTTCAGCCCTATTTGCTCCAACTTTACTTGTGTCTGTTTGGTGAATTTTTTTTTATTTTTAATTAAACTAGAAATACATTTTTATTTTTTAATTCAAGATATGTTTTGATATTTGGGATAGAAAAGTAGTCTCAACTCTAAGACATTTAGTGTAATCTTTTCTTGATAATTACAAAAAAAAAATCATTTATTCTTTTTATTTTATTTTTTATAAGTAGTTTTGAAGTGATGATATAAATTATAATCATTAAAATTTTAAAGTAATAATTATCAAAAAAATCTACTTTTTTTTTTACTATTTGTACGGTGCAAAGAGAAAACAAATTAATAAATACAAAATTGGTTTTTCATTTTCCACTTATTATTTGTTAAATATAAATGATAAGAATAAAATCATCATTGTATATAAATTCTAACAAAAAGATCGTTGTATTTTTTTTTTATAATTATCAAGAAAAGAGAACCATAACATAAAGTGTCAAAACATGTATCCTTAGTTTTGATCTCAAGTCATTTACATGTTTGTATATATATATTTTTTTTTGAGAGGAATGACAATATTATTAATATAAAAGCATATTGGTGCCTACGGAAATCCGAGGCATCGTACATGGAAACCAAACTAACATAACAATAACGACAAAAGCAGGAAAATAAATTTTGCTCTTAGACATCGGGGCGGTCGGAGGGGTGGGACTGCGGTAGCGTCCGAGGACACCGATACCGTATACTACAACCATAAGATACTGACCGAGCAGGTCAGAGGATAGATAACCAGTGGTGGACCGATTACTCCCCCGGTAGGTCAACGTGCGTCGTCCTCCCTTGACTGATAATGGTAGGGCTCCTGAACGCGGGATTGCTGACTCCGAAGTGGTAGGGAAGTAATTTACCGACTGTTGGTGGTACCCTGGCCACCTATACACCAGGGAGGAGGTACAGACGATCAACCTCTCTCTGGCCCTCCCAGCATTCATTCTTGGAGGCGAGGGTGCTTGAAGCCCCCCGCCGCTGCTGAAGACGCCCCGTTAGACGCCGCTGATTCTTCATCCTCTGCTGAGTCCACATCGCGCCCCGCCCTTTTATTTCCTGATAAGGTCGGGGTCGATTCCCGCGGCAGCCACCCCACAGCCTCATCTGCCCCTTTCTCCTCCTGCTGCCCCCAACGCCCCATACTCTCATACCTAGGAGGAGTTCGAGGAGACCCCCTAGACCGATCCCCCATTCCCGACCCACTCAGGTAAGTCCAGTTTGTCCCCGGGATGGGTTTCCCATGTTTGGCCTTCTCTAGCGCCGACCTCGGATCCCCCGGTGCCTTCAACGAGACTCCCCGGAGACCCCCCACAACCGGGCAGACCGGGAAAAGATGTCCCGCGCAGCAGCAACCAAAACAGTGTTCAGGTAAGTGTTCATACGAAATGTAAAGCCGAGTTCGTACCTGAGACACCGACAACCGGAACCAGACCTGACTTTGTAATGGAACTCGAATGTCGGCCCTGATCCTGACCTTCATAAAGTCTCCCCAGCAGAGACCCTTCTTGTCCACGTCCACTCCTTGACACACACCCAGCGTGTTGCCAATCCTGAATCCCACATCCCTCATCCACGCCCCCACCGGCAAGTTCGATACCCGCGCCCACACCGAGAAGTGGTGAAATTGCAGGTCCGATACATGCATATGGGCCCGTAGGTCAGTGAACAACACCAAGGAGTCCCAAAAGGACCACGGCTCACCCACCAATACCCGCTCCCTTTCCTTCGCCGACCTGAAGAAAAACGCCACAAGGCCTCCCTCCAGCGGCTTAGCCTCAACTTTCATACCCCAGAGATCTTCCATGCGTGCCACTACAGATTTCCAATAGATTTTCTTGGTAGACAGGACCTTCGCTGCTAGAGCAAAGCGGTACATATTTCCCCGTCCTGTTACCTCTTGGACCGGCACCACCACTTCCTTGATCCGCATAGCACCCATTTGGGAGCCCAGCTGACCCATGGCACCGCCCTCCGGTCCGGCCGGATATGCCGTACCACCACGGGTCGTGTGGGTGGTACCATCAAAGGGGACCCCCAAACTACCCTCCACATTCGTGCGGCCCGCCCCAAACCTCGCAGCCCAACGAGCCACATCCCCTCCTTCTCTCTGGGCCCATACCGATTTACGTCCCAAAGTGGCCGCCCTCCGAGCATCGCCCATGAAACCCAGCCCCGCCAACACCGGACGGTCAGCCCTACCAGCTTCCTCCGAGACCACGCCCTTCCCTTTCCTTTGACGCCAAGCAACCGCAGCCGGAGTCTCCTCTTCCTCATCCGCCGGAGTCGTGGCCGACCCCGACGACACCATAATCGGTGTGAGATCCTCCCCCGACGCCACCACCGCCGGAGCCCTAACAGCCACGCCCCGGCGAACACCCGTCGTCCTTGGTCGGGGTCCCCTCGCCGGCGTGCGCCGGAGGCAAGCAGGTCCTGCACGAACCCTGCCTCCCGGGACCCATCCCGGATCTTCCCTAGCCGAGAAGCACACCACCGGATCCCCATTCAGCCGCGGCGTCCAATGCTCCGAGAACACCGGCTCTCCCGAGGAGCCCTGCAGCTCCTCACTGTCCGCCGCCATCGACACCACCGGAGACGCCACAGCCCGCGGCTGCACCTCCTCCGTCGGCTCGGTGGCCGATCGCACCTCACCAGCGTCGGACTCGACGTCCACGCTACCCTCTTCCGGCAACACAGGTCCCCAATGCACGTACCCATCGCCGACATGCTCTCCATCACCCTCCATAGCCGAAAACTCCATGAAAACTGATGTAGAAATCGCAAAACCCCACTTTTGTAACCTTAACTTGTAAACCCTAGCAGAGTAGGAATAGGGAAGGGAGGCTGCCTGGATTTACATGATATATTTTGTATTGTTGGTGAGCATTTACATGTTTGTATATAAATTGGTCACATATCATTTAAATGTTTAATAATTGGCCACAGATCATGTACATTTCTTTACAAATTAAAAAATGTCGAAAATTTAGTCTAAATTTTATCTTGTGATCAATACTTTAAGGTAGTTAACTGTTCGTGACTAATACTTCTTAAGACGGGTTTTACATTTAACCAAATAAAATTATCATTCACAATACCAATTTACAACACATGTCGAAAATTTAGTCTAAATTTTATCTTGTGATCAATACTTTAAGGTAGTTAACTGTTCGTGACTAATACTTCTTAAGACGGGTTTTACATTTAACCAAATAAAATTATCATTCACAATACCAATTTACAACACATGATCAATTTTTGTTCTGTAATTGTCTTTTGATTTCAAGTCTGGAGTTCTTGAGTCAATCGTATCCGAAAACATAAGAACTTCTCGAGGTATGAAGTGAACGGTACAACTCTCAATGTACCGGCAGCCACTGAAAAAGAGGCCGGTTCTGGCCAGGGACAGTCAGTTTCGATTAAAACGGATAATTTTGCTCACCCTAACTCTGATATCAATCGGACCAAATTCGCCATCTTTAAACAAACCGTATGTGTCTACAAGGTCCAAGCATTAGGTATATACAGCAAGTAGTGCTTTACAAACACTGATTATATATGTACAAAAAGCCTACACCTCTCCCATCAGCAAGAAGGGACACACTACTTTGGGATAAGGACATCATTTTCTGCCGGTCGGGTCGCCCGACGGAACCAAGTGTTGAACGCCATGACCAGATGAGGACAATCATCAACATTTCGGGTCGAGAAGCTGAGGCATTGCTGCAACAGCTTTTCTGCATCGGACATAGGAAGGGTGGAGATGATTCTCAGGAACGTCTCCTCCAGCTCCAGGTAGAGTGATTTGTGGCTCGACAGCATTGGGGATACGTTTTCTTTGCACACGATCAGAACGGGAAGCCAATCTTTAACGAGTTTCATTCTTACCTGAAACAAGCAAAAATAACATACGGGTTTTGAGTGGACAAAAAAAAACGATTTTTCTTCCTACCGAGTCAAATACATAACTACCTTTATGAATTGCCCATGAACACAACCTCATTGTAAATTTTCCAGACACATGCTACCCTTATGAATTTTTTTCCATCACCATCTTACAAAATGTGTCCGTGGGAAATTCACTATGAGGTTATGTGTTTGTGGACAATTAATAAAGGTAGTTATGTGCAAGTTACCTTATCAAATATACACAGATATCTGCTCTAAACTCATTCTGGCAACAATGCAGTTTTATGGTTAAAAATGCTACATTTCCTAGTTCAAATAAAAGGCTAAATCTTCTGTCAAGACCACAGTGCCACACAGTAACTTTCTAGATGAAAACCGACAGTTAGATTTCTAGAGTAACAATTAGATTAGAACCAAAATTTGGAATTAGAAGTAAGTACCCTATCTAAACTTACATAGGAAAGATCCGACCTTAAACAGTTGAAATTCTATCCAATGGTTGTGATGAGTTAGAAGTTCACACATTTAATCTATTCTTGAACTTACCAATCAGACAGGAGTGCTCGATAGCTATCCATATAAGCTTTCATATGAAGGTTTTATCGCCCTCTAAATGAAACCCATCAGCTTGAAAGCCCCCAACAGATACCCAGATAAGCTGGCATGTGTAGAGAGACCAAATAGACACTAACATAGTTTCCTAGTTTTGAACTTCAATCAGACGATATCACAGACTTATAGAATAAGTTGAACGAGTATTGTTGTGTCTTTCCTAATAAATGCAGAGGATAGTGACTGAGATGTTTGCACAATAATTGCTTAACCAATGTTTTCAATATAACTAAAAAGAAAGAACAAAAGTTATTTTCCGGGCGCTATTTAATTCAATAGTGATCCATAGTTTCAAAAAGCAATCTCAGCTATACTTGATCTCCCATATTTGAGTTTGAAAAAGAGAAGAATTTTGGAAACAAATTCACTACAATTCAAATAGTAGGCATCCTTCATCCCAACATATACCTCCTCGTGTTCTTATTGAACATTCATAAAGAAGATAGGAGAACAAAAGTCATTTTCCAGACGCAAATTTATTCCATAGTAACCCATAATTCAAAAGCAATCCACATTATACACGATCTCTCATGTTTGAGTTCGAAAAAGAGAGAAGAATTTAGGAAACAAATTCACTATCATTAAAATAATAAATGTTCCGATTGAACATTCATGAATGAAAAAAATGATATGATTCAACTCTTTCATGATCCCAAGTACTTCCCTAGATAACATTTTACCTTCCAATGCAAAACTACAGTTTCTATGCAAAGATATAACCAAAAATCAACCTTTCTTTGGCTGCAGAGAGATAAAAATGCCAACAAAGCAAATGCACCCCACAAAACCCGGAAACAACAAATATACCAATTTGGCAATTTTAAGATAGATTTTCATAGGAAACTAGAACTCAACTGCAGTTCATCTTTGAGTGTGAACTCATATCAACATTTCAATGTAACATTGACATATTACATTAGTATTGATTCCACCATTCACATTGTCCAAGTTCCGCCTAAATAGTAAATCCTAATATCTAAACATCAAGGAAGCAGCAAATACCAATTAAATGATCATAAAATATATTTTCATACGAAACTACAATTCCATCTTTGAGAGTGAACTCAAAACAGCATTTCAAAGTAACACGACATATTAGTATTGATTCCACCATCCACACTGCCCAAGTTCCATCTAAATCCTAATATCAAAATGTCTAGGAGCTAACTAAATGTTCGCATCTACAATTTTAATACATAACAATTTAGAAACAAAATTGAAGCATACCTGTCTAGCAGCCAAAATGGTACCAGCTGCCACTGCATTGGCAAGCTTGGAGGTGCACCGGAGCACTACAGCCGGGAGCCCCGGGACAATGTTCCTCCACGCATCATCACGGAAAGCCCTCTGCAAATCCGCAGTGAAAGATGGCTGATCACTCCACTCCTTGACTGCAGAATCAGCCACCCTCAGCTCAATCATCCTCTCAATCAGCCATAGCAGATGTTTCCCATTCGTCAGGGCCGTGTGCAGGTTCAATCTCTGTATAGCCTCCGTCTCGTTATGATCGCCTCTGAAATCGGGGCTCGAATACTCCTCCAGCGATTCCTTCACGACCTTCAAGCTCGTCTCGAAGGCCCTCTCCAAAACCCTCCTCGCCGATTCCTTCGACGAGAAGTCCCTCAGAAGCTTCGCCACAAACGCCTTGACGAAGGCGACGTTAGGATGGTTATGAATCGCGGAGAGAATCAGCCCGTGGAGCATTTCTTCGCACGAATCGTTCTCGGAGGGCGAAACCCTAGCGAGAAGATCGTTCGATTCCTCTTCCTTGAGGAGCGGGATCAGATTCAGTACCCGCCTCTCTTCCTCCTCCGTCCACGGCACGGCCTCGAGGAACCTCACGCAAGCCTTCACGCACTCCTCGAACAGAAGCTCGAGCGCGACGGGGAGGATGTCGATGGCATCGGACGCGGTGGCCACCGCGTCGGCGAGATCGTCGTCGGCGTAGAGAAGCTGGAGGACGGAGACGTAAACGTCCATTGAACCGGTGGCGAGCGTGACGCCGAAGCTCAACCGGAACATCCGGTCGGAATCGGCCGGGTTGTGCGGCGGCTTCCACCGGTCGGACAGAAGCGCGGCGAAGTACTTCGATCGCCGGAGCACCTCGGAGTGAAGGTAGATCTGGACCTCGGGCTGGTCCAGGGAGGTCGACGACGACGAGGAGGACGACGAAAACGACGGCGTATCGAACGGGGACGGCTCCACGAAGAGGCGGAGGATGACGTCAGCGGTGGCCGCGTCGTTGAAGGAGGCGCCGGAGGAGTGGTGGGGGGCGGAGCGGAGGAGGGGGCGGAAGGAGGCGTCGGAGGGAGGCTTGTGGTCGGAGAAAGAGTCTATGACGGCGATCGTGGAGGTGGCGCGTCCGCTGGCGCGTTGCCTCTTCTTCGCTCCGGTTCCTAACATCGCGAGTGGTGACCACGCGGTATTCGGATAAGATGAGATCGAACAGGATCTGGGAGATTCTGGTGCTGGAGATTGGTTTTTATACTGGAGGTATGGGAGACACGTGGTGTGATTTGATGGCGAGTATGGTAGACGTTTGCACGCGCTGCTGGTTTTCCTTTTCGGTGGGCAGTGTGTGATACGTGCTTTGAATTTAATTTGTTACTTTCAAATATGTATAATCCAATTAAGGCTTCTAAAGGTGTATTTATTTGTAAAATGAGTCTACTTCTAACTTGGCTAATTATTATTTTTTTGGTAAACAGTTAATTTTTTTATGTTAGATCTATGAATCAACTCTTTTATATGTACTTATTTCGTTTATTAAATATTTATTATAAAAATGAAATTAATCAAGTGAAGTTGAATCAATATAATTAAAAAATTATATTATTAATATTGCGATCAAGGCTCAAACTTTTATGTGTGAGGTTTTAAGTTCGATTTAGTTTGAACAACTAACTGTACTTATCACAGGTTTATGTACTTGTTACTATACAGAGTTTGGGTCTCTTAGAGTGTGTCCAACTACC
Source organism: Erodium maritimum (assembly GCA_963921825.1). NCBI lineage: Eukaryota > Viridiplantae > Streptophyta > Magnoliopsida > Geraniales > Geraniaceae > Erodium > Erodium maritimum. The sequence goes on along the minus strand of OY997590.1, from coordinate 2,561,834 downwards.
GAATAACCACTTATACGAAATGCGAATTGATAGCAAATAAGAAAGTTACTTTTCAACCAAATTGTCCCCTAATTCACCCTCCACAGCATTTGGTTCAAAACAAATTACATTATTATTATAAGAGTTGATTACTTTTTGTACCCCTTTTGAATTGGTAACACACATTTAGTATCCTAAAATTCTGTAACGTTCAATAAGAATCCTTACGTTTTGATCACACACCTTTAGTATCCCTTATGTATCGGTAACAAAACAATTACATTTCTTATGAATTGGTCACAAATCGTCAAAATGACGTAAACTTGACCAAAATTTTGTTTAGTGTGTTTCCCGTACACAAGGGATACTAAAGGTAATTAACCCTTATTACAAAGAGACCTTAGTAAAAACAAAACCATTCAAATGAACATATGAATTCATGTGTTAGTTCACAGTACTCTCGAGCAATGAAGATGTCCAATCAAAATTCACCACATGTATCCGCAAAATAAGATCTACACAAGTCTCTCTGGCAAAGAAGAGGAAAGAAAATGTGCAAGCAATGGGTGAGACAGTCCACGCCTGTGAAGATCAATCCCGACTCCCCGTGGCTTTGCTTTCTACAACACGAGTATGTATTTCCGTCCAGTCGCAGACTAACCGCTCGCTACGATCTCATGAATGGCGTCGCTGACATTTTCATCCTCGGATCGAACTGCCAGTTTCATCGCGACCTCCTTAGAACTGTCGATCCCGAACTGCAGCCTCACGAGCACCCTCACGTTGCCGATATACACCCCGGACAAGAGACAAGTGTGTGACCTCGAATTGCTTGGAACGACTTCTGTGCCCTGGAGTGTAGAAGAAAGAATTAAGGGAAAACGTTATTTACATACCATTTTAACCTTTCGCTATCAAAAACACCTCCTAAAGGTGAGGAGTTATCAGTAATTAGTTACACACTGTCACTTTTCGTATTCATCAAAAACACCCGGATTCACACAGATGGTTTTATCAGGGACACAATATCACCTTTCTCATTTGGGTTAATTACGTTTACCTACACTAACATATACACGTATTACACATGCACACAGTAACATTTGGAAATTACGGATACCTATCCTAACCTTTATATATTTTCAAGATTTTAACAGATACCTACACTAACCTATCTGTTAAAATTACAGATATACACTAACCTACATACCAAATGTAAAGGTTAGGGTGTGTATGTGTAATTTCCAAAGGTTGGTGAGTGCATGTGCAATATGTGTATACGCTAGTGTGTGTGGGAACGTGGGAACCCATTAGAGCTACAAGTCATTAGAGTGTACTTTACCTCACAGGGATGCATGCCAAGAAGGTTGATGACAGCGTTCACGGCTTCAGCCAAGCTTTCTCGTGGACCAAGCCCATATTCATCAACCCGCTCACAGTCTGGGCCCATGCTTTCCCACGCGTTCCTGAAGTTTGAGACCGGCACCTTCATCATGTAATCTGCAGCAACAACTTCGAGATCCTCAAGTTGATACTCATCTTCCACACCATCGTCCTCTGCCTCGCCGGTAGTTGGATCAACCTTGTCAAACCAATTAATGTGCTAGTCAAAATTTGACACTCCCGTCTCAATTTGCAGAGGATATCTTAGAGTTGAAGAAAGAAGATACCTCTTTAACAATGAACCTCAACATGTTCGAAAATTTCCCAATTGCAGGAACTCCTCCCGGCTTCTCGAAGGCCACAAATGTCTGTCCCGGAGAATCATAAGGAAGAGATCTTACAGGCTTGGATGCTACTTCAGAGAATTCCTCTGCTTCTGAGGCATCCACTTGGACAATGACCTGGTAGCAAGCACAAAAGAAAAATAAATATCCCTGAGTAGGAAATAATAAAAAATAAAGTGATATTTTTTGTTTACATTTTCCAGTAATTGCTCAGGAATTGTATTGGTACAGTTGTACTGAAACAAGACATGATTATCGAAAATGTGTTTCACAGCGTTAACTGCATATTCTGTCTCTGCTTCTGTTAGCTCAACAGGTGACGATGACTGGTAAGAAAAGAGAAACATTACACGGAGTTCGAGTCATTCTAAATAAGCAAGATGTGAATTATGTATTTCGATGAAATAATAATCGAGTCAAGAACCTTGAAAAGTTTTCCAAAGCCCGAGAATTCTTGAATAGATGAAAGCAGCTTCTCATAAGAATCCACAGTCGATGCGGGGCCGCTCGGAGGAGCACCAAGACCAGTTGGTTTTTTACCAGGTGCTTTCTTTTCAGTAAGAGGCTGAGTCTTAACTTCTCTGGGTACTGAATTGATATCGAAGGGTTCTTCCGAAGGTTCCTGGAGAACCAAGTGAACCAACACATTGGGCACATAAGATGAAGAGTCTAGAAGTATAAATGCACACCACAAAAGGGAAAGTGAAAGACTTACGTAATTTTTCAAACTCGCCTCCAGATTGGCAAGTGGTAAGTCCAGCGAGCCAAATAGGAACTCCTTCACATCCTTGTCAGTTTCAACAACTGCACCATCACCTCCGAGTGTATTGATATAAAGTGTAGCTCTATCACGTACCTATACAGAACAACAGTAAATCGAAGTACGTAATAAAATAAAGGGATAATCTCACAAAAATACACTAAACTTGTCACATTTATCACTTAACTACATTGAGTTTTATACTTTCTCAGTCAACTATACTAAACTTCTAATTTTTCTCACTTTACTCCATTTTTATAGTAAATGACAAAAATAGACCTGCAATGATGAATCTTGACTTGGTTTTCAACTCAATTAAGAGGTTCCCCTCCGGAAATTAATTTTTAATAACCTAATTTTTGGGTAATAAATAAAGGAAATCGATGGTATAAGGACATTCTTGTTTGAGTTCCCTAAATTATTGCAGGGGCATCTTGGTCATTTGTTACTAAAATGGAGCAAAGTGAGAAAAAAATAGAAGTTTAATATAGTTGGGATATAAAAAATAAAATTCGGAGTAGTTGAGTGAGAAATATGACAAGTTCAGTGTACTTTACTGAGATTATCTCTAAAATAAGTAAAGCAATCTACAATCTGTATCATATAAAAGTTTTTCAAGAAAAAATGTCTATTTTAGATTTCAAAGATCAAAGAAAATCATATGTGCACCCTATAGCTAAAATACAAATATAGGACACAAACTCACCTCATCATCACTGTCAAATAGACAACGTCTCAACAGAACAAATATGCGTGGCTGCATCAGATCATGCAAGAAAATACAACTCAGCTCAGAAGCGAATAAATCACCTATACTTCCAAATCAATGGGGATGGTTAAAATGAAATCAACAGACCTTCAAGGAATCAACCATAGCACCAAACTTTGCCAGTGTACTGACAGCACTAGCCCGAACAGTTGCATTTTCCAGATGTACACGGTTATATATATACCGTATGTATTTGCTCGGATCTGACGTTTTAGGTCCCTCAGTCCCAAGAAAATGGAGAATCTGAACACATGAACAAAATAAAATTCAATAAAGTTGAAACTGAAATGCTGCCCAAGAGTGTTGAATACTAACCGACAGAAGAAATTGTCACCTGTGTGGAAAGATAGGTGAATTCACAATCTTCAATGAACTCACACAGATGAAGCAAGCCACTTTCTTTTGCTTCAGGGATGTCTCTTATGAGGATCACAATTGAATCAACAATTGCCTTCTTATACTCAAATCCACCTTCTTCCCTAAGAATGTTGCTTAAGAAGTTCATCCTGTGAACAAGAAAAGGTACTTAATCATTAGAATTATTAATTAGAAACAATGCTTCCAAGAAAGGGTGTGAATATGAAACATAACTTCTAACACTGAGATAATTTCGGACATTACTTACAGAGATCTGTATTTCAATGGGAACTTCAAACACAGTGACCTAATGGCTTCGACTACAACAATTTTAAACTCATCAGCGATGTCTGACATGAAATTCGTAATCTGCTTCATCAGGCGCTCCACACTTGATTCATTCCCAGTCTTAAGAAGTGTAGTGATTGCAAGGGTGGCAATGCTTCTATTCTGATCAGAAATCAAACTCTCCATATCAATGTTGCAATTAGTGACAGCCATTGGATGCGTCATTGCCACCTGCACAAAACAATCATACTCATCATTAATATATAGTTAGAAAAAGAAATATCACGCTCTATACGTTCCACCATGCTTAGAGCCAAATGAAGGAAATTGCTGCCAAATGTTCAACATAAAATTCAAGAGTTTTAGAATTTTTCCGCAACTCATTGAAAGTGCAAAACAAATTGCCTCCAACCTATGCTTTTAGGTTCATTTACCATTATTAAGGGATCAACTCAACTAAAAGCTCAAGCTAATAGTTGAAGGTCAATTGTAGTTTAAAATTCTAGCACGCGCCCTCATGGATAAGCCGGTTTACAGGTTTGGATGTGGATTATTTAGAAGGAGAGATGAGCCCATTGAGAAGAAATTAGTATTTTTATGGAGATAGTGGGATTTGAACACGTGTCTGTGAGGAACCTGACTTGCTTACACGTTGAATATAAGAAAGTATGGGCAAAAAAGTCGACCTTGTTCAAAGTGCGGACTGCAGCAAATCTCAAAACTGGCTTGGAAGAACTTAAAAATAGTTGGAGAACAGTTATTGCTGGAGTCAATTCTCGGGCAGTCACACCATTAAGCTCTGTAATTGCTCTGGCAGCCTCAAATATCACCATCTCTGCCTTGTGGCGCAGGCAACTCTCAAGAAAATCATAGAAGGGTCGATCCCCTGTTTGTGTGTTATTGGCTGACTCGCGAATAACCTGCATACACAAACACCTCAGCTCCGAATAATAATTTACAATAACAGTGAACCCCTAAGGAGTACAGTAAATTCAAGTAAGTACGGCCAGACCTGACTGGTATAGCGAATCAACAGGCATTGGGCCAAAGGTGAGCGAACAGTTCCCCTTGTCAGGCTGGTTACTAACTTGCTAACAGCTAGTCTATCATTCTGTCGTATCTGCAGTTCAAAATCACGTGCAATAGTGAACAGAAGAAAATCAAAACTACAATGTAAATGAAATTATGAAAACTTTATAACCAGTCACAAAAAAAAACTATCTTTTGAAATAAATTTAAACTTAGAATACAGGTTATACCTGATGGAGCAAAGCCAATGCATGGAACTGTACAAGTGCTGCCCTTGATTGCACAGCTTCCTGAACCTCATTACTCCACCTTTTCACAATCTCTGGGTTGGTCTATAGAACAATGTAGTAGTCAATATAAGTGAAAGACTTTTATATAGTATAGTATGAGGAAAAATAATGACGATTACTAGATAACGTTATGTTACCTGTAGTAAATGTATACCACTGACTAGGGCAGCGCTTGCCACAACTGGATTCTTGTCAACAATTGCTTGTTTTAAATACCGCTCAATTTGGGTTAGAAGGGTTCCATCAGTTATTTGGCAAAGCACACGGATAGCATTTGCTCGATACATATCGGTCTTGCTATTCATATCCTTCATGAGGGAGCTTGTAACAATAATGACCTTATACACAGCAAAACAAACACTAGTTAGTGCCTAACATTGGCAAAAATCCTATCCATGCGAAAAATAAATTAAGAAGTTGTTTTAGCATATAACCTCATCTGCAGAAGGTGAGATTTCCTTAATCATCAGATAGACCATTCTCCTTAACCCTAGATCTCTTGACTGAAAAAGTTTTGTCACGGCAAAGAACACTTCTGTTGCCTCGACCTATGTAATTTCATCACACAAGAATGAGAAATAAATCAACTTCATGGCTAGCATACAACAAAACATCTAAACTCAATTCTAGATCAACCAACAAAAACAAGCATCTACAACAAAAAAAAAATTGACCTTGGTAAACGACTCCCCCTGGTTCAGTAAATACAAGAGCTTTGTGATGACCTGCGAAATGTGCAAAGAAAACCAAAGCACTATAAAAACCATTTGCTCAATAAAACTGCACAGAGAGAAGAATTCAACAATGTAAGGCTAAAACCTGAGAGCATCTTCTCGGATCAAGCTGAGGATCATTGAAGACCCTAGCTTCCTGAAGAACAGCACCCTTCTCAATCCCCAAAAATGGAGAGTAATCAGCTGTTCAACAAAAAAAAACAATCACAAAACAAAAAATCATAATTACAAAGTAGCATGGATCTATTCATTACAAATTCCCTCCTTATGTTCATATGAAATAAAAAGCTACAAGATCCAAATCTCTACCCACAATTAACGCATTACATTTCCATTGGAAACTAACCATCACCAACCAATCCACATCTAAATGCAAATCAAATCACTCAAAACCATTACACACCAAAAACTAGATCCCCGACACACATAATCATAAAATTATCAAAAAACGGCAACCTAAAATCAACAGATCTAGAAGCCAAACCAATGATCTACATAATCTACGCTAAGAACTAAAGAGCTAGATCCCATTGGAGGAATCAAAAACAATAAATGACCATACCGGAGCTCCGGTGGATCACCGGAACCGGAAATCGTACCTTCGTCGTCGCGGTCATCGTCCTTCTTCACCATAGGCTGCGCCATTGAATAGAAACACGAATCACTTGCTGAGATCTCCGGTTATAGCTCTCAATTTGCTTCTCTCTCAGTTTCTGTCTCCTGAATCGGAGGAGTGACGAGAGTTTTCTGGAGAGGATATGAATACGAAGAACGAAGCTCTGAAGGTCTCGACTCTCTTGTCTCTTCTTCTCTGTAGATGTCAGGGGCTATTCAGTAATTTCAAGTCCGAGAGATTGAGCCCGCTATCGTATTGGGCCTATCTATATTTTGGGGCCTTCGTAGAGCTTTGAATCACATCTGATACATGACCGAACCCATTTTCCCCTTAGCATTAACCCCTTGACAAATCAGTAAGTGGTTCATTAACAAATCAGAGAGAAGCTTTATTTGCTGATCTTTTCACAAACACGAGGTTAAAGTCTTTGATTTGAGAAAGTAGCACCTGAATATCCAGTGTACTAACCCCAGAGGGTTGACCATGTAAGCGACCACTCGTGTATCTGATCGGATGACGATTCTAGTGGTTATTACACGATCTTCGATCAAAGAGGTGTCCTAAAGGGGCGGGACAATCCTGTCATCCACAGCCAACACCATACCTTTGTCTAAAAGGGCAATAAAGTCCCACCTTAATTTCCATGTGTCCGAGAAAGTCGCTCCATCGACATTAATTGTTATACATCCTCACAAAGGTATTGTGAGCCTCCATGAGGGGGCCGACCTTGTTGGTCGATACAAGGCCCCACCTGTAGACATTACTATCTCCCAGGCTGCGATATGAGAAGATGTTGTTGATTGGAGTCCTATCGTTGAGGGGATGAGTTCATTCCAGCCCTTGCAATTCTTCTTTCCATATTTCTCACATACAGTAGAGAGTCTGAGCCTGACGCTCTGGTGACCCTCGGCTATGAGTAATATCCATCCTTTGCAAATGATAGGCCAGAGGGGATATCAGATAATGTGTTGAACAACGATCGACATCATTTGGAGAAACGGTAATGTAGAATGAGGTGACATACGAACTTAAGGTGACGATCACAAATAGGACAATAAGGTGAGACGGGAACATACATACTTCGTAGTTATCAACCACCTGAAGCGAGCAAGAAAGCGTTTTCCATAAGAAAATATGAAGACAGGGTAGGACAAGGAGGTGCCATATATTTGACCACATGGGAGGGAGGTAGAGCTGGTGGCCTCCTTCGGGTATTGTTACTATTGAGTAGCCGATAACCATCCTAAGTAGTGTAAACGCCCTTTGAGTCCTTCGCCTAGTATCACTCAATAGGTGGTCGAGGGGTATGGTTAGGATATCATCTTGGTTCGCTAGGGGGGGGAGGGGGGAGGGGGGAGGGGGATAGCCGGCGGATAAAATATATGTCCCACTAACGGGTCCTTCGGATCATCAATCTAGTGACCATGGACTTTAGGGTCACCCTCACACCTGGTGAAGGATTGAGGTATCCATGCCCTAGCCAATAACCACTGAAGGACGGAGATCATAAGAAATTGAGTCGTATGGATGCTCGACCAGGTAAAGCTCGGGTTCCGACCTATATGTGTCGATAGGAAGTCACCCTCAAGTAATACTACGCCTTGTGTACCTAGGCCACCAGAGAATCAAGATTGTGGTGAATATTTAATGCATGATGGCGAAACATCATCCCACCTTCAACTTATGGACAACAAAGTTTATCCCAAGCCTTCCATATAATTGGTCTACCACTGGATGATGGCCCATCGCCTAACAATCCACATCTACATACAACGAGATCAAATTGTTCAAAACCATTACGCACCAAAAACTAGATCGCCAAGATACATAATCTACTACGATATCAAATCATCCAAAACCGAGTAGTGTAACAAAAAACAAGTTCAATGTATCATTAGAAGAGCAGTGCCACTTCTAAGTCAGCGGATGAGGAGTATCTGATATCCTCCACTAATCTATTGTCCTCTTATAAGGAGAGACAGGAGTGTTTATCACCCCTCACATAATACGATCTCTCCTATCGAGAGCCAATTGTCTCAATCGGGTCAATGCATGTAGGTCGTCTCCTATCCGTTTACCCAATTGGAGTAGACGACCCTAACGTTGTTAAATCCTGTGAGGATGCATATGTTCGGGAGTCCTCGCCCCCTCCCCTACTCTCCCTGGATACGTCAGGGTGACGTTTTGGGTCTCTTCTTATGTTGGAGGAGGCAGTGGGGCACCCTATGCCCTAACGCTTTAAATTCCTTCCCGTTGAAGAGCGTTCCACTCTTTTGAGCCAGATAAGCGCACCGAACCCTTCCTTTATTGGCCATGTCTCTGTTGTGTCCTCGGCGATCATACCCTACGCCACCTCTTAATAAGTTAGTCCATAACTTCCATACTATAGTCTAAAGTATAAATTTAGACCAATTGGAAGTTAAAGACTCGAGCTGAAAATTGTAAGTCAAGTCGTTATTCGTTAATGAGTTTAACTTTATCATTGTATTACAATAACTACCACATCTTTGAAAAACAATTGAAACAAATAATGGGTTTGACCAAAACAAAAATAGTAAGATTGAAAAAGGAAAGAAACAAAAAAACCAACACTCAACGGAACGAGAAAAGTTTCCTTTTTTGTAGGAGGTTGGAAGCAGACACAACCAAGGCTGCTCCGCCTTCTATGATTGACATTTTTACCCAACACACATCCTTACAGCTTCTCTTCCCAATCCTCGGCACTTTCTGCTTCAGGTATACTTGTGTTCCTCGTATCTCTCTCTCTCTCCACAAACCAATCACGTAACTCCCATGCATGCATGAAACATACAACACTCACTCACGTTGTCGGTAACACACAAAATACTAGGTTGTTGTCGGGAAAACATTGCAATCATTGCTCGATCACGATAAATCTCTCGCGTTCTCGTTCTTGTTCTTATGAAGATGGTATTTGATGTGTGATATGTACGTGTTGATTATTTGTTTTTTTTATAAATGTTCGGAGAAATTAATTAAGGTGGTGATATGTTTTTTGTAGGGGTGATTTTTGTTCCGGCGCGGTGGGGGATTCTCTGGTGAAGTTTTTGAAGATTAGTCTCTAGACCGAGGACTCATCGTCAATGTCTTCCGAGGGCGCCCCACCGCCCGACGATGGTTCCACGCCGGCGACCACCGATCAAAAAGCTAACCCACCTGAAAAACCAGCCGCCGGGGCGGAGCCCGAGCCCTCGCCGCCTGCGCCGGCCGGAAAAACGGATGCGGCTCCGGCGGAGCCCGCACCGGAGGGTGCTGAAGCAGAAACAAACCAACCACAACCGGCCGCGGGGGCGGCCCCGGTGAATCCGGCGGCGGCCGCGGCCGGTGCAACAGGCGTGGTTCCGGGACAACAACAACAACCTGCGAACCCTGCTATCCCGGCGGGACTCGCTCCGCCGCCGCCCGTCCGGAGAAAGCCGCCGGCGGCGAAGCATAAATCGGGAGGGGAGGAGGTGGATCCGGCGATGCTGATAGGAGTGGCGGCCGGAGCGGGGCTGTTGCTGGCTTTCATAGTGGCGTTGGTATGTTGTGCTTGTTGTAAGAAGAAGAGGAAGAACAAGCACCAACCATATGGTGGTCATCATGATCAAATGCAATCCTATGCATCTGGTCCTCATCATGGTACGCCTCTGTTTCTTGTGTTCGACCTGAACACTACGCTACTCAATATTTTAAAATGACAAACACGGTAACTTACATATTGGTCACACGATTCTGTTGGTAAGATGGAGTTATGTTACTCATATGACCTCCGTGTCATTTAATAATGATAAAATGACGATTCTACTCTTACTTATTTGACCTCTATACATTTTATAAGGAACAAAAACGAGGGCACAATGGTAATGTTCCTTATAAAATATAGAAAAAACGTTTTTTCCTAACCCTCTTCAACCTTCAGTTATCACATCCTAACTTATGTGACCTTCAGTTATCACTTCCTAGCTCGAAAGTTTTCTTTTTTACAATTCATAACCCAAAGGTGGTACTTTACTACAAAAAGTAGCTGTTTTTTCTCAGTTAGAAATTGTAAAAAAATATCACATTTGGGTTAGGAATTGTAAAAAAAAAATTTGAGGTAGGAAGTGATAACTGAAGGTTGCATAAGTTAAGATGTGATAAACAAATGTTCAAAAAGGTTGGGAATCGGTATTATCCCTAGAATATATAGAGGCCAAACAAGTAAGGGCAAAATAGTCATTTTATCATCTATTAAATAACACATGAGGTCCTACGACTAAAGAAATGGAATATTTCATCTATTTTTACTAATATAATCGTATGATCAATACTAATGTATTTGTCATTTTGAAACGTTTAATAGTATAGCATTTGTGATCAATAGTTAAGAGTAAGTTTAAATATTTAATCCTTAAAGTGGGACATAAACGGTGTTCATGTAACATCATTCCGAAGTTCGTTTGTTTCATTGTGTATCAGGTGGTCAATTCTACACTAATCATCCACCATCACATTCGCACCAGAAAAAGTGGCACAGCCCGGAGCACGTCCTTCACATACCTCCACCAATGGGTGTGCCCGGAGGAACTTGGGGAGGGCCGTTCTCCCCAACCCCTCCGGGTGGAGGGTGCCATAGTACAGACATGGGCTCGACTATATCGAGCCCAGGTTCTCACGCGCCGCCCCCTCCATCTTTCGGGTTCAACAAAAACGCATTTTCGTACGATGAGTTAGCCGCGGCAACATCGGGATTCTCCCAATCGAATCTTTTGGGCCAGGGCGGGTTTGGGTACGTGCACAAGGGAGTGTTGCCTAATGGTAAGGAAATCGCGGTGAAGAGCCTGAAGTCGGGTAGTGGCCAAGGTGAGCGCGAGTTCCAGGCGGAGGTTGAGATTATTAGCCGTGTCCACCACCGTCACCTAGTGTCGTTGGTAGGCTATTGCATCGCCGGAGGCCAGAGGATGTTGGTTTACGAATATGTCCCCAATAATAATCTTGAGTTCCACCTTCATGGTAATCAAAATTATATTAAGTATATTTTGTTACTTATTTCTACTAACGGGCCTATCTATCTGAAAATACGAACGAATAAACGGATATTCAATGTGAGACCCTAAGACCTCCCTCATGTACAAGTCGGTCGAACTTGACATGTGGGTCGTCAAACTTTGACCCCAACTAAGACGATGTAGAGGGATGTAAATGTACTTTGGTCCGAACCATGCTCTGATTTTTCTATTAAGGTCCAACCCATCCAAAAACTAGAATTAGTAGGTGGAGGCCTAGACCTGTGATTTAAGCATATTGACCATCTAATTTTGAGACCCCCTTCACACCCAAATTGGTATCGAGCGTCAGACTAAAATATGGATCGTAGAACTTTGACCTGAGTTAGAATGATATAGAGGGCCTTAGACGTATGTGGAGATTTTGGTCTGAATCATACTCTGATATCATATTAAAATTTGACCCACCAAAAACTTGAATGATAATTGAAAGCTCGAACTTATTATTTAAATTGGTAATATGAAATTGATCACCTATCCTAACAAAGTAACATAATTAATTTTAATATTTGGTTTGATAACTGTTCTTGATTGCTCAGGTAGAGGTCGTCCCCCGCTAGAATGGGGCATGAGGATGAAAATCGCTATGGGATCTGCTAAAGGACTTGCTTACTTGCATGAAGATTGTAAGTATTTTCGTAACACGTCGAGTTTACGTGTGATACGTTGAAATTAAAGTTCTTATAAAGTCGTTGATATCTATATATGTAGGTCATCCTCGAATCATTCATAGAGATATCAAAACGGCAAACATTTTACTCGACCATAGTTTCGAAGCTCAGGTATCAACGACAACTATATTCGATACCATACGCAATATTTGTAAACCTAGTTCATGTGTTGGTTGGATTGATTAAATCATGTTGAATCAGGTGGCGGATTTTGGGTTGGCTAAACTATCCTCGGACAATTACACCCATGTCTCGACCCGGATAATGGGAACATTTGGGTAAGAGACAAAACTAATATGGTTAGTTGTCGATTAGTTTTGGATACGTTAAGTTTTCATATGAATTTAGGTACTTGGCGCCTGAATATGCATCGAGCGGGAAGCTAACGGAAAAGTCTGACGTGTACTCGTTTGGCGTTATGTTGTTGGAACTAATAACCGGACGGCGCCCTATCGATATGACTGGTCAAATGGACGAAAGCTTAGTAGATTGGGTATGTAACTTTAAATCTAGCCATATTTTGAGTTCATCTTAAGGCATCCACAGTCCAATAGCCGATTGCTGGCGGAGGGCCTAGTGGGGAGAATAAAAAATTATATTTGTTGGCTTCTAGTCAGCTCTCTCAGCCAGTACCTTACAATGCTAGGTGGCTTATAGTCAGCTATATACTCCTTTTTGTTCACCTATTTGTTCCCAGCCACCATTGAGTGCCAACCTTGAGCTCCCAGCCAGCCCTCCCCGCTAGTAATCGCTCCGCCAGCTCCCAGCCAACTTCTCGCCGGCGTTTGTTCCCCACCAACGTCTCCACGCCCACGATTGTGGATGCCCTTAGATAACCTTCAACGCTAGAGATGATTAGCCTAGACTAATCATCTCCTCATCATCTGGTTCGTCCATCTTTCTACAATGGTATTATTACAATCCAAGTCCATGGGTCAATAGAGGCAAATAGGCACATGTCACATGACAAATAACTACAAGGTGGACGATTGAATGGGGGGATCAAACATTCGCCCCATTCAAGGTGTTTTTGAGAGAAATTCTCAACCAAAGTAATCATGTTCGTTTCAACCAGCCAAACTATTATAGATGAAATTCGTTATGAGATGTCCCCCATACCGAAGACCGTCTTTACTAGGCAACGTTCGCCTGGACCAACCTAACTTATTCGGTAGGCATTTTCATAGATACATGTGTATATCGTGTAGGCAAGGCCACTCCTACAACGAGCGATGGAGGACGGGGACTACGAGCCCTTCGCGGACCCGAGCCTCGGTAACAAGTACCTGCCGCACGAGATGAGGCGCATGGTGGCATGCGCCTCATCCTCGGTGCGACACAACGCCCGGAGGCGGCCCAAGATGAGCCAGATAGTCCGGGCGCTGGAGGGCGACGTGTCTCTCGAGGACTTGCACGAGGGGGTCAAGCCAGGGCAGAGCACGACGTTCGGCGGCGACTCTGAGGACGGCACGACGTACTCGACGCAGATGAGGCAGTTCCGGAAGATGGCATTGGAGACGCAAGAGTACACGAGCAGCGAGTACGGGGCGACGAGCGAGTACGGACTCAACCCGTCGCCTAGCACCGACTCTGGCGAGAGCGCGAGCTCCACCGACCAGGTCTTGAAGCCCGTACCGTAAATTTATTTTTATTCGCCAAAAAAAAAAGCTTACAATAAAAAGATTGAGATCGCGATTTAGTGGTCTTCGTTTGCTTTTCTTTTTCTTGTATGTAATATCATCGGCACCTTGTGTTTTGTATGCCATGAAGTACGAGGATATGTTCTGATTCTTTCGAATAAAATGGGAACAAATATTCATCACATCTCATTTCAAGCATGAATCTTCTTCCTAGATAATTTTATTATCTTCTCTTCAATTCATATTAATCATTATTGGCGTGCATCAAAAATATATCTATATAATTTTGATGGTGCAAAAACAACATCTCGTCTCGTGTAGACGGTGCAAAAACATAACGTCTTGTGCCTGATGGTGTAAGCGACATCTGGTTTCGTGGAGACAGTGCAAAAAAACTTCTCACCCGGAGACTGAAGGTTGAACTGCATAGAATTTGAGTCATGATGCTTGTGATCATATGTGAGATACGGAAAAAAAATAAAACTTAGGTGCAAAAAAAAATCTAGGACTAAATATGTCATTTAGACGCTATGCCCACTTGTGGTTCTAAAAAGTGGACAGAGCGTCTAAATGACATATTTAGTCCCAGATTTATATTGTACTTTCGTTTTATTTTGATTCCGCATCTCACATATGTTCACAAGCATCTTGATTCAAATTCTACGCCGTTCAACCTTCAGCATCCGGATGAGAAGTTTTTTGCACCGTCTCCACAAGACTAGATGCTGTTTGCACTGTCAAGCACAAGACGATAAGTTTTTTCACCGTCTCCACGAGACGAGATGTTGTTGGCTCCAAGACGAGTAGCTATTTGCACCATCCAAATGCTTTGAATGTGATTGTTTGATAATCTTCTTTTCAAGTTGGGCATTATGAATTACACGCCCTAATTTGAGGGAGAGTATTGAAGTTAATCAGATCAGAATAAATCTGATTTGATATTATTTGATTACGATATTAAGTAATATATATTAGGTGAGATTTATTTCTTTTTCATGATCTTGTAATATACTATACAAAGGACTATAGATCCTTCAATAAAATTATCGAATGCATTTTATATTTTATATTTTTACATGGTATCAGAGTCTGGTTTCGATCTTTGAAAAGCTACTATGAATCTGTAGCTTTTCCCACTTGTTAGCTTATCGTTCTAACAAGTGGGCAGAGCATCTAAATGACATATTTAGTCTTAGATTTATATTGTACTTTCGTTTTATTTTGATTCCGCATCTCACATATGATCACAAGCATCATGATTCAAATTCTACACCGTTCAACCTTCAACCTCCGGATGAGAAGTTTTTTGCACTGTCTCCACAAGACTAGATGTCGTTTGCACTGCCAAGCACAAGACGATATGTTTTTGCACCGTCTCCACGAGACGAGATGATGTTGGATCCAAGACGAGTAGCTATTTGCACCATCCAAAGGCTTTGAATGTGATCGCTTGATAATGTTCTTTTCAAGTTGGGCATTATGAATTTACATGCTCTAATTTGAGGGAGGGTATTGAAGTTTTTTTTGAAAGTGTAACTATTTGTATTAGATCAGCAAATCACTATTCAGGGCTCTGCTAATAATACATCAGGTATAGGCGTTACACGCCAATCAATCTCGAACCAGTCAATAGTGTGTCTGGCAAAAGTATGAGCTACTACATTTGCTTCTCTACGAACAAATTGAACTTTAAAACCTGACAACTCACGCAGCTTTAATCTGCATTCCGTTATCAGAACACCCAGAGGGTAGATAAGCTGAGTAGTACTGTTGATTGCTTGAACTATTCCTAGACAGTCAAATTCGATCACACCTGTCCTCCAACCCATTTCCCTAACCCAGTCGAGCGCTGCATCAACACTCAAAGCTTCAGTCGTTTCCGGATCCCTGGCCCCAACAAAGAGGACCACCCGAGTCGTTATTGCCATACCGTACGGGCCCCTGCAAACCATCCCTCCACCACCTTGCCCGTTCTCCAGGATTGCACCGTCAACATTGATTTTAAGCTCCCCTTCCTCCGGTCTGGACCATTTGACTATTCTCGGCCCACTCCTCTAATTACCTCCCAGGACCACGTCATGAGCATCCTTCCAATCCTGCAACAAACGACCTGTCGCCTCCCGAGTCTCTACTGCGGTTCTCAGTCATTGTTGCCATACCCTCAAGTTGCGAGAGCGCCAAAATCTCCCACCATATTGTGGCTACTAATTCAGGCCACCATTCTCTATTCGAATCCCAACAGGCCAAATACCATTGTTTTATCGTGTTACCATCCACAGGGCTTTGCACTCCTCCAGCATTCCATATACTACTTGCTAGTACACAGGTAAACAACACATGATGCTCATCCTCTTCCATACTACATACTGCGCAGGCACTCTGAATGGGCACATACCTTCTTCGCAGGTTTGAGTAGGTGGGTAGTGTATCGAAAAAACTCTCCAGACAAAATGCTTGATTTTCGGTGGAACTTTTAAGTCCTGATTGATTTATTCTGATTTGATATTATTTGATGACAATATTAATTAATATATTAAGTAAGATTTATTTCCTGTTCATGATCTTGTAATCTCTTATATAAAATAAAGAACTATAAAACTTTCAATAAAATTACTGAAAACATTTCATTTTTTTATATGTTTACTGACCGGCTTGGAGGCTTAAATAATGTGCCAACCATTAGAGCACTTATCATGTTATTATTTTTTTTTGATCGGTTATTTTTTTTTATAAACCTAGCCTTTTAAATAAAAGACCAGGCAGGGGAAACCCCTCAAACAACGGAAACTTACAAACAAAAGAAACCCCAACCGAGGTCTCTAGCGCAAAATATTGCAGAGTAAGTAACCTAAACGAGAACGAGATGGATCTAACAATCCTATACCCAAATTTATCAAAGATGAAGCAAACCAACTTACCATGTTATTATACTTGGTAATGCATGGGTACAGATTAATGCACCAAAGACAATAGAAAATAGTCAGAATCAAAAACTAAAAACATTAAACAATAAAGATAACATGATTAGCGTAGTAATAAGATGGTAAAAGGTACTTAATTAACGAAGAGCCCATCCTCCTTGACAAAGCAACGGAAGAACTCAAGAAAAGGGACGAGATCCTCATCCAGTTTGAAGAGAGCAGAACGAGTACCTGAGGCCTTGTATTGGCCCTCACCATCAGTAGCTTGAGACACACGAAACACCTCAAAACTCATGTAAGTATCACCAATCTCACGCTTGGCATAGTCACCGGACATGAATTGACCTATATGGTCGTAGTCGCGCCCAACTTTTGCAAACAAGATGAGGTCTTCCCCGAGGAGGGTCGCCAGGCTAGACCTATCATTACGAGGATGGAAAAACTTGGCCCACCTCGGGGAAGACCTCATCTTGTTTGCAAAAGTTGGGCGCGACTACGACCATATAGGTCAATTCATGTCCGGTGACTATGCCAAGCGTGAGATTGGTGATACTTACATGAGTTTTGAGGTGTTTCGTGTGTCTCAAGCTACTGATGGTGAGGGCCAATACAAGGCCTCAGGTACTCGTTCTGCTCTCTTCAAACTGGATGAGGAGCTTGTCCCTTTTCTTGAATTCTTCCGTTGCTTTGTCAGGGAAGATGGGCTCTTCGTTAATTAAGTATCTCTAAGCCCTTAAATTATCATGTTATCTTTATTGTTTAATGTTTTTAGTCTTTGATTTTGACACTATTTGGAGTTGTATCGGCCTCGGTGCCGACAAATCCTGCTATCCTTAAAATCCTGAGTCAAACGATAACTTGGTCTGCTCGTTTGGATTAGTTTGATGGTGAAAACTCTTTCTGTTCTTATTTATTATGTTCATTGTTTTTTATTTATTTATTAAGTGCGGGCACCGCATGTTGCGCGGTACTCGGTCTAAGGTCCTATATGTTACACCCAATCGTTGTACTTGTATATTCTACGCTTTGTTTTGAAGAGAGATATTTTGTGACGATGAGTAGGCATGATGTTGCAAGTTTTTGAAGGAATTGACAATGGAATTGGCGTACACTAGGCACAACACACCTTTAAGTTCAAGAATCCTTGGCTTTCTTAGAGCATCTCCAATGGTTAGACATTGCACAGTGTTTAGGAGCAGTGTCTAACCATTGTTTTTGGCTTCCAGACAATGCTTCTAGACACTACTCCTCCAATGGTGTAGTGTCTAAAGCCATGGTTGGAAGCATTTTTGGAACAAAATGGCCAGTAGACACGACTTGGCGTCGTTGCCAGATTCAGCAACGACCTGTAGACACGACACCGCAGACACGACGGGTAGACACGACCAGCCGTGTCTACACGTCGTGTCTGGGCCGTGCCTACGCCAAACACGACGGGTAGACACGACCCGTTGGAGGTGCTCTTAATGTCTTCACCACACCACACCACTAGAATCTTGAGCCAACATTTAGGATTGAAATCACCAACCCCTCTTACTCTTCTTGACCATATCGCACAAACGAAGTACTTAAGGCCTCAAGATAAATAACCATGTTGACCTATGTGCCTCACACTATCACGCCTGCGACACTTCTTCGCATGGTTCCGGATCCAGTCATGGACGGCCGCCATCGTTGTTGCGATCGTGCTCAACCTTCCAACAGTGGGAGGCATCCAAGCTATCAAAATAAAGGCTAGGGACCCCAAAGACTAAAACGAAATCGATCCCCCCAAAGACAAACTGATAACGCCAAACCACAAACCATACTACCAACACCTAGTCACCTTCACACCACCAGTTCTCTCAGCAAGAAGCCATACACGACCAAAAATTAAGAACCCCAATTACAAACCAGCAAATATGCAACAAAACAGAGCACTCATTAAAAAAGCATAACAACTTAGGAGTGAGAGGCGGTTGTTCCTCTGATCGGCTACGCGGATAGGAGTGAGAGGCGCCTCTTGGAATAGTCGGGGGAACTCGAGGCCCTCTTCCTCGTAATGAGGACTCTCCATGATAGATCGATCGATTCCCCCGTGATGGGGAAAGGTCTAATTGTGATCCCGGTCTGGGGACGTATAATCTCGTCTGACGGGAAAAGGTCTGATCTGGTTGGGAAATGTTGTCTCCTCCTCTACCGCCTTCCACTTACTGTTTCCTTGATAGGGTCTGACAGGGGTAAAGTTGGGGGTTGGTCGGCCCGAGGATCCTCCCAGATAAAACTAGTTGGTACCCGACACCATCTTACCGTGATGTGCTCTGGCCCTGGCTGATCTCGGGTATGTCGGGGAACGGAGATAAGGTCTCTGATCCCCTAAACCCGCATTCCAAGGGGGCTCCAAGTGCCCCACACATCTACATCCATAATAATGATCTAGCAAACGTTCATAAGAGATTTGAAGAAGGGTCCTTTCCTTAGACTCCGATAGTCGGAACTATAGTTGACTCTACATCAGCACCCGGATGCCACCCGAATACGGGTCTACATAAAACCTCCCCAACTCATTGCATCCGCATCTCCGTCCACGTCTATGAAGGTTCCCAACACATCGGAAGCCAGCTCCTTTATTCCACGCCCCCATCGAAAAAATGGGAAATCCTTACCCCGACCGAGAAGTGAGTAAAGAAGATTTCCCGGGGCCACAGTTGAGGTTGAAGGTCTGCAAACAGTGCAATTGACTGTTAGAAGGCCCACAGTTTCTCGGCTAGTACTCGGGCACACTCTGACCGACTTGAAAAAGCCCACCACGTCGTTTTCAAGGGGACGAGCAACCACGTCAGGTAGTTTCCACAAGTCTTCAAGCCAATCAAGTTAGAATGTTCAATCATCAAGAAAAATTGTCTTCCATTTGGATGAAAAATACTTTTCTGAAAATCAAATTTGAATAGAGATCAAAATTAAGCCTAACTAGTATTATATTTTAATTTCAAGATTAGAAGTATAATATATTCACTTGATTAAGTTTGATCAAATAATAACAGATCTTCAATTTTATGGGGTACTTTTTACCTGATGTCTTAAACGGCTTCTTATTTATTTTACGGGGCCTTTTCTGATCGGTAGCCATAAGCGATTGCTTAACTCGCTTAAAGGTTAAGCCGGCCCTGCGATCAACAACATGAAATAGTAAGCACCTACATAGTAAATCTTGTGGTTGATTTCTGATGTGTAACTTTGCACTTGGGCGTTACTTTATTCCAGCTGAAGAACCTTTATCCTAGGTGGAAGGCCTAATTGAGCCTCCTGAAACTGGTGTCGCTATCAATGGGTTTGAAGGAGGAGTCATTGCTCCCAAGGATCTTGGAAGTTGTGGCCTTGGAGCTGAGTTTGTGAAGCTCATTGCAGTTCTGCCTCCAGCTGATGATGGAGGTGGCATTGCTCTTGATGAGGGCACTGATGAGCCAAGTCTGGCTGCAATTATTTGTGTCCGTTCATGGAAAAGCTTCTGTCTTGACCTGTCCATTTGTTCCTTTACCTTGATTATCACATTATCCATCTCGCTAAAGAACCCTAACTTAGTTTCCAACTTCATCAACTGCAGTTAACAGAAGTGTCCAAAACAGTAAGCGAATAATGGAGATTAGAACATGATTTAAACACTGATAAACGAATAATGGAGATTAAAAGAATGTAATTAAAAGGGGTAACTTCATTAACACACCCTAAAGATAAGTCGGTATCAGTAGGTGAAGGTTTTATCAGGAACACACTGTCACCTTTCTCATTTATCAGAAAAGGTGAGAGTGTGTTCCTGATAAAACCATCACCTTTTTTGCATGATCGGGGTGTTTTTGATTAATACGAAAGGTGACTGTTATTGATACTGCCTCACCTTTAGGGTGTGTTATTGATGGTGAAAGGTCAAAGTGGTTATGTAAATGTAGTTTTCCCTAATTAAAACACTGGTTGCCAAGTAGAGGTACCTGCTTATCAATCAATGATGCTGCAAGTTCTTTAATTTGTTCTTCTTCCTGGTTTGCCAAGAACTTTGCCTTCACTGCTGCTGCGGACAGTGCAGATATTGCAGCTCGCTTTACTTTATCAATATCCTGATCCTTTTTTGGCATAGAGTCGCTCTTCTCTATGTTATCCACGCTCTTCTCGTCTTGAATTTCACCTATAAGAAACATTACAGGAACCACAATCATAACTCATAAGAGAGAATGGACATTCTGCTATTAGCAGTCTTAGTTTGACTTAGATGAAACTTCTCTCATTGCAAGATTTAGCAGCTCATTTTTCAGGACCCACCTATTTTGAAATTCTTTTAAAAGATACGAGATTATCAACCATGTCTTCTCCAGCCCAATGCTTAACTATTGTAGATAAGATTGGCTTCATTACTGATATTATTTTCGTATTTTGCACAAGCCTTTTCATAGAAAGAGAGATGTACCTGTCTCATTAGCTGTAATTGATTGTTGTGTGTCATTTTCCTCTGGAGGGAGAGAATCAGACAACATTTCAATATCCTTTGATGGGTCTGATGCAACTGGTTGCTGAGGCTCAATGGCTTCAGAAAGAAATGACTCGGATGTCATCTCTGCATCCTTTGAAACCACTGTAGGTCCTTCATTTATCTTCACTGATTCACGTAGTTTATTTTTATCTAAAGGAGAAGACTTGGAATCCATTTCTACATTATTTGGTGCCTCTGTAGAATGAGAAGGATCTGCAACTGGAGTTTGACTATCTGCATCCATCACAGAACTTGGTTGAAGCTCCACCCTTGATGCTAAGTCATCTGATTTCTTCAAAGTACTCGGTGACTGATCTCCTACTCTCTCAGAGTTGTTTGATTCATTCAAGTCACAAGAACCAGCCTCAAGTTTGTCTGTAGCATCTGCTTCTTTGGCGATATTTGATTTCTCAGTAGATTCATCGTCGTCAGGCAGTTTCTTTTTCTCTAGACCCAAATCTTCAATTTTCTTGTTGACATGGTCATTTGACACATTGGTACTACTCAAGCCCGAGTTATCTTCTGTCGGGCTTGCTTCCTTCTGCACATCCTCATCAACTGTTCCAGTGATGGTGCTGCAAATGTCTTCCAGAATTAGCCCTATTATAACGAATTGTTAAGAAACATGAATCCAAATTCTTTCACATACCTCCCACAACTCCCCGGTTCTTTTTTGTCATCTGGCAGATCTTCCCAGAGAAAGCAATGCCTAGCAGCAAGCCGCAAGCCAGAAGAAGTACCAGATATGGATTTCAAGGAACAGTGGGCTGATGCAGTAACAATATCAGGTTCAACCAACCGTGCGAGGTAAGCTGCCTAAAGTATCAACAAATTAGCTTTAGTCTTGAAGACCAAAGGGCCAGTCGGATTGGATGTATGATTTGTAATATTCTTAAACTAAAATGTCATGAACTAGAGTGTAAAAGTTCATGTCTTTGTATGTGTGAGTCAGAGAGATAGAGAGAAAAAAAAGAGAGAAGGATGGTGTTAATGTAAAAAAGAGAATAGTCCAATAGTGAAATAAGCACCAATTAATCAAGGGAAAACGTTATTATTTACATACCCACTTTGACCTTTCGCCATCAAAAACACCCCCTAAAGGTGAGGGGCTATCATTAACACACTGTCACCTTCGTATTAATCAAAAACACCTAGCTTTACACAGAAAAGGTGATGGTTTTATCAGGAGCTTACTGTCACCTCTCTCATTTATTATCAGTGGTCTTTTGGGGACAAAATGACCCAAATCCGGGTGTTTTTTATGATGAACGAAAAGGGACAGTTTGTCACTGATAACGCCTCACCTTTATAGTGTGTATGTTAGAAACAAAGGTCAAATGAGGGGTGTTAATGAAGTTACCCTGTTATTCAACTTCCATCACCAAAAATAATTTTATGCTAACTGACTGCAGCAGATTAAAAATTGCATAGAAGTGCAGATATGAATAGTGAAGGGGAAAATGCAAAATACTCAGTACGGAAAATATCCGTTCAAACAAATGAATAATTCAGTAGATAACGAGTTGAACTCTCAAAATAAACTTACACATAGGCTGACTTGAACTGTTAGATATAATCCTAATCATAACAATTCAATAACTCACTTGACAATTTTATAGCATATCACGGGAACAGGAATAACCAGGTTCAAGAATTTGCAGTATGCATGTCAGAACAGCTCCATGAGAAACAAAATAGATACTTAGTATAAATCAGTCCCATGTAGTCCAAACACAACCTCACAATAATATTTTTTTCAGCAAGGAGGAGGATAACTAACCAGTGCCATGACAGGATTTCCCACATCAGCAAATGAAAGTGGGCCTTCGGGTTTTGGATAATTGACAGCTTCAAATGCATCCCTCAATGCCTTCAAAGCACAGTTTTCACCTGTCTCCTGAATAACTTTCACTTCGACAGTATCATGTTTCAAAGTTTCTGAACAAGATTTCACTTCACTTCCCTTATCTGCTTCCGGAGTTTCCTGATCATCTTTCACTTTATTTTCATCTTCGGGTTTTGAAGTTTCCATGGATGAAATCTGAGAATCATTAGTCTTCAGATCTACTGTTTCAGGGTTATCTTTAGGAGTAGATGAATCTGCATTGGTTACAGTGTTATCTGTGGGATCTTTGGAATTGGCATCTGTATAATCATCATAATCGAGAAACGCATCTTCAATTGGCATTTGAACAAATTGCAGTATGCACTGAGCTTTTGTTTTTGTGGCAACATGCTCTGCAATCTCATTCCAATTCTCCTTATAAAGTTCCAAACCTTCAAGGAGAAGGAGAATCTCTTGATCTGTCCACTTTCCTCCACTAACACCAAGAACTTCAGCAGGCTCCATGATTATAAAGTCCGCCGAGGACATGTTGGAATCAAACTTCGCATTGTTAAAGCAGTCACTACATAAATCAAAATCCGCCTGTCAAATATGCATGTGATCAGTAACAAATTAAAAATCAATGAGAAATCAAACAAGTCAATCAATTTATAAAACACAAATAGACACTTCATCAAACAGAAATGATTATAACACGAGGTTTTTGATGTTAATACTATGTGCTGTTCGTCTAAACCATAGTACTCAAGAACTTGGTTTGAAGCTGAAATAAATAAGATTATGAACAAAGTTTTACGGAATCCTATGGAAATCATTGGAAAAGACATAAGCAAAAAAAATGAACGCCTGAAGATCCTATTTGAATTACATGAGCATTGTGTCACCAATAAGCATGGTTTAGAACTTTCAAGGAACTTAACATCGTTAACAGCAAATTGATTTCTGTGAAATATGATTTACATACAAATGGCTGATCAAATGAAAAAAAATCATTTAAAAGTGAAATTCATCCATCAACAAACCTGCTTCTGACAATGATAGCGCTTGCGAGAGCAATCACCCGAACAAGAATTGCAGTGGTACTCAACATCAGGCCCTTCAGGTTCAGCCAGCTCTTCACCAATTGAAGACTCGGGAAACAATCTAGAAGTCATGGTTGGTGTAGTAATCTTAGTCTTCACAGCCAATGGAGGCCGCCATTGCTGTACTTCAAAGCGATATAGTTTTTCAATCAAAGTATGATTTTCATCTATGCCTTGGCTGTCAACATCAGCAGGATTAGAATCTTTTGAAAGTAAGGGATGAAAGTTAATCAAACCCCAGCAGTCCAGAAACTCCATGACCTCCTGTCGTGCCTCTAAGTCTCCCACTTCAAGCTCTGACAAGTCTTTCGACTCAATTTGTGTGTTTGGGTTTGCATGAAACTTCTTCATGATCAAGTTCCGTATTTTCATGTACATGTCAGAAGTCCGAGTGCTAGACTTTCCATCGAAGAAAGAAGGCAGTGTAAGCTCCTCAATGGAGTGAGGTTTTGTCCAGGAAAACCACCCTGTAGGCCAAAAGGCAGGAAATGCATAAAGGAGAATGAGAATTTCCCATCTCACATAAATCATAGTAATCTAAAGGGATAATTGCACAAACTTGCAGTGAGCTATGCGCGTTTTGCAAAAACTTACAGTCAACTATTTCCCGTCTGCAAATCCACTTATGGGGTTTTCGCAGTTATCCCTAATCTAAAAAGCTTTTACCTAAATCTATCACAACAATAGATCCTCAAGTGAAATGTGTACCTAAATTCCAAACTCTTAACTTCCTTTTCACTTCACAATTTGTTCTTATCAATTATGTACAAGTTAAAGTTGTATCTACACAAATCAATTTCAAAGATTAAATTTGTCACTAATCCCACAGAAAATAGTGTGGATTGTTAGCTTAATGATAGCAATTCAGAAATGTTAAATTGAATTCATCATACTTGGTCAAAAAATTGATGAAGGAACAACTAAAATTTACCATTTCAGGAACTCAACATCCAGGAAAGCAATTAGAATCCAAAATTTTACTTCCTTTTTTCTCAGAACCCAAACACTGAATCACAATACTCCACACACTCACCACAATGAGTAGGAACCACATGAGCATCAGCATCTCGAGATCGAACAGCTTCAACTTCAGCCTCGATCAAGGCCTCCAGAGCCTCCCATTCTCGGCTAGCTTTCCTCAACTCATCCGCCGCAGCCCCATCCAGCGGCCTCTCCGCCTCCTCCGGCTTCTCCGGCGCGGCCGGAGAAGAATTCGCGCCACCGATCGCCGCCGCGAAGTCCCCCTGCCGAGCTCTCGTCAAAGGGCCGTTGTGATTATAGATCGGAGGGTACGAAATCAAGCCCTTATCTCGATTGATGCGCTTAGAAGGCGCAGAAAAAGCTCCCGCCAAGCTGAGATTGCTGGCTTTCCGCTTATAACCTCCGGCACGGCGGCGAGACAAGGCTGACTCGGAAGCCGGCGATTCCGCTCCGGTGAATGAGCTCCCCGGAGCTAGGGTTCCAGCTTCCCGGCGCTTCTCCTCCATTGTTGAGGCTCAGAGGTTTTGGTAACTCAGATCGCTAACTCCAACAACAACTCTAGACGGAGCTTGTTGGGGCAAAACTTGATTAATCAAAACATTCGGGCACTTATTTTAATTTCTTACAACTTCAAGCACATACTAATAAATTTACACAATAATTCATTTTTATTTCTCCAACAGTGTTTTTTTTCAAACAATAATCAATTAACAAAAAAGAAAAAAGATCTCTCTACGAAATCTGGACCGTCCGATTACTCCTTCCCATCCTCTCGGTCTCTGCTAGCGTCACCGTGGCTGTGACGGCCGTGACTGTGATATATGATGACATTGGGGCTGACATCGAAGTCTTTTACGAATCTACCCCTCTTTGCTGCCATATTTTCATCAGTGCCATAAAGCCTCATGATCGCCTCCGGCATAGCTTCTTCTTTCATAATGCTCTTCCAATACTCCTCGGCCGTTGGCTCTTTCCTTGCCTCGCACGCCACACACTGCACACACACATACACATAATTAAAGTCGATCTGATTAATAACATGCTTCATTGATCGAATAATTATCCTTAAAAATATCAAACAGTTGATCTGGGTGTCTATAAAACTGAACGATTCTCATGTAAAAATGTCGGTCGATCCAATCAACCAACGTTCAGCTATAGATAACCGACTTCTAAATCGATTTTACACCTCAAATTCAAATACAAAGAATCACGACATACACATACAGTGTGGTCATCATGTAACGTTGAGATTTATGATTTTTAAACATGAGGCGCTCGAATTTATCGATTTGCTTACCAAAAGAATTGAGAAGATGAGGATGAGGGCACCAAAGGGCTTCATGTTTGTGAGTGTTCTTGAGCTTCTCTGCTCTTGTTGCTGGTTATTTATAGACTGATGTGGTGAACATAAATTAATATATGGTTTTTGGTGGGAATATTTAATTAAGGTCAAATGAAAGTAGAATAAACAAAGGAATAGACATTGATGGGTGGGGTTGTGGTGTCATGCATGGTCGGTCCTGCCACCAAATCTTGGAGGTAATGGAAAGTCAAAAGTGGGATATTTGGTGGAATATTTGGATTTATTTGATCAAGTGTTTAAATAATTTATTAATTTGATTATATGATTAATATTGAAAACCAAGTTTATAAAATAAATTAAGAGTTTTTTTAGATTCTTAGATTTAATATATCTAACGGTCTATGATTTTTGAAAGAATCTTTAAAATACAAAAACAAATTCATAGGCTTATATACTTATAACTTATAAGGCATAATATTATCCAAGTACTTCTAAGTTCTAAGTTCTAAGTATACATGGATTTTATATAACTATAAAATGTTTCGAAAGTATTTTAAAATTTTCAAAATTTGTCAAGAGGTATTGTTCTTGTTATAATTTATATTTTAAATAATGATAAAAAAATAAAGAATGAGAATTCAGAGAGCGACTTGTAGGGTGCATTTTTTGTCGTCGCTCACCTTTGTGTTTTGAGTGATTGATCACCATACATACTCCAGGTGATCAACCCAGTATACGGTTTGTAGGGGACTCGTACACTATTGTTATTGATTGGTTGTGGATTTTGAGCAGAGAAGGAAGTTCGGGTGTACGGGAGCTAGGGATTGGGAGCGTTTATTTAATGGTAGTTCTGATGGTTATATCAAGAAATCTCTATATCTCCTTCATTTACGTTTGCTCCTACTGGTGTAAGATTTGTTCGTTGATCATGTCTCCGTCTCGAAACGGTTTAGGGGACGACGATCAAGGGGTTTACACCCGTTTGAGGGGTGGGAGATGGGGCGTGCTTAGGCACTGTTTTTGATTTTGTACCTATTTGTAGGAGGGGGTGGGTCGTGGACTGGCTTGGGTTTTAGAATTCCATCACGGTGTTGGCTACGGCCTCCTTCGGATGGTGTCTTTGGTGGATCTCAGTGGGGAAGAGCAAGACCACGGAGTAAGAGGTGTTTGGGGTGGGTCGTTATCGGTTTTTGTGGAAATGGTAGCGACGGTGCTGGGATAGCCTCGAGGTGGAAGTTTCGCCGAGATGATCATAGTCTCTGCTGCCTGCGGCTAGAGTTGCGTCTCACCTCCTTTCCTAGTGTTGTGGCTGAGTGTGGCGAAGGTATCATCGCTTGGGGAGTGTGGTCGAACAATGTCAAGGAGGTGGCAGAAGAAGCTATGTGCGATGATAGTGTGATTGCGTGTGGAGAAATACCGACTGACATCAAGGACAGAATGGATGGAGGTGTGCGTCGTGCGCCGTGCGCGTGCACGTAGGAACTCGGAGAACTTTATGGAGTCCGATGAGCATCAAGAGGACCAACGAGGGGCGACAAGCACCTGGCCTCTCCGAATGAGTAATCGGGGGGGTCAATGAGGGGTCCGCGAGTACTCCCCATCATTAACCATAGGGGGAAATCGATTCCACCAAGTATCGGCATGACATTCTCCAATCAGATCGGGAACCAGCATTTTTACGTTTTTACAAAACATCATTATCAACAGAGAAGGGTGACGCCAGCTGATTCTTCGGGAGGATGTTTAGTCTATTTGAGCCATCTCAGTCCCTGGTCATAAACTGCCCAGGTCGTCACTCTCGGGCTTCAGCAACTATTTCAGTTGTCTCGACTGCTTACGTAGTATTCTCCAGGAACACAGTCTAGAGTCGATCGATGCCAAATCTGACCATAAGGTTCACTCGGTTGTATCCCATAGTCTTTAACCTCTGTACCGGTTGCCTCAGCAGCTATCACAGCATTCTCCTGTCGACACCTTTGAAGCACTTCGGTGAAAGAGTACTTTTTCAATTTTGTGTTGTTCCCATGTTGTGTGGATTTTTTATTTGTTTCCTTGCAGTTATTTCATTTGTTAGTTGTTTCTTCTGAGTGATCCATTTTGGAACTGTATCTTCGGAAATTTCTTTTTATTAATATATATTTTTGTTGCCCGCTAAAATATATATTTTTAAATAATAATTTGTAAATCTATAATTTCCTTAAAATTTAATTAATTCAATGAGTTTTTTTATAAAAATAATTACATTTAACTATATTTAATTATATCAGATTTCTGCATAATAAACTCATTTTAAATCTATAAAATCAGATAAATAGGTGTAACACATGGGATGCAAAAAGAAAGGGAGTGGAGGGTTGACGATGGATCAATATTCATTCCACAAGTTGCACTAATAATAAAGTGTTGGTAGCCAACCCTTTTGCAATCAATCTCTAAGAGTCAGATTATTATCAAATGAGATTTCAATAATCACTAATGAGTAATGACCTTTACATGAAATGGGCAGCTCCGTTGACTTCGATAAATAAGTGTACGAAACCGTGATTTAAACCTGATGTTTGTTGTATTCAATCAAGTCCGATTCATCTTACTTATATATGTTCTTTATATATATCTTAATTTAGATTAATTACAAGGTGTAAACCTAACCAAAGTTGTGTCAAGAGTCAAGACAAGATGTGTGGGTTTGAGTTTGTCATGGTCTCTTAGAGTATCTCTAATGTTAGTTGGGTTGTCGACGTTTCGTTGTTGACGGAAAGAAAACATCAACGGTTTGTTGGCGTTTTGCTGTCGATTGACTGGAGGTTCGTTGTTGGCGGAGAGTACAGTCGGTAATCTTAGCATTGGTGTGAACCGTTGGCGGTTGGAAAAATTGTAAAGAAAATGACATGAACAACCTATCTCTAGAGGTTGCTGGTTGATGGCGTTGGCTGATAGATTTTTTTTTTTATTCGAACAGCCAGCAACAACAGACTACCATTGGAGATGCTCTTAGTTATTGGATGGTATCTTTGGTTGTTTTTTTAGCTTGTTGTTGGTTTGGTGGCTTGTGGTTTCCTTCTCAAAAGCCACACCATTGTTTTAATGTATTTTTTTTAATAAAAACACGAGTAGAATAAAGAAAAGCTAGACTCGAGTGTGTGTATTTTCATCTTGTTAATCCAAACAAAATATCGATTTTTAAATTCCGGTTTTGAATACGAATCTAGTCCATATATGTCAACATCTAGAAAAATAGAGGTTTGGGGGTGACCATCTACCGGTCAAACTAGGTTGCACTGTATGGTACCTGTCTGTGAATTGGTTTTATGGGGGCTAATAGATTATAAGAGGAGTACGCTTGGCTTTCAGGAAACTTATGCTCGGTGGAGGAAGACAATTACATGCAGTCAACCGTGGTGAGAGCGGGACCCTTCTCATTCATATCGTCTTGTGTTCCCGTGGGCTCCTCATTAAACCTGTCGAGGCTGCTGAGCAAACCTCGCCTGAGCGTCGTGGAGCATCAAAAACCTTGTCGACGTGATCAGAATTGGCGGTAGGTAATTGCTTGTTATGCCATTGGATATCACGACCATACCTCCGTAATGTGTCGTTATATAGGTAAAATCGTTATATTTTCTAAATCTGAACTATATAGGTAAAATAGACTTTTTGTTATGCGCTTATTATTTTCTAAACTTGAACTATATAGGTAAAATCGTTATATTTCAAGATATCTTTTTTTATAACTACCAAAAATTGACTACAAAATTCTTAGAAAAATACCTCAATATCTCTTCTTTTTACATATATCTTAATTCATGTCGATTATAAGGTGTGAACTCAACCAAAAGTGGTGCATAAAGAGGGTGGAAATTTGAAGAGAATAAGATAGAAACATGAATTCCACCAAACCAACACATGTTGTCTAAACAAACAGTAAGCAGTTGCGAGTCAAACTTTGTTGAGAGTAAATATAATGTAGTCTTGTCCATTGAGAATGAAAGTGCTATGAAGTGATAAGGTCTAAGTGTTCACAATTACCTGTCAGAGATGAAGAGTTTCATTGACCTTTTTCATAGGATCTTTGCAGGATCTATCATTGGATTTGATATTGTGAATAGACTATATATGTATAGCTTTATCTTGTTCACATGTCAATGTCAGATCAGCCGAAATGAGGTGAACTTAAAGTCGTCCAATGTTTGTGGACATGTTTTATGTACAACACCTTAGATTTATCAAAATCAAGAACGAATCTCTCTAGCAAATCAATGAGCTGTTCTATTCACTGAACGTCGAACAATCTCGATGTAAATATTATCGAACATAAACCAAATATAAACACAATCCGAAATAAACAGACCTCGCAGTGAATGAAAGACACATCTCTTATGAAGGAGATGTCTTGTTCATACAATTTGTATAAACTTATTTTAAATTATTATTTTCCCTTAATTTTTTAAATAATACTCGAAAGAACAAAAAAAATCAAAATTTTCATATTAAACTATGGGATATGAAAGTTTGGATTTTATGCTTTTTACTTGTTATTTTTTAAGTCTAACTTGTAAGTTTCAAGGGTAAAATTGCCACTTTTACACAAATTAATACAAAAAACACAAGTTCGGGGTATTTTTTGCAACCGTCAAAAAAGAGGGTTACAGGTTGCAAAAAATGAATATCTCGGGACACTTTTTTGCAATTACTCATAATTTCAATTGGAAGAGAATTGTTCACATCCACACAGTTTCTATTGAGTTAAGAAAGAGAACTAATGAAATATATATGTTGTATGCTCTACAATCTCATGGTATGTATGTATTTGGTACATGCCTACACAAAATAAGGCAATCTTTAAATCTCGGTCGCAGATAGTTTTGGTCTGGAAAATCAATATGGTATCGAAAAAAACACGTAAATATGACATGTTTGTATCAAACCAGTTGTCCTGAGAAGCACTCAATCCGATCATCCTATGCTGAGTTCCTCATTTACCTGCCAGAACAAGTGGATCACACAGATATTAGACCAGCTTCTACATAATTTTACCTATAAAAATTTGCATCAAGATTTTTTTCTTTAAATATCAACTAATTGATGTGATTGGGATTAAAGCATTTTGAACACGTGATTTGGCATCGTGTTAGTTTGATTGCACATTCTCGGGTGATAACGTCTGCAAATGAAAGGGAATATTTCACTTACCATAGTTTTGACGCACTTGTGTGAACTTGTGAATGGCCTTTATTAGTGATCCTGATCTAAGAGAATCCAATGGTCCCATGTGTCTGGAAAAAAAATACACAAATGTGTTATGTGCTACCCTACAGAAAATTTAGGTTGAGGAAGTAAATCTTCCCGAAAACAAAACATTTCAATCACTAGCTGGCATCCGAAGGTTGTTGGAAACGAAGACATAGCGAGGAATAACACTCATGTCAAACCCCAAAGGTTGGGAAGTTAAATATTAAAACCGGGTGTTGTTTATGCAACTGGTCAAGCACTTGAACTTGGGTCTTAGAGACCTAAGTTCAAGTCCCAACAGAGGTATCTGACACCTTGTTTCACCAACTCATGTTGGGCTTCTCTCCGTTTGGCCCTTATTGGGCATATCTCTCCCTCTTTCAGCCCTTGTTTGGGCCTTTCTTTTGGTGGGGTCAAGTGGTATTTCGAGTTCCCTTCTACATAAGGGATGTCTCATGTTTATACTTGATATATCAATCTTAAAAAGTTCTTAAGAATCAAAAACTTGTAGAGGCTCCTTCCTTATATATAAGAAAGGTCTTGAATCCAATCTTTGATGGACCTGATTTAGTCAATCAAAATAAATGGATATGAAAACTGGAAACTAACCATAACTATTGGATTACAATTTCAACGGTTGAGATGTGTCCAAACTTAAGATTGGAAGGTTGCAACTTTCAAAAGGAAGGAACATTCCAAACTTAAGTTTCGAATCATCTCAGCCTTTAAAATACTAATCCAATGGACACGAATGATTTTTCAGTTTTCATTATAAACATTTAGTTTTCACCCGATTGTTACTTTGAAATACATATGTAATCTGAACTGGGTCTTTAATAAAAAAACCAGTTGCATAAATGAGCTATCCTGCGTGATGCTGAAATATTTCCTTCAGAACCGAAATAATCAGAAGATGTTGATTCTTTCCAATTTTATAACTGGCTAGGATAAGCTTCACAAATCATCAAACAGCGGCACGATGGAAAAATCTGGTAACTAATATGGAACTTAGCTGACAACTACAATGAGAAATGATACTCACATAATCTCGGTATAACGAATCCTCCATGCAGGGAAGCCTTCATGGCATCTTATCGGACCATAAACCAATAAGAGGTCAGGTTCCGGCACACTGCAACCTATGAGTACAAAAGAAAGAACACCCAAACATCAAATATCAAATCGGTACAAAAGTCAATGTTATAACTCTTTGAAATGCATGATAGTAAACAAACCAACAGCTCCAAGCGCCTCATCCATGTGCTGTTCGGTGAATAATTTTTCTTCTTGATCTCCACTAAAACTACCCAAATTCATGTACTTTGTGAAAAGCACATTTGCTGCTTTGACCACTGCTTCTTTTCCATCGGAGCATGAAGCGAACTCTAGAGTATGTTGTTGGTTGTTAAGTAAATCATTTTCACAAGCGTCCTGCACAAAATAGTTGTCGAGCTGAGAGAGAACTCGGGCTGAGCACAACTTTCATAAATTAGCATTGCTGATGATATTAAAATGTTTTTGTTTTATATTGGGATAAGTGCAAAAAAGTGCCCTATAATATTTACTTTTTGCGAACCCTGGCCTTCTTGCTTGATAATGGCTGCACTTTTTATCAAAACGACAATTTTGCCCTTGAAATTTCAAGTAAAAACACAGAATTTTCACGTCCATTAATTTTCTTCCTCTTCATTGATTATCAACTTTTACTATTATAATCGATTTTTTTCACTAAACTAATCGAAGTAATGATAGTAAAGTTTGATAATCAATAATTTGGATCAGGTTAGGAAAATCAATAATAGTCAATCGACTAGACAAGCACACATCTTTATATACAAAGAGGAGGAAAACTAAGGGAGATGGATTATTTGTTTTTACTTTTATTTTTAAATTTTCAAGGGTAAAATCATCATTTTGAAACAAATTGATACAAATTCATGGCTCCTTTTGCAATTATTAAAGAAGAGGGCTATGGTTTGCAAAAAATGGATAGAAAAGGGTACTTCTTTGCAATTATCCCCAAAATATAAGCTAACTAGCTGCTCTAAATGTGGTTGAATTTTCCCCGTGAATGATTGTATATTGAGGAACAAGAAGCGTGTGAAATATATCACCTTAAATAATGTGAAACTCGGCAGTTTCTCCAAAATGATATCCTTAGATTTCTTTAGCACTCCTACAACAGCAACAGAATCATAAACAAACCTATAAACAAGGGATAATTGCAATTATCAAAGAAGAGGGCTACAACTTGCAAAAAGTGAATACTTCAGGGTACTTTTTTTGTAATTATCCATATAAACAATAGAAAAGGGTTTTGATAACATTTTGGTTTTGCCCATAATCCGTACCTTCTCTGTCATAGAGGCACACATGTTTAACACCAATAGATACCAGATACTGCAAGAGCTCTATGATTTTCGAAGTTTTTTGAGCTTCTTCATTATCAAACACAAGAGCCAAGTACCGTATCTTTTCAATACTAAGATCTTTATATCTCTTCATTACACCTTCAGAAATAAGATGGCTTTCGAGTGCATTGGTAATGCCCATTGCAAAGTAATATATACTGATAATGAAGTGCACTAAATGCCATAGGAGTTTAAGTCCGAGATTGCCAAGCTGCAGAAAAGAAAATTAATATACTCCATCTGGTATATGAACTTTCAAATAAATAAATAAGTACTTTCATAATAGGGATTAACGGATTCCAAACTAGCACGTGGTAAACATTTACGGGACTTTAAGGGCTATAATAGTTGGAAAATATCATTGATCTTATTGACGATAAAACCATTCATAAGCGACGACTCCATTACTTTTAGGGTTCATATCATACAGTTACTGGTTATATGTCTTTTGCACATAGCTGTCCTCAACCTTAAACTTATATACAATTACCTAACCTTTCAAAAAAACTAGTCTTTTTTCGCCAGAAAATGACAAAAATGCCCTTCGCCATCTCATAGAAGACTTCATAACTACCAAAAACATTTAGATTAGATATAAAAAGTGGTTGAGTATATGCAAATAGTCTCCTTAACAGATAAAATTATTAAAAAGAAGAAAAAATGGTATTTTAAAATTAGGGTCAAGGGCCTTTTCGCCTTTTTTTTTGCAAAAAGAGTTGTGTGTAATTTTTTTAAAAGTTAAGGATAGTTATGTGCAAATGATATATAGTACACAATAGCTATTTGCAATTAAGCCTTACTTTTATGACTCCATTTTAATGAACAATTTTTCAGTACCCAACTTGTAGAATGGATCAAAAAATGATAACCTTCAGAGCTAGCATCCACGATCCAAGCAAAAAAAATGAATCTATGAACTCTTAGTGGAAGCAACATATCAAAAACCATCGAGCCACAAGGGCACAGTGTACATGTTTGCATGTACCTCTTTTTGCTATACTGAAGTTCAACTGAGCAATCAAATTGAACACAAGGACAATATGATACACAAGTTTTAAAACGTGACCAAGTGAAAACTCATTAAAGCTCACACCAACACATCAAGCATTAATTCAAGACAACGATTGCACAAGTGAAAAAATAATTGTAGGATGTCCTTGGACTTACCTTTGACATCCACCTGTACACGTTCACCATTGCATCCTTGAAACCCATGGATCTAAAAAGAGGGGTAAACAACATGGTTACTTCACAGTAACATAGAACAAAATCCAAAGAAGAACTAAACTATAGCTCTTTGGAAGAAAAAA
The DNA here is from genome assembly GCA_963921825.1 of Erodium maritimum. Lineage (NCBI taxonomy): Eukaryota > Viridiplantae > Streptophyta > Magnoliopsida > Geraniales > Geraniaceae > Erodium > Erodium maritimum. The sequence continues at coordinate 2,526,342 of OY997590.1, read as the reverse complement.
ACATGTAAATAAAACTAATTTACTGTCACAAAATGAGGCCATTTGAATGGGAATCTGAACAAATGTAGGTAAATTCATTCCATAACTGAGTTCTTAGTTTGCTACAAAACTCAAAACCCTGTGAATTTCATCAATCTAAGAATAAAAAAGTACTTCAAACTCCCATATTTCCTATATAAGACCTTCCACAGTGGGTCTTCTGCACGTCGAATAGGGGTATCGATTCGGCAACTTTTTGGGAAAAGGCCCAAAAAGTCACGATTCGTGGGCTTCGACCGCAAATAGAGTCTAGGGATTCGCTGACCGTCTATCGGGTTTAATGTCCGATTCTCCATAGGAGAATCGCCACATGGCATCAAATACTTTCGGCTCACCTTTTCCCACGAATAAGGCCCACCTTTTTCCAACTTTTCGTCTAATTAGACTGGGATTAAACCGAATCGGTCTAATCCCACTGTGGAAGGTCTAAGAAGCAATCCATCTGTTGTGATTACTCTCTCAGGACTTTCATCAAACACCTTCAAGGCACACCCATCAACCACAAGGGTTCAGCAATATCATTGAACACAAACATCATAATCATTCAAATAACAGTCCCAAAATCAAACTACTGCTCTGATCGATCTAAAATCGGGAAATAAAGAGGACCCAGTTCGGGATTGACTGTATATATATGAAAGGGGTAAAAAGAAAAAGACAATGGAACTAGATTTTCGAGGAAATTAAGGAGGGGGAAAGTGGGGGATTTTCTTTTACCTGGTCTGTGTTTGTCTCATGATGTTTGGTTTCATGGAGGCATGGAGCTATCGGAGGAACTGTGTGAGTAAGTTTTTACCAACAAAGGAAAAGAAATGTGCACGCGTGGAAGTAGAAGAAGACTCGGAGAAGATGCAAATAAACACGAGAAAGATGGTTGGGTTGAGTCCATCACCTACCAAACTTTAATTTTTTTAAGACTTTCTACTGTGAAGGTCGAAAAACTCGTCCAAAGTGACGAAAAAACGGATTTTATTGAAGTTTCGGTTTTGATTTTTTCTCTTCTGAAGAATCGACTTTCTCCTAGTCTGTAGATTTATCGACCGTCGAAGCTCTTTTCTCCCTCAAGATTCTCTCTCCTTCTTCCGCGAATATTTTTCTTATACGTCAGGTTTTGTTTAGATTCAACCCTCCGAATTCGACACTCTACTACAAAATCTGTTGAATCCAACCCTCATATTCGACCTCAAGAAATTGACGCCACTGTGGATAGCCTAACAAAATTAAGGGTCAATTGTTACAAAAATAATTAGAGCATCTTCGATATCATAAAATATTCAATTCGATATAAATTATATGTTTTAAACAAAAAATTGTATGATATTATAATATGTTCGTTTATCATCTATACCGTGTGGTCTTCAGTCTATATTCAGATTTCTAGTCTTGATATGACCCATGTATAGACGTTCGGTCCTACATTTATAAGAGTGTGTTGAAATGTGAAACCACGTCGACTAAATGTAAGCATAAAGAGTTATTTAGAAAGGTTAAGGCAGCACCCGACTAATAAGATAGACCTTTTGATTGGGAAACCCGACCCGGCATAAATGGCATACTTTAAACAAAAATTCCACCTTATGACCTCCCGCAACCTCATAGTCGATATAAGTGGCATACTTTAAACAAAAATTCCGCAGTCATAGCCATCACCCGCAGTGGTCGGCTGCTATCTTGCTTTTTCATTTCTCTAGTGATCGGTTTCGAAAAATACCCACTCATGATGGTGGATCAGCATCCACGTGTTGATTTGAAACATAATTCATGAAATATAAGCATTTCTAATAATTATGTAGCTACAACATCAACAAGAAAGAGCAAATATTATAACTATACCCTCCAAACTAAGACTGCCCTTGTCCGAAACCGTTACTCCCTAACTGAATCTGACCGTCAGCTTCCTTCCTCTTCGCATCCTTGTCCGTAAACTTCCACAGCAAATTACCAAAAAGCCCCTCCATATCCTCCAAAGTCCTCCCCTGCGTCTCGGGGTACAACACGTAAAAGAACACCCACGAGACCGACGCCACGCCGGCGAACATCAGGAACGCGCCGCCGATCGTGATGGCCTGGGTCAGCGACAAGAAGCTCATACCTATGACCCCACTCATCACTCTATTCGCCGCCACTCCCATACTCGTCCCCTGCGCGCGTAGCCTCAACGGAAAGATCTCCGAGCTGTAGACCCACGGGATGGGCCCCATCCCGATCGAGAACGACCCCACGAACGTCAGCACCGTCGTGACGCACAGCGCCACCGCCCACGTCAGGCGCGTGTCGGACCTCTCGATCGCCGTGAGCCCAAACCCGAGGAGCGCGAGTGAGACTATCATCCCTCCCACGCTGCTGAGAAGCAACGGCCGCCGTCCGATCCTATCTAGAAGAAACGTGGCGACCAGGATGAAGACCGTCTTCGTGAATCCAACGGCTATCGTGGCGAGTAGCTTCTGGTCGTCTGACCTGATCCCCGCCTTCTCGAAGATCCTCGGGCTGTACAAAACGACGGCGTCTATGCCTGACGATTGCTGGAAGAAGTGGATCCCCACGCACGCGATCAGCACGTGGCGCACGGCGGGTGTGGGCCTCACCAGTAGGTCCCGCCACACGCCCTCGCCGTGGCTCTTTTTGGAGACCTGTACGACGTCGTCCGTGCACTCCTCCGGGATTCCCGCGGCTTGTTTGATTTCCGACAACCTTAGCTGGGCTTCCTCTTTGGAGTCCGAGGTTTTGTCTAGAACCTTCTTGGCTTCCCCGAGCCGGCCCTGCATGACGAGCCACCTCGGCGACTCCGGCATGGTTAAGACGGCGACAGCGAGTAGCACCGACGGGATGGCTCCGACGCCGAGCATGAGCCGCCAGCCGAGCTTTAGGGGTAGTTTTGAGAATGCGTAGTTGGACACGTAGCCGACCAAGATACCGGCGTTGATGAAAACCTGTAATAATAAGAACATAAAATTTTAAAATTTACCCTTTCAATTAAAATAAATAAATTATATTAAAAAAAATAATAACAACAATACTAATTATAGGACGATTTTTTAATAAATAGGTTTTTCGTCAAAAAACGAACCTTATTGTCACATATTTTTATAGAAAATAACGATTTTGTTACATATTATTGACACCGTCAATTTTTAGCAAAAATTATCCGTCACAAACTTTCTTTGGTGTTTTTGATAAAAAGGGATAAATATTTTTGACATTATATAAAGGTATGGTTGTAAAAATTCACGGTGAACTATGTATACTTTATAAAAACTCACAATGAACTATTTTTTGTTTACAAATCCACCAACAACGTTAGTTTTTATTCAAAATTTGAATATACCCTTATAAAAATATATACATAAAGGTTTCTGATTACAAAACACGAGTACATGATGAATACTAATCACGTATGATGCAAAAGATAGATTTGTCATGTGATAGTCTCATGCTTAAATCCCGCTAAAAAGAATGAATTTGTATAAGAAAAATAGTTTACTGTGAGTTTTTACAAAACACGCATAATTGATTGTTATTTATTTTTTGTAATTATCCCTTAAATAAAATGTGATAATTAGTTTTTGTTGGAATCTGACGATTTTATTACTGTTTAACGAAAATCGTTGTTTTCTGTTGAAAAATGTGACGTTTTTTACCTGAAAAAAACTCACATTCCCATGAAAGAAAATATCATTAAAATGCGTTTTTGTGATTTTCCTAGACAAATATAACCTTATAATCAAAATAAAATGATCAAATTACAAAGAAGATAAATTCTTATTACGCACCTCCGGGAAAGAGGTGAGGAAGCCGCGGGAAGAGGCGGGGGAGACCTCGGCGGTGTAGACGGGGGCGATCATGAGGGCGTATCCCATTCCGACGCCGGCGACAAAGCGGCCCACCATGAGGAAGGCGTAGTTGGGGGCGCAGCCCATGAGGATAGCTCCGACGAAGAAGATAGCACCGGCGAAGACGATCGTGTAGCGCCGCCCTATCCAGTCGGAGGTTCTCCCGGCCATAGCAGACCCGACAAGGGAGAATATGTTTATAATTCCGGCGAGGACTTCGATCTGCCCGTCGGAGACCTTCAAGTCCTTCTTTATGTATATAATCGCTCCACTCATCACTCCAACATCTACCCATCAAAAGAAAACAAAAAAGAATTAAACAAGCATCGACTACATGTTCCGACATATAAATTTGTTATCAAGAAACAGTTCTGATATCATGTTAAAACTCGATTGAACTGTAAACCAGTTATCGACCTTTCACCATGTAATTTAATAGAGAAAATACATATGTTAGGTAAATGACGTGAAATAACATACATATCATGTTATTCTGACATAGATTTATCATTGAAAATATATCTGAAATCTGATATTATGTTAAAACTCGATTTGAATATGATATTTACCGTAACCTAGTAAGATGGAAGTCATGGAAGCGAGCATGGCACAAGCAAAGGCGAACTTATTTCTCTTAGCTGCTTTCTTGGGAGGCTCGAAGTCGGCGAGAGGTTTCCGGTCGGTTTGGGGCTCCGAGGCGGTGTCTCCGCCGTGAGCCATCTCGGAAAGCTTCGCCGGAGAGTTTGGATGTGGTGGATCTGATGTTTTGTGTGGGAGAGATGTTAATGATTTCAAGTGGTGTGAGTTGGCTGTACATACACTTAAATAGAAGAAACATTCCACGTTTTTGTATTTATTACATCAGGCTTTGGACTATGTTTAATCCCAAGAATGATTGAGCAAGCATGTGAGTATGCTTGTACTTAGTAAATATGAGTATAATATTCTTATATCGAAGTTTATTGTTAGATGGATTTGAATCATCACGTCCACGTAGATTTTAATCAAGAAAGATTTTTATATACTAATACGTGTTTTTACGGACAAATTTGTTATGTGAATTATTTTAAAAGATGGCTATTGAGAAGAGGTAAGGACAGATTTATTATAGACAAATTATATATATAGAAAATAAATTTGGATTTTTGTAGAAAGTAAGATTTGAATAAGTGTATGTGAGATACCAACTCTGATAGTATATAAAATCATATCTTTCTGGGAAGACCAAATTAAGCAAAAACTCAAGATGATAGTTGAAGACTTAATAATAATATTACACTCTAACAAATACTCATTTTGATTAGGGGAGTAAACGAGCCGAATCGAGTATGAATTTGGTAGAGCTCGCCTTGGAAAAAATTATCGACTCAAGCTCGAACATAGTTATAAAGTTAAGCCTGAACCTGACTCAAAAATAAATATCCAAACTCGAATTCGATAAGAAACGAAGAATTATTTATAAAATACATATCATAAAATATATATTTAATGAAATATTAAACGAGTCAAGCTCTACATCTATCTAGTCTTGAATAGTTTCGTTTGAGGTTAGCTCAATCATTAATCTAGTTTTTTGAACTCAAGCTCGACTCGAACTTGATTACAGAAAACAATTCAACTCACGTTGTTGAAAATTCAAATTCGAACAATTCATTAAAAACCCGATTAGTTTCTTGTCCATATCTTGACCAAGCTAAAGTAGCTTTAGTGAGTATTTCTTGGTGTAAATTATACCACATGTATGTTATTAGACTCCAAAAAATGGTGACCTTGTAATTCACTTGTCAAGCTCAAAATTTTGATTTGGAGGACAAGTTGATCAAGGAAACAGATTGAGTGAGTGACCTTTAATATGTAGCCACACATACAATTTTTGGGAGCTTGTGTTTGTTCATTGAAGCTAGGTTGATAACATATATGTGTTAATAATTGTATTGATAATTCTAAAGAGGTGATATTGATTTGGACTTGTGAATTGGTTCAGTCCAGTTGCTATTAAAGGACCATGTATGTTTCCTTAGTGTATGTGCCCTTCCCATGTGAAGAACACCACAAAAACTACACTCATTGTGAAGGAAAAGTCATTCAAACTTTTGGATAATAAATGATGAAAATATTGATGTAAAAATAAATCTAATACAAATAAATACAAATATAATGTATTTGTATGAGATCATATCTAATACAAAATTACGATAAATTACACACGTTTTTAAATAGTTTCGATATTTTTTTGTAATTATTCAAAAAATAAATTGATGAGAATTTAAAAAATTACAAATAAGTGGATGATGAAACTTGGGTCAACTTCACATCAAAATTGAACTAATCAAGTCATTCAAGCTTGATTGATACATGTTGACTACTTGGCTCAAATAGTAGAATTTTGAATATTCTTAAATAGATTCTCATCTTTATGTTTTACGGATTAAAGATATAAATATCGAGTTATACTATTAAAAACCGTTAATAATAAGAGTAAAATAAAGTCTTGATTATTTCAAGAGATAACTACAACAACCGGTACTTAATGTTCATTCGTCGTGATTTTTGTTTCCACATATACACCTGATAAACAGTCCAACCGCATGTGCTTACTCATTTCACTTATTTTTAGGATAAAAAACCTCTGCTAAATTAGTGGTTATCTAAGATACATACCTATTTTTTTTGGTAACTTTTTGTCATGAAATAAATAAAATGAATAGTTATATGGGATGTGACCTTCTACCATGTATAATGCTACATGAGAGCCTGTTTCGACTGTTTCCGTTTGGTGTATTCTGGCTCCTTCTCTTCTATCTCGGTCTGTCTCTGACGAATCGACTTTGATTCAGTGTGCGACGCGTTTCTCGACCTCTATCGTAGATCATTGTGATTATGCTCGTATAGTGCCGCTTCGTTAGCTGTTGTGATGTCCCCAGCCTGACGGTGATTTGCTCAGGTGATGGTGTGATGCTCCTTTTCAGTAAAGGTTTACTTGATCTCCTTATCTTTTGTTTAAGTATTGTTGTGCCCCTCGCTGTCCTTGTTTTGTTGCTGCTAGGTTTCATCGGTTTCCTTTCACCTCGGTGGTAAGGACTCATCGGTTTACAGGTGCTGGTCGCCGTCGAGTGGTTTGGACAATTCTTCTTATTGGTTGATTGCTTCATCTTCGATTTAGGGTTCAGTGATTTTGGTGGGTATTGCCCACTAAATCTGCCTCCGTCGTTTGCGGCGTTGGCCGCCAGTGTGTTAGTGACTCTCGGTGAGGGTCCTAATGAGACAGGATACACTTCAATTTTAGACAGAGATTTGAGAAGTTTCAAGTCTTCTTTGAGCTTCATGGTTGGAAACCCTCGGTTATAGACCTCTTTTAGTCTTTTATGCTTCATGGTTGAAAAATCAGGGTTCTATATCTTTTCTCATTTTTACTTGTTTTGGGCTTCATGTTTGTAAAACTTGATATCTAGACCTTGGTTATCTGGTTTGTACCCATGTTGGGTTACCGAGGTTCCTTCTAAGAAATGTTCTTTTGTTATACTGGTCATGTGTTTGGTATGAGGTTGAAGTTGTTCAGATGGTTCGGTATTCGTATGTTACAAACTTACGATCAGAACGAGGATAAAAATAGAGAAATCATGAATTATTTTAATCATTCGAAGATGGGAAGTCAATTATCATGTCCCTCGAGTCAAGAGTTGACCATGACTAATTTATCAGTCTCAAAGTCAAGCAAGTAAAGTGGCTTAGCTCTTTAATAAGAACCAGATGATTGTTATGTGTTTTCATTGGTCAACAAAGATGGGCTGTGGTCCAGTGGATGTGGGTCCACCTTACCTCTTCTGCGACTTCACTGACACTCATTGGGTTATTGTATCGTGTCGTGTTGATGGTATTTAGATTCTATCGTTTTGGAAAACTCAACCCATGGCTCAACTTAGTCTACTTCACGTGTCTTTGAACTGCGACTCTAATGATCTCTCTATGGATGCAGACTACCAACCTTAGAGCATCCATAATCATCTCGCCGGTAATTGACGTGATGGCGTCGACGGGAAAAATAAAAAAATTGTTTTTGTTGGCTTTATGATAGCCTTTTTGTCCATATTTTTGCTCCCAGCCGGCAAAGAGTGCCGGCCTTAAGCTCCCAGCCAGTCATCTCCGCCAGCGACCTTCCCGCCAGCTCCCCGCCACCTCCTCGTCGACGTTTTCTCCCCGCCAACGACTGTGGATGCTCCTAGGTTGTTTAATTAGTAAAACATTTAAATTTTAATAAGGTCACCCACATGAAGGATTTGAACGTGATTTTATTTTAGGACGGTTTAACAACGGTTTCTAGTGGGCGATGATCTTGAAGGGACGATTTGAAGGAAGATCGTTAGAAGTTACGAAAAATAGAGAGGCTGAAGAGAGAGGACAAAGTATGTAATTGTAGAATCTGTATGATCAATAATTTTGTCGACTTAAAAGAGACAATTAAATAACGGCATTCAGGCCCTACCTGCATCAGAGTTTGTCGGTCTTTCTTATATTTTGTTTGGTTTTTAGTTCTTAAGTTTGAGGAAAAATCAAATAGAAACCACTCCTTAACGTAAAAACCGTGTGAACCAATCCAAGTCGTTCATTTTGAGAATGAATGGATTAGATGCAATTGATTTGTTGACTGTAAAAAACACAGCACTTTTTAGTAAGAGGTAAGGACTTTTTAGTAAAACCATCTTATTTTTTTTTTACTAATTCACTAATTTCATTTTTCCCGCTTCGTTTGAACTCCGATTGGCTTCAAACTTGCGTCATTAGTTTTGTTTTTTCAAGGGCTTTCTATCTAGATCAGTCATGAATATATTTTGAAGCACGAAAATTTAAATTATTTTCGGGGTTGATTTTAAAAAAAAAAGTTAAGTCTGAGTAATTTTTATCAACACTATACGCTGGGTTTATCAACACTATACACTGGGTTTATCAACACTGAACACTAGTTTTATCACCTCATTTTCCAAAATCGAACATGATTTTTATCACATCATCACATGTTTTTTTATGAACACTAAGCACTAGTTTTATCAACACTAAACATTATGTTTATCATTAAATTACATGTGTTTTTATCATACCATCACATGTTTTTTTATCAACACTAAACTCTAGGTTATCACCTTTATTTCGGGGCTGCTTTTTTAAAAAAAAAGTTAAGTCTGGGTAATTTTTATCAACACTATACACCGGGTTTATCAACACTATACACTGGGTTTATCAACGCTGAACACTAGTTTTATCACCTCATTTTTCAAAATCGAACATGATTTTTATCACATCATCACATGTTTTTTTATGAACACTAAGCACTAGTTTTATAATCACTAAACACTATGTTTATCATTAAATTACATGTGTTTTTATCATCACATCACATGTTTTTTTTATCAACACTAAACTCTAGGTTATCACCCTTATTTCGGGGCTGATTTTGAAAAAAAAGTTAAGTCTGGGTAATTTTTATCAACACTATACACTGGGTTTATCAACACTATACACTGAGTTTATCAACACTGAACACTAGTTTTATCACCTCATTTTACAAAATCGAACATGATTTTTATCACATCATCACATGCTTTTTATGAACACTGAGCACTAGTTTTATCAACACTAAACACTATTTAGCACTAGTTTGATACCCCGATAAAAAAAAATTATTAGTGAAGATTTATCAACACTAAACATTGTTTTTATCACCCCAATATAACTTTTTATTTTCGTGCTTCAAAATATATTCATGACTGATCTTGATTTAAAGCCATTGGAAAATGAAAAATATTGGCGCAAGTTTGAAGCTAATCGGAGTTGAAACGAAGCGGGAATGATTAAATTAATGAATTGTTGAACAAAAAAATGGACACTTGTCCACATGGCACCATGTTATTACAATTATCCCCTTGCTTGTGTGAGAAAGTAAGAAAGTGGCGTGAGTTTTGGTGGAATTGGAGTGATGATGTGACATTATGGTGAATGTTGGATCTAAAGGGTGTGTGGCTAGGATTGGTTCACACGGTTTTTAGGATAAGAAGAGTTTCTATTAGATTTCTCATCCTTAAGTTTAATGTATTTTCAGGCTTAGGAAGCCTTAATGGCATCTCGTTAAAAAACGTCATAGACCCGTAGTTACAGAGTTATTGTGTTTGTCCCGTCAAGACCTTCAAACATGTACTAGCTCTATTTAGAGGAATACAAGCTGCACTTTACTTAATAAAAAATACTTGACATTTTAGTTGAATTAATCTTTTAATGTGATGTCACATCAAAATCAAGAGCCAAGACTCATATGTTTTAATTTGAACCTCATTGTGTACAAAAATTGATTATACGAGAAGAAACTTATAAACTTATTATATACATATGTATGTTTGTAATCAGGTGCGAGTCAGTTGCTACAGTGTAACATACGAACTTACAAAAACAGTATATGCGGTTTGAGATAATAGCAGCCTCGGTTTGAGTTGAATATTCTCAAACAAACAAAATTCTCAAACCAGAAATGTTATTTTCCCGAACTATATTTTATCAAATAAAATGTCGTTTTCTCAAACCTTTCTTCCCTCAAACTGGGATGTTATTTTCTCAAACCAAATTTGAGGCTCGTAGATTCACACCGTAAAGAAAATTCACAAATTTATACTGTATGGAGGTTCACACGTGATAGTCTCCCTGTATATATAGACTAAATACACCTCGAAGACAAGAAATCTGTTTAACGAGTCGGTAATAGAACTACAAAAAACATTGAATAACACACAAAGAAATCAAAAACCAACTCTCTTGTTATTTGACACCACAACAATAGGTGTGTCCTCTACAGTACTTCTCTGGTTCATATACTTAATCTCAACATGTGCTTAACTACCATAAAACTCTCTATCCCTAAAAGTAATCAAACAACTCCTCACCACCTAATCATCTTATTCTTAATCAAAATAAGGAGATTAACTCTAACATAATCAAAGGCATCAAAACGACTCGGAGGTCTCCGTTTATTCTATATAGGGTAATCCCCGCTACAGTAATCGTTCGCGAGGCCTCGTTTTATTCCATGCAGGGTAATCCCCGCTATTGTATTCGTTGATGTTGTAATCGATTGCATGATGATAAATCTTCCGAGGTAGAAGCCTCGGGTTATTCCACGGAGGGGAATCCCCGCGATTGTAATCGTTTTCATGATACCTCTTCGGATGTCTCGATCTATACCATATAACGTTTTTTTACGTTAGTTTGTAAAAATTTATCGTCACATTTACGTTAGAAAATATCAAATTCTGAAAATGCACAAATACAAATTGAAACCAAAAATCAAAGATGTTAAGAATTTAGCTTTAGAATATAGTTAGGAACTTTAATTCCCATATCTTTTAAGTCATTTAAACGGTTGCTTAAGACTCCGAGCAGAGGCGGATTCAGAAGTTTGTTTTAAGGTATGACTCCGATAAAGAGTAAATGTAAAAAAATATAATCAAAGTAGGTTTAAGAAGTGTTTGCGTTTAATCGATTTTTCAAATGACATAAATTTCTCATACGAGATACGATTTGGGTCTATAAGATATCAAATCGAATGTAATCCAAATATCTACATTTTTCATGAAGAATTTTCAGGTAGAAATTACAGTACATGAACTCATACACGTCGTGCGAGTCAAACGGTAAAACCATACGTTGTTTTTTTTAAGTAAAACGATGCAACTTAGTATTAATGATTAGAGTTCACATTGCATCCGGAATAAATCCATAACCATTGTTGAGATATGGGCCAAGTCAAGGAAGCCAGGCTTACTATGGCCCATTGTTGAGATCTGGGCCAAGTTCAGCGGGCCGGGCTCACTCTGACTCTGAGCAGTCAACTTCAAGAGTCAAAATTGAAGTGATCCAAACAAAATCAGGACGCTGACCAGTGAAGAGAAGACTCGACGAAGAGAAACAATGGAAAGCAGCGCACGGAGGCGATTGGGAACCATCTCTCGGCACCTTCTTCTTCCTCACAACAACGAACCCACTCGTCTTCTTCAACCGGTCAGTCAGATCTTTCCATCTTCATCGTTTCAGTGAGAATCAATGTTATGGGTCGAATTTTGATTTCTGTTTCTGTTTTGGGTATTCAAGGCATTGTTGAGTGGTGGGGAACTGAGAAATGAAGAAGATGCAGAACCAGTGATCATAGGAGGCATGGTTATGGATCTCCATATCGCCTCTACTATCCCAACAATTCCAGGAAGCACAGTACCTGGGAAGGTGAGCCTTTCTCATTCTTCCTCCTAATTGATCTTAAACTGCAACAAGTGATATCTATTTTCTTTGATGGATTGTATGATTGAGCTTGTGAGCATAATGGGATTATTCAGTTTCATTCTGCATCATGTTGTTGAAGAGAAATGGGGGTTCCATGCCATGGTTACAATGAAAAAGCTTTTCACATTAGTGCCCTTTTGTTATTATGTATTGGGAAAACGTCATTTCCTATCCCAGTTAGAAAATTCATTTGCACATCCTAACTGTGCTCCACCTTTTGTGGCAGATCCTAACACAAATGTGGTTTTTTGTTACAAAAAGTAACATAAAAGTAGTATTTTGTTACAAAAAGTAGCATAAAGGTGATACTTTTTTACAAATCCTAGCCCCTTTTTTCATAATTGTTTTACATGTGATTGATACTTTTTGTAAACGTGTACCACCTTTGTGTTAGGATCTGTCACAAAAGGTGGAGCACGGTTAAGATGTGCAAATGACCTTTCCGACTGGGCTAGGAATCGGCGTTATCCCTTATGTATTTTGTTTTCTAAGTTTTCTAGTGTCACCCATATGTTTCTTTTTTCTTCTAGTTACATTACATCTGTCAATGGGCCAAGGAGTTTAGGCTTTCTGGTTCCATGAATTGTACACCATAGGTGTTGACAAAATTTACAATAGGGGTTATTTGTTATGATAAAGAGTAGACAGGGTTGCCTTGTATTGATCATTAACTGCAACAAGCTATATACATTTCTATAATGGGTTGATAGATGGTAGGGATAATTGCAAAAACTTGCGGTGAATTATGCAAATACTATCGGTGAACTGTATTTTTTTTTTTGCAAATGACATCCCCTAAATATTTTCCGTTTGCAAATCCGTTATCTTTAATGGAAATTAGTCACATGACTTCAATTTGGAAATGACTGTTTTGCCCTTTACATTGTACGTGTTTTTCAATTTGGAACCCGTATGTATACACTTTGTACGTGGTTTGTAACCATATGGGTTGTTTGTTGTGATAAAGAGTAGACAAGGTTGCCTTACCTTTGTATAGATCATTAATTGCAATAAGCTATATACATTTCTATAATGGGTTGATAGATTGTATGATTGAACTTGTGAACATAGTGGGATTTTGGGGTATAATCTAAAACTAAGATAAAAAAAAACTTTTCTTTACTCCTGAGTTCCAACCATTTAGGGTAAATGGTGTTGGAACCGCATTGGTTTCATTCTATATCATGTATAATGTGGGTGGAGAGAAATGTATGTTTCATGCCATCATTTGTGACTTGCTAGCGAATAAGCTTTGCATTGTTATGGTTTTCCTAAGGATTTAAGTATTGCCCTTTTGTTTGTTTTTTCTCTCCCCCGTTATAATACATTTGCCAATGGGCCAAGGAGTGTAGTTCTTCTAGTTTTGTGCTTTGCATCTTCGAGTTTTTTGTTATGAAAAAGAGGAGCCGGGGTTGCCTTTAGTGTAGTATAATTTGTATAAAGAAGGTCTAAATCACTATTCTCTTATATCTTAACATGAACAGAAAGCTATGAAAGATGCAAAGATGTTTTGTTACATATCCCTTCTGCCTTCGCTTATATTCAGTATACACTGTTCAGGTCTATTATGTACCTGGAGGTGTAGCGAGGAATGTTGCTGAGTGCATGTCAAAGTTTGGAGTAAAGCCTTACATGATTAGTGCTCTGGGACCTGATATTTCGGGTGATTAATTTTAGACCTCTCACAACTTCATCAAAGTTTCTTTTCCCTTTCCTTCTTTGAATATCCCTCTTAACTTTAAGTAGATCCTTCATAATCATATCACTTGTTCAATAGTCACTTGGATACTAGGCACAATTACTTTGTAACATGATACATTTGATGAGAAACATCATAGTTAATGATACTTACATCATGTTATGTACACATTTCTAAAACTTCGATACAGTAATCAATATTTCATAACACTTATACATGTAGCATTCCATCGCTTTGGTCATCACTGTTCTTTCTGAAAAGCCAATGTTCTTGATACAAGAACTGACAAGATATTTATTACTTTTCTTTCTATTACTAGGAAATAAGCTGTTGGAGTATTGGGAATCTGCCGGGCTACCCACAGAAGGTTATATTTGTCACATTTTGTATATTCTAAGTTCTAATCTGCTCTAGTTATGCCCATTTCATTAGATGACGGTTAGAGTAGTTGTTTATCTTTGTAAGCCATACTTATTTGCGGGAGCACTCAGGTGAAAACCCGAAGTTTGGAAAGTTAAATATAAAAACTTAGAAACTAATCAGTTTCTGGATTGCAACTTTAACAGTTGGGATTAAGTTTGGAACAACTTTCCAATATTGAGTCAAGTTTCCAACCTTTGGAAACATCTTAGCCCTTAATAACTTCAATCCAATGGACACAAATGGTTTTCAATTTTCGTTCAAACCTTTGGTTTTCACCTTATTGTTACTCTACTTATTTATACTTACATTAACATCAATTTTGGAATAGGCATACGGAAACACCAAGGTATTGAGACGGCTGTTGTGTGCAACATATTTGATGTCACTGGAGAGGTGGCCGTAGGTGTTGCAAGTGTGGAAGCAGTTGTAAGTATATATTTTCGAGGCGGTGTTTTTGCAATATAGGACGAGGTTAAAAGTCAATCTTGAAGACCTTACATGCTGACCTTGATACAGGAAAAGTTTCTCACACCCGAGTGGATTCAGCAATTCAAGTCAACCATAAGTATTGCTCCAATAATGATGGTTGATGCAAATCTAAGTCCTCATGCCCTTGAAGCCTCTTGCCGAAGTACTTTTACACGTTTCTTGGATCTCACACTCTCTTTCCTTTCTTTGTATCTTTCTGATTTTGTTATTTATTTGTTTCTCTTACAGTGGCAGCAGAATCGAATACTCCCATCTGGTTTGAGCCTGTATCGATTGCAAAATCCAAAAGAATTGTCTCGCTTGTCAAGTATGTGAGTGTTGTACATTGTTCACTTTATTTTACAATCACTCCCTCCCTCCACTAAGTAGCTGTAATTAAGGATAAGGATAATTGCCAAAAAGTACCATGTACTATGAACTTTTTTGCAAATCATGGTCTTCTTCTTTGATGATGGCAAATTAGTGAATTGAATTTGTATTTTGTTTTAAAATGATGATTTTAACCCTGAGATTTTTTTTAAAGAACTAAAAATCCATAATTTTCACTTCTCTTAACTTTCTTCCTCTTTGTACACATGAGGGTTTGTGTTCGACTTGTTGATTGACTATTAGTAATTTTTGTAACTTAATCAAACTTATCGATCATCAAATTTGACCAACATAATTGTTTTTTTTTCATCGATTAATAATTTGATTGAATTGATTATGATGGTAAAGTTTGATAATCAATAACTAATAGTTGATCAACTAGTTGAACCCACAAAGCGGAAGAAAATTAATACTGAAACATCTTTTCTGGCATAGGGATAATTGCTAAAGAATATCCTTTTCTTTGTGTCTTATCTGCTATTTACCCCAATTATTTTTTCCACAGGTGACTTTTGTCTCACCTAATGAAAATGAACTCATCGCCATGGCAAATGCATTGTCTTCTGGTGACGTGTTTCATCCGATAAAGAAAGACAACAACACGATTAAGTCAACAATAGACTCTTTATTCGAAACATTAAAACCCGCTATATGGGTTCTGCTAGAGAATGGCATCAAAGTAGTCATAGTCACCATCGGCTCAGACGGAGTTTTCTTCTGCTGTAAAGGAGGATTGAGTTTCCTCAAAACAAGTTTGCCAATAACCAAACCACATGGCTCTAGCAAAAAACTACAGACTATTCTAAATTGTCCTCCCAATCGACTCCATGGAAATGTACACACAAGGGAACAGGCTCAAGCTCATCTCTTTGCTGTGCATTATCCCGCTCTTCCTGCAACGGTTGTGAGGCTCACAGGAGCCGGTGATTGCTTAGTTGGCGGGACACTTGCTTCCATCGCTTCTGGGTTAGATATTATGCAGAGTGTTGCAGTTGGCATAGCAGCATCCAAAGCTGCCGTTGAGGCAGAGACTAACGTGCCTTCTGAGTTTTGTTTCTCCAAAATTGCAGGTATGCTTTGAAAACAATGTGAGAGTAACAATGAAAAGGTACTGATTCGTGCTTGTTTTATGCAGATGATGCAGAGGTGGTGTACTCATCTGCAAGGGTTATATTCGATCAATCCATGACATGACGTTAGAATTACTCATTGAATTTGTCTAAAACCTTTACAATACATTGGAATTTGTTTAGTTGAGGAGGCATTGGAGCTTGAATGCAAATTTGCAAACTAGCTAATTGTGTAACTTAACTCTCAACTATGAACTTCATTTTGAGCTGCTGCTGTGTAGACCTATTTTGATATGCCTATCCTATGAATTAAGGCCATTTGCATATCTTGAAATCAAAATTGCTACTGTGAATTGTGTATGTATGCTGATTCTTTTTATTAATTTATTGATCAGAACCTTAAATTTTTGACAAGGTGCTGGATAAAATGTAGGTTATGTCTGATTCCTAAGAAGTCATTAAGGAACAAAACGACGTCGTATGAGCTGGACCAAGGAAAGCACTTGAGTCTGGCTAGTCCAAAAGCATGGTCAAGCCAGTCATTTTCAGACAGAGCAGATATGATTACTGATTAGATCTCTCTTCTAACTTTATTTATACCCATTTAGATTTAATTTGGTTTTTATATTTATTTTCTCCTTTCTCGGTCCTCTTTCTTGCTTTACTGGGTCCGAACAAGGACAGTAGTTCCTCTGTAACTGTCCACCTTTCTCTTTTCACAGACCCACAATGTGTGTGTTTCAGCTACAGAGCCTCACTCTCAGGTCCTCCTCCTCTCTCTCTCTCTGATTAATGGCTTCCTCTTCTCCCTCACATTCTTCCTCTGGACCCAGTTCTGGTGCGCTCCAATGAGCCTCTTCATGATCCAGGTTTGTGGGGGTCATGTATTCTCAGTTTTCTCAGATGGGTTTTGCTAAATTTTGAATTTTATTCACAACCCTTGATTTGTTTTGCCTTTTTTTGCTTGCATTGTTCTTGTAGCTCTGCTGAGCCTCCTCTTGATCCAGGGTTATGGGTTTCATGCATACTCAGTTTTTCTCATATGGGTTTTTGCTAAATTTTGCATCTTTTTCACAACCCTTGATTTGTTTTGCCCCCTTTTGCTTGCATTGTTCATATCTTGTTGTTCTATTGGGTGAGATCAGTGTCTACATTTTGGTTGTCTAGGTTTGGGATTTAGGTTCACTACCCTTTTGGTTTTTCCTTGTGAATGCATGATTTTCTTCTGTGCAAAGATGTGCTTCTATTTCATGATTCATGTGTTTATGTGTAGCATTTCTCTAATCTCTCTTGAATGTGACTGAAGTTGAAAGAAGTACAAGATGGTTTTTGAGTTGTTTTGGCCTGACCCAGAACCAGATTATTGGTTTAAATTCTATGTATTTGTCTTGGAAAAGAAACTTGAAGGGGCTTAGGCTTATAGGATACTAGTTTGTATGAGAGCTTTGGGTGTCAGATTGTTCGTGAATTAAGCTTTTGATAGAGAGATTCAGGGCTTACCATGATGAAGATTGGAGAGGCAGTGGTTTGTCGCTACTTAGTATCACACAATTGTCCAATTTGCTCCTTTGATGTTATTGATGCAATGATGAACTATGAGACTTTTAGTTTATGGTTCTTTCTAAATGTATCTTGTTATAACCTATTAAGCCACCTCATGTTTTAGTTCTTAAGTTCACACATTTTCATGGTTGTGTTAATGTTTTGCAATTTCAACACTTGCAGGTTAGAACTAGCTATTGATCAATTCATAGTTTCGCCAAAACATGGAATCGGGACCACAGAAAGGTTGGCATTCCATTGTACCTCTTCACCTGAAAGTAAAGTCCTCAGGCTATGGCTTGGGCAATTCCCCGGTCTATCTGAATGTGTATGACTTGACTCCGATGAATGGGTATGTCTATTGGGCAGGTGTTGGCATCTTTCACTCCGGAGTAGAAGGTTAGATCTCTAACAACACGAACCAAAACTATGTTTCGAAATTGGAGGAGTCAAAGAAACAAGTAGAGTTGGTATTTTCTTTGGGATGATTGCAAAAAAGTTTCATGAACTTGCCTTGTTGTTGCACTTTGGGTAAATTTGCTTCAAAATAGATAAATTACAAAAAATCCAGAATTTTCACCTATTTTACTTTTCTTCTTCTTTGGACGTGCAAAGAGGAAGAACATTAAGATTAATGAAAATTTTGGATTTTTTGTTTTTTACTCATTATTTTCTAAAGGGTAAAATCATCATTTTGAACCAAAATTACACAAAGTGCAACAAAAAGGCAAGTTCAGGTTTGTAATTTGCAAAGAAGAGGGCTACAACTTGCAAAAATGAATATTTTGGGGTGTTTTTTTTACAGTTATCTCTTTTTCTTATGAATTTGCAATAATTTGTTCTTCAGTTCATGGGGTAGAATATGCCTTTGGAGCTCATGACTTCCCAACAAGTGGTGTCTTCGAAGTTGAGCCACGACAGTGTCCTGGCTTCAAGTTTAGGAAGTCGATACTCATGGGAACAACATGCTTGGATCCGTTTCAGGTCAGAGAGTTCATGGAACATGTATCTGCAAGCTACACTGGTGATGCGTATCACTTAATTGCCAAGAATTGTAACCATTTCTGCGAAGATATCTGCTACAAGCTTACAGGGAACAAGATACCGAATTGGGTCAATCGACTTGCAAGATTAGGTACTTCAATCGTCTTCTTTGGTCACTTATCATAGTCAAGTCATACTTTTAGTAAATTTCATTTACCGTTACTTTCAGATAGCTATTCGTATTATACACATTTTCCACGTAACTATTCCCGATTTTAAACTCTTACAACCAGGTACCTGGACTTTAAAAACATTGCATATAGCTCATTTTCGCCAGAAAATGACGAAAATACCCTTGACCTTAATATCAAAAAAGACTTCATCCCTAACAAAAACATATTAGACATAGGAAATGGTTTGAGTAGATCTAAGAAGACTCCTTAACAGATAAAACTATAAAAAGGCAAATATGTATTTTTTTGAGATCAATATCAAGGGCATTTTTGGAGAAAAAAATCCGGTACGCTATGTGACAAAAATTCCCTTCCACCCTAAAAAAAAAGACTTCATAACTAACAAAAACATGGTTGTTGGATGTAGTAAATGGTTTGAGTAGATGTAGAGAGACTTGAATGACAAAGCTTTCGAAATGACCAAAAAATGACATTTTTGATATCATGGTCAAGGGTATTTTGGTAATTTTCTAAGAAAAGGAGTTAGTACAGAATAGTATATGCATTGATCTGCTTCTTTGACTCATGAGCACAAACTCTTTCGTGTCCCGTAGGTTCAGTGTGCAATTGTATACTACCTCAAGCCCTTAAAGCCACTGCAGTACCAAACCATCTTGATTCTAGAGAATGTGAGAGTGAAAAGAAAAGACTGAGGAATGCTTTCAGCTGCTTGTCCTCGTTCTCGATGCAGCAGAGGGAAGTATCGATGTCTTCATTGTTTCTGCATTCTCACTACAAAGGTTGTCTTCCTCCATGGGAGATGAAGAAATCGAGAAACGCGTCACTGAAGCGAAGGTGAGGCTTTCACTTCCCTAAAGCTCTCTGGGAGTGTGATCTTTTATCTTTGAGTTTGTATAATTTTGATTCTGGTGTTTTGATCACTATTGTCACTGTAACAATGCTTCCTGGTTTTGATTTTTTTTTTGTTGAAGTGGTTTTTTGTAACAATGTAAATACATACTGTTTTGTTCTGATTTGTATTGAAGAGATGACAAAAATAACTTGTCTTGTGGAGTTTTGGAGCATATCAGAACCAGCACAATTGACTAATATAACCCAGAAAAGTGGGTTGGAACTTGTAAATGTGCTAATAGATAGACTCATGAACTGATTCGTTTAATATTTTAATTTTTTATTATTAAATATTCATAATGAATAATTATAAAACAAAATATCAGGACATGTTCAATTTTTGCAACTTATAGCTCTTTTCTTTGCAAGAAAGTTTCCAGAATTTGTCTTTTTTATTACACTTTGTTGTATAGGTTTTGATTTAAAGTGATGATTTTATCCTTAGAAGTTAACCTTTAAAACATAATAATTAAGAACAAAAAAATATAAATTTTCATATCCTTACTCTTTTTGTAAGGTGCGAAAAGTAAGAAAATTAAGAGATACTGTATTTCTTTGTTCTTTAATTATTGTTTTTAAAATTTGAAGGTTAATTACCTTTAGTACCTTTTATGCATTAGTAACACTCCTTTAGTACCTTTATGTATTGGTAACATTTTGAACAATTTTTTGGTCAAGTTTACATTATTTTGATGATCTGCGACTGCGACTAAGGACTAACGTAATAAAATTTTGGAGTCATTGTCAACAAATTTATACAAAGTTTAAGACACTTTTTTTTACGTTATAAGTACTTCGAATCGATTCGTACCTAAATATTTATTTTCGAGCGAGATTCGAGTTCTGAATCGAATCTGAACCAAACTGTGTTAATCTTTACAGATTTAAATTCCAATCATCTACACAAAAACAAAAAAAAGGATTGAGAATAATGACAGGAAAGCTTTTAATCATGTTCTAAATCAGACCTTGACAGCTCACAGATGAAGTCAACATCTCCAAGCTTTCAATTCTCACACTCATCTTTCCATTTCCTCTCATCTCCTTTTACATTTGAAATCCCAAATCTGAATAAAACTCTTGATCATCTTCACCACTTCAATTTTCAGTACAATTCCCAATTGAGAGAGAGTCAATTGATCTTCAATGGGTAAAGGTGGAGGATGTGTGCCAAGCAAGAAGAAGCCAAAGCCTGAACTTTCCGATGAAGATCTTCCAAACCCAGATAGCAATGGAGCTCGGAGCCAAAACCCACCTGAAATTACCGATTTTGCCACCACCAAGCTGAAGATCTTCCTGGTTTTTTACTCAATGTATGGCCATGTGGAGATTCTGGCGAGGAGGATGAAGAAAGGGGTCGATTCCGTTGATGGGGTTGAAGGGTTTTTGTTCCGGGTGCCGGAGACTCTGTCTCCGGCGGCTTTGGACCAGATGAGGGTCCCCCGGAAAAACGACGACTTTCCGGTGATATCGCCGGAGGAGATGGTCGGCGCCGACGGGTTGCTGTTCGGGTTCCCGACGAGGTTCGGCGGCATGGCGGCCCAGATGAAGGCGTTTTTCGACTCCACGGGGGAGCTGTGGAAGGAGCAGAGGCTCGCCGGAGTTCCGGCCGGATTCTTCGTCGGCACCGGGACTCAGGGTGGCGGTCAGGAAACCACCGCGTAAGTTAAATGGTGTGAAATTAAGTTTGAATTGCAGGACTTAAGTTGAATGTTGGAATGTTCATTTCATTTTAGTAGCCCCAATAAGAAGCCTATTGTGTCTGCATTTGTTGGTTATAACCGTCTCCGGCCGGTGGTGAGGACGGACGGTTATCGGCCTTCCCTTTAGCGATCGGTGATGGGGATGGGTACGAGTTTTATGTAACCGGGGAAAACGGTTTGGATAACGGGTTTGAGATTTTGGGCGGGTACCGACCGATGCTCACCCCTACGCGTAAGTGTACAGATTCTGGTCAACTTCCCGTTGACTTTTTTTATGAACATTTTTTTTTGTGCAGTTGGACGGCGATCACTCAGTTGGCTCACCATGGGATGGTTTATGTGCCGATCGGGTACACGTTCGGCGCCGGGATGTTCGGGGTGGATTCGCTCCGAGGCGGGTCTCCGTACGGCGCCGGAGTTTTCTCCGGCGACGGGACGAGGGAGCCTAGTGAGACTGAGCTTGCTCTTGCGGAACATCAGGGGAAGTACATGGCTTCTATTGTGAAGAGGTTTGGGCCTCGTTTTGATTAGTTACACTCTACTCTATGGTAGGGGTAAACATGCGAGTTTTGATTTCATATCGGATAATAGTAAAGATTATGAAGAGTCGATGTATACTTTGGAAAACTCGATTATAGTGTTACCGTTCGTAGCGGTAATTTTGCAAAAGTATACTAAGCTTTATAGATCTATTTAGATCAGAAGTGCTAAAAATATCCGGTATAAGTGAAATTTGGCTCGATTTTTCACTCTATTACGAGGTTTCCGTTGAGAATTAGAATCTAATAATTTTCTTTTGAAGAAACATAAACATTCTTGTTCGAGTTTCGCAAATTGTTGTACAAGCGTTGTTGTCATTTATTACTGAAATGGAGTAAAGCAAGGAAACACATTAATGTAATTAAATGAAAAACATAATAATATTAGTGCATTTATATAAGATTTTTTAATGGTATTGTTAAGGATTGTTTTGTGAGAAAATATACGAATGTTTAAATTTATATTAAATTAATAAATAATCAACGAACAACTAATTCAATATTATTATTTTCTCAGATGAAGCTTACACAATTAAAATAAAAACAAACATGTCAAGGTTAATGTTCAGGCAGACTTAATGTTTCGGATCGATAATAAGATTGTCTGTATTGAGATACTCAAATTGGACTATCGGTAAAATTAATGTAAGAACATAAAATAAAGGCCTCACCAACCTGTAAGCAAACTTAGTCTTGAAAAATTAAGTTTAAACTTGATTTATTTAATAAACGAGTTTCAATTAGTCTTTAATTTGAATTCGATTGTAATTAATTGAACCCAATATTTAACGCATGGCCAATAAGAGGCAGCCACTTCATTGTTTAAACGTAGTTTAGACACGTGGTCGAATCAGGGAGGAGGTGCACTGACATGATAGAAACAGAGGATTCAACACGAGGGCACTGTACCATAACCGAATAATTGAAAATATCAGGGGTTACAAGATAAATTACACACTCTATAGGTACCCAATTGCAAATATAGAAGACTTTTCTAGGCTTTGAGAGCAGCTCTACACTCTCTTTCTCCAGCTGAGGTTCACTGAAACCATCTCCGTGGACTTCACCAATTCGTCGTCTCTCTCCCATTGCTTCGAAACCCTAACCCCCAAATCCGAATCAGCCATGGCGCGTCGTCTCCTGATCCTCCTCTCCCTCCTCCAAATCCTGCCATTGCTCTGCCACTCCTTCTCTCCCGACAACCCCACCGATCGACGCATCCTGGTCCTGCTCGACGACTTTGCCCTCAAGTCGTCGCATTCCCTCTACTTCGCATCCCTCCGGTATCGCGGGTTCGAGCTCGATTTCAAGCTCGCCGATGATCCCAAGATCGGCCTGCAGAGATATGGCCGGTACTTGTATGATGGGTTGATCTTGTTTTGCCCAACCACCGAGCGTAAGTTTGTTTCATTTCATGGATCCTTGCCTATGTAAATTTATCTCCTTTTCCGTGAATTTGTATGCTTGGGGTGTGAGAATGGGAAGAGTGATGAATCTCAGCTTAATTGGGAATGCTGCATTTCTAAGATTCAGAATCTGGTTCTTCACATTTTCGTTGTAATCAAACATGGTTTTGAATTTTGGTTGTTAAATTGCTTGCTGTTGTCAGTGTGAGTTTTGTAATGGATAGGATCGGTTGAGTTTTGGATTACTGATGCTGTGTTGGTTGTATGCTATATTGAACTGTGAAGGGTTTGGAGGAGCCATTGACCTAGCAGCTATACTGGATTTCGTTGACAGTGGTCATGATCTGATTGTCGCTGCTGACACTAACGCCTCTGATTTGATTCGGGAGATTGCGGCCGAGAGTGGAGCTGATTTTGATGAGGTGAGCATTGGCCAACAGACCACTTGTTCTGATTCTGATATGTATCTCCTCTTAGTGAATTGGGAATTGAAGTGTTTTTTAATTAAATGCACCAAAATACTGATATGTATTTATCTTGTTTGCGGGTTCAGTACTCTGCAGCTATGGTCATTGATCACACCAGCTATGCAGTTTCAGATGCTGAAGGAGATCATACTTTGATTGCTGCTGATGATCTGATTAAATCTGATGTGCTTTTGGGGAGCAAGGGAATTGAGGCAAGGGCTAGCTCTGTATTTGTTAATATTAGTAATCTGATTACAAATGCCAGTTTCAGTTATGGTGTTGTCAGAATTAGCACTAGGTTATTTTCACTTACATGCTATTCATATCTCTATGATGTCCTCAAAATTTAAAATGTTTTGGTATTTTATTTTTACTTTTCCATTCACACTTGACTAATAGTCTAACACTATGACGCTTAAAGTTATTAAATGAGGAGTCAGCAAAATCAAGCCACATAGACCTAAGACCATACTGGTCTGGTATCATGCAGCAATATGAAATGATAAGTAATATTGATATTGGTTGTAGTAGAATAGCCGTTTATATAGGCCATATTGCTGGGGTTGAGTAGAGCACAGATAGGAACTAGGCCTAGGTTGAGTCTTACTCTATGTATGCAAGTAAGCTGTTTACTAATAAGATATGCATCAATAAATTGCAACAGTAGATCATGGGGTGTTAATATATCTTAACTATAAATTTTTAATCTGTTCACTTTTATTGGTAAACTATCTGCAGGCTCCTGTGCTTTTCCAGGGAATTGGTCATTCACTAAATCCTGCCAATAGCTTGGTAATATGTCTCTATTACTTCTACTCTGCTATCCCTAAAAGTATTCCCGACTCAGTTTTGGGTTTTCAATTGCTTTTTAGTTTACTTACCATGTTATTTCTAATTTACTATTTCAGGTCTTGAAAGTCCTATCAGCTTCTCCTTCAGCCTATTCTGCTAACCCAAAGTCAAAGCTGTCAAGCCCTCCATCACTTACTGGAAGTGCTATCTCCTTGGTATCCGTTCTGCAGGTAATCTGATGCTTTACTCATGTTTTTTAGATACACTGTTTTATCGGAATAGCAGGTGTTATAAATTTCATCCTGATTAATTGAAAGATTTTTTTTTTCCTATCTGGATTACTTTTCTACTTGAGAATAAACTTTTATGGAGATACAACATTTAGTAACATGTGCCTGTTGTGTACTGTTTAGTGGACAGGCATGAGCATACTTGATACCTGTATTTCTTAACAACTTCATCTCATTGCAGGCAAGAAACAATGCACGAGTTTTGATCAGTGGCTCCTTAAGTATGTTCAGCAATCGGTATGTGGTAGTTTTGGGCAACACAGAATTCTTAATAGATACTGACTTGTATTCATAAGCTTTGTCTCTATTTTCAGGTTTTTCAGATCCGAGGTTCAGAAGGCTGGGACCTCAACCAAGTAAGTAAAGCTTTTACTTGACGCCAAAATCCTAGAATATCAATCATCTTTCCAAGTTTCAATAGCATTTTGTTCTCTGATTTTGGATGGCTGTACTCTTGGGTTGAGCACACAAAAAAATGTCTTTGCTATATGTTTTGATAAGATCTTTAGCGATTTTCTTTATTTCTTATAATATTTCATAACCACCACATGATCTATTAAGTAATACGATGAAAGAAAATCACCTTGCCTTTTGTTTTGCCGTATGAACATCAAATATCTTAGTTGGAAAATTTCATGTTGATACACTGAAGAGTAATTAGTAATCTCTTAAGTCATGTATTGGTATCTTTATAATAAACACAAATGTGTTGTTTCAACCTTGATACAGATCATTAATGAGCATTTGGTACTGATAGTGTCTTGTTTTTGGTAGCTGCAAATGACATGCTTTGTTTTTCTTCATCTGCATATGTATGAGATATCTTGTTCTGCTTGAAAACGATATTTAGGATGATTAATATTTTGGTGAACAGACATGAGAAGTCAGGAAATGAGCAATTTTTTGCCGAGCTAAGCAAATGGGTCTTCCACGAAAGAGGTCATCTGAAGGTGAGTTCATGTTGATTACTTGCCTTCTACTCTCTCTCTTTCTACATATATATGTAGGATAACTGAATTATTCACTGATTATAAATTTATAATCAAGTCACTACAACCATAATTTCATGACTCATTTATACTTTTGAGCATCAACTCCCTGCCCATTCAACCTGTTACTACTCGTGACCCAAAACTAATGGCTTTTCCATGCTGAAGTGAATATTTTTTCAATTTTAGCCTTTCAATTGTTTTTGATTTCCTTCTACTGATAACTCATGTTATCCAATAGCAGAACTGTGACTAGTATTTTACAATTTTCTCATGCCTTTGTTTTTATATTTTGCTACTGTTTTTCCTAGTCTATAGTATTCAACTTCAACCTGATAGAAAATAAGTATGATATGATTTTCTGTTTTACTAAGACACGTTTCATTCATAGGCAGTGAACATGAAACATAACAAAGCAGGGGAAACCAATGAACCTGCAGTTTACAGAATCAATGATGACTTGGTATCTCTCTTATCTTGATCTATACTTGCCTGTCTTAATTTATTAAGTTCTAAAGTTATTCAGCTATTTTCTAGGAACTAATAGATTAAGGTTTCTGATGTTTATACTCTGAATGTGATTGAAGGAATACTCAGTTGAGATTTATGAGTGGTCTGGAAAGAGCTGGGAGCCATATGTTGCTGATGATGTTCAAGTCCAGTTTTACATGATGAGCCCTTATGTTTTGAAAACCTTGTCAACTGATAAAAAGGTACCGTTGTGCTCATCAAGCTGAGTCTCTTTAATATAAGAAAAAGAGAACAAGAGGACGTAAATACGATTTATTTTCTTCCCTTTTTTTCTTGTAACTGTATCATCTGCAATCATGTGTTCTTGCAGGGTCACTATTACACTGCATTTAAGGTTCCAGATATTTATGGGGTTTTCCAGTTCAAGGTCGAGTACCAAAGACTGGGATATACAAGCTTATCTCTAGCAAAACAGGTAATTAATTATTTTTTGGATAATTGCAAAAAAGTACCCTGAAGAATTCATTTTTTGCAACTTGTAAAAAGAAGAGGGCTACAAGTTGCAAAAAGTGAATGCCTCGGGGTAGTTTTTTGCAGCTATCCCTTAATTTTTCTTCTGCATCATTGATAATATTTTTGGTGGCACCATTGATTAATTTTTCTTCTGCACCATTTATAACGTGGCATAAAGTTCTAGTTTTTTTTTCCTTGCACATATGATACATGCTCATAGATTTATGTCGTATCCTTCAAAAATTAAATTGCAGATCCCAGTTCGACCTTTCAAGCACAATGAATACGAAAGATTTATTCCTGCAGCTTATCCCTACTATGGATCTGCATTTTCTATGGTACAACTCTCTCTCTCTCAACTTCCCAAGTAGCATCTACATCTGCATTAGGCGAGCTATTCTGTACTATTAATACATTGATAACGTGGTTACATTTGTAGTAGCCCAATATTTGAAAACTAGCTCTTTAATTCAGTAGTACTAGTAGGGGTATTGTATCAGATTAAAAGTTGATACCATTGTAAGGGAAAATTGTGAATAACGAATTTCTTGTACGTGTTTTTGGCAACTTGTGACCCTGAAGAAAAAACTCCTGCAACTTGTCCCTGAATTTTCATATTTTTGCACTGCTTATCACAGAGTTAAAAGAAAACCGACAAAAGGCCGTATTTACCCCTCATTCCTTTGATTAGTTCAAGGTCACAAATTGCCAAAATGTCATACTTTAGTGCCATTAATTTTTGCAAACATTCCTTTTAAACATAAGGGTATGAGTGGTGTTTTTTTAAAAATTGGCTGTCACGTGTATGGCACATGACTCATTTTGAATGAGTTCGTTACTTTTCACTAACGGTGCAAAAAATAAATGAAAACACAAGTTGCCAAAATAGCATGAGGGTCATTTTCCACACTTTCCCCTGATTTTAATTTACAAAGATCCGAAGTAGGGGACATTTACTGCACATGGATTGCATATAATCGAAATAATTTTCATTTGTGATGCAGATGGCGGGTTTCTTCATCTTCACACTGGTCCACCTATACAGCAAATAGCTGGAACATAGAGATGTGAAGAACACCTAGAGACAACATAGGAATTTTTGTTTTAGCAACAATTTCCATGTAATAGATGGTTTAGTAAGGGATCGGTTGAAGTAATACTCTATTTAGTGTATAATCTTACATTATGCAAACAGAGTTTACCGAATGAATAATTGTTGATTAGATTTTCATGATTCTCCATCCATGTCCTGTACTTGGTGCAAGCTTTCAACTTTTTTAGTTTACCGAAGCTGTAAATAGATTTTCTGTCTTGGAGCAGACATATATATCTAACACATGCCTGTAGGTTTTTAAATTATGTTTTTTGTCCTAGGTTTAAGAGCATGTACATTGGTAGTAATGCCGATTCGCTAGTCGTTGAGCTGGGCGACCCTGCTGACAATACCAATTGGTTTTACCATTGCACAAGCTGTCGTCGAGATTGGAGTTTCGTTTGGCAAAGTAGCGTCTAACCATCACATAGCTTGCCATCCAACTCCCCATACAGACGACGTGACGATAACTTTTTAATCGATTAGTTCACAACACGGGCAATAGATGAAAATCACAACGCTATTTGATGACTAATTGATATTTAATATAACGTTTAATTTAGTATTTATTTATCTATTTTTATAATTGTCCTTTGTTGAATTTTTTAAAAAACAAAATTGTAACAAAATCAGGTATTTAGTGGATCAAAAACACTGACTTCAGGGTTCAGACAAAAAAAACAAAATTTTAAAAATCTGACAACTAATTGACTAAATTACTACTAACACCAATCTGGGTCTTACCATTGGACTTGCTCTAGGGCCCAGCCCATTTATGCCCTTTAGGTTTTGGTTGGCAAAAAGGGAACAAAAAGTCTTCTTGTTCATGTTTTGGGGAGCGGCTGCAAAAACCAGAGACGGAGAAGCAGAGAGTGACGGAGGAAGAAACAAAGAGATGACCTTATTTCTTATGATTTCAATTTTCATCGCATTTTTTTACTTGGGTTGCTCTACTTTGATTCGTTTGTGTGTGTTTTTTTCTCAGATATTCAGTTTTATCTCCTAACCCTAACCCTAGGTTTTTGTTTATTTATTTTTTAATTATTTTAATTCTTGGTTGTATTATTTTATGATTTTCTATGGCTTACATGTGTTAACTAAATTATAGGTTTGATTTGTGCTAATTTTCTCTCTCTTTGTTGTAATCCAGCACAAGTCAGGGAACCATAGTGATGCGTTTCACCTTAAAGTTTAAATTTTTATAGTTTCTAGGGTTAATTAAGGTCCATAATTGTTTATTATTTCCAAGGCTTACTTGTGTTCCCTCAATAATAGGCTAGATTTGTGTTAATTTTTCTCTCTTTGTTTTAGTCCAACACAAATTAGAGGAACCATAGTGATGTGTTTCACCATCAAGGTTAAATTTTAATAGTCTGTAGGGTTAATTATATTTAATTACACCTAATTATACATATATTCATTAAACCAACTATAAAGTTTGTAGTACCCAACTCTATGATATTCGTCAATACTCGATTTTCACATCACGGTGATTCCCTTCTATAGAAAAGTAAAATTTTAAGACAACTAGGACATCGTGCACTTTACATTAGGTGTAGCAGGGAGGTGAAGATTAGACATAAAGGATTAATTATCTTTAACAACCCTATGTATTATTGAACCGGTAGCAACCATCTTTGCTAAGACCAAAAACCTGAGCTTCTCGCTCCTATTGGCGGAAAATCCTTCGATCAAGCCTTCGGGTTTCTTATCATGGTCGAATAATCCGCTCTCTTTCTTTCTTGATCCTTCTATCCTTGTACTGTCTTAAGCACTTTTGGTGGCTCTTTCCAATAAAAATCGTATTTTTCGTTGGTAAAAAAAAATAAAAAAATAAATATTAAATAACCCTATGTATTGGTAAAACTCCTGTAGTACCTTGATGTATTGGTAACGGTCTGAACAAAATTTTGGTCAAGTTCATGTCATTTTAATGATCTGTGACCAATTCATAAGAGGTACTAAATGATTTGTGACCAATTCATAATATGTGTTACCAGAACGTAAGGGCTGCTATTAAATGCTATAACAATTTTGGGTACTAAAGATATGTTACCAGTTCTAAAAGGGTACAAAAGATGATTAACTCAGATATAAATAAACGTAATTAACCCTAGTTTCCAATAACTTACCTCTATGTTGTAGGCATGGCTGGTTTGCAGACCTTTGAGGACTACCGATCCGACCTAGTCGAGCAAGGGCGCTACTTCAGCATAGCCAATGGGCATACACGAATTCTGATTGGGTAAGAACATCAACACTTATTTCTCCATTACTGTATCTTATTCTTTATCTCTCTCTTATATGTTGTACTCTAAGCAGGTCCTTGGTGAGGGAGGTTCAACGCCACCACCGGCGCAGAACGTGTCCACGTGAGATCACGTGCAAATCCGTTAACGTGAACGGTGGTGTAGTAGTCAGCATCCGTGCAGCCACTGAGCCGTACTCGAAAGAGGCTGCGAAGAAGAATTACAAGGATTTGGGAGCGTTTCTTGACGGTGAAGTTTTCGGAGGAAGGGGAGCAAACGAGTGCTACTCGTTCGGACACTTCTTGGGCTTGCTTAATTCCGATCAATCTCTGTGAGCGTTTCTTTTCTTGTCTTTCTTTTCATATGAATCTGATGTCTCGGTGATGGCTCGTTTTCTCTAGATATCGACTTGTTGTCTATTAGTTGATCTTCATGGTTGAGAAGTCAGTGTTAGAATATATAATTGGGCCTTCAACTATCAGCTTGAGCTTTTAGTTGAGTTGGTTCTCTTACATGGTATCAGAGCCTGAGTTCCTCACAGACCCGGGTTCAAACCCCACTCTTTACAAAAACACTAATTTCTTCTCAATTTCTTAAATATGCCCAAAATGAGCCAGCCCTTATATCTCTTCTAAATAATTCACCTCCAAACCCGTAAAACGGGCTTATCTGTGAGGGCGCGTGTTAGAATATAAATATAATTGGGCCTTCAACTATAGCTTGAGTTGGTTCTCTTACAGTCAGGATAGCATTATTTCACTGTATTTGTTGGTTATTGTTGTTCGTTGGTTCTGTTTCCTTCCCACTTTTAGGACTTACTGCTGTTCGTTTTATGTTAGATAAATCTAGGTTATTAAACCTTTGTTTATTCTTTATAGGCGTGCTTAATTCCGATCAATCTCTGTGAGTGTTTCTTTCTTTGTTTTTCTTTCCATATGAACTTGATCTTGGAGTTAGTGGTGTTGGATTGGCGTCTCGGTAGTGGCTCGTTTTTTTCTGGTTATTTGGCTTGTTGCCTAATAGTTGAACTTCATCGTTGGAAAATCAGGGTAGCTAGACCCTTTTTTCATCGTATTTGTTGGTTATTGTTGTTCGTTGGTTAAGTTTCCTTCACACTATTAGGACTTACTACTGTTTGTTTTATGTTACTAGACTTTTGTTTACCCTTCATAGGCATGCTTGATTCCGATCAATCTCTGTGATTGTTTCTTTCTTTGTCCTTCTTTCCATATGAACCTGAGTTTGGAGTTGGTAGTGTTGGATTGACGTGTTGGGGGTGGTTCGTTTTCTCTAGTTATTGGCTTGATGTCTATTGATTGAACTTCACAGTTGAAAAATCAGGGGAGTTATCCTTTTTTTTTCATTGTATTTGTTGGTTATTGTTGTTTGTTGGTTCTGTTTCCTTCCCATTATTAGGACTTACTAGTGTCTGCTTTATGTTAGATAAATCTAGGCTATTAGTCTTTTGTCTATCCTTTATAGGCCTGCTTGATTCCGATCAATTTCTGTGAGTGTTTCTTTCCTTGTCTTTCTTTTCATATGAACCTGAGTTTGGAGTTGGTGGTGTTGGATTGGCGCCTCAATGGTGGCTCGTTTTCTTTGATTATTGATTTGTTGCCTATTAGTTGAACTCTATGGTTGGGAAATCAGAGTAGCTATACCTTTTTTCATTGTATTTGTTGGTTATTGTGGTTCGGTGGTTCTGTTTCCTTCCCACTATTTGCTTTATGTTAGATAAATCTGGATTATTAAACCTTTGTTCGCCCTTTATAGGGATTTGGTTTGAAGTTCCCTTGGTGACATGCTCGTCTTCAGTATTAAGGGATTCTTCTCCTTGACCATTATTTTCGTACCGAAAACATTGGATTATTAAGTTTGAGATAACTCATGTCTAAGTCTAATAATTGGATTATGATCCTGAGCTTGTTCTTGTAGGATGGATAAAAATTAGGCCCAATGTAACCCAAAACCTCGAACTGATGGGTGTAGGCATTAAGATGTATATCAATAGGTCAATTTATCCATACACTTTCGATGTGGGACTCATACTTCAACAGATTAGTTGGGCTGATCTTTACTAAATTTAGCTGTGTTTTTGTTAGAGGTTGATGATTTATCTACCGAGGATCTGATTTCTAACACCATGAGAGTAAATTTTGTATTGATATAGAAGAATTAGTGATATGTACCTTCATCATTTTTAGGAGTAAATACAAAAACATATCTCTAATGATCTTTCTTCTATAAAACCGGCCTCCTCCATCTTCGTTATCACGTACACACCAGCGAAGGTGAGACGAGTTTGTTCATGAGAATGAAGTACATGGGATATTGGCCTTTTACCAAGTACATACATGATAATGAAGCTGGAGCCAGATCAGTTGTTTAGAGGAAATATCATTGTAGGGTTTATTTTTTGGACTCATCCCTCGTTTTTGTTGGAAAAATGTGATTAAAAATATATTTTATGGTATTAAAACTATGCTCTACTATCTTTAGTTTTGATTACGTAGTTGGTTGGCCATGACTTCTTAGTATAGGGGTCATGTTTATTGTCTTTCTTTTCATGGCAGTCCATATAAGACAGTCAAGTTTCTTAAGAAAAGTGGATTGCCATAACTTGATTAAAATTCGAATTTCCTAATCCGTTATCAGTAAGCTAGCTGATTCGGTGAATACTATTTCTTATTTTGTTTTGTAATTATTTCGTTTCTTTGTCAATATACTAACCCGATCGTAACGGGACTTAGTTGAGTTTCTTTTATCAACGTTTACTCATTCCGTTGGTGTTTAATGTATGTAACTGCAAATCTCTGTTAGAAATCGATTGTATGTTTTTATTTCTAGCTCTGGTTTCATGTTTTCGATCCTAAATGGATTTTGACTTAACGTTGATTTAAATCTCTTATGTTCTGTTATCGATTGCACGTAATGTTGATTTAAATCTCTCAATGTTCTCTTATGTTCATTTGAGTAAATCTTTCTTTTCTTTTGTAGCGCGAAGAAGAATTTCATAAGAAGACATTATTCGATATTATCTAAGGGATATCAACTCAGATTCCTGACAAGTCTCATGACTTACTGTCGCTTCTGGAGTCCTGGATACGTGGACAAACTGAAAGCCGCCATTGAAAAAGCCGGAAAACCAGATAATTGGGAGCAAGTATCGTCAATTCACCCTTTCTTCAGGTACATTTCTAAGCGTCTTGGGACCAAGACCGATGCTGTGGTCAATCTGCTCTACAATGGTCTTAGTCACGTGAATGACTATAACGAATTCAATCCGCAAGACAACTTTAGTCTCTATGATTTGGCAAAGCAGATCGACCTCCACTTTCCAAAATTCATCGTAAAGATTCAGATTGAATTTGACGCCGTTGGTATGATTAAGAGATTTTGGTGCGTTTCGGAATCTTTATCTGTATAATTATTATTTTTTGTTATCATCGTTATCATTGTTATATAATTACTGTTCTTACTTCTTTTATAGTATCGACGAAATGGACCAATTGTACTAAAAGGAGTTCAGGCGGGAGCTGCGGAGATCTTCGTAGTTATTATCGGTCTGTTACAAACTATAGCTTTTAACTGCTAGAGTGATGAGATAATGATACTTCTGTCACGGAACTTTGGATGTAAACTCAACTGAACTCTTACAAATGCTTGTGTTTTACTTTTTCAATGTCCAATATATTTCTAGAGCTCTTCTATTTTGATTGATATTCGTACAGGAGAGTGGATTACCCACATTGTGGCGGGTTTTAGCTGCACGTATAAAGGTCCCCGGTAAGGATCACCCATACTGTGGCGGGTTTTGGCTGTAGCCACAGTGTTCTAAAAATCTCGACCAGACCTCGTTTAGGCTCCTGCCCAGGCATCATTTCTTGTTGGCCGACCGATTAATCCATAAAAGATCCTAATTTATAGAACCTTGACTACAAACTATCGGAGACGGTCTGTTATGAGTTTTTGGTAAGAGCTACCATTACAATTGTCCTTGATTAGGAAACACCATGGTTGGTGCAGCTACCGCCACCACTTCTCTCCGAGGTCACACAAGGATGGCTCCTCTAGCCATGAAATGTGAGCTTGGACCACCCAAAATGGAGTTGGCGGAGTCTATAGAGTCGGTAGGTTAAATCTCTCCGAGGTCACACAAGGATGGCTCCTCTAGCCATGAAATGTGAGCTTAGACCACCCATATGGAGTTGGTGGAGTCTGCGAGTCGGTAGGTTAATCTGGATTGGATAATGGTGTAATAAGTATTGCCTGCACTTTATAGTTGAAAAATTAGGGTTTTAAACCTTATCTGTTTCGGGCTTCTTGGTTGAAAAATCTTTAACGATCAGACCAAGTTATTGTTTGACTCAAGATTTTAAGGATAGCAGAATTTGTCGGCACGGAGGCCGATACAACTCCAAATAGTGTCAGAATCAAAGACTAAAAACATTAAACAATAAAGATAACATGATAATTTAAGGTACTTAATTAACGAAGAGCCCATCCTCCTTGACAAAGCAACGGAAGAATTCAAGAAAAGGGACAAGATCCTTATCCAGTTTGAAGAGAGCAGAACGAGTACCTGAGGCCTGGTATTGGCCCTCACCATCGGTAGCTTGAGACACACGAAACACCTCAAAACTCATGTAAGAATCACCAATATCATTGGTATAGTCACCGGACATGAATTGACCTATATCGTCGTAGTCGCACCCAACTTTTGCAAACAAGATGAGGTCTTCCCCGAGGAGTGTCACCTGGCTAGATGAATCATTACGAGGATGGAAAAACTTGGCCCACCTCGTCCCAAACGAAGACCCATCGAAAGAAACGATCGAAACCCTGAGATCGTTCTGATCGACGTCGTTGAATCTGCAGACGTAGTAGTCCTTCTGACAGTCTAAGCCCAGTTTTTCTTTAACAAGACCGGAGACCCGGTTCTTAGGCCGGTGGAGTACCACCCGAGGATAGCACAGCACGAGGTTGCCCCCGAGAGGAGAGGAATGGAGAGGATCGAAGGGAAGGAAGTTTAGCCTGTCGTGCACGAGCTCGAGCTGGATCTTGATCCAGCTCGGGCTCGAGCAGGCGGTGTCGAAGACGAAGAAGATTCCGGATGTGCCCACGGAGATCAACAACTTGGAGTCGAGCACGGCGTGACTAGTAACTTGTAAAGGGTCGAAATCCCCGTTAGCAAGTCCGAGGCCGAGGGTTTCCACCGGAGGAGAGGGGAGGACCGTCCAGGAGTTCGAGTCGGGATCGTAGCGTTCGAAGAACTTGCCGGCCGGCTCAGTGTACGGTGGGAAGGTCGGCTTAACGAAGACAGTGTCGGAAAAGGTATGGGGCATGACGTAGATGTTACCTCCGACGGTCCAGGCTATGGGCTGATGCTTCCCGCAATTCAGCACACAAGACTTGTTCTCAACGTCAGGGTAATCATAGGCCGTATCTATCACATACACCTCTCGAGCCAAAGTCCCGTCGAAGCGATGACCTCCGATGAGGTATATTTCGGAGCCGAGAGCGACCAAGGCCACATCTTTCGGTAGCTCTCCTTTGTTACCGGTGGTTTCGAAATGCAGGTAAGGGTCCCACATCCGCGGCGGCCGACAGCCGTGGCCGGCGGTGCGGCTGGCCTTGCTCCGCCCCGAGTATTCAATGTTCGCGGTGGCGGGGAAGAAGTGGTGGCGGTTCACAGGGACCTCGTAAATATAGTAGTCTCTTAGAAGCCTGAAGACGTAGAACAGACTTCTTCTCTTCTTCTTCTTTTTCTGTTTCTTCAATGGCAGATCTGAAGAGGGCTTTACCTCCATATTCTTCCTTTCCCTCTTCCTCAACTCCATATCCATCAGCAGACGTATACGGCTTCTAGGGTTTAAACAACTATTAGTCTATTTATACGTAACTAGGTGAGTTTTTGGACAAGTAATCTTTCTCTCCTTTAAACCCTATTTCTTACTCTTCCCTCAAGACTTTCCTTTTTGGCTCTTGTAACTAGTAACTACTCTTAGACCTTCCTCCTCTCTCCCTTTACTTTCTCTCCTCCTCGACCGTTCAAATGGGGACTATGTAACTACAACGTCTTCCATAATGCGTTTCCAGCATCGATCCTTGCATCCAACTTATGCTTCCGATGTATTGGACCTCGCCCGAGAAAAACCAGGCTGGGAATAAAGATGTGATCTAACAAAATTGGTGTCTAGACTCGCTAATACAGGAAGTTTTTTTGGCAAACATGCATGATTCGTCGGCCAAGAAAATTATCGATGACCAAGAAAACCAACAGTAAATAATCCAGGTTAATGGGAGAATGAATTGAATGAAATACAAGCCAAGAAAGAAACATAAGAGAGGAAATGGAGCAATAGGGTTGATTTTTGCAACTACTTTTATCCACAAGAAACTATTTTATGATTTTTTAAAACGTGATAACTACAAAAACATCATTTTTTTAATGTTCAAGTTCATGGATCAACAAGATAATTACAGTAGAAACTCTATAAACTAGGTTTTTGCGCCGCGCTAACGTGCGGTGCTTGGCTTACGAAGTTGTTATAGATTGAATGATTATATAACAAATTGTAATTAACACGTTTGTAATCAAATAAGCGATGAATTAGAAAAACCGCTCCTTTGTGTAATGGTGTACTGATAATATAACACATGAATGTTCTTGGTTTCACATAGAACATTATAAAATGTTGTTTCATCGTAATAGTTTCAACTTGAACTGTCCAATGAATTAATAACAGATTGATAACTTTGTTGATCCTGCATTGCGATAAAGGTTATTATTAGAGCATGAATAATGTATTATATCTTGGACTTATCATGTGTATTAGTGCATACCTTAAGTAAGAAAGTCAATGTTACAATCTGATTGTGGAAACCTGTTTGCAAGTAAGCATGGGATTGTGGAAACATCAAGTATTTGCGAGCCAGCCACCGTGCTCTCGCCGGTTGTGCATGAGATTGAGTCGGCAATGGAGGATGCAGAGTTACACCCGGATTCACGGGATTCTCCGAATTACTTGGAGAATCAATCAGTTTCCGATCAATCCTTAGAAGATTTGCACGAATCAGCTCAACTCGTAAAAGATTTACACGTATCTCTGGTAAATCGTGTGACAGAAACACAGTTTGGTGAAGCTACTGCAATCATTCCTTATGAGGTTGACTCTCGGGCCCGTTTTGAGGCCCAAGTTGAGGAGACACAAAATCTAGAGTCAAAGGTGGCGGGCCAACAGTCCGTAGCAGATCATGGGACAAATTTTTTGGACGGAGCTCGGGATTTGGTTGTTGGGTTTCAAAACAGCCCATTGAAGGAAGCTTTGTCTAAACTCCCGATTAAGGGAGAGCCAAAGAGACGAGGTCGTCCAAAAAAGGGTCAGTCAAAAAAGACAATTGCTCCTCCAGTTGTTTTTTATCAGACTAGAGCCAAGATCTCTAATGATAAATGAGGCAATTCCGGAAGTTTTACGGTTGACATTGCAACAAAAAATAGCTCGGGTGATTGGAGCTATCGCACGAAGGTTGGTAAAAGGGTTGTTAACCTTGTTTCTTTGGTGCTCGATGTTGGATGACGTCGAGGGTAGTAAGGACGAGGTTTCCCCTGTTCCGATAGAAAAAGCTTTAAGCTCTGTCCCGGTCTTTAACATGTTTTCCTGCTTGGAACCGAGTAGGAAGTCGGCTAGGAGGCGTTTTGTTTGCTACTGTTTGGTTTTGTTGTTTTTTGTATTTGAGGCTTGTATGTCTCGTTGCTCTTTTGAGCCTTTCAGTCTTGAGATGATTCCTTTCTGAGGTTGATCTCTTGCCTTATTTTCCTGTCTTGGGAAAGCAAAGGTTCAATAAACTTTCGCTTATAAAAAAACATATATCTAAACTACAAAAAGCTTATCCTTTTGGATGCCTAAACCGTAAGGGTTTGCAAGAACAACCTTTTTTTATATTATAATTCACATGTCATATGAATGAGTTGGGTGAGACAATACCCAATCCGAACTGATAGAGATCGGGTAGGATATTGATCAGGTTTTAACCTGATATGAGTAGGATACAAGTACTCGGTAACCAAATTGGGTAGAGTACGGGTATCACAAAATCCAACCATACCTATCCATTGCCATCCCTATTACATAGACCCAGAAAGGCCGCCCACAAGAGGAGGAAAGAAAATCGATGAGTAGTGAAGGAGATTTGGAACTTTTCACCTTCCCGTAATCTAAACCATATTCCCACGCTTTCCAAACCAATTATTTCCAACTTAACGATAATCATTTTAATTCAAATGCAACACTAGAACTTAGACAACAATCACAGATTTTTAACTGCAAAAAACCATTAATTATAAGGTTATCTAGGTTAGGGCAAGAAATGCAACAATAAAGATGATAACATGATAATTTACATCCCCATGGAAAAGTGTATAATTAGAGTCCATCCTCCATGAGAAAGCAACAGAAGGGCTCAAATTCTGAAAGTTCATCATCCAACGCTTTGAAGAGAGCAGAAGAAACAGCCGACGCATAGAATTGATCACCAGATTGTTTAACACTAAACACCTCAAAACTCAAGTAACAATCACCCAATTCCTCCCCGCCTTCTTCCAGCCATCTATAGTAGTCCAAGTCGTGCCCAACTTTTGCAAACAAGACAAGGTCTTCCCCGACCCAAGTCACCTGACTCGACATATCGCTAACGAAAAACCTCTCCCACCTCATTTCCATGGAGGACTCGTCGAAAGGGACGATGGAAGCGATAAGAGAGCCAGACGCTGTAATGCCATCGAAGCGACACACGCGGTAGTCTGTGTAACAGTCTATGTTCAGTTCTTCTTTGACAACATGGAAGAGAGA
Source organism: Erodium maritimum (assembly GCA_963921825.1). Taxonomy (NCBI): domain Eukaryota; kingdom Viridiplantae; phylum Streptophyta; class Magnoliopsida; order Geraniales; family Geraniaceae; genus Erodium; species Erodium maritimum. The sequence continues at coordinate 2,487,132 of OY997590.1, read as the reverse complement.
GTTGGAAGGCTGCCATAGGACCTCCCGAGGATAGCATAAAACGAGGTTGTCTCCGGCAGCAGAGGAGTGGCAAGGATCGAACGGAAGGAAGTGCAGCCTACGGACAGGACCGAGCTCGACCCGTACCTGTACGGGTTAGATGATCATTAAAAAGGAAATAACCATAACATAATAGTCTAAACTAGTATTTAGGGTTAATCGTGTAACCTTTGTTTAAGACTTCCTAACCTCTGTCGATTTGACAATTCCCATCTTGTTGATATTTGTATTTGACAGGAAATACAAAAAACTGTTAAAAGTAACGATGTCGTTAGTATGATACTCGAAATATCGAAAATACCCCCAGTAGAATGCAACTTTTCTATAAGTCACGAATTGTTACAAAAAGTCGACATAAATCAGGAATGTCACATTAGGTGCGAAAATGTCGTTAGAATATGTATTTTAAAGGGGGTATTTTCGATATTTCGAGTGCCAAACTAACGACATCGTTACTTTTAAGAGTTTTTTATACTTCCTGTAAAATACAACTTCCTGTAAGACAGGATTTGTCACAAAAAGTCGACATAGGTTAAGAAGTCTTAAAAAAATGTTACACCAAGTACAAAAACGACGTCATCCCAAGTTAATATAGATATCAGATCGTATACAGAGGTTAGTATAGATGAACGTAATTAACCCTAATATTTATTCTAATTTGATTACCTTCAACCGTATCTTCTTCCAACCCAGGTCAGCTCGGACGGTATCGAACGCGAACACGCATCCAATCGCTAGAGAGATCACCAAGGAGGACCCGACCACAACATGACTCTGAACTAGTAAAGGGTCGAACTTTGGCCCCGCACACCCGAGCCCTTCCACCGGAGGGTTGGGAAGAATCGTCCACGAGTTCGACTAAGGATTGTAGCGTTCGAACAATTTTCCGGACCCAGTAGGATAGCCTTGGTCAAATCCGACCTCGGAGAAGGTACGAGGCATAACGTAGATCTTACCCCCGATGGTCCACGCTATGGGATGCCTCTTCCCCCAATTCAACAGAGACGGCGGCGACGACTTCAAAACTTGAGGGTGTTCCTCAGCGGTGTCGATCACAAACACTTCTCTCGGCAAAGTCGGGCCGAAACTTCCTCCTAATAGGTAGATTTTGGAGCCGAGAGCAGCTAGGGCCGCATCTAGCGGTCCGTCCAGGCCGCTCTCGACGGACAAGTAAGGACTCGGCATAGGCGGTGGACGGTGGTGGCCGGCGAGGCTCTTCTTCTTTCGGGTGGCCTTGCCGCGGCCTAAGTAGTTCATGTCGGCGTTGGCGGGAACAAAGTCTCTGTCCAGATCGAGCTTGAAAATACGGTACGAGGCCATTCTTTTGAAGACGTAGAAGAGACTTCTTCTCTTTAACTCCATGTCTGAGTCTAGCTCCTTCCCTCTTCTTCCCATGCAGAGCTTTACAGTATAAGATTAGGGTTCAATGTTTGTACATGTATATATATATATACAAGTCATACGAGAACTGCATGGCTTCTAGGGTTTTTTGTTGGGTTGGGGTTGGAGGCTTAAATAGTGGGCCAACCGTTAGAGCATGTATAATGTTGGGGTTTCATCGATGTTAGTAGATGTTGGAATCTTGAATTTTTGATGTCGATTCTTCTTGTATTTTAAATTGTTTTGATAAATGTGTTTTGTTATGTAAGTAATATTTGTTAGATAAAATAAATGTGTGTTTGAACTGCATGTGTATACACCGGTGGAATAGGTTGCTTGTCGTTTTCATTAATATATTGTTGTTTAAATACAAACAAATCAAATTGAAGTGAATTATTTTTAGATGCGGCAGAGGAGATCGGCGGCCATGGCTCTTGCCATGGCCTTGGTCTTCATGATGTGGGGTGATTACCATTCCAATCCATGGACACACTTGCAGAAGCTGATCATGGCCTTGATCATGGCCATGATCCCAACCATGGTGTATTCACATGTGGCCGCCTCTTTGTTTTCTCTTGTGCGAACAGATCTAGGACTTGGCAGATTGGAGGCTAGGGCGATCTCGATAGCGAGTCTCCCCATCATCTCCGGTGCTCCTCCTCTGTGGGTCGATCCGGAGGTGGATGCGATGTTTGTTGGCGGGGAAGAAACAGGTACGGGCGTCAGGGACGCAGGCGGGATGCCGGGACGGGGGGACGACGTGGATCGTCCTGCCCGTACTGATCGGACGATCGTGGTGGGATTGGCGACGGTGACGGGCGTGATCCCGAGATCGTCCGATGGTGGGGGGAAGGCCGGGGACAATGGATCTCTATCGTCGACGTTGCCGTTGAGGGATGGACTGGAGCCGGGACTGGTGTTCTCGTTGGTTCGGCGGCCGGAAGAGGAGGTCGGTGGCGGGGACGGGCGAACCAGGGCGGGGGACACGCGGGGACAAGCGCCGCGGGTGGCGGCGGTGTTGCCGGTGGTGGTGATCTCTTCGAAGACGGTTGTGACGGCGGAGGAGACGGCGGCGGCTCTTGCTTGGAGGCGAAGCAAGGGTAAGGGGTCGTGGCAAGAGGACTCTGCTGAAAACCCTACTGGGCCTGACCTGAGCCTAGGGGATGGGCTAGATCGCGTGGCAGGATCTGATGGGGACTCACAGGCAGCAGCGGCGGGGGGCTTCAAGCACCCCCGCCTGAAGGAATGAGTCCGAGGTGGCCCGGGGAGGGGTGGGTCAACTTTGGCCCCTTCCCGGCGGATGGATGGAGACAGCACCATCTTCAGTTGATGTTTATCTCCCCTGCCAGTCCGGTGTCAGCACTCCCGCGTTCAGGAGCCCTACCATTATCACTCAAGGGAGGACGACGCACGCTGACATACCGGGGGAGATGTAAGTCCACCAGTGTTTACCTATCATCTGGTCTGCTCGATCAGTTCCTTTGGTTGGCCTACACTGTAGCGGTATCTCCGGATGCTAGCGCAGTCCCAAATCCCCGACCTACTATTATGCTAATGAGCACATTTACTCTTTATGCACTTGTTTTTCAATTATTCCAGTTTGGATTATGTACGGAGACGTCCCATTGGGGGGTCCCCGAGTTAAGATTTTATTAATGAATATTTCCATTTCTTCTCAAAAAAAAAATACAAACAAATCATGTTTTGAATACAAGATATACATGATCTACGATACAAATTGCAAGTTGATATTATATTATCTAACACGCCCCCTCAGTCAGCACGAATGGAGGCAGGACGCTCAGATTAGACCTAAAATCAATGAAAAGAATACGTGGAAGCCCCTCTCGTAAATATGCCAGCAACGAGGGGAAGCCCATTCGAAATTTAATCTCAGCCAGTCATATAGCAATCCAATGGATAGAATCGGTGTCATTTTATATTTCAATCTTTACGTTATATTTGTTCAATGATCAGAAAAAAAAATTTGTTTTATATTTTAATCTTTACTTCATACTCGACAATGCTTCAAGTTGCAAGAACATTAAATATAAAGTTATATATGTTTGGGGCCGAAAATCCAACAGTATGAATAACATGATAATCTACGGGCAATCAGAGTCCAAAGCTAAGAGATAATACATCCCCATGGAAAAGGGTAACTAGACTCCATCCTCCATGACAAAGCAACGGAAGGGTTCAAGATCTGTAAGTACATCATCCAGCGTTTTGAAGAGAGCAGAAGAAACAGCCGACGCCTCGAATCGATCAGCAGATTGCTTAACACGAAACACCTCGAAACTCAAGTAACCATCAACCATGTCCGGCTTCTGATGGGGTAACGGTGTGTCTGGGCCGTGCCCGACTTTTGCAAACAAGACAAGGTCATCCCCGATCCAAGTCACCTGACTGGACACATGACTAGTGAAAAACTCGTCCCACCTCATTTCCATGGAGGACCCGTTGAAAGGGACGATCGAAGCCTTAAGAGATCCCGACTGGGCAATGCCATCGAATCGACAGACATAGTAGTTGTTAAAATATTCATCACTAGCCCAATTGGGCTTAGCCCAATAATCTACTAATTAGTAAAAGCCCATTATTAGTAAGAGTCCATTAGAAGTCCATTAGTGGAAGGGTGTGGAAGCTTGTAGAAGCATGGAGACAAGTCTTCCATTTGTAGACTTTTAGGATACTTTGATGGAGTGTTCTAGAGACTAAATCATAGCCATTAATAGTGCTTAGTGTAGGATAAATCCTAACCATCCATTTTAGGATGCTACTAGTATAAATAGGGGTAGGAACTCATTTGTCAAGCATCCAAGAAACACAAAGTGGAGTAGTCTTGTAGAGAGAGTGTCCTAAAAGAGTCTTGTAGTGTGAGTAACTCTTAGTGTTGTAATCTCTTCTTGAGTGGTGTTAATAGAAAGTGTTGCCTTCCATCAAAGAGTTGTGTTCAACAATCTGGTATCAGAGCCTGGTTGTGAGTTAGAGTGTCTAATCTCTCGAAGTTCTTAGTATGCTCAGTGGTTGCAGCCGTGACTGATCCTCCACATCAGAAACGATTTCTTGAGATTGTTAGTGAGTGAGTTTCTTCGTGTCGTGAGTAGTCTGTGACTCTGCAAGTGTTGTGTCGAAACTAGCTTGTTTGGTATTACTGAGGTATTGCCAACACGATGGGTGATCTCCAAGTCGTCGGAGGAATCAAGAAACTCAACAACAATAACTACAACACGTGGGCAACATGCATGATGTCCTACTTACAAGGACAAGACCTTTGGGAGGTCGTTGGCGGGAGCGAAACTACGCCGCCGGAGGAGGATGCTAATGGATCCTTGCGCAAATGGAGGATCAAGGCAGGGAAAGCGATGTTTGCCTTAAAGACCACTATCGAAGAAGAGATGTTAGAGCACATTCGTGACGAGAAGACGCCGAAAGAAGCATGGGACATGTTCGTGACGCTGTTCTCAAAGAAGAATGATACGAGGCTACAACTCTTGGAGAATGAGTTGTTATCAATCTCACAACGCGACATGACGATTGCTCAGTACTTCCATAAGGTCAAGTCGATCTGCCGAGAGATTGCTGAATTGGATCCGAAGTCCGTCATTGAAGAAGGGCGAATGAAGAGGATCATCATCCACGGGTTGCGGTCAGAATATAGGAGCTTCATTATTGTCGTACAAGGATGGCCCGTTCAACCATCACTTGTAGAGTTTGAAAATTTGCTAGCTAGTCAAGAAGCTATGGCTAAGCAAATGGGAGGCCTCACGCTGAAGAGTGAGGACGAAGCACTATACGCAAGTAAAGGCCGGAGCAACTTCAAACCGCCCACAAAAGGTGGACACAAAAATAGCGAAAAAGGAAAAAGCCATCAAGGAACCGCGCAACCTTGGAAAGCTCAGAAGACCGACAACAAGAGTTTCCAAGGAAAGAGGTTCGAAGGTATTTGCTATAATTGCGGGAAGAAGGGGCATATGTCCAAGGATTGTTGGTCGAAGAAAAAGCCTGTCGAGAGCAATGCAGCAACTTCCAAAAAGGAGATGGAGGATGAATGGGATGCCGAGGTACTATGTGCCGTAGAAGAAGACGAGATAGCATTGATGGCGATGGAGGGAGATCAGATCGACTACGAGAACGAATGGATCGTTGATTCGGGATGCTCAAACCATATGACTGGTGACCAAAGGAAACTGAGAAACAAGAGGGAGTACAAAGGAAGTCGCGTGGTACGTACATCCAACAACTCGCAGTTGCCGATCGCTCAAATCGGAAGCACGACTATTATGTCTGGTAATAAACCTGGCATGGTTTTACTAGACAATGTCTACCATGTACCAGGTATAAAGAAGAACTTGTTGTCAGTGCCACAACTAACAACATTAGGCAACTACGTCTTGTTTGGGCCGGAAGATGTGAAGGTCTTTGAAGATGTTAAGATATTGGGGACGCCAACGATGGAAGGACGGAAAGTGGATTCCGTCTATGTGCTCTCGGCAGAGTCTGCTTATGTAGACAAGACTCGGAAGAATGAGACGACTGATTTATGGCACGCAAGGTTGGGACACGTCGGCTACCACAAGTTGAAGGTAATTATGGAAAAAGCGATGCTGAGTGGTCTACCTCAACTTGAAATAAAAACCGATATTGTTTGTGCTGGTTGTCAATATGGTAAAGCTCACTAGCTACCATATAAGGAGTCAAAGTTCAGAGCAAAGAAACCATTAGAGTTAATTCACTCTGATGTGTTCGGTCTAGTCAAGCAAATATCGATCAGCGGGATGCGGTACATGGTGACGTTCATTGATGACTACTCGAGGTATGTGTGGGTCTTCTTCATGAAAGAAAAGTCTGATACATTCTCAAAATTTCAAGAATTCAAGATGATGGTCGAAGGAGAAGTAGGAATGAAGATTCATTGTCTACGCTCAGACAATGGAGGAGAATACACATCGAGTGAGTTCGATCAATTTCTCAACGAGTCTGGAATACGTCGTCAACTTACATGTGCCAACACACCACAACAAAATGGTGTAGCTGAGAGAAAGAATCGACATCTTGCGGAGATCTTTCGAAGCATGCTGCACGCGAAGAATGTCCCAGGAAGATTTTGGGCCGAAGCTATGCGAACTGCCGCCCATGTGATCAACAAACTTCCCCAACCAAGGTTAGGTTTTATCTCACCATTTGAGACATTATGGAAAATTAAACCTACAGTTAGCTATTTTCGAGTATTTGGTTGTGTTTGCTACGTATTTGTTCCTAGTCATTTACGTAGCAAGTTTGACAAGAAAGCGGTCAGATGTATTTTTGTTGGATACGACAATCAAAGAAAAGGGTGGAAGTGTTGTGATCCAACAAGTGGAAAATGCTACACCTCAAGAGATGTAGTGTTTGATGAAGCATCTTCGTGGTGGTCCGCGGAGAAGAAAGTCATACCAGACTCGAACAACATGGAAGAAATTCTACAACAGAAGATGGGGGAGCAAACTGCACACATTCGACCAAGTGCTGACATGTCTGAAGAACCAAGCGACATTGATGAGGAAGAAATTGCTCAACCAAGAGAAGCTGGTGAAAAGGAAATGACACCTCCACAACTCAGGCGGACAGAAAGAATCCGTAAACCAAATCCCAAGTATGCCAACGTAGCCACTTTAGAAGACGATGTTCAAGAGCTGGAAACGTATGAGGAAGCATCACAAGACTCGGTGTGGCAGAAGGCGATGAAAGAAGAAATTGCGGCCCTGGAGAAAAGTCAGACTTGGGAACTGGTGCCAAGACCAAGAGATATCAAACCCATTTCCTGCAAATGGGTGTACAAAGTTAAGCGTCGCCCGGATGGATCAATCGAGAGATACAAGGCTCGTCTGGTAGCCCGAGGGTTCTCTCAACAATATGGACTAGACTATGATGAAACGTTTAGTCCAGTGGCGAAGATCACTACCGTACGGGTCCTGCTAGCACTCGCGGCAAGTAAAGAATGGAAATTGTGGCAGATGGACGTGAAGAACGCCTTCTTGCACGGAGAGCTGGACCGGGAGATCTACATGAACCAACCAAAGGGATTTGAGGATGCAAATAATCCCAACCATGTGTGCAAACTGAAGAAAGCTCTCTATGCGCCAAGAGCTTGGTATGGTAAGATTGCTGAATTTCTTACTCAAAGTAATTATTTAGTTGCGCATGCAGACTCAAGCCTATTTATCAAAGAAAGAGAAGGAAAATTGGCAATTGTGTTGGTTTATGTGGATGACTTGATCATCACCGGGGATGACGAAAGAGAAATTCAACAAACGAGAGAAAATCTATCGGTACGCTTCCAAATGAAGGAGCTTGGAATGCTTAAACACTTCTTGGGGCTAGAAGTTGACCGCACAGAAGAAGGATTGTTCCTCTGCCAACAAAAGTATACAAGAGATATACTTCAAAAGTTCGGAATGCTGGAATGCAAGCCAGTCTCAACACCGATGGAGCCAAATGCCAAGATCTGTGCACACGAAGGGAAGGAGTTGGAAGACGGGACGATGTATCGGCAACTAGTAGGTAGTCTCATCTACTTAACTTTAACTCGTCCTGACATTTCTTATACAGTTGGGGTCGTGAGTCGGTACATGCAAAATCTGAAGAAGCCTCACTTGGATACGGCTCGACGAATTCTAAGATACGTCAAAGGTACAATTGACTATGGTCTTTTGTACAAAAGAGGCGAAGACTGCAAGCTAGTTGGATACTGCGATGCTGATTATGCAGGAGACCACGATACCCGACGATCAACCACTGGGTATGTGTTCAAGCTCGGATCGGGAACCATTTCTTGGTGTAGTAAAAGACAACCAATAGTGTCTTTGTCAACTACCGAGGCAGAGTATAGAGCAGCAGCTGCAGCGGCTCAAGAAAGTACATGGCTGATACTCTTAATGAAAGATTTGCACCAGAAAGTTGACTATGCGGTAACACTTCATTGCGACAACCAATCTGCGGTTCGCCTAGCAGAAAATCCAGTGTTTCATGCTAGAACAAAGCATGTAGAGGTGCACTATCATTTTATCAGAGAGAAAGTCCTGAAGGAAGAGATCAAGATGCGACAGATCAAGACGGATGATCAAGTGGCAGACTTATTCACCAAAGGACTGAGTATTGGCAAGTGTGAAGGTTTTCACAGCGAGCTTAACATTGTACGAAGAATGGGGGCTAGTGCTGAGGGGGAGTGTTAAAATATTCATCACTAGCCCAATAATCTACTAATTAGTAAAAGCCCATTATTAGTAAGAGTCCATTAGTGGAAGGGTGTGGAAGCTTGTAGAAGCATGGAGACAAGTCTTCCATTTGTAGACTTTTAGGATACTTTGATGGAGTGTTCTAGAGACTAAATCATAGCCATTAATAGTGCTTAGTGTAGGATAAATCCTAACCATCCATTTTAGGATGCTACTAGTATAAATAGGGGTAGGAACTCATTTGTCAAGCATCCAAGAAACACAAAGTGGAGTAGTCTTGTAGAGAGAGTGTCCTAAAAGAGTCTTGTAGTGTGAGTAACTCTTAGCGTTGTAATCTCTTCTTGAGTGGTGTTAATAGAAAGTGTTGCCTTCCATCAAAGAGTTGTGTTCAACAGTAGTCGGTGTCACAGTCTATGTCCAGTTCTTCTTTGACAACGAGGGAGAGACAATTGGGAGGTTGTAGATGGACCGCCCGAGGGTAGCATAACAATTGGTTGTCTCCGGCAGGAGAGGAATGGCAAGGATGGAACGGAAGGAAGTTTAGCCTAAGACGAGGACCAGGCTTGACCCGTACCTGTATTACATGATCATTTCCATTATGTATGTAGGTTAGTGTATGCATTTGTAATTTTAACAGATAAATTAGTATAAGTATATGTTAACATCTTGAAAATGTATATGAAACTAATCATAATATTTAGGAAAAAATCCAGGTACTGACTATTTCCGACTTGTACTATCTCATGAACTTGCTGTTGACTTATTAGTCGATTAGATCAGTACCCTTGACTTATGGTAATTACACAAACTAACATTCTCCGTTAGTAAGGACAGAAAACGTTTGAAAAAACTACAAGAACTAACTGTCATATGACTATGGAACTACTGTCATATAACATTTTTATCGGAAAATGTTAGTTTGTGGAATTACCATAAGTAAAGGGTACTGATCTGATCGACTAATAAGTCAGCAGTAAGTTCTTGAGCGGTACAACTACTAGACGATAGTTAGTTCCAAGTTTTAATCCTAATATTTATTCTGATTTGATTACCTTCAACCGTATCTTCTTCCAACCCAGCTCGGTTCTAGTGGTATCGAATGCGAAGATGCATCCAACCGCTAGAGAGATCACCAGGGCAGACCCGAGCACAGCGTGACTCTGAACCAGCAAAGGGTCGAACTCCACCCCCGCGCAACCGGGGCCTTCCACCGGAGGGTCGGGAAGAATCGTCCACGAGTTCGTCTCAGGATTGTAGCGTTCGAAGAATTTACCCGAATCCATGGGTTGCACGTCGGTGCCTCTGTAAAATTCGACCTCCGAGAAGGTTCGGGGCATGACGTAGATGTTCCCTCCGACGGTCCGCGCTATGGGCTCCTTCTTCCCCCAATTCAGCAGACACGACATCTCCTTAACCTCAGGTCGTTCCTCAGCCGTATCGATCACATAGACTTCTCTCGGGAGAGGGCTGAGGGTACCTAAGCAGAAACTTCCTCCTAATAGGTAGATTTTGGAGCCGAGAGCAGCTATGGCCATGTCGCGTGGTAGCTCTCCTTGATCAACGATGCTATCGAAACGCAAATAGCAATCAACCATGTACGGTGGTCGTTGGTGGTCGGCGATGCTCTTCTTCTTGTAGTCGACGTCGGCGTTGGCCGGAAAAAAGTATCTCTTCAGATCGAGCTTGTAAATTTGGTAGTGGCCTAGCCTTTTGAAGACGTAGAAGAGACTTGTTCTCTTTAACTCCATGTTTGAGTCTAGCTCTCCTTCCCTCTCTTCTTCCCATGCAGAGCTTTACAATGTAAGATTAGGGTTCAGTGTGTGCATGTATATATACAAGAACTGCATGGCTTTTAGGGTTTCTAGGGTTTTTTGTTGGGCTGGGTTGGAGGCTTGAATGGTGGGCCAACCGCTAGAGCAGGTATATAAAGAGAGGTTGAGTTCCGATTTTCAGCCTGTAATCAAGGATCGATGCTAGGAACGGGAGTCCTGGATTTTGGATGTCGGTAAGAGCACCTACATCGTGTGAGGTTTACAATTCCGATTTACTAATTAGTGAGCCGTGAGTCGTGAGCCTCGCTATGTGGCGTCATGTTTGTAGGGTTCCGATTCACTAAATAGTGAATTGGAATTGTTAGTCGAGACTTATGGTTAACAAACATGAATCAGATACGTGAGGTTCACGAATCACAGAAGGCGCAGTTTCAACGGTGATAGAATTTAATTCAGATATTCAACATCGACTGAGTTTTAATTTAGTCCATTGCCCGACACTATCCAGTCGAACAGAATCCAAGTTCCAGAGACTCTTCAAAACAGGGGAAAATTCCCAAAGCCCCATGGATATACCATATCCAAGAAAACCGGAGAAGAGGGAGGAACCGAACTCAGCAGTACCAAACAGAGACGACCGATAGAAACGTGGCACCTCAAACCCAAACAGTCATCACACGAACCCAGATTTGAACCACACCCGTTCGAGACCGATGACCAGCACCTAAACGAACCAGCGACGAAGAAGAGGCATAAAAGCCGACACACCAGCCAACACAAAAATCCATCAGCAAAGAGACAGCTACGACTTCACTCTTTGACTTGGAGTCCATGAGCTGCTTCACATGACCAGCCTCCACGCAATTACGGAACACTTCAAATCGCCTGCAATATCAACCATGAGGCTCCTGGAATCAAGAAAACGAATACAACTCCAGTCAAACAAAACAATATTAATCATCCGGTCATTAAAATTTATTTATTTTCTTCCTTTAATATTTATTTTCTTTATTAAATACTTTATTGTTCAATATTCAGTATTATTTACTATTTTAATTCAGTATTTAATAAATTTAATAAAATAATATTAATAATTCAGTTATTAGACAAGAATTTCCAGTAAACCATACTAAAAACCCACAATACGATGTCGGGTCATCTTGTATTTTAAACTATTTTAATGCCTTTATTTTATTACTTAAGTAATATTAGTTGAATGAAGTAAATGAAATAATACATCACTATTCTTTAAATATTTAAACATTTTTTCTTCTAATGTCACGTGATACGTTCCTATTGGCTAAAAAAGAGAGGAATTAGAAGCGAGGTTACTATGGGACGATGCCTGAAGAGGAATCGATTCCCACTTCTTCAATTGGAAGAGACAGATTTTTCGATTTTTACACGTTGGATAGGAAATGAATGACGTCATGTGAAGTGGAAAAAGTTGGTTAGTTAGGTGTGTTATCAGGCCTTGTGTGGATCAAATACAACAGCTTGTAAGTCCTACCATGTTATCTCTAATCATGTTAGAACTCGAATTGTGGAAATAGGATACACTTACCTCCAGTCATTGCTAATTTCTTTTGATTTGAAGACCTTATGATTCCAAAAACATCCTTTTGATGATTTTGGTCTTCCAAATCCTCTCACTATTTCTCTCTCTATCTGATGGTGTATGAGACTTCGTAAATGAGCTTGTGTGGTGGACTTGGGAACCGATCAACTTATCAATTTATATCTCTTCCATGTAACTTTCATCAACGGTTACACTCAAGAGGTGTGATGAATCATCGCATATGACATGGCATTTGACCCAAATTATTGATCATAACCATATGATATATCAAAAGAGAAATAGCTCTAGCGTCGGAGGAGAAGCAAATCGCCGAGAGGAACAAGCGATGTCAATGAATGGAAACCATAGCGTCGCAGGTGGAAAAGAGAGCCAGGGATGACGACAACTATGGTTCCATACAGAGGTTTTGAGAGAGGAAACGCAACCAACCGTAACTTTATTTGCTGTAAAAATTTGAAAAAGTCCATTACTATAATCCTTAGTTGCATCCATTTTCTCATACGGTTCTAAATAACGGCCTCGGTGAGATAACGGCGATGTCAACTTAAAGGTTATTTCAATTTAACGGGGAGATCTCGGGGAGATCACGGAAAATTGCGGTTTGCATTATATATATATATATATATATTTATTTATTTATACATATATAATGAAATAATAACATTTAAATATAAATTATATTATTTTCGAATTACTAATATACATACACTTTCGTATTTTAAAATTTAATTATTAATAATAAAAAATAATAATATAATAGCATTAACTCTAGTTTTTACCCTATTAAATTAACCTAAATGACCCGACAACTAATTTATACCAAGCCAATTTAACTCAGCCCGACAATTGATAAAACCCAACCAATTAATTAAAGTAACTTGAACCTAAAAACACTAACACCCCACTATCAGCCGTATCTTTTGTTTTCAATCTCCTTCATCTCTTCTCCCTCTCTCTCATATTTCTTCTTTTTCTTGTTGAGCCGCTGCCCATCAAGTCCTTGGTTGCCGCCCTTTGCCGTGATTTACCATATTTTCATAGCGTTGACCGAGTTGACCGGATGCATCGACCGAATTGACTGCGTTTTCAACCGATACCACTTCGCGATAACGACCGGCCTCTTTTACCATGATCTTGCCGCAATCTCGGCGTGATTTTGGGTTGTTTAGAACCTTGGCCATACGTACATGTGCACATGATTGTAAGAATTAGACGAATAATGATATCATTAAGCATGCATGCGTTGGTGGGGAGCCTATATCGGGAGAGTTTGATTCGTATTATGATAGGGAGAATGTGCCGGGTTTATCTTATTTTGTTTTTCTGTTAATCTGTAGGTTTTGATATCGAATACTCTTGTGTCGTTAATTTCGATTACGATAGTTTGTTATTTTCAAGCATATTTGATTGATCCTAGGGACAGCTTATTTCTAGTAATTAAAAAAGATTTTTAAGTGTGAATTTTTTTAGAAATTGATGATGATATCTAGTCATACACGATGTCACATGGAAGTTGGTACAATTTGGTGTAATTATTTAGAATTATCTTAAACCTTTTACCTCCTATCTTGACATGAATATATTTCATTTATGGGTAAATGTGAATCTCAGATATTTGGATGTTTGTATAGGTTTCTAGACGGTGAATCTTGACCATCGAGTGTGTCTTGTTAGAATTTAATCTTCATCGTCTATTTTAGATGTCGAGTGTTATAAATAAATGTTGAAGCTTATTTGTTCATTATCATCTAGCATAATCTTTTATATGAACAAATTGTTTATTTTTCTATTATATTATTTCAGTAGAAAAAAAAGATATCGATCAATTTTTATTTTATGTCTTAATAATCATTCTCGCAATCACGAGAATCAAATAGACACCAAGAACATAAACATTAAAACATTGATAAGTATTAGCAGAATGCTTTTGATAGCCTGCTTATTGATTGACTCTACCATTTTGTATTCCTTAAGAACACACATTTGTTTAAAGTTGTCATTCAGAGGACCTGTTTGTGCATGTAGGTTATTATTGTGAGTTGTCTGAGAACAAATAGGTCGAACACATTGTTATTAGATGTTGGCATAGTATTTAGTAAACTTAAGATATGTAAGTGGGGATTTGGATATAAGGCGGTAGCGGTTCTCTCAATATTTGTGCCCATGCGAACATTGGTACGTGTTGCACATTACATTATGACAAAAGGTAAAGACTTTTTGTCTATACTTGTGTGATGGTAAATAAAACGAATATATTTTTCACTTTTATATGCATTTGAATAAAATGATAATTTGTTACCCTTAGTTTAAATTTTAAAAAAGAATAATTAAAGAACAAAAAAAATGTTTCAAATAAATAACCCAAAAAATCTATTGTCGATAGATTTCTAATCACCACCTTAACGCCGCCTCCAGATCTCTAATCACCACCACGGTCATTCACTGTCTCTGGCTTCTCTCCACCATCTCCACCTTCCCAAGTCTCGTCCACAGGTCCCTGCTCCACCACGCCAAAGCCGAACCAGTAGCAGTCATGATCTGGAACGAATACCTACCGGATATCTCGGCCTCATTGCCCTTCATCCGGTGTCTCAGCCATCCCGCTTCCCTCCTCCTACCCTCCACACCGGCCAGCGAGTCCAACCCCGATATCTCCACCAGGAGGACGACGATGAACCAGTAAGGATCAATTCAAAACCACTCCCGTTTGACATGCATTACTTCCTCCCCGTCGGGACTAACATGGCCAATGACTGGTCACTGATGGTGGCCGTGTCCATAGGGACGTTGTCCATCCAATAGCCGGCTCAGGATCCCCTCCCCTCTACCCCCGAAAAAAGGACAGATTTCCCTGTCGATCGCAATAGGAACATCGTAGGACAGGGTTGGGTTTCGCCCTATTTCAAATCTGAAACACTCAAGGGGACTCAACACCTCAGAGTTCTCGATTGGGGATCACAAGGATCAACCAAAGCACAAATAATGATAGGGGCCCTCACCGTGATCAAGTATCATACCGCCGACGAACCTCATGTAGGAATCGTCGGGAACCTAGTCTGTGGCTTTCTTTACAATCGTTACCCCCAATTCCCAAGAGGGTGCCCTTTGGAGTGGAAGCAGTGGCAAGCTGTGCGGGGGTGGCTGAATTGGATTGCTGATGGTGCCTTCAAGGAGGATTCATACCGACAGTTAACCCTTCCTCGATACTAGAAAATTAGAATGTACTCCTCAAGGGCTGGGATCACCGCATGATGGCCAAGATACAAGCCGTTTTGGGGAAAAGAGGTAAGGTCTGCACATCAGACTCATCAAAGAAAATGATTGACCAACTATACAACGGATTGACCAGCTATATAAGTTGTAACATGTATCGTTATCGTTAGCTTGACATATGTATCTTTACTAACAGTTGTATGGATTGGATTCATCTCATTGCTCGTAAGGCTTCAATTTCACCAACATAACGATGCATGTTCATATGGGATCTCTATCATCAAAATCCAACAGTTGCAGTAAGTGCCCGAATGAGTAGAACTGGTGTATTCCCATGCCTTCAAAAAGTTTCACATTAAGAAACACTCCCAAGTCCATGTAACACTTTTTTTCCGAGCAAGGATGTGTGACTCTATCGAGGTGGGCTCGGCCATCATTCACCTGGACATGTATTGTCGTAATGGTAGCGTTGATGCTCTCGAACCAATGACCTGGATTTAGTACATATAACTTATAGGGATAACTCTGATTCCTAACTTTCTTGAACGTTTCGTTTTTACGTCCTAACCCAAGGCAACGTTTCATTACAGTTCCATACACGAAAGGTTGAAGCTTTTACAAAACCTGATATGAACTGTTTAAATTAACGATTTCCATGCCCGTTCCACATGCAATTAGAACATTTAGTATCCATATTCAACAATTTTTCAACACTGAATTTCAAAATAATGCATTATTTTGGGAAAGAGGAGCTGAAAGGTTAACAAGAATGGAGTTGTAGTTTCGACTTTTCACTTCCCATGTTACAAATCGTTAATTTAAACGGTTCATATCAGGTTTTGTAAAGGTTCCACCCTTTCGTGTATGGAACTGTAACGAAACGTTGGTCTGGGTTAGGACGTGAAAACGAAACGTTGAGAAATGTTTGGACCCAGAGTTTTCCCTAACTTATAAAACAGACAAACAATAAATATATAATTAACAGGTTGAACGAAAACTGTTCGGAATATAAGTTACAAACTCAAGATGTTTTCGTTTAATCTGTTTACAAACTCAAGCTGCTCAGCTAGTCCATTCAGCTAAAGCGTTCGATGATCCAAATTTGATTTCAGAAGGTGAAGAGTGGGTCACTGATGGTTGAGCTTGTTATCCTTTTTGTACTTTGTTCCAATGACACTGGTCATCGACCTGGTTTTATTTTTGTTTTTAGGTTTGTTTTTTTTCGGGGTTTGTTCCCACAGCTCCATATGAGAGTTCTCTTGTTTTGGTTGTGTTCTGGACTGATCCTGCTTGGATCTTTCTTTTTTTTAATAAATTTTATGAGCTTATAAAAAAAAGAAATATATAATTAAGAAATAAATATGAGGTTTTACTTAACCAAGAGTCTGGTGGGATAGTTAGTCATGTTGAAGTAGTAGTCCCCAATAGTTTGTTAACGGGCTTGATTGAGTTTCTCTTATATTCTGTTATCGAAGAGAATACCAAGAGACAGTCATGAGAAAGTTGTATAGGAAACTAGTTTTCTGTTTGTAAGATTTGTGAAACTCGAAATCTGTAATTTTCGTGCTTGTAAAGAACAAGACTTCTTCTTGTGAGGAAGAGCAGATTTTTTTTCCTACGTTTAATTCTATGAATTCATTGTATTGTTTCCATTGTTCCTGACTGATGCGGACTTTAGAGGAATTTTGTGAAGGGTGTAATTACAGTCTGCTGTAGGATTTTCAGATTACGGGTACTTGAAAAGATTTGATTTTAATCTGCTCTCAGAAACTTTTTTATTTAAATTTCAGTTCACGGATCTTGACTTGAAATAGACATTGTTATTTGTTACTTGTCTGTTTTTATAATTTGTCACTTTCCTATGAAAATGTATTTTTTGTTCTATCTATTGTCTGATTATTAATGGGAATTTAAAAATTTTAAAATATTATTTTTAGCTTGAAAATTACATGCCTCCAACAGCTGAGAGCACCTGTAACGATCGTTACAGGCGTGTCGTTATAGGCATGCGACGGCCCTATTACGACTCGCTGTCACGGTTCGTTGTTGCAGGAGATCGTTGCAGGCGTGTCGTGGCAGGTTGTCGTTGCAGCGCCAACAGCTAGTCGGCGGCCCACTCCCAAGTCGACACGTGTCGACGATAAATTTAAAAAAACAAATTAATTTTTTCTATAAATACAAATTGACCCCTACCTCAAAAACCCACCCCTTCTTTTCTACACACAAGCTCTTCTCTTCTACTCTCAAATCTCGTTGTTCATTTTTTTTCGATGGAGAATTTTCCAACAATGGAGGAAATGCAGCAAATGACTCTCAAAAAAATAGATGAAGCGGTGCGTAGGCTGGCTGCGACAACGACAAAACAAATTCACGATCAACTTCTGTCAAGGATACATCCAAGGACAGCAGATGATGATGAGGCCGAGGGCTCAGAGTCGGCGACGCGATCAAAGTGGAGAGTGGTACAACGCTATCGAGATGATGCACCCGAGGGGTTGATGCGTGACCACTTCGCGGTCAGACCGGTGTATAGCGAGCAACAATTTCGGCGACGATTCCGAATGTTGAGGGAATTGTTCTTACGTATCATGAATGGTTTGAGTGAGCGGTACGCATACTTCCGTCAACAACCGGATGGTACGGGGAGGAACAGATTCTCTCTACAGCAAAAGTGCACGGTAGCACATCGTCAGCTCTGTTATGGAGGTCCCGCTGATGCCTGCGACGAGTATTTACGATGGCGGAGAGCACTACTTTGGAATGCGTGAAGAATTTTTGCTTGGGCGTCATCAAGATTTATGGGAGGACATATCTACGACGCCCGACCGAGGAAGATTTCCGCCATTTTCTGGAAATCAACGAAGGTCGCGGCTTCCCGGGGATGATAGGGAGTCTCGACTACATGCGCTGGGATTGGAAGAACGGTCTTGTGGCATGGTCTGCACATTTCGCAAGTAGGGACCACGGGAACGTCCCCACAATCATGCTAGAAGTCGTTGCATCCCAAGACCTTTGGATTTGGCACTCTTTTTTGGGACAACGAGATTCAACAACGACATCAACGTGCGCAATAGGTCTACCTTGTTTCACCAGGCAGTTCGAGGCTTCGCTCTAAATGTTAAGTTCAAGGTCAACGATAGAGAATACGAAACCCTTATTACTTGACCGATGGAATTTATCCTGCTCGGGCAACATTTGTGAAGTCAATACCTGTTCCACAAACGGTGAAACAAAGATGCTTTGCTAGATACCAAGAGGCGTGTAGAAGGATATCGAACGAGCGTTTGGAGTTCTACAGGCTCGGTTTCACATCGTCACTCGTCCGAGCCGAAAGTGGGATAGGGCGTCACTCGTAGTGATCATGACTGCTTATATTATCCTGCACAACATGATCGTTGAGGATCAACGGATGCCGTACTCCACTGATCCGTTTGCAGATATTGGTGTCCCGGACCCAAACACCCGTAGAGGACCACCACCAACAGTGAACGTGGAGACTATCATGGACCATAGAATAAGGATCCGAGATGGGGATGTGCATCACCAACTCCACAATGACCTCATCGAACACATTTGGGCTACATATGGAGATGGCGGCAACAATTAAATATTAAATGTCAATTATAATATATTTTTTATTTGGATTTAAATAAAAATAATAGTTATGTATTTTCTATTTGGCTTTAAGTAAAAATAGCAGTTATATTTGGGGTGGTTTTGGAATCATGGAAAGTGCATATCATGACTTTCTATCACTAATCATGGTTTATCATGGAGAGGCCATGGTAGGAGGTAATGATATGGAGAAGAGAGAAAGCTAAAATAAACTTTTACTATGACTTCATACTACTAGTCATAATATACTATTGGAGTTACTCTAAAGATCACGGGTTTACCCAAAAAACGAAATGGAAGAATTACCTTGTGCTCTACAGAAGCCATGAGGGAGAGGAATTAGCATTGCGATCTACCAGATGCAGAACATTTAAAACCAAAATCACTAACATGGTCTTACATAAACAATTATATTGCCAAAATTTGAAACAAATGCAAGAGATTTTAGTAAATTAGCCCAAATCAATAATTGATAAATCTAGGATGATTACAAAAAAGATCATCATATTGCCAAAATTTTAAATAAATGCAAGAGATTTTAGTAAATTAACCCAACCCAATAATTGATAAATCTAGGGATGATTACAATAAAGACCCTCAAATGTTCATATTTTGCAATTTATAGCTCACTTCTTTCGTAATGAAAAAAAATGCATTGACCTTTTCTTATTGTGCGCTTAATCCATGTATAATGCGGAAGAAAAGATCCTTATACATTAGTAATCGACGTCGAAAGGTTTGCTCGTTGTACACCGGTTGCTGAACGAAGTAGTCGACCATCAAACGTTCATGCCTTTCATTCCGTCCTCTGATTCTGAATTTTCGCGTATCCGGTTGAAGCGCAACCTTAGTAGTAGCGATTTCTATCTGCTTCTTAATCGCCTCTCCTATCTGCTCTCATAATCGTTTCGAATCGACCATTGAATCTGTGGTACCAAAGGTGTGAATAGTTGAAATATGAAAATACAAAAGATATGAATATGGAAGAAGATGTGTGAATAATTATTTCGAGAGGGGTTGTATTTATAGGAGTTTAAACTTGAATTTTTAGAGGTTAGCGAAGAATTAGCCGTTGTTGCCATGCGGCATCAGCTGATTGGGGCTGAAACTAGTCGTTACAGCTATGATGCATCATGGTCATCCCCCCCACGACTTACCAGCTTGGCGCAGTTGGCTGTGTCAAGCTCATGCACCGGGTTATCTCCTAATGCGCCAACGCACCCGTTGGGTCGAGTCCGCTGAGCCGGGTCCGAAAAACACCATTGTGCATGCTCTTAGTCTTCCCATAAGTTTTTGAAGTCCTTCAACAGTCAGTACAAAAAGTAAATGGGATAGGGAGCAGTCCTGTGTCAGGCCTCTTTGAAGTGAAAAAACTTTTGTAGGACACTCATTAACCGGTATTGAAATCCAAGTATGTGTACAAGACTTAATCCACATACACCATCTAGTGCAAAACCCATAGTCTGTAATAAGGATAATTAGTAGTCCCAATCAAGTTGATCATAGGTTTTTCCAAATTCAACCTTCAGGATTATAATTTGATCTCCCGAGCTCTTGATGGATTGAATCAATTCAGAAGCAGTAAGAATATCATCAAGTATTTGTCTGCCCATCAGTGAAACATGTTTGAAACTCATTAACCAAGAAATGTATTACTATCTTTAATCTTACAGCTAGGACTTT
The DNA here is from genome assembly GCA_963921825.1 of Erodium maritimum. Lineage (NCBI taxonomy): Eukaryota > Viridiplantae > Streptophyta > Magnoliopsida > Geraniales > Geraniaceae > Erodium > Erodium maritimum. Next base: position 2,466,631 of record OY997590.1, on the reverse strand, counting down.
TAAGAGTAATTTGTAAGGCCCTCCCGCTAAATTAATAGGTCTGAAATCATTGAACTGTAAGGGAGTCTCAATCTTGGGGATGAGAGTTAAAAATGTGGAGTTGAGTCCTTCACTCAAAAAACCCGAGTCAAAGAAATGTGAGGTCATTTCTGCAACAATATGCCCTCTTTTGGCCTTTTGTCTCCAAACATTTGCAAGGAATTTATGTTTTTGAAGCGGTACGAGGTGTAGTCTCGAGCTTTGTTTATCTATGTTTATTTTACTTGTCGGCTGCGTCGTTATGGTTCTTGTTTTTTGTAAGGATTTTTTTCCCTTTTGAGTTTCCAGTATGAACTCCCTTTGTTTTTCGGGGTTAAGCCCCTTAGAGCAGCTCCAACGGGTCGTGTCTACCCGTCGTGTCTGGCGTGGCACGGCCCTGACACGACGCGTAGACACGGCTTGTCGTGCCTAGCCGTCGTCTCTGCAGTGTCGTGTCCATTGGTCGTTGCTGGTTCTAGCAACGACGCAGACGGTCGTGTCTGGCGCCAACGGCTAGTCGGCTGGCCAGTCACGACCCGACACGTGGCGACGCCGACCCAAAAAAACCCTAAATTTCTGTATTAATACAGATCCACCCCAACTCAAATTTTTTTAGCTTTCCTTCCTCCATTCCTTATCAAATTCTCTCCAATTTTTTTCCTACACTCGTTATGGACTCGAATCAAGCCCTCCAATCCCTTGTCGAGTCCTTGGATGATGAAGACGTGAGTTCTCAACACACCGAAGAGGACTTCATGGCCAACTACTCCTCGTTTTCCCAACTCCTCCAATCGGGGCACACAACGCCACTTACTCCATACACCCCGCCGACCCAATGGCCAGAGTCGCAAGTGCAACCTTCCCAATTCGTTCCGGCAACCCAACCTTGCCAATCAGCTCCGACGCAAGCGAGGAGGAGGAAGGGGAAGGCGGCAGCATCTTCATCGAGGCCGAGACCACTTCCGCGACCGAAGTGGACCACCGCAGAGGAGGTCAGATTGGCATGTGCGTGGATGAACAATTCGCTCGACCCCATCCACGGGAAGAACCAGAAGAATGACCAGTACTGGAAAAAGGTGCATGCCGAGTACGAGGCGGTTAGACCGGTAGAGGACCCACCTCGGGCGTGGATGGCTTACAAGGACCATTGGCATAAGGTTAAAGACTTCATCACCAAGTTCCAGGAGAAGTACACCCAATATGAGAACACGGTGACAAGCGGGAGGAACGAGGTTGACGTCCTGGCAGGCGCTGAAAAGGTGTACCGCGATGAAGAAGGGCACGTGTTCAAATTCAAGCATATGTGGGAGGTCGTGAGGGGGCAACCGAAGTTTTTCACAAAAAAGGTTCCAGAATGTGACATCCCCGACCTTGACCTCAACCTCGACGCCGACAGTGATGGAAGCAAGCGGACAAGGATGGACGAGTCTCGCACTTGTGGAGACGACTTCGACCACGAGTTGGACTCGTTTACCACCGAGGATCGTCCGATCGGGCAGAAGAGAGCCAAGGCCAGGGCTCGAGGCAAAGGCCAATCCTCCCAGTCGACGACGTCTGGGCTACCTCCCGAGAAAATGCAGTTCCTCGACACTCTTTCCCAAAGGAAAGAGACACAGTTAGACGTCCGAAGGGCGATGCAGAAGGAGGTCATGGACACCTTGAACACAGTTCTTCGCCAAGACACCACCAACTTGGGCGCGGATGAACTTAGGGCTCGTGCCTCTCTCCTTCAAAGCCTCGGGAAGCGTTTGGAGTTCTTGGGTTAGGCAAGGCTTCAATTTATTTTTAGTTTTAAATCTATGTTTTAATCTAGTTGTTTTCTTAATGTACTTTGTGTTTTCTTAATAAAAGTTTTAATCTAGTTGTTTTCTTAATGTACTTTGTGTGTTAAAAAAAATTCGAATTATCGAATTATCGGAGCCTCGGCGAGCGTGCTAGGGTTACTATTTGAAATAGTAACCCTACGGTCGTGGCAGCCGCGCCGACCCCGACCCCTCCTGTAAATACCCCTCACCACTCCCTCATTTTCTCACACCTCTCAACTTCTCTCTTTCACAAATTCTCTCATTTTCTCTCATTTCCTCTCATTTTCTCTCAAGTCGATATGTCGAATTGGGCGACCGGGCCTCTTTGGTCACTAGAGGAGGAAATACATTTGGTGGTCAATTGGCTCACCCACTACGAGCACGAGGGCCAGTATTGGCATGCTCTGTACGTGGCTTACGTACAAACCGGGAACGATGCGTGGCCACCACGTACAGAGAAGCAAGTCAAGGACCACTTCCAGAAGATGAGCAAGAAGTGCAAGTGGTTTGATAAAACCTACCGGAAGAAATTGGCCGACCCTAGGAGAGGGGCAACGGATGAAGAAGTATATGCCGCGGCCGTTTCTGATTATGAAGGCGAACACGGGAAGTGGACAAAATGTCCTGTGTGGGAGATGCTCAAGGACGATGCGAGGTGGCGTTTACATATTAGTAGAAATAGGAATTAGTTTAATCTTATTTTAATAATTATGTTTTAAATTATCTAAATATGCATTAGCGTTTAAATATTATGTAATGTGTTTGTGGTTTGAAATAAAAGTAGTATTTAAATGTGGTGCGTTTTTTTAATTTACTGAAACTGTGTAGACACTGCTCCTGACAATGTGTAGACACTACCATTGGAGGAGCAGTGTCAGGAAGCCAAAAACAGTGGTTAGACAATGCTCCTAGACACTGCACAGTGTCTAACCATTGTAGATGCTCTTAGCTATGTACGAGAGTTCCTATGTAATCGTTGACTTTTATGCTGTTTCTTCTTGAATCAAAACATTCCGATTCCATTTTTTTTGAATTGGTCTTATTAATAAATTTCTGAGTTGAGGAAAAATCAAATAGAAACCACTCCTTAACGTAAAAACTGTGTGAACTAATCCAAGCCATTCATTTTAAGAATGGATGGATGAGATGCAATTGAGTGGTTGACTTGTTGACTGCAAAAAAACATCACTTTTTAGTAAGGGGTAAGGGTTTTTTTTAGTAAAACCATCATATATTTTTTTTTACCAATTCACTAATTTAATTTTTCCCGCTTCGTTTGAACTCTGATTGGCTTCAAACTTGCGCCATTAGTTTTGTTTTTTCAAGGGCTTTCTATCAAGATCAGTCATGAATATATTTTGAAGCACGAAAAAAAAAATTATTTTTGGGGTTGATTTTTTTAAAAAAAGTTAAGTCTGGGTAATTTTTATCAACACTATACACTAGGTTTATCAACACTATACACTGGATTTATCAACATTATACACGGGATTTATCACCTCATTTTCCAAAATCGAACATGATTTTTATCACATCATCACACGTTTTTTTATGAACACTAAGCACTAGTTTTATCAACACTAAACACTATGTTTATCATTCAATTACATATGTTTTTATCATCCCATCACATGTTTTTTTTATCAACACTAAACTCAAGGTTATCACCCTTATTTCGGGGCTGATTTTAGAATAAGTTAAGTCTGGGTAATTTTTATCAACACTATACACTGAGTTTATCAACACTATACACTGGGTTTATCAACATTGAACACTAGTTTTATCACCTCATTTTTCAAAATCGAACATGATTTTTATCACATCATCACATGTTTTTTATGAATACTAAGCACTAGTTTTATCAACACTAAACACTATGTTTATCATTAAATTACATGTGTTTTTATCATCCCATCACATGTTTTTTTTATCAACACTAAACTCTAGGTCATCACCCTTATTTCGGGGCTGATTTAAAAAAAAATTAAGTCTGGGTAATTTTTATCAACACTATACACTGGGTTTATCAACACTATACACTGGGTTTATCAACACTGAACACTAGTTTTATCACCTCATTTTCCAAAATCGAACATGATTTTTATCACATCATCACATGTTTTTTATGAACACTAAGCACTAGTTTTATCAACACCAAACACTATGTTTATCATTAAATTACATGTGTTTTTTATCATCACATCACATGTTTTTTTTATCAACACTAAAATCTAGGTTATCACCCTTATTTCGGGGCTGGTTTTTAAAAAAAGTTAAGTCTGGGTAATTTTTATCAACACTATACACTGGGTTTATCAACACTATACATTGGGTTTATCAACACTATACACTGGATTTATCAACACTAGACACTAGTTTTATCACCTCATTTTCCAAAATCGAACATGATTTTTATCACATCATCACATGTTTTTTATGAATACTAAGCACTAGTTTTATCAAAACTAAACACTATTTAGCACTAGTTTGATACCCCGATATAAAAAAATTATTAGTGAAGATTTATCAACACTAAACACTGTTTTTATCACTCCAATATAAATTTTTAATTTCGTGCTTCAAAATATATTCATGACTGATCTTGATTTAAAGCCCTTGGAAAAAGAAAAATATTGGCGCAAGTTTGAAGCTAATCGGAGTTGAAACGAAGCGGGAATGATTAAATTAATGAATTGTTGAACAAAAAAATGGACACTTGTCCACATGGCACCATACTATTACAATTATGTCCTTGCTTGTGTGAGAAAATAAGAAAGTGGCGTGAGTTTTTGTTGAATTGGGGTGATGATGTGACATTATGGTGAATGTTGGATCTAAAGAGTGTGTGGCTAGGATTGGTTCACACAGTTTTTAGGATAAGAAGAGTTCTATTAGATTTCTCCTCTTTCTGAGTTTATAAAAAGAAAAAAATTACTATGTGGTAACTTGTGAGATACCATATCCAAGGAGTCTAATTTTTCTAAGATTAATAAATAAGACATTTATTGATTTCATTCATCGTTAAACAAACCACACGTTAATGAGATTTCGTGTTTGCTTGTACCCTTGATCTAGTTCTTCTGTGAATCAATTAGTGTGTATCATAGACGGTAGATTTTAAACTTTCTCATTAAGATCTACTTTTTACTGTTTGTCATTTATTGTCTTTTTCGGAAATGTGATAGTGATAACCTACGATTTTTTTTAAAAAAACTACGATAATTTTTCTCTATTTGGAATCGGCCTATCCTTAGCTTAATACAGGAAAAACGGGATGACACCTGACCTCGGGCTCACATCCATGATCTCTATCGAACCATATCGAAATGGTCATTGGTGGTGTTGCTGCCGCATATACATAATTTTGGCCGCGGTGAAGGGGATAGGGAGGTTATTGTGACGGGTTATTCCGGAGGCATTGGCAGATGTCGAGAGGATTCGACATGTTTTTATCGAGTAACGATTGAAAAGTATTGTGTCCTTTATTTTTTGTTCCGACTGTGTACATCTCGTCTAAGCGATCTGAATCTCTGTTCACTAATCATTGCATTTGTTGGCAGGGGAGAAAATGACAGTAGCGGCTCCAGGGGCGGAGCTACATGGTGCCCGGGGGGGCACGTACCCTCCCTCAAATTTTTTTACAGTCACGTATTGACACCTAAAAATTTCGCTGCCCCCCTCACTGAAAAAGCTAGCTCCGCCACTGAGCGGCTCTAATGGTAAAGGTGGAGGTGGCGACAGCTTTGGTGACAGAGGAAGAGGTGATGGTCATAGGCGGACTTACATGTGATCCAGGGGGGCACGTGCCCCCCTCAACTTTTCAAAAACACCTCATTTGCTACTGTTTTATTTGGAAAATTTAACTGTGCCCCCACTTCAATTTTAAAAAAAAACTAATATTAACTATATATTTTACTTCAAAACTCCAACGGTATACCTTCTTAAAATTATTATTTATTTATTTCTTAATCACAAATTATCTACATAAATATTTAGGATCTTTTGGATTAAGCAGTATATACTGTTTTTATATATTTCTTATTATGTTTCCTAATTGTTTTACCCTTTTACTTTTTTTTTATTGAGATATTTTACCTTTTATTGGTTTTAATTTTATACCTCTAATTATAACTAGTTTAGAAAAATTTATTCTTATTTATTACATTGATTAGAATTTGGAGATTACATCGATTTAAGTAATGAGTTTGACTATTTTTAAAATTAATATAATAAAGAGAGATGTTACAATTATTCTTTCCTAATTTCAATTATTTTTATTTCTTAATTGTTTTTTATTTAGATTTCTTAATTTTGGCTAGTCTACAAAATATATTTTTATTTAAATTATTTATGCTTTGAGATTGTCATAAATTTGAGCTTTGAAGTAATTCTTTACAAAATTACTATAATCGTAGATAAGACATTTCAAAAGATATATAGTATAATAAAAAAATTATCGTAACTGAAGAGAGTATTTTAAGCTATAAATACTATCAAAACTCGGTTGAAAAATCGAATGGGAGACAAATAGATGAATGATAATATGATCGTATAAAACGAAAAAAAAAAAATTTCATTGTATGAAATTGTTTAAAATATCTCCAAAATATGAAATAATAAGTAGTCATTTATTAATTTAACGCAACAATTTTTTTTAATATTAGTTATATTATTTTGATGTTATTCGTTATTTGAAAGAAAAAAAATCGTGCCCCCCCTCATTAGAAAAGCTGGATCCGCCGCTGGTGATGGTGGAGGCGTTGTTGGAAGAGGAGTATGTGGTGTTGCTAGGTCATGAGCGATGGTGGGGTGGGCGGCGGCGGAGGTGGCGGTTGTGGGGACGGCCATGTCGGGGTGGCGGTGTTGGAGACGTCATCAGAGAGGAGACACGTATACAGGGCGAGAGACCGGCATGCACGGGGAGATAGGACGAAGCCCAAGAGAGACGATAACAGTACGGGGAGACCGGACATGATTGATGACAGTTTACACGACAACGACGACAAAAACAAGTTATAGCGTAACCTCTGGTACACAAAGGCCGGCTAGAGCTTACAAGATAAGACGCTTAGAATTGTTGTTGAAAATCATTTGCACGGTGATCAGTTTTGTATCATAAATGGCTCAATATGGTAAGTTTTTTTTTATCCTTTAATCAAGCGTATATTTTTATATATTTTTAAATTATTAAAATCCTGTTTCACTTATAAATGACTAAAAACAAACGAAAGGTCTTATTTAAACTTTCGCTTTAATCCTCCAATTGATATACTTGGGTCGGCCCTCCTCCACGTATAAACACCTTCCTCAGCTGTACCATTTCAAGTTTCCTCATAGTGGACTCCTGATCTTTGAAAAAGTCCATCACATTCCTCAGCTCTACCCTTTCAAGTTTCCCCATATTTGTTCATACTATGATCGGGATAATGGGTTAAGTTTATTTATTTTTTTCAGTTAGTCGATGGACTTCGATATCGAATATATTTTTGTCAATAATGTCGATTATGATGGTGTATTATTTTCAAGAATAGATTTTTTTTTTTGATCGGCAAAGCATAATTAAATTTAAACCTCTTACGAGGAGGAAGAGGAGTACATAAGCAGGACTTGCTACAAGACCTCAAAAGCCCCAATTTGGACGCAGCCAATTGAACGGGCAAGAACTACCAACAGCAGAAGGAATCCTTGAATAAGAACTCGACCCAACACGGGGAGATACAACCAGAAACAGAACAACCCATAACACTACAACTTGATCCACATGAGGCACTACAGAATTGATCAAGAAATACCACCAATACAAGAAATACAACCAGTAAAGGACTTACAACAGAAATCACCAGAATTACAACCTAGAAACAACCACAACCAGCACAAGTAGAAAACAACCCAGAATCCAACCAGTAGAAGATAAAGATCACTATCCTAACAACACAAGATAAAGATCACGAACCCAACCAAGCAAGTGAACAAAGATGCACCAAGTAAGGGTCTGTCTACAAAACCCAGTAACCACCATCCAGAAGCACCGAGCCGGGAGAAACAACCAACTAAGCCTCCCAAACTCCGAAAAGTCGAAAACCACAAGTCATTAAGAAGCAGAAAAAAAGAGGATCCAACCACCAAGGCCAGCCAGAGAGACTCAAAACCCTAACCTAGAAGGAGAATCACTTCTCCCAGCTCTATAGAATAACAACCCTCAGTAGAGAGGGTGTGAAATCTAAAAGCCGCTGGCCAACACCAAAAAAACGGCCGAGCCTATCCCAAAGAACCACGCAAACCCAAGGACTCGGCTTCAGAGGAGGGCAGAACAAACCCTAAGACCTCGCCGGCGGTCAACGCCTTGAACCGGCGAGCTCGAGACACACTCATGCTCGAGAAGAAGAGAAGCCAAGCAACTTGGGAGAGCAGGGAATGGGAGGGAGCAGACAAACCTAACCAGGAAAGGAGAAGAGAATACTTGAAAAGGCAGAGCTTCATCCAGATCCGAAGGCAAGGACTCGCGATCCTCTTCACGCTTCCGGCCAGCCCCGAAAAAACGCTATCAAAGAGAGCTGATATTTCTACCACACGAGCGAAGCCAGAGGATTGTCAGATCTGCCATCCGCGAGCCCGACCAGACTGCTAAGAGCCACACTGGAGTGCTGCGACGGAGGAACAAGATTTCTAGCGGGCGGCGGGAGTCGGAAACACCAGATCTGACCCTAATAGGGCCAAATCGAAGGGGAAGAAACGGCTGAGAGACTAATGATCGACCGAGCAAGGAGAAATCCACCGGATCCGCGAAGATCGACGCCCTAAAGAGCGAAGAAGAACGTCCCACACCAGATCTGGGGACTCTGATGTCGGTGATGGAGAAGCCTCGCCGAAAAACACCAGAGAGAAGGGAGGGGAAAAGGTAGAAGAGGAAGATAAAGAGAGGCAACTCCACCGCCAGTGACATCCACGGTCAGGATGACCTGGATCGCCACCGACGGTGGAGGAAGGAGGAACTGCAGCGGCGAGACTTCTAGAGAGAAGTGGGACTCTCTCTCACTAACTTTTGACCTATTGAAATTTGTTGACCAAGTTGGCCAGTTTTTTAACCGTTTCAAGAATAGATTTGATTGATCATAGTTAGAGCTTATTTTTAGTATTTTAAAAAATAAGTGTGAAATTTTTTAGAAGTTGATGACGATACCTAGTTATACGCGACGTGAGATATAAGTTAGATTAATTTCGTGCAACTGTCTAGAATTATCTTGAACTTAGACCGAACTTGACATGAATAAATCTCATTTATGCATTAATTTGAATTTCAAATATTTAGATTTTTGTATAGGTTTCTAGATGGTTAATCTTATCCATCGGGTGTGTCTTGTCAAGAATAAATCTCCATCATCTATTTGGATTTGGAGTGTTATAAATAGATGTTGAAGCTTATTTGTTCCACATCATCTAATATATCTTTATATATGGTTTTTTACCTATTTTCTTATTATATTATTTCATAATAAAAAAAGATATCGATCAAATGTTTGTTTTAGAACATATCACATCTACTTTAGCAGAAAGTGACATTCAATAGCTTTCACGATTGCTAGCATCTCCAAATATAGGAATGACATTGGTTTTTTCCTCCGACATGCTCATCAAATCACTACTTTTATCATCTAAATCCACGACATAAACTTTGCCATCGTACAAAAGAGATAACATTTGTCTAAGATGGAATGTCTAAGATACATATTTTAAAAAAAAATATATACACGTCCATTAAGGTCAGACAAGTGACAAATTGCGGTCACATCTGAAGCAGCTCAAGGAAAAAAACCATAGAGTCAGGTCCTTCCATAAGATAACATAAAATACAAAGTTATATTAGAATAATGAATTAGATTACAAAGGAATAAAAAATAATTATCATCCAAATCCTATCTAAGCCCAGAAGTATGGTAGTAGCCATCTTCCCTATATTCAACCGGGATTCCATCCTCACTCTGTAAAAATTAAACAAAAAACTAGCAACAACATTGACACTACATGATAAACGTGTTTATTAAAAGAAGAGTTTCACACATTAGAGTTCTAACAAATCTCCACAAAATATTCCTGCATGAACACATCAAATTCTACTTACTGCCTTTTCAAAACAAAATCTGGACCAAGTTCTGCTATGAAGCCACTCCGTAACTATGTTGGAGTGTTGGTTGATTCCAATCAATATATATTTAGTTAGTGGTTTAACAAGAGGGTTCATGGCTTTGTAAAGCCTACTTATCATTTATATTTCAGCACTAAGTAAGGTAGTGAAATAGTGTTTCTATTATTAGCGTTTAATAGTTATTTCTATTTCCTTTATAAATCTAAATATGAGAATCAAAATGTGAAGAATCAAAGTAGCATTTTCACTCTGTTATGGTATACTTTTGTTCTTTCATATTCTCTTACATGATATCAGAGCGATAGGGAAGCAAAAGTTGAGTGAGATACTATATTTAGTTCGATCCACCTTGTCTTCATCAGTAGGAGAAAGAAACCTTGTCTCCACCAACAAGAGAAAGGAAAAGAAAAGTGAGAAAATCAATGAGTACGGCAAATAGTGGAGTAAATTCCCAACCACTGATTCCAATGTTTAAAGGTGATAAATATCGTTTTTGGTGTGTCAAAATGCAAACCACGTTCAGATCTCAAGAACTATGGGAGATCATTGAGACTGGGTACAGTGAGCCAACAAAGACACCAATAGAACCTGATCAAAAGTTGCGTGATAATCGCAAACGTGATTTCAATGCGTTGTTCTTCATCCAAAATACAGTGGGTGATGATATATTTCCCCGGATTTCATCCGCCACAACTTCAAAAAAGGCATGAGAGATTCTCAAACATGAGTATCTCAGTGATAAAAAAGTAATTGATGTTAAATTACAATCTCTCTGATCTGACTTTGAATCTTTGAGAATGCAAGATAAATAGTCAATACAAAGCTAGTTGTCTAAAGTGTCTGGGGTTGTAAATCAAATGAAGTCTTATGGTGAAAAAATTACTGATGAAATAAGTATCGGTAAAGTGTCAAGAAGTTTAACTTCAAATTTTGATCATGTGGTTGCTGCAATTGAAGAGTCCAAGGATCTCTCCAACTATTCATTTACTGAACTAATGTGTTCTCTGTTAAGCCATGAAGTCAGGATTAATAAGACTGACGAGAAATTGGAGGAAAAAGTTTTTCAATTACGACAGAGTTTGTCTTTAAGGGAAAGATGTAGAATTATCATGGTCGGGGTCGAGGCCGCGGTACAAATCGAGTACAATTTTTTGGCGAATGAAATCACTGTAAAAAAATACGGGCATAATTGTGATAAATGAATGAGATGTAGTAATAAAAATAAAATAAGACTAAAACGAGGGCATGCATGCAATTTATGAGAAATTATAGGGTAAACCTGATACAGCTATAAAGAGCTTGCAGTTGATGAAATCTATTACAACGCATTTCAGACAGTGTTGATAGAAAAAAAAATGGCGGCGGAACACCTGACGCCAGCTGTCGGCAGCAACAATCTTCATCTTCCTCTTGAGATCTGTAGGGAGATACTGACCAGATTGCCTGTGAAGTCAATTTTACGGTTCAGATCTGTCCATAAATCATGGTACTCTCTCGTCTCTTGTCCTAATTTCATCTCAGATCACTCAAACCTAAACAAGAATCCCAATCGCGTTCTTCTTCAGCTTGAAGATTGGCCAAATGATGTTTGTTTATTCAGTTCTCACGATAAGTCGTTTATGGAGTCCCATGAACACGACGAAATCCCTGAGTCATTCCTTAACCGACGTACTTCAGTTGTTGGTTCTTGTAATGGGCTGATTTGTTTGGAAAATAGTTTATATAGTGGTGATGATGTTAAAGTTGTTAATTTAGTGATATGGAATCCTACTATTAGAAAAATCGTCGAGCTTCCACCTCCAACGCATACCCGATCTTCTTTTTACGGGTTTGGATTCGACCCCAAAACTAATGACTACGAGGTTCTGTCGTGTAGCTCTGCCTGTGATTCTCCGGACATGATTTTTCAGATTTTTGATCTGAGGAAAGGCGTCTGGAGGGACATTAGCCCTCGTGATCCTACGTTAAGTATTCATTTGAGCTACTATCCAGACTGTTATCTCGATGGGACTGTTCATTGGAACGAGTTTGAGGTTTTACTGACCTTCAATTTTAGTGACGAGTGTTTTCGAGTTATAAGTGTGCCTGATTGTGCAAAGATCACTTGGATTAGAGGTGACAGCTCCGCACGCACCAAATGCGTGACTTTTGGTGGGTTGATATATGTGATAGTGTTCAACAAGTGGGTAAATGGTCCCGTGGATTTGTCAAAGAGTTGTTCAGTTTGGGTGATGAAAGAATATGGTGTGACGGAATCTTGGACTAAAGTGTTCGACATTGACCTGCAAAATGCTCAAGGTTTGCCAACTACCGGTCTTAGTCCATACCAATTCCTCTTATGGGAGAACGGTGAAGTTCTCATGGTACATGATCTCCTGGTCAACGGCGATGAGGATGCCAAGTGTCGGGAAGACTTGGTTTTGTACAATACTGGAAGTCGAACATCTAAATGTGTCTTCTCGGTTACCAAACACATCTCCAGTGTGTGTCTGTACGAGGAGAGCCTAGTTTTACTGTGACGAAATGAGCAGAAGAAACATTTGTGTCGATGGATAATGGAACCCATCATATTCTTTAGCGGTCACATTTTCATCCATCAGCAAGCAGGAGAAATTGGACAGATGATAGGTACGAATATACTTATTTCTTTATAGTGTCTATATAAAGTCCTTCAATACTTGGTAAGGTTTCGATTTTTGAGATGATCAACCAGTTGATACATTTCGATTAGCTATTAACTTATCTTTTAAGATATAGGATTGTATGAGACTAGTTAAATTTGTTGAACATCGGTTGTGAAATTTTACTAAGGTCTAAATTATCCTTCTTGCTTAATGTTACCATTAGGGGAATCACTCAGAATATTCCGAGCAAGGGAAAGGGCTTCACCTCAAGAACAAACAGGAAAGGAGGCAAGCACAAGAGACCTCACCTCACCTCGAAAAGCTATGCCATCGGGTAACCTCCAACGCCCAACGCGCTGCGCCGCCAACTTTCAATAAACACCGACAACTAGTGGCAGAGCCACGTAGGGCCTACGGGGGCATATGTCCCCCTCAATTTTTTTTTTGAAATTTTGCTACTAATTTTTGAATTTTTTAAAAAATACCATTAGATTCTTATAATTTTCTAATTGTGCCCCTCCATTTATTTTAATGTCGTGTGTTACCATTGAAATTTTTTAGGAAAAATTTCACTTTAACACCCTGCCAAACATTTAATTTCACTTTGATACTCTGTCATAAATTTTTATCACTTTCATACCCTAACCAAACTTTTAATTTCACTTTCATACCCAACCGAGTAAAATGTCCATAATACTCCTAACTATTACTCAAACTTTCAAACTCATGTCATTGGTTTAGAATTTGAAAACGAGTGAAATGACAATAATACCCTTCATTGTTAGGGTATTAAACTGAAAATTTCACTATTTTTAAAATAAAATCAGTTTTTTTTATAAATTCAATTTTTATTTTTAAAAATTCAGATTTTAATTTTAAAAATACATAAAAATCAGTTTTTATTTTATAAAATAATTTTTTTATTAAAACAGTTTTATATATCAAAAATCATTTTATTTTTTTATAAATTAATTTTATTTATATAAAAAAAATAAATTCAGTTTTTATTTATGAAAATTATTTTTATTTTCAAACATTTAGATTTTGATTTTAAAAAAACATAAAAATCAGATTTTATTTTAAAAAAAACATAAAAATCAGATTTTTATGTAAAATATACGACAAAATATAATTTACTTATATGGAGCCATCGTCATTAAATTTTGTAGTCTACATATCTACCCAACTTTACATCTCAACGACTCCACCTACCACAATCAATTTTACCTACCAACCATTAACTTCAACTCTCACCTTAAAAGAACCATTTCTCTATCACAATAACTCATCTCTGTATCCACCACCAAACAACACTGATCCTCTTCCATCTCTGCATCCTTCTTCTACACGACCATGAGCTTCTTAAGCTCGTGATTTTGCTGTTCTTGACAAAGAACAAATGTGAGGGATTGTGGTGAGATTTTTATTCCTATCATTCTTTTTTGTTGGGTTAGTCTCGTGTGTAAATAACCCAACTATCTGTAAATGTCAAAAAAATAGTTAAAAGGTGATGTGAAAAGAAGACGATAATAGAATAGATAATATGTAACTTCCTTTTATATTAACTACATTTAGATTATACGGTCACTTGGGTTAGTATGATGGTTAACAGTTCTTTACGTCCCATCTGTCTTTGAACTTATAGGTTGATACATTTGTTTAAAAGCAGTTGTGAGTACAGGATTAGATTATGTTAAAACAAGATTTTTCTGTATTTCTTTTAGACAATGGAAACTACATTTAGATTATTTATTCTGTTATAGATCTGAGCTTAGTTGATTAAAGAACATTAATTAATTAAGATCTGTAATTATTTATGGTAACATTTAGATTATACACTTACTTGGGTTAGCCTGATGGTTAATGGTTCTTTACATCTCGTCGGTCTTTGAGCTGATAGGTTGATACACTTGTTTAAAAGCATATGTGAATACGGGATTAGATTAGGTTAAAACATGATTTTCCTGTATTCCTCTTAGACAAAGAAAACTACATTTAGATTATTTATTCTGTTATAGATCTGAGCTTAGTTGATTAAAGAACATTGATTAATTAAGATCTATAATTATTTATGGTTTTCTAAAGCTTCCTTGATTTGTGTGAATCAACGTCCTCTACTTGCATGTGTCTTCTGTCTCTTTATTTTAATCCAACAAAAATCAAAGGAACCATTCATTTGTTGAGTGATGTGTTTTACTTTTGAGGGATAGCTTCATTAGTGTGTTTTCTTGTTTCAGTTTTATTAGTTTCTAATCATTCACTTATGTTTTTGTAGGCATGATTGGTGTGTAGAAGTTTGGGTAAGAACCTCGTACTTATTTCTTTGTGATTGTATTTGTTTCTTGTCTCTCTTACAAGTTATATATATTCGATGGATGTTACTGGTTAGAGAGCTTTAACATTATTGGTATCAGTGTCCACATTTAATTTCTTTCAAAAAAAAATGTTGGGGGTAGAAGAATATACTGGTCGTATTCATTCCGACACTTCTTGGGATTGTTGGGTTACGGTGATCCCTGACACCTGAGAGTAAACTCACAAAAAAGATGCGGCAAACGTATTGATTGTCAAATAGTCTTTTGTTAGGATCCTCGTTCATGCACAAAGAGAAAGCTAATTAGCGGTTCTTTGAGGGACAGTATCTCTTTACCCTATATATTAATTGCTTATATATGTTGTTTTCATCCTATTTATTATATGGTGGGTGTTGAGCATCCGATTTGTTGTGCTGTTAGTTGATGCATGTAGGATTGATTGTTGTTTGTGCTTGAAAACGCGGTTGGGAAATAGGCATGATGAGCGTGACCCGTAGAGAGGCCCGGGGCAGGCCTGAATACGGGCCGTTTGGGTGGATTGCATACCGACCCGTTATTCTGCTCGGGGCGGTCCTCAAATCGGCCCGTTTTCCTTCCCGCCACTAGTGGCTATGTTTTCGATCATCCGAGCCCTAAATATCCTTGTTTTTCTCCGAATGATTGAAAATCCTCGAATTAGGGCCAACTTCACGGACATAGAGAGAAATGCATTTAAACATGCTAACTCAGGATCAAAAAACTCAAAATGTGGGTTTAAAAACATTGAAAATCGATGTATTTTTACGTCCACATCAACTGTGTCGTCATGACGATAGAGAATGAGAGACATAATGAAACGAAGAAAACCCCAGTAGAGATAATAACTGTGATAAAATAATCTAATCTACCGTGAAAAATAGCTTTTTAATTCAAAACTAATGGGTGAGGAATTATCTTGGTCACTTTTACAGCACATGGGTTGCACAGTAATTACAACAAATTTTGGCCCATGCTCTAAGGCCTAGTCCTTGGGTTTGGGGATACACACTCTGTCTTACTATGTTCGATGTGAACCCGAGATCCTATTTCTCTTATTTTTTGAAACTCTCCCAAACATTATGTGTACCACATGACCTCCCCCAATTTTCAACCACGAATGTCAGGTTGAGTTAAGAAATGTAATAAAGGTCGATATACTGCCCCCAATTTAAGAGTCTGCTTTTTTTCATTACTCCCTGGTATAACCTGGTATCCTATTATAGGGTCGAGCGTTTTATATCCACGGGTTAGAGACAACAAACACCTCGAGAAATAGGATGAAGGAGCAACAACGAACACGAAGAGACAACAAACACCTCGAGAAATAACTTTACACGGCAAAGGTAGCAGCGGACAGAGCGGAAAACTGAACGCAAGGTGGCCGGCCAGAGCAGAGGATGGAACGGTCAAAGTGGCCGGACAGAATATCGGACAACACAGAAAAAAAGCAGCGGAGGAGATTTGCTCTCCAACAACACAGAGGTAGCAGCGGATGTTGGTTCTCCGGTGGTGTGACACGTCCGAGTGGGTATGGTTGCAAATGATGTCATACCTACTGCTTACTAGGTATGAAGTTATGATGTTGCTCTCACTTGACTTGGGTTCTTCAGCTCTTATGTAATTTCGTTTACATTTTGTAGTGTATATAACCATGTTGTGTTTTAACATTTACGACATGAAATAGATGAGATCGGCCTTTCATTTTCAGATCTCCCACTCTCCGACATTCTCACCAGGTTTGGGCTCTCTTTTTTTTCCGCGATAATTAATTAGTGCAAAAATATCACAAGTTTGTTTAATTATTTTTGTTCTTGATTCTATTATTTAATCTGTCATAGATTTGGGTCCAGTTTGTTTATTTATTTTTAATTAGTTTTGTTCTTGATTCTATTATTTAATCTGTCATAGACCTGGGCCTAGTTGATTAAATAACATTAATTATTTATGGTTTTCTAATGCTTACTTGTGTTCAGTGCGTGATTTGTGTTAATTTCTCTCTCTTTGTTTTAATCCAACACCAATCAGAGTTACCATAGTGATGTGTTTCACCATAAAGTTTCAATTTTACTTTATATTTTTATGTAATTTTCAAATTTAATAGTTTCCAGGGTTAATTAAGGTCCATAATTATTTGTTATTTTTACAGCTTACTTATTCCCTCAATAATAGGCTTGATTTGTGTTAATTTTCTCTCTTTATTTTAATCCAACACAAATTAGAGGAACCATGGTGATGTGTTTCGCCTTAAAGTTTCAATTTTAATTGTATTTAGAGTTAATTATATTTAACGACATCTAATTATACATAATTTTAACTAGTTAATTAAGTGGTACCCTAATTTTCTAAAATTTGTTGGCACCATTTTCACATCACTATCATGCCCTTTTACAAGGGTATCATCTATATGAGCTTTATATTAGATGTATCACCTATTAATTAGTGGTAAGTGGTAAAATGGTCGTTATTACAATGTGTATAAGCCAAGCTAACTCATTCTTCTGGGTATTGAATCAACGTTTGTATTTATTTTGTTGTAGATTTGGGACAATTGCTAGTTTTTATCATCATCTAAGGGTAATTGGAGAATTGATTTCTTTCTCTTTATTTGGGTTGATGGGTTCATTATTACAATGTTCTTCTTTCAAATATTGAATCAGTCTCCAAACAACGTTTGTACTTAATATGCCAGTTATTTATGCTTATCTAGGGCTAATACAGACTTGATTTCTATCTATTTGTTTGGGTTGATGGGTTCATGATCTACACTTACGTTTTTTTTCTAGGCATGGGTCGTCCCGTGACTTTTCAGCAGTATAAGGCCGACCTTGAGGAGCATGGGGACTACTTCCATATGGCCCTTGACCCCACCCGTCTTTTCGTTCGATTAGCAATATTTCAACCTCTTACTTATTTCTTATCCCTCTGTTACATGTGCGTATGTACTTCGTTAGGTCCCTGGTCCGCGAAGTGCAACGGTATCATAATGCGAACACTTGTCCAGCCGAAATCACGGCTTCCACTGTTTGGGTGTGCGATGGCATAGCTCACCTACGTGCCCCCTCACAACCTTACATAAGGATAGGGATGATCGAGAATTACCGGGCTTTGAGAGAGTTCCTCGTTAAAGAACTTTTTGATGGTAAGCTAGAGCTCCAGCCACCGGCATTCCAACATTTTCTTGGCCTCCTTGTTTCTTATCCCATGTGAGTATTTCTTTCCGTCTGAACTCGTGTTTACAAAACTATCCTTATTTAATTGCTTTTGATCAATCTAGCTTTTTTTTTACTGAGGTGATGATTTGGACCACTTGAGTGAGTTCTGTATAGATCTCCAAGAATCGCCTTTATTTCTTACTTTACACACAATGTTCTCACCCCGAGACAATTGAACCAAAATTTTGTTCACGGGACTTCATTTAGTTTCTCTTATTAACAACTCTTTCTCATTCAATTGCAAATGATCTCTATCTGAACCCGATTGTATGCTTTTGATTTCTATGTTCTTATTTCATCTTTTCGACTTCATGTTGATTTAAACTTGTTATCATTGTCTTAGAATTTGAATCAGCATGTTTATATTCGTTAGTGTCCCCGATTGGATAGAAATCTAGTGCCTTATTAGATCATTCACCATATTTAGATTTGTTTATAATATTCAATCAATAAAATCTAACATGGTGAAATCTATTTATGCGCACGATCGAATAAACAACCTTTTGCTTCAAGCTTTTCTTTTTTGTAGCAAACACTGCACTTTCATACGAAGGCAATATAGCATACTTTCCACCGGAAGTCAGCTAACATTTCTTAATAACCTGTGTAAAATCACTAAGGCCATGGAGGAAGAAGAGCGTGTATATGTGGAAAGTTTAGTTCAATCCGTCGCAACAAGGTATAATTGGTACGATGTCATGGCAGAACATCATTTCTTCAGTTACGCTTCTCACAATTGCAAGAGCATCAACCCAATGGAGGTGTTCCTTTATGCCTTTAATCACGTGGACGCATATAACGTCGCCTATCTTGGGGCTGGATTTACCTATGTTGAGTTGGCTCGACAGATATACCACTGTTTTCTGATTTGATGAGAGACATCCAGATTAGACTTTACTAGACTTTACAGTGCTGGTTATCTATCCTGGGGCTGGATTTACCTATGTAAAGTCTAATCTCAGATTAGACTTTACAGTGCTGGTTATCTATCCTGGGGCTGGATTTACCTATGTAAAGTCTAATCTGAATGTCTCTCATCAAATCAGAAAAACGGTGGTATATCTGTCGAGCCAACTCAGAATAGGTAAATCCAACTCCAGGTTAGGCGACGTTATATGCGTCCACGTGATTAAAGGCACAACGGAACACCTCCATTGGGTTGGTTCTCTTGCAATTGTGAGAAGCGTAACTGAAGAAATGGTGTTCTGCCATGACATCGTACCAATTATACCTTGTTGCGACGGATTGAACTAAACTTTCCATATATACACGCTCTTCTTCCTCCATGGCCTTAGTGATTTTACATAGGTTATTAAGAAATGTTAGCTGACTTCCGGTGGAAAGTATGCTATAGTGCCTTCGTATGAAAGTGCAGTGTTTGTTACAAAAAAAAAGCTTGAAGCAAAAGGTTGTTTATTCGATCGTGTGTATAAATAGATTTCATCATGTTAGATTTTATTGATTAAATATTATAAACAAATCTAAATATGGTGAATGATCTAATAAGGCACTAGATTTCTATCCAATCGGGGACACTAACGAATATAAACATGCTGATTCAAATTCTAAGACAATGATAATAAGTTTAAATCACCATGAAGTCGAAAAGATGAAATAAGAACATAGAATTCAAAAGCAGACAATCGGGTTCAGATAGAGATCATTTGCAATTGAATGAGAAAGAGTTGTTAATAAGAGAAACTAAATGAAGTCCCGTGAACAAACTTTTGGTTCAATTGTCTCAGGGTGAGAACACTGTGTGTAAAGTAAGAAATAAAGACGATTCTTGGAGATCGATACAAAACTCACTCAAGTGGTCCAAATCATCACCTCATTAAAAAAAGCTAGATTGATCAAAAGCAATTAAATAAGGATAGTTTTGTAAACACAAGTTCAGACGGAAATAATTACTCACATGGGATCAGAAACAAGGAGGTCAAGAAAATGTTGGAATGCCGGTGGCTGGAGCTCTGGCTTACCATCAAAAAGTTCTTTAACGAGGAACTCTCTCAAAGCCCGGTAATTCTCGATCCTCCCTATCCTTGTGTAAGGCTGTGAGGGGGCACGCATGTGAGCTATGCCATCGAACACCCAAACAGTGGAAGCCGTGATTTCGGCTGGACAAGTGTTCGCATTATGATATCGTTGCACTTCGCGGACCAGGGACCTAACGAAGTATATACGCACATGTAACAGAGGGATAAGAAATAAGTAAGAGGTTGAAATATTGCTAATCGAACGAAAAGACGGGTGGGGTCAAGGGCCATATGGAAGTAGTCCCCATGCTCCTCAAGGTCGGCCTTATACTGCTGAAAAGTCACGGGACGACCCATGCCTAGAAAAAAAACGTAAAGGTAGATCATGAACCCATCAACCCAAACAAATAGATAGCAATCAAGTCTGTATTAGCCCTATATAATCATAAATAATTGGCATATTAAGTACAACCGTTGTTTGGAGACTGATTCAACACTTGAAAGAAGAACATTGTAATAATGAACCCATCAACCCAAATAAAGAGAAAGAAATCAATTCTCCAATTACCCTTAGATGATGATAAAAACTAGCGATTGTCTCAGATCTACAACAGATTAAATACAAACGTTGATTCAACACTGGAATAGAAGAATGGGTTAGCTTGGCTTATACACATTGTAATAATGACCATTTTACCACTTTCTTGTAAAATGACATGATAATGATGTGAAAATGGTGCCAACAAATTTTAGAAAATTAGGGTACCATGTAATTAACTAGGTAAAATTATGTATAATTAGATGTCGTTAAATATAATTAACTCTAAATACAATTAAAATTGAAACTTTAAGGCGAAACACATCACCATGGTTCCTCTAATTTGTGTTGGATTAAAATAAAGAGAGAAAATTAATACAAATCAAGCCTATTATTGAGGGAACAAGTAAGCCGTAAAAATAACAAATAATTATGGACCTTAATTAACCCTGGAAACTATAAAATTGAAACTTACATAAAAATAAAATTGAAACTTTACGGTGAAACACATCACTATGGTAACTCTGATTTGTGTTGAATTAAAGCAAAGAGAGAGAAATTAACACAACTCACGCAGTGAACACAAATAAGCCTTAGAAAATCGTAAATAATTAATGTTATTTAATCAAATAGGCACAGGTCTATGACAGATTAAATAATAAAATCAAGAACAAAACTAATTAAAAATAAATAAACAAACTGGGACCAAATCTATGACAGATTAAATAATAGAATCAAGAACAAAAATAATTAAACACACTTGTGATATTTTTGCACTAATTAATTAACGCGAAAAAAAGAGAGCCCAAACCTAGTGAGAATGTCGGAGAGTGGGAGATCTGGAAGTGGAATGTCGATCTCACCTATTTCATGTCGTAAATGTTACAGCACAACATGGTTATATACACTATAAAATGTAAACGAAATCAAGAATCAAAGTCAAGTGAGAGCAACTTCATACCTAGTAAGTAGTAGCTCTACCGTCAGAACAAACAACCCTTGTGGACTGAAGACCCAAACAAGACCTCCTCTTCCTATTTCCTTCCTATCACATCAAATCAATGCTCTCCTCTCCATCAAATGAATAGGGCATGACTCATTGTACAAATACCAAAACACCCTCGCGCAATTTGTTTCACCCCACATGCTTGGGCCTTAAATATCCCAAGATTCCCTTCCACCAACCATACCAAACACTTGGATCATCCAAAGCTAATTGAACTATATTTTTGGATTGGACCTTAAATTGGGCCATGAATAAATCCTAAACAAGTCTGATAGCGTAGTCTAATCTTTTATTGTTTACAGTGACAATTAGACCTTAATTGACCCATGAATAGATGATGTATAGCGTTTTGTTTGTTTTTATTGAAATGTTGGTTCAATGTTTAATACAAATGCTCGACTTCAAATGTTCGACTTGAATGTAAATTAAAAGTATAAAAAATTATTAGACTAAGAAATCTCCGTTGATTCCTCTCCCGCTTCCCTAATTTAGCCTTTATTTGGTGGCATAAATCTGGTGCAATGTTGTACATGTTGGTGTAAAGCTCTGGTGGAATGTTGTTAGTGTTGTGCGATAGAATAATAAATCTCCCCAACATCCGAAAACATAAATAATGTAGATTAATATTTAAAGTGTCGGTACAAAAGGCACAATTCGATATTTAGAAGAACAACTGAATAACATCTCTGACCCACCCTGAAATCCTCTTGGTCATGCCCTAGAAAAAAAGCCGATAGGTTTCCAAATCCTCTGGGTCCATGTTGGAGGTATTCTTTTCTTGGAGTAAGCGGAACTCCCACATCATTGACTCCTGGGCCTGTAGTTGCGCCGATCGCTCCTGCTTGATGCCCCTCAAGCTATCGGCCAATGCGGCATGGTCTGGACCATCGACCGTCTCCTTTCCCTTCCTCTTCCTAGCCGTCGCGGTAGTCCGACCAATAAGACGCCGACCGCGGGCTGGTCCTGAGCGTGGACCATCGGCATCTTCAGCGGCGACAGTTAGCATATCCATCTGAGACATTGGGTTGCTCAGGACGGAAGTTCTTGGTGTGCGTCGGTCCAAGTCCCGATGAAGTCACCGGTTGTCGTCGAGAACGAGTTCTCGAAACGATGTTGCCAGCATGGCTTCTCTCGTGGCACGAGCTGCCACCAGTGCTTCCAAGAAAAGACGTGGTCATATCTCTCCACGTAGTCCTGCTCTGCATCCTTCATGACCTGGTCATCGGATCTACCGGATTATTAGATGTGCTTGAATTTTGACCAACAACCTTGGGACATCTTCACCTTTCGGTTAGTTACGCTCCAACACTGCTTGCATTTCTTCCCCGTCCGATCTTGTCCATGTGTTTCGCTCGTCGCTTGGACGAAATCACGGTGGATGGCGTCCCAAAATAACTGTGTTGAATGATCAACCCTTGTTATCTAGTTCTCGAAGTTGTTCAGCCATGCTTTTCACCAATGGCGTCTCCTCCGCTCATGTCCATTTTCGGTACAAATGGGAAGGAGCCGATATGTCGATGATCGTCTCCACTAGAGGATGTGGTGGTACGCGGACTTGGTACGTTAGTCGAGGACACTGCACTATAGGGACTGTCGTCCTGGTATAGCCTGAGCCCGTTTCCGTTTTCCAAGTCCTTGGTCCGTCGTACGTCATTCCACTAAGGAATGGCGATGATGAACCGAAGGTGTCTGGGTAGCGGTTCGGCACAGGGGTTGCTGGAAATGTTCGTTGCTCCGGCGGTGACGAGACGTATTCCTCCAGAAATTGGGCCCAACGCCTCTCATCCTCGTCGTCATAGTAATGTTGCGAATTGGGAACAAAGTCCTACTTTCGGCTTCTTATACGTTGGTACTCTTCATGACTTTCCTCGACACTGTGACGGGGTGGAGAAATGTCGCATAAGAAGTGGAATCCGGGGGGAGGGGGTATCGCAAGTTCTTCAACTTGGCCATTGGAGCAACATTGTGATGGAGGCGGTGGGGAGAAACAGGGACGTCGAACGTGCTCGGGGAAACGATTACACCGAAAAGGGAGTCGGAGAAACAATTGGGAGTAGAAAATAGGATGTGTGAATCGGTAGATGGTGGAAGCAAAAGATCGGAGAAACGTCGGGACTATGCTAAAGTTGCAGAGGATTCCTGGAGAAGACGCTTCGGGCGTTGGATATTAAAAGACGAAATTAATTTCGCCCTTCAGAATCGCTGCCACGCGTCAAACGTAGATTCGCTGGGCCCAATTTTGCGGGGACCGAATCCGTCGATTAGACCGACTTCCGAGTCTATGATTTCCTCGACGTCGATTCGAGGGTTTCGAAGATGGTGTCGGTATTTACCCAACATGGTTTCGGTTCGTGAAGTCTATTTGTCATCCCTATACTCCTAAACATAAGTTGTTTGCTAAAGTTCAAGAAAGTGCTAGGAAAGATATTAAACGTGTTTTTGGAGTCCTCCAAGCACTGTGACACATCATTTCCCGTCCCGCTCGTGTGTGGAGCAAGGTTGTGTTGGCTGATATCATGCGCACTTGTATCATTCTACACAACATGATTGTAGAGGATGAACGCGGCCGGTACGAAGCAGTAGATAACGAGTTGTTGTAGGACCCCCCTCCTGAGATGCCAGATTGGACACCACCGGAACAATGACACCACGGAGGGCCCTAGGAATATCAACAACGCTTGGACTGTCGACTCAGTGTTACAAACAATCAACTCCATCAACAACTACAAGATGACCTCATTGAACATATATGGGGTCGGTTTGGAACGCATTAGCAAGGAGATGACGAGTGAGAATGTATTTTAATTTATGTATTTTTTAGTTCAAATGTATCTTTAATTTATCTTGCAATATATTTTAATTTATGAGTTTCAATATATTTTAATTTTTGTATTTTTTTCCAATTTTATATAACATTTATCGACTTATTAAACAAATTAATAAAATCAGCAAAATATTAATTCAGCATATAGTCAGCATCCACTCACAATACAGTTGTCACATCTGGTTTTCATCATTGTGGAACGCATTAACTTCAGAGACCACAAACTACTATTTTGTATGGTCATTAAAAGATTCTCGCACCCGGTTCTCACATCTATTTTTCATTATACATGTTCTTATATTGAAATTTTCCTCTCTTTTTTAGCGAAAGGTGCTATAACTGTCAGACGCGTCCAATCGTCGTCGAATTATCCCGGCTTCGCCTTCCTCCGTCCAGAACTTGACATCATTTTGAAACGGCTCTATCCAATGGTGGAGCTTGAAAATATTCGGCTCGTTTTTATATTTTCGACGTGGATTCGATAGAGTTCCATCGTCCACTCCCTAAACTTTTCTTCGCTCCAGCCGCTATGACCGTGCTGGGCCCTCTCCTTCTTCACCAATGTGACATACCACTTGACTCTTGTAGCACTTTTGTTGAAATGGGTCTTGACGACTTGCACCGTCCACTAAGTGGATGGGAAATTCCCAGCTTTGCACAAGCGCCTATGAACCGTGCTCCAGAACATGCTCCCATCTTGAGAAGTTTCGGTGACGGGGTCCTGCATTGTGCGTTTCCAGGCTCTGATCAGGAGCAGATCCCCTTCAGGGGGGAATTTTCTTTGCCTTTCTGGTGTCGCCTGGGTAATCGGTCCCACAGATGATAAAGTAGATGACATGCGGGTTCCGGTTGCGGCCGGCATCGAGAAGTGTTTTGGCCGAAATAGTTGGGCCCCATCTGGTAATGGTCGAACAGTGGGCGGGTGAATACCCCAATCGCCGGTGGGTAGGCCGGTTGTCCAAATTGATTGGGCGGTGGTCCCATTGGATTTTTCGGTAGGGCCGGTTGTCCTATTCCACCTACGTTGACATTTAAATTTTAATTACAATTAAAATCAGATAATTCATTGTTTGATCAAAAATAATTAAAATTAATGAAATGATTAATAATTTAATTAATGAAATGATTAATAATTTAATTAATGAAATGAATAAAATTATAATTCAAAAAATTACCTTGGCCTCAAAGAGAGTTTTCTCTGTTAGGGTTCCTCTCGGGCCTGCGCGAGTTTTATCTGCTAGGGTTCCTCTCAGGCCGCCGCTAGCCATCGCGTTGTGGACTCTCCCCCACCAGCACCGACGCGTCTACCGATCCTGTTCAGCCCCCCTCTGCATTCCCGATGGGTGTCGTCTGGCTCACCTTGGCGTCAACCAACTTTCAAGCCGCCTGACGCCGTCGACACCTCTAAAGTCGTTGTCGTCGCCTCTGACGGGGTAGAGATTTAATTTCTAACGTATTGAATGTATGAATGAATAGTGTGTTGGTTGATTTGATTTAGGGTTTGTATTAGATTTGAACTTAATACTCTATCTCCCGGGTAGGCTTGGTAGAAGGTGAGAATTGCAATCTGACACTCGTGAAAGGTGGATTGCAATTGGGTCAGAAATCTTATACAAATTGGGTTTAAATCTAAACTAGTGATAGCTAGGTTAATACAATTGCAACAACCATAGGATTGTACCGAAAGTTAGACATTATCAAAGAACGTAGTACTTTGGGTCTTCCTACATCTTGATTCGTGAGAACTAGGTGGTTAGATTCCATTAGGGTCCGAAACAACGTGAGAAGTTAGGACTAGTTTGAGAGATAATTTTTTGCCCCTAAAATCAGATAACTACATATTGTTCATCGTCATTTAATGCATTGGAATTGGTCTCAATGAACCCATACCTTGAATTCATTTTTTCTCTGATTCTAATCTCTTCTGATTTACCTGAATACTTGTTTACCTTTTAATTACTTGTTTACATTACATGTTTTCAAAACCAAAACCATTTTTTTAACGAAGCAGCTTAACTACGAACTTCAAATAGGAATTGCTTGTCTTGTGCTCTCTTGGGTATGATAATCCGAGACTTAAATTCCAAAAATACTACTTGACGACCAGTACGTTTGCCGTGTTATTTTCTGTGTTAAAACCGCAGAGCGTCATTTGTTTAGAAAAAAGACACGACAAAAGGTGAAAGTACTTAACTGCCCTTGGACAAAGTCCCTTTACCAACATGCTTGGAAATTTGAGAGTTAATGGATACGAGATCCCCTTACCTACTTCCTCCAACCAAACACTAATGGCATATATCACGTAGTAATTGTAAGTTTTTTTTTTGATAGTATGGTGTATTATTAATTCAACAAATCAGTAGTTAACAGGTCCCGGATAATGAAATATATATCCGATCCGAAACCGACCAGTCAATAATACACCAACCAATAACATTACGAGCTAAATAATAAACTACTTTATCGAATTCTCTACAAATATGATTTAACCTGAACTCAGGTAAAGCCTCCAACTATACTCTACACTCCATTACCAACAGACTCATAGGTGTAAGCATTGCCTCCTCTTTATTAATTGCTTGAACTGCACTCAGAAAATCCGATTCAATCACTCCAGCAACCCAACCTTCCTCATAAATCTAAGAAAGAGTTTTATTAATACTAATGAGCTCAACAATTTTAGGATTCTGCTTACTCGAGATGATTGATCGCCCAACCTGCTTCATTTCTATAAATCATCCCTCCTCCACCCTGACCACCATCTAATACGGCTCTGCCAATGTTAATCTTCACCATCCTAGAAGTCGGCTTCACTTATAATTTCCTGACGCCACACTTCGGCGTTTCTCGCTCTCCATACTTTCCCACCACAAGACGACCACCTTTTCCACCAAACCAATTGATGCAGAGTGCGGAGCGAAAGGAAGAATCCTTTATCAAATTCGTTGATTCCATAGAATACAGAATATGATAGAAATTGAGTAGAACTCGTTTTTGGTGTTTATTGCATAAAATCTCAATTACAATGAAGAATAACAAGTGCTTAAATAGAAAACTAGTACCCAAAGTCCTAATACAATAAGGAAATTACTACCCAAAACCCTAATTCGAAATAAAGGAAATATGAAAAACGGGAAATAATTAGCCGGACCCTAAAAATTTCAGTTTCGCCCCTCTAAACGATCTCGGATGGCCGAAAAACATCGTACATCATGGCAAAGCCATGAGTTTTGCTCAAGAGCACGTTTCGACCTGAAAAATGCTAAGGTTTCGTCGATTTCGGACACTGCCGCATTTTCGAGTTTTCTAACCGATTCGCCAAAACATCTTCAATATGCACTGCATCACCAATCTCCCCAAATTCCAACAAGCCTGAAGCCATTCCCGTGGATCAACAACATTGTTGTTGAAAGTTGATCCAAATTCAAGCTAGTTTGTGGCTTGGTTACCAAACAACTAATTTAGGGAATTGTCTTGGCTTGATTAGCAAGTAATCAATTTAGGGAATTTATGCCCTGTTTCCCAAACTGGGTCTTAATTGTGTAGAGTTTTTTATTTCCCTATTTTGTATGAAGTATCTCTACACCACTCCTATAAATACCACCTGTAAGCTGGCATGAGGGATAAGTTGAATCAGTGTAAATCCCCGACGTTGTGTAAACATTCTCCCTATAGTGAAGTTTTGCTGGTTGGAGCCCGTGGTTTTTTCCTCTCCGTTGTTTGGAGGGGTTTTCCACGTTAAATCGTTGTGTTCTCCGTTTTTGGTTTTGATCTCTATTTCGTTTTCTTGCCTATCGTTTTATAACAAGTGGTATCAGAGCCTGGTTGTTCAATCTAGGTTTTCTGACGATATGACATCATTGAAATTCGATCTACTATTGTTGGACTACACCACACGATTTTCTCTGTGGCAAGTAAAGATGCGGGCCGTTCTAGCTCATCCTGACCTTGATGATGCGCTAGATGGATTCAACAAGAAGGATCTAAAGACGTGGACCGATGAGGAGAAGCGTAAGGATCATAAAGCTCTATCTCTGATTCATCTTCATCTATCAAATAATATTTTGCAGGAAGTACTGCTGGAGAAAACTGCAGCAGCGCTTTGGCTCAAACTGGAATCGATCTGCATGTCCAAGGATCTGACCAGTAAGTTGCACGTGAAGATGAAGTTGTTCACACACAAGCTGCAAGATGGTGGTTCTCTACTCGATCACCTAGCGGTCTTTAAGGAGATCGTTTCTGATTTGCAGTCCATGGAGGTAAAGTATGATGATGAAGATCTAGGTCTACTACTCTTATGTTCATTGCCTAGTTCTTTTGCAAATTTTCGAGATACCATATTATTGAGCCGCGATGAACTAACTCTTGCGGAAGTTTATGAGGCCCTTCAACAGAGGGAAAAGATGAAACTTATGGTACAGGGAGAAGGATCATCATCCTCCAAGGGAGAAGCTCTACAGGTACGTGGGAGGACCGAGCAGAGGAACAACAACTATAAGAGCAAGAACGGGAGAGGCCGTTCTAAGTCCAAAGGAGGCGACAAGTTCTGCAAGTATTGTAAGAAAACAAATCACACCATTGAAGATTGTTATAAGCTTCAGAATAAGGAGAAAAGAAACGGTACGTACAAACCGAAAAACAATTTTGATGGTGATGGTAAGGCCTCCGTTGTTTCCAACGATAATTCTGATAGTGATTGCTTAGTTGTGTTTGCTGGATGTGTTTCTGCTTATGATGAATGGATTCTTGATACTGCCTGTTCATTTCATATCTGTTGTAACAAAGACTGGTTCAGTTCTTATAAGTCTTTGCAGAGTGGAGATGTGGTGCGTATGGGAGATGACAACCCACGTGATATTGTGGGCATAGGCTCCGTTAAGTTCAAGATGCATGACGGCATGATACGCACATTGACAGATGTGAGACACGTACCAACCACGGCGAGAAACCTCATCTCTCTCAGCACTCTTGACGATGAAGGGTACAAGTACTCCGGCTCACAGAAAATTCTAAAGGTATCAAAAGGCTCTCTCGTTCACATGATAGGTGATATGAATTCTGCAAGATTATATGTTCTTAGAGGTAGCACTTTAAATGGTTCTGCTACTGCTGCTGTTATTTCTGACGAACCTAGTAAAACTAATTTGTGGCACAAACGCCTTGGACATATGAGTGAACAAGGCATGGCAGAGTTGATCAAGAGAGATTTACTTGATGGCTGCAACATGAGTAAGTTGGAGTTTTGTGAGCACTGCATTTTTGGTAAGCACAAGAGAGTTAAATTCAATGCTTCCGTTCATACCACTAAAGGGATATTAGATTATGTGCATGTTGATGTTTGGGGTCCTTCCCGAAAAACTTCTCTTGGTGGTGCAAATTACATGCTTACTATTATTGATGATTACTCTAGAAAAGTGTGGCCTTATTTTCTAAAACATAAATCTGATGTGTTTGATACTTTTAAGAAGTGGAGAGTTATGGTGGAGAAGCAAACCGAGAAGAAGGTAAAAGTGCTTCGTACTGACAATGACATGGAGTTTTGTTTAAATGATTTTGACAACTATTGTAGCAATGAAGGCATTGTAAGGCACCACACCATCCTGTCCACGCCTCAACAGAATGGTGTGGCTGAGCGCATGAACCGAACCATCATCTCTAAGGCTCGGTGCATTCTTTCTAATGCTCGTATGAGCAGACGTTTTTGGGCTGAAGCAGCCTCCACCGCCTGCTACTTAATAAACAGATCTCCAAGCATTCCACTTGATAAGAAAACTCCCATTGAGGTATGATCTGGTTCACCTGCTGATTATTCACTATTGAGAGTTTTTGGTTGCACTGCTTATGCACACGTTGATAATGGAAAGTTAGAGCCTAGAGCTGTCAAGTGTGTGTTTCTTGGTTATGGCTCAGGAGTAAAGGCGTATAAGTTATGGAATCCTGAAACTAAGAGAATTTTGTTGAGCCGGAATGTTGTTTTTAATGAGGCTGTCATGTTCAATGATAGTTCCTCTATAGATGCCTCTGATGTTCTTGATGTTACTAAATTTTCTGATGATGAGCAACAGAGGATAAGCGTGCAGGTGGAGCACCTGGACGACAAAGTAAATGAGGTTGTTGAAGATAATGAAAATGATGACATTGGTGTTCAGCTTACACCACCTGTTTTGCAGCAAACAAATAATTCCATTGCTGCTGATAGACCGAGGAGAAACAAAGGTCCTCGCCCTCGTTTAATTGAACACTGTAACGTTGTTCACTATGCTTTGAGTTGTGTTGAACAAGTGGAGCATGATTATGATAGTCCTGGTGATATGATGAAGCCAGTTCATGTTGCTAAGTTTGAGCTTTGCTCAAGCTTAGTTGGTATAACTGTTTAGCCCTAGTGGCTGTTTGGCGCCGAAAGTATTTTTCTTTGTTCGTTCAGGGAGATGTCTACCGTTTCATGCTACAGGGAGGAATTTGTCTCAAGGTGGAGTTTGTTGAAAGTTGATCCAAATTCAAGCTAGTTTGTGGCTTGGTTACCAAGCAACTAATTTAGGGGATTGTCTTGGCTTGATTAGCAAGTAATCAATTTAGGGAATTTATGCCCTGTTTCCCAAACTGGGTCTTAATTGTGTAGAGTTTTTTATTTCCCTATTTTGTATGAAGTATGTCTACACCACTCCTATAAATACCACCTGTAAGTTGACATGAGGTATAAGTTGAATCAGTGTAAATCCCCGGCGTTGTGTAAACATTCTCCCTATAGTGAAGTTTTGCTGGTTGGCGCCCGTGGTTTTTTCCTCTCCGTTGTTTGGAGGGGTTTTCCACGTTATATCGTTGTGTTCTCCGTTTTTGGTTTTGATCTCTATTTCGTTTTCTTGCCTATCGTTTTATAACAATTGTCTTGAATCACCATCCGCACCCTTTCCCACAGTCTATCCAAGCCAGGCAATGAAACAAGAATGGCTTACACGACCATCGCCGATGGAGAAATCATAGGGGCGACGATTGGCTTTCTTTATGGTTTTGGGTCTGAGCATGTGAGAGAGAAGAATATATCTCTAAGTTCTTGTTCTGGCAATCCTTAGTTGCCTCCATTTTCTCATAGCCATACGTACACATGCACAAGATTATAAATATAAGATGAATAATGATATCATTATGCGTGCATGCGTTTGTTATGAGCCTATCTCTTGAGAATTTTAATGTTTGTACTATGATAGAGAGAGTTTGTCGGGTTTATTCTATTTTGTTTGTCTGTTAATCGATGGGTTTTGATGTCGAATACTCTTGTCTCGTTAATTTCGATTTTGACAATTTGTTATTTTGAAGGATTTCTAATTTATCCTAGTGAGAGCTTATTTT
The DNA here is from genome assembly GCA_963921825.1 of Erodium maritimum. NCBI lineage: Eukaryota > Viridiplantae > Streptophyta > Magnoliopsida > Geraniales > Geraniaceae > Erodium > Erodium maritimum. The sequence goes on along the minus strand of OY997590.1, from coordinate 2,434,805 downwards.
TAGTATTTAAAAAAGAAGTTTAAGTGTGAATTTTTCTAAAAGTTGATGATGATAGTTACTCATACACGATGTCACATGAAAGCTAGAATAATTTGGTGTAACTATTTAGAATTGTCTTGAACCTTTTACCTCCGACCTTGATGTGAATATGTTTCATTTATGGATATTTGGATGTTTGTATATGTTTCTAGACGATAAATCTTAACCGTCGAGTATGTCTTGTTAGAATTTAATCTCCATAATCTATTTTAGATGTTGAATGTTATAAATATATGTTGAAGTTAATTTGTTCATTATCATCTGGTATAATCATTTTATATGAACAAATTAGTTATTCCCTTATTATATTTTTTCATAAGAAAAAAAGACATCGATCAATTTTATTTAAACATCCATTGTTTTTGTAACATATTGGAAAAGGGTGCCCAAAATGGCACTTGCAACGAGCCATTGGATAGAGACTCTAATCGATGTCAAAAGCAATTATGGTCCATGATTAACGGTGTCCTTCATCTTCATAAGATCCAACTATAGTGGAGATTGCCACAATTATATGTTCAGGGTGACTTCAACTATATAAGGTTGAAACTCGAACAGAGAAAATTCTTATTAGGTCCATACGATTTTGATGAATGTAAGGATAAAGAATGAATGTCTCAATCATCTGCTTGACATAATGGAAACTCAAACCTTTTGTCGATTATAGTTTTATACACACTTGACTCATAAGTATGACACGGGGGAATGCATATTTGATCGACAGACACTACGCCATCCTCCCAGACGCAATGAGATCATAACTTATAAGCAAATCCACCCAACCATATAGGAGCCTATGTGGCCATGATAAGTAAGGAAGTATATTTAAAGTTACAGAAAGGATTCTCAATTTTCAATTGATGGTTCTAATCCAATCCTTTATATAATTTTTTTCTAGAAAAAGTTTTAATTTATACAAGTAAAAAAAGTCTCCTCCTTGAATTTCCAAAATTTTGGAAGTATTGTTTTTCTTTCTAAATTTTTTTGGCAAGATCGTGCTTATTTTATTTCATTTTTTCAAGAGCTTATACCACTACCCCATGTTGTCATTTATGTGGTGGGGCCTTTTATATGGCACCCCAGAAGTTATGTTCCTTTGCGATCCTATGGAAAGACGTCGTAGTAATTACATCCTCTACGATGTAATGTAAACGTTGTCGAGAAACATAACTTCTACGACCTCATATAATGACGTCGCGGAAGAACATAACTTTGGTGACGCCATTAGATGATGTCGCAGTAGATTGATCACCTCCGCGAGGTCATATAACGACGTCGTAGAAGTTATGTTCCTCTACGACGTCATTAGATGACGTCGTAGTAGGTTGGTCACCTCTGCGACGCCATGTAATGACGTCGTTGAAGAACATAACCTCTGCGATGGTATCCTTATGGCGTCGCAGAAGACGTAATTTTAATTACAACACCAACTTTTCCCCCGGACATTACAAGTCTTTCCACGTTAAGCCAGAAAAAGTGAGCATTTATTTGTTTCCCAAGTTCGCTAATTTAATCGTTTCTGTTTCGTTTTAACTCCGATTTTTTTTTATTCTTGCACCATTATTTTTATTTTTTTTTAAGATCTATCTATAGAGATGCATATTGAATATATTTGGAGCACAAGAAATCAAAATAAGAAAAATGTTAATAAATATATTTTTATTTGTGTCTGTATTTGGATTCCTATCTAATAAATATATGCTAAAAATATGCATATCTCAACAGACCAAATAATTTCCATCAAAAATATTAATTAAACACACATAAACAAAAGAATAGTGGAATTAATTTTTACATATAACTAAAAAGCCAAAAAGCTCTCGTCAACCTTAGCCACCAGGGTCCAATCTATCCTAACCAGGGTTCGTCGTTGTCGTCGTCCCCCACCGCTCCACCACCACGCCGACGTCCCCGTCAGCCCACAACCTCCCGGTCGACGCCGTCTCAGTCAATCAGCACACACTCTTCTTCTAGCAATCAATGGTCCTTCCATCGTCACGTCATCATGGTAGCTCGGGTCCTAGAGGACCATGGGTGCCAGAGCTCCTCTCCCGGACTCGCCCCGTCATGCACGGCCAGCCCAGCCTTCGGTGGCCGTGTCCGCCCGTGATGGGTGGCCCATGCATGGAGTATCTCGGGACCGGATGTGGTCGTACCCGTTCTGGATTGGAGCGCCGCAGATGGAACCGGATCGGTCCGTTGAACTAAATCACTGGAACCACCGCCTCCGACCGGACTGGTACCGGAGGCCGCCTTGCGAGGGTTTTCATTGCCGGGATCTGGCCTCCGTTCTCCCACCGCCGCGCTTTAAAGCATCTCCGTACATGTGGGATCAGGTGCCTCGCCTGTCATGGCCGCCGACCTATCAGATAGGGTATGAACGCCCCACACTGTCAGCCTACCCTGGGGGAATCATAAACCCTAGGGTGCATGTAAACCCTAGGGTACTCCAACACCCTAGGATGCATGCAAACCGTACGGTTACCGCTAACCCTAGGGGATATGCACTCATGGAGGATCGTGGTAGTCCTGCTAGGGGCCGGGGCCCGAGCCCCGAGCCCCGTGGTGACCAAACGGCATGGAGTGGTGCCAGTACGACCTAGGCCACAAATGAAGCTCGGCCCGAGGAAAAAGTCACCTGACCCTAGGTTGGGAGACCTGAATGACTGTCCCTTGGCCCGCCGGGGATCCTGAGATTCACTGCTGCCATTGGGCCCAGACCCATGATGATAAAGACGGGTCATAAGCCAACGGCCCCGGAGACCCCACAGGAATCCTTGTTGTTTCCAGTTAACACCGAGCAGGAACAGGAAAGGGAAGTCAGCCCGGGGGGCTATAACCCCCCGGGGGATGAATGATTCCCTAGGGCGGGAGTGGGAAGGACCGTCTGAGGCCTATACCCACAGACCCGGGACAACTACAGCCGGGAGGTCTCGGGAAATCCGCAGTAAAGGCTCCGTTTCAATCTACTTTCATCGGTTTAGGTCGAATAATATTTTGGCTAGTTAGATTCTGTTTCGTTATTTATTTTCAGTTCAAAACGTTGGATCGAGGTACTCTTGAGTTCGGATCTGCGACAAAAAGCAGACTATATGTATGGAACCATGTGCGCCCGATGGGCTACGGCCGATTGGGACAAAAGCTGGTATCCGGGACTGTTAGGTCCCTCTTTGTAAGCATGATATGATCGTAATACAACTTCTTTCCCGTTTCAAATTTTTTTTTACATATAACTTTTAAATAAAACAATCAAATAGATGAGGTAAAATATGACCACGTGCATGTCACATGATCTGATGATTTTTCTAATTTTAAGGAAAGCATCAACGAGACAGTTGTTAGAAGTATTGAACATGGGTACTGATGATCGCGAGATGTAAGTGAGAAAAAACGCCCCACTCCGCAATCCCACTTCTCCTTCTCATGGGGACCTCTCCGGATGCCTGACATCATTCTCACCTTCTCCTTAAGGATCTCCACCAACGTACCAGCGTGCCCGCTAGACAAAATAGGTCTTTCCACGTTAAGCCAGAAAAAGTGATAAATGTGGATACTCAAATGAATATGATTAGATCCCCTAAATATACACTTAAAATAGTTATCGTTTGTATGTCTTTTTTATGTGTTTTACTAAATTCCAAAGTAACGATGAAAAACACCGATTATTGTTCTTGGGTCAGTGTCCAAAAGATTCGAAGCAACGTCTAGCCCTTTCTTATGTTTTTCGTAACAAAAATGAACTCATCATTATGGACCGAAGGCTAGCCTTTGGTGTTGGAGTTAGCTTCCGTAATCGGAGGTTGGGCTCGACAACAAAAGTTGACGTTTCGAGGCTTGATCGCCGATAATGGAGGATGGCGTCATGCATTGAACGGAGGCCAAGATTCGAGCGAAGGCTCCACTATAGGTGCTATGAGAGAGGAGAACTAGCATCGATCATATCATATTGCCAAAATTTGAAAGAAATGCAAAACATTTAAAACCAAAATCACTAACATGGTCTCAGATCATCAATCATAGTGCCAAAATTTGAAAACAAATGCAAGAGATTAGTAAATTAACCCAAATCAATAATTGATAAATCTATTCAGCATCTTTACATGAAGCAAAAAGAAGGAAGATAAAAATCATTTAAACTCAACTATATATGCAATCCAATACCCAAAGCATTGATCTCTTTGAAGAAACTTAAAAGCCTAAAAGAACCCATTATCATATCACATCAGATTTACAGACTATCATTTTGCTTTTCACAGCTACATAGCAATTAGATTTCTTAGCAGCATCAAATGTTCATCATCTGAAATCTGTAGAGAATGGCGAAGGTTCGACATCTTCAGTTCTTCTTCCCAAGTCAGAGGCCCAGATGCAAGTAGCGATGACCCATGAACTCCTGTCAACAATTTATCGTTCTTTGGAAGAGGATAGTCTTCTTTGGCATATCCTCGACCACAAAACGATTCAGCGTCACTACAGAGACTATCTGTGTCTTCTTCCTTACGGTGTTTTGTAAATGAAAATGGTGAATCATGAACATAGTTGCTATTAGCACTACAACTAGCAACCGAAGAAGCACAACTGTCATATGCATTTTCAAGAAACAACCTTTGAAAGCTATCGTCTTTATCGACCACTCTCACCTTTTGGGCAGTTCCGTTGCATGATCCCATATAAGAAGAGCTGAAAGGCGATCTCCTCTTTTTTCTGGTGGAGAATGTGAGGAGATTTTGGATTTCATTATCATCTGTGGCACATTGCTCTGTCCTTGTATCTTTGTTCTTTTGCCCCTTAGGCATAGTATAACTTGTTGAACCCTGTTGCATAAGGAAAAAGAAAATTGTTGATTATGCAATGTGATTGAAGGGAATATCTCTCACAAAATTAACGAAAACACGAGTAAAATAAGGGAAAATCTCACTCAGCTACCCCAAGTATGCAGTATGCACCATTCTCAACTAACCCCTTAATTGTTTTTACCCTCAGTTGACCCCAATTACGTCAACTTTTATGTGTGAAATGACACAACTACCCTCATGAAAAAACAAGGGTAATTTTTCCATTCCACGCCCACAAGTTGACAGAATTTGGGTAAAATGAGACTAGAGACGCTTAAGGGGATTGCCAAAGACTTTGTGAACTGAGGGGTAATTAGTTGAGAATGGTGCATACTTAAGGGTAGCTGAGTGAGATTATCCATACTAAAACCGATATATAATTATCACGAGTACAAGACGCAATCGATTCAACTGATGCAAGTGAGCCAATAAGAACATTTTTTAAGCTCTTAAACAACATCAAACAATAGTAACTTATATGCAGCAATTATAACATAAATTTCGATCGACATAAACACAGTTTTGCACATTTCACTGAATGACATTAACAAACAATTAAGGTGAGAAAAATAGAGGAAAATCCATTACCCAGTGCTGGTCCCACACAAGTGGAGTCTTGGGAGGGTTCATTTCAGTTCAGCCCCCTAACCTTCAGCACCTGAACCCAACATTGAAATCCCAAGACTTTTACCATTACACCAGATGATGACCTCATGAGTCGATAAAATTATAACGAGTAATTACCTGACCGACCACAAACCACGTCCCGTTTTCCCAAGATTGCCTGACCCTGAGATGAGATTTCTGGACTTCGAATTCCTTAGTCAATCCGAGTAACCTAACCAAATAGTAGTCTCCGTCAAGAACATCCACTACTATTGCTGTTTTCCAAGAAAGGTTGTGAAAAACCTCCACAAGATCGCCATGGGCCCAATTACCCAACCCTTCCAATGGAGGTGGGCTGGGCCTGATAGCCATCCTAGGCACCTTCTCTAATATTTCTGAGCTAGTGTTTTGAAACCAACTGTGCTTCACTGTGTATGTCCGTCCATTGCCGGTTACTATCTCTGCACAACGCCAAGAGCCTGTTGCAACCTCCTCTGTGCTCAGCACCTCAACTTTGGACCCTTTCTTCAACCTCATGATGGTTATGGATTCAATGCAAACACGAATTAGCAACCTGGAGCATGGAATTGTGTCAACGGTATGGTCACATAACATTCAAGCAAAAGTAGACAAGCTTAAATAAATAATGGGGATGGTTGCAAAAAAGCACCCTGAGGTATTCACTTTTTGCAAGTTGTAGCCCTCTTCTTTGATAATTACAAAAGGTGCCCTGAAGTTGTCTTTTATTACACTTTGTGTACATTTGTTTTAGAATGCAGATTTTATCATCTAAAATATAACAAGTAAAATACAAAAAAAATCAAGAATTGTTTATTTTTCTTAATTTTCTTCAGGTGAAATTTCTGGATTTTTTGTTTTTTACTCATTATGCTAGAAATCGTCATTTTGAAACAAACATACATAAAACGCAACAAAAAGGAAAGTTCAGTGCACTTTTTATTGCAATTATCAAAGAACAAGGCTACACTTACAAAAAGTGAATACCTCCGGGTACTTTTTTGCAATCATCCCTAATGTGCACAGATTGATGATAAACAGTCACTTTGTTATATCGTTACGAAATTCTTGAATAAATTCAAACAATGTATCTATCCTCTTTTGTTTAAAGACAGATTTGATTCAGAAATTAAAGACATGCACACTTTCAGATTCAAAAAGGCATAAATAAATACATAAAAGGGTACATACATTACTAACACTGCAATTATAGAACCACACATATTGTGATTCCTACAGAATCATATATAAATAAACAAACACACTGAAAAACACATTTTTTCTCTTACCAAGATCATCGAGTAAATGCAATTCACAGACATTTCACCAAAACGATTCACGAATTCGAATCAAATAAAAATCAAATCTTTAATCTTACCCAAATCTAAACTCTATCAATAAACAGTAATTGAACAAAACCCAACTTTAAACAGCATAAACACAGATTAATCTGAAGCACGAGAATCGAAGCTTGAAACATAGTCAATGAACAGAGAAATAAATCGAGAGCTTGAGATTCACGTACCTCGCGGAGACGATTATCGTAGCTGAAATCGTAGAACTCCGATTCAATCTCTCTCCTTTTTGCGAAATAATTGTGAGAAAAATACAGAAATTTTGTTTTTTTATAAAAATAAATTATAAAAAAAAAAAAAAACCTCCGATGATCCTACGGTCACGAAACTTGTTTCTTCGTAAATGGGCAATCCAGGCTGCGAAACTGAGCGCAACGACGTCGTTGGGAGCAACTGACTTGTTCGAAACGTATTGAAATCCTAATATAACTAGAATTATGAGCACGAAAATAGAAATATTCATGAAAATTAAACATGAAAATAATTATATATCAAAACTATATTAACAAAATCATACATTTTGTATATTTTCAAAATAATAACAATAACACTAATAATAGACCGGTTTTACAATGTCCATAGTTTATCGCATTTTTTTTTACGATTATCTCTTTTTCAAAAGACATCAACTAAATTTGACTTGTACCAAAACATAATAGCATATGTTGAAAGTATGACATGCTAAAAAGCCCAAACCGATAAATGGACTCAAAAGTCGACTTTTTTTATCTGTGAAGTTTTATAGATGCTCCCCTCAAACAAAAGTTCGAGAGTAGCCTGCAAAAACAAGCTTAAAGAAACAACCGGATACATCACATCGGTCCAGCAAGACGCAATTGGGCACCCTGCAAAAAGAGAACCGACCACCACTACGACAATACAGAGTAAAAGGATCAAACTACCACACAAACCTTGGCGATTTAACACCGTCACCCAACCCGAAACCCCAACCCCGACATACTTTGACTCAGTAATTGCAACATACTTGTCAACAGCCGGAGCTACACTAAGAACGACACACTCAGAAGTTGATTTGTAATATTTTAAACGTAAGACTTTGATATCCCATATATAGACGGGATTGAGCAAGCGTAAAACTATTAAAATGCTTTCGAAGGACAAAAAAACAAGTTATTCTCATATCAAACATAGGCTCCAACAAGCTCACCTCAAAGTTTCAAAACAATCACATAACAAAAACCATCTCCACTCTACAGAAACAACCTCAAATCCCACTAACACAACCTCTTCAACACTTGGTCAATTTGCAGCCAAAAACTCCTTCCAGGGCACCAACAATAGGTGCAGGGCGAAAACCGAAGTACGTTGCAGAAGCCAGGTAAGCACAGGCCAGAGAAACATACATTTTAAACCAGACAGAACCCGAAAACGTCAGGATCATGCACATGATGGTCAGGACAATCACGACCGCGCAATGTCCTATGCATTTGATAGTAGAGAGGTCTCTCTCCGTTGCTTGGCTTGAAAACTGACCTTCGGAGTAGAAACCCGAAAGCAGCTGATCCTTGAGAACGAAGGTATCCATCAACCAAGCAGACGCTTCTTCTTCAGAGGTCGGGATGTCATCGATGGGGATGCGTCTGATGTGGATATGAACTTCGGAGGGGTCCACCCCGTAGACATTGTCCATGAAAGTTGGACAGTGATGCTTGTACCCGATGGTTATGTCATAAACTGCATTACGAGTAAGTGAACAAGTTCTTGTTAAGATGATGAGCATGATCGTGAATATTGATGCATGAATGGATTGTTTTAGCAGTGAACTTAGTATGATCTTAAAATTTTCATAAGTTGTTGAAATAAAATTGGAGGATAAGTTTAGATAGCTAGTCCGAACTATACATCTTATGCACATAACTATATATCCAACTTCAAAACATTAGTTACACTAAGTTTACACGTCTTTCACCTAGCTATACATAAAATCCACATTCGTTTTGCAGGTACCCTAGGTTTCAACAAAATGGACAGAATCTCTTCATTTCAAAAAAAATGACCCCCTTTTTGATAGTTTTATCTTTTAAGGAGTCTTTTTTGCATCTACTCAACCCTTTTTACATCTAATCAAAATGATTTAAGTAGTTATGGAGTCTTTTTTGAGATTAGGATAAAGGGCATTTTCGCATTTTCTAAACAAAAAGAGCTATGTGATTTTTTCTGAAACCTAGGGCAGCTGCAAAACAAATATAGAACTTAGGTGTAGCTTGGTGAAAAACTTGTAAACTCAGATGAAATTAACCATTTCTTTCTCCATGGTGTTAAAGGGCATTTCAGACTTCCTTCTTTAATAGTAACCGTACAATTACCATATTTAACACCATGAGAAAAATAAAGGTTGGGGAGTTGTAAATGACGTTTTAAAGTAAGGGATAGTTACAAACAAAAGGCGTATAGTTCAGGTTAGTTATGATAAAAGCTAAAAATTGAAAATGAAAAGTCGAAGAAACCTGCGTCGAGCGTGTCCCTCAAATCATTCAGGCAAGCATAAAAACCCTTTGTCTTTGGAAGCAGCACGTGCTCAAGAACCGGTAATCCATGTTCAGTTGCATACTTTTGACTCCGGACCCGCTTATGCTCACTGCATTTAAAGCAAGTAGATTTTAGACTTCTAAAATTCAATTCATATAATGCAACTAATAAAATGTAGGGATAGTTGCAAAAAAGTACCTTGAGGTATTCACTTTATGCAAGTTGTAGCTCCCTCTATGATAATTGTAAAAAAGTGCCCTTAACTTGCCTTTTTTGTAGCACTTTGTGTAAATTTGTTTTAGAATGAGGATTTAACCTTCAAAAAATAATACGTAAAAAAACAAAAAAATCTAAAATTTTCTTCTTCTTTGTATATCCAAACAAGAAAATTAATCAAGGTGAAAATTACGGATTTTTTGTTTTTCAAATCATCACTTTGAAACAATTTTACACAAAGTGCAACAAAGAGACAAGTTAAGTGTACTTTTTTGCAATTATCAAAGAAGGGAGCTACAATTTGCAAAAAGTGAATACCTCCAGGTGCTTTTTTGCAATCATCCCTAAAATGTATGGCAAAATAATACGAAATAGAGGAGAAAAATTACGCAAAATCAGTGCCTTCGGGGAACAGAACAAGCCAGAGTTCATCTTGAGGATCCTTGAAGGTTGAAAGAATGTTACGCATGGATAATTGATCGATATCCCACTTCCTTTCCACTGAAATGAACTCCAAAACGTGAAATGCCCAGCCGAATATAGGCAATTTCATCAAACTACTCTTGAGGACGTACTTAATGTACCCTTGGCAACCTTTTCGCAATGCGAGGTCCCACAAGTACATCCAATCCACCTCAGTTCTATGGTTCCCTATAAGTAAAACTCGTTCTCTTGCAGGCACAGATGCCCCAGAAATCACAACTTTAGTTTCGTTTATCTTCTCAAAGAGAAAAGGCCACAACGCTATCCAAGCACCGAAACAGAAGGATGTAGCTTTCCTGCTGTAACGTATGCTAAAGAGTCGCAATACTACAGCGGTTATGAAGCCACAGTACACTAACATAGTAAAGGCTGTTGAGAGTAGCACTATTAAGCAAATTAATCCCCGTAATACCCTTATTGGAGTCAAAGAACGGTGTCTTGGGCCTCTTGGCCCATCATTGGGATTCTGCTCTGCATGAATCGTCATCGGTCTTGAAGTTGCTCAAAATCACCTATGAATCACTCGCTTTTTAGTATGTTTTCTCACGAACAATAAGTATCAATGTAACTTCAAATGAATGAAAGCAAGATCTATCAGTGTAAGGTAGTGAATAGTTTCTAAGTTACTTCACCTGAAGTGCTAGTACTGCAAAAACAGAGTGTAAGAATGTGACTAATTTGGAATCTGCATGATCCAACGAGTGCAGATAGAAATGTCCAGTCAATGTGGTGTGATCAGGACAGATGATTTTTTTTCATGCAAGAGATAACCAGAACGAAACTAATAATGTCATGTGGCAAGGGATGATTGCAAAAAAGTACCTCGAGGTAATTACTTTTTTGCAATTATCAAAGAAGAGGGCTACAAGTTGCGAAAAATGAATACCTCTGGATACTTTTTTGCAATTATCCCATGATCAACTTTGACGTAATTAGCTCCAATCAGCAGGAAGTGAAAGCATAACTTACAAGTTAATAGAGCTATTAACAGAAATCACCTTCTGGGTCAGCTTGCATGGAGGTTATCAGCTTGCAAATTGGTCCTTCATCTCTCCACTATTTAACTGTGAGGTTGTCTCCAACTTCATCCTCGTTGCTACCATCATAAACACTTCACAACTTCTCAGAGTTCTGAAGGAAAGTGTGGGATTCAAGAACAATCATTTCCAATTCCGTAATACTTGAATGTATAGGGTTCGAGATTTAAGCAAAATTTCCATGACAGGGCGGATCACATTTCCTACATTTTATTAGGACTACAAAGGAAATATATAGTTCTGTAACCATAACTACGTGTAATCATTATAGGTAAACACTAAACATGATACACACCAGAATAAAAAAAAGGATAATTGCAAAAACTTGCGGTGAACAATACACGTTTTGCAATTACTAATGTTGAACTACTTTTTTTTTTTTGCAAATGATATCCCCAACTATTTTCCATTTGCAAATCCATTATCCTTAACAGAAATTGCTCATGTGACAGTCACGTGACTTCACTTTTTGGAAAAGACAGTTTTTTCCTTTACATTATATGTGTTTTGCAATTTGTACCCTCATGTATACGTGTTTTGCAACTTGGAACCCTTATGCATACACTTTTGCATGGTTACTTTCAACTTTTTGCATAAAAGATAACCAGTTAGTGGATTTGCAGACGGAAAATAGTTGGGGATATCATTTGCAAAAAAAAAAATAGTTCAACGAAAGTATTTACAAAACCCGCATAGTTCACCGCAAGTTTTTGCAATTATCCCTAAAAACATTCCTAGCATTTCCTCACATATTATATTCAGTAAGTCAAGGTCTCTAAGCATAATTTACAGACAATGGAGAAGCCCACCTACCAAACAAGCAACAAAATCCAAACATTGAGCTAGTCCTAATTCACTAGATTCTAGTATTTGAATGGTATGCTTTACTAACTTCAGAGTTACGTAGAACCATAAGGAACGAGGATTATCAAGGGAAACTTCAAAACAATGACAAATTAACCACCAGTTTGGGCCTTAATCTGATCTTCACATCAATGTATCATAATTTAATCTAAGAAACATAATCAATCACCTCAAAAATGGATTTCATTCCCAACCCTGAAAAATCTGATTGCATAATTTCTCTCCAAAATCAGATACCCCCCAAATTACTTCCTAATTAAACTCAATTTGTCTCCAACATTCCAAAATATGTTCAATAAACTAAACACAACCACTAGATTACATCATCGGCAATTGCTAAGAGGAATATTCATGTTGAAAGCAATGTATCAAGTATCAAAACCATGGATCTGAAACAAACACTCCACAAAAGCTTATTGCAGCAGAGAAACAATGCTATGTCACCAAAACCTGTTTGGTTGCCGAGAAAATGGAGGAAAATGTGAAACCACCACAACGCTACGTCGATATTTCCACCATTCCTCTCATGGGTATTGCAAACGCGTAAGAACCCACCAACAAATGAGCGTTAAACAGCTCGGTTTCGAATCCGCCGGAGCTCCGATTCACCGGGCGCTTCGGATTTTGAGAAAAGCTGACTGGGGAACATTTTCTCGCATTTTCTCGGCAACCAAACAGAGAGCGCGGAGAAGGGATTAGGCTTCACTTACCTAACCAATGCGAGCTGGTCAGTCTGTGGCGGTGGCGGTGGCGGTGGTCGGTGCTACTCAACTCCGTTCACGGTTGAGTGATCGAGAAGGACCCACTGGAAAGGAAGAGGCTTTCGAGACGTGAAAATTACGGGTTCTGCCACTGATAATTGAGAAAAGTATGGGCTCTATTTTAGATAGTTGTCATTCAAGACCTAACATTACTGTAATTACATGTGGCCCCAAAACCTATTATATGGGTTGGGTCCAATTAAATTGAGTTTAAATTTGTTAGGCCTCCATTTCAGTTTTTATTATTTGACTAAATTCGATTGAATGCCTATAGTTAAACTCGAATTTAATCTAGTTAAAAATCTAAGTATTAATCGAATTTATTCTCGAGTTTATTGAATATTGCATGGCTAGACTCGGGTTTGACTATTTTGTTCGATTAGTTCAACGTTACACTCTTAGAGCATGTACTGTACATTAATTTATAGGTGGCGCAGCGGAGGCGGTATATCGGCTATATCGATGCAATGGTGATCGGTGTAGAAGAGGTGACCCGACGGCTTGACGTTTCCCGTTGTGACAAGCTGCTGCACCAAGCATGTGGTGCAGTGAGACCTCGTAGCCATGTCAGTTGCTACCACATAACCCCAACGACTAACACCACCCCCCTGCCCCCGACGTTAATATCAATGTCATCATGCAAAATGTAGCAAGACTCATGAATCGACTTACTCATACCATGCTCAAAAAAGGACTTCGTCGAGTGTCTTTGAAACAATTTTTCATGAGTAGTATTTTAATATCGTTGTGTACTTTCCATTTTCATAATAAAATTGTAATTTCGCTTGAATTGAATGTTAAATGAATTTCAAAAAATTAATAAGTTCGTTGAAAATTACAGTTCTAACTATGAAATGAATTTATTTTTAATTATAACTTCTGCTTGAGTCAAACAGTTTTGTTACACCGTTGTTGCGTCGTCAAGCTATAAATAAGCATTTGTCTTATGCAATATGTACACTCTTATTTCACTTAGGATGAATTACCTTTTGTACCAATTTTTTGTTGGTAACATATTTTTTGTATTCTTGCGTTTTGTAACATTCAATAATCGTCTCTCCGTTTTAGTAACCGTTATTTAGTATTTTTTATGAATTGATTACAGATCATTTAATACCCTTATGTATTGATAACAGAACATTTAATACCCCTTATAAATTGGTCACAAATCATCAAAATGACGTAAACTTGACCAACATTTTATCCAGAGCATTACCAATAGATTAAGGTAATAAAAGAATGTTATCAATATATAAGGGGTACTAAAAGCAATCAACCATTAAATTTAAACTCGACTATAAATTGATGTATCGAATATTTAATGGACTAAACTCGAACAACTCGTTAAACACTCGATTTGTTCGGAGTTTTGGGGGAGGTCCATATTGTAACAAAAATTGTGAACGTGAGTTTAAATGGGTTAAAACAAAAACATGAGGACCTGAAGATCTTTCTCTTATATCTTTAGTGTATATTTTCAGAAGCCACCTGAAGCAACAGAGAACAAGTGTCTCTGCAATGCATCGACGAAGCACAAATCAAGGTCAGCCATTTTTTCCATTTTCGTGTAAATTAGGGTTTTCAGGTTCATGGGTACGCATTAGATCAGAATATCAGATCATTGCTTGCTATTTCTGCTGTCACGATTAATATCCGTTTGTTTCCCGAGAAAATCCGTCTGGTAGAGAAACATATATCTATATGTAGAATTCGAACCATAATTAGTTCTACATCGTTCCCCACTCAACTCCTCAAACCTGACATGACCAAAATTGGGCTTCTTTTTTTTTATCAATTTTGACACCGATGAATTGAAATCGTATGAAATTGGGTGGCCTTTTCATTGCTCACCCTTTCTCGGAAAATCCAGAAGGGACGAATCGTTGAAGCTGTGAATTCAATATTGTGATAATGGGTTTGCATTTTGAGTTCGAGAATTGCATTTTGATTTCAGAGGAATGACTTTTAGGTCAATGAAATTTGGGGTTTTTTGATATGGAGAGTGAAGCGGATCGGTCATGGGATGGAAAACCCGAAGACCCTTCTTCTTCTGCAAGCAATTGTTTCGAATGTAACATCTGCTTCGAGATGGCCGAAGATCCAATCTTGACCCTCTGTGGCCATCTCTACTGTTGGCCATGCCTTTACCAATGGCTCCATGCTCAGGCCTCTTCCCACCGTTGCCCCGTCTGCAATGCCAGCGTCGAGGAACAAACCCTAGTCCCTATTTACGGGCGAGGGAAGAGCTCTAGGTCTTACTCGTCGGGAAACGACAGCATTCCCCGTCGCCCCACTGGTCAGAGGCCCGAAACTGCCCCAGCGTCAGACAGGTACCCTCAGCAAGGGCCAGGGTTTTTCCCGATGGAGGCCGTGAGGATGGGGAGCTTGACACTCTCGGCGGCATTTGGTGGGATATTCCCGGCTGTGTTCCCGTTCATCTTCCCCGCTATGATGCACTTTCAGGTGCACGGTGGTCTTCATGACGCTACCATGTATGGGATGACCCCGGGGTTTCCTTTTGGGGTTTATAATCCGTTTCATGGAGGTCATGATCGAGGGTATAACGAGGTTGCGAGTCGAGGGCAGGTCATGGACAACTCTGTGTTGAAGATATGGTTTCTCTTGGTTGGTTTGGCTGTGATCTTTTACCTTATTTGCTAGACAAACTTGGTGATGGGTTTGTGTACATGTTTAGCTTAGATGGGTTAGGATTGGAGCTCATGGATTGAGTTTGGTCTCTGAAGACGTTATTGCTATGGAGTTTTCGCTTGAGGTTCTGAATTTTGTGAGTAGAGTTGTAGCGTGGAAATGGTAGCGTTTTGTCGATCTGAGGGAAGAGGCTATCGCTAGGAGGATGTTTATGGGGAGATCGCAACGTTGTGTTCTTGTTGGTAAGAGTTGAAGATCTGAATGTATCAAATTTTAGATTGTTTTTGAATCTTTTTGTTTTGTCTGTTGGAGAGAGGATTGTTACGGAAGGTTTAGAGATGTGCTATATTATAGGGATAGTTGCAAAAAAGTACCCTGAGATAGTCAGTTTTTCCAAGTTTAACCTTGTCTTTGATAATTGCGAAAAGGTGTCATGAGCTTGCCTTTTATTGCACTTCGTGTAAATTTGCTTTGATTTGTCTATTTTACCCTTTAAAAATAAAAGTAAAAAACAAAAAATTCAAAATTTACATTTCTCGTATTTTCATACCTCTTTTTATGTCCAAAGAGGAAGAACAATAAGAGAGGTGAAAATTGTGGACTTAATTTTGTATTTTTTTTAAAAAAAGAAGGGTATCGTCATTTTAAAACAAACTTACACAAACTGTAACGAAAAGACAAGTTCACGACATTTTTTTTTTGTAATTATCATAGAAGAGGGCAACAATTTGTAAAAAAAAAATGAGTATCTCATTGTACTTTTTTGTTGTTGCAATTATTCCTATATTATATATGTAAAATATCAATCTTAGAGTCAGGTGCTGTAGATATGTTAATGATTTGCCATGTATAATTGTATATAACTGTGTTTGTATTGGCTAATTCAATAGGTAATCCACTATTCTGTAGATGCATGAACAACAACTACGTATGTCAGATTGTTGATTTGATGATATAAATAAATGATATATATCACTTATTACGAAATTGATTACCTTGCCCGAGTTTTCTTTTGAAGATATATTTTATATTTGCATTTGATCAACCGATCAAATTCTTACAAAAACTTGCCCTTGAGTTCAACTGGTCAAGTTCGATTCATGATTTAGTGTCTACAAAATCATGGTTTATGAGAGAGCATTCTTGTCATACAAACATCTTTATTTTTACAATAACATAGCTTCAATGTTTGTGTTTTTTGCATAGTATTGTAACAGGTTGTTTGAACACACATCTACAACAAAATCATACCAGCGGCTGCGCCTTCTCGCCCTTGAGGTCAAAAACCTTGAGAAGAACATCTTCAACTACCTGCACTAAAACGGTGAGAAGGGTTATCACTTATCAGTAACACACTATCACCTTTCGTTATTCGGATTTATTCATATTATTAGGTGAAAGGTTTTATCAGGAACACCTTTCTCATTTATCATCGGTTATCTTGAACAAAATGACCCAAATTCGGGTGTTTTTGCTGATAAACGAAAGGTGACGATGTGTTATTGATAATCGTTGCCTTTACAGGGGGAGAGATAATTATCTTATCAGGGGTAGATGCCCTGGATGGTATACCAATAGTAACAGGACCCTCCGGTAGCCAGTTTTCTTTCTCTACCAATTCACCATGCTGTTTGTTTGTGACAGTGGAGAGGAGAAAATGGTCTGTAAGTAATGAGAGAAGCAATTTGTAACCAGTATCTATATGGTATTATAAGTTCATACATTCAACTTGGAGGCGATCTCGATCCCGGTACCTATTCACTGCTCACAGTCGATCCAGTACGTACGAGGGAATTCCCCGGAGCTCTGCAATCTCTTGCAGGTGGGAAGTGTTGCTCGAGTTCCAACCATTGACTACTAGAACAAAGTCCAATTTGTTGTCTACCAGTTTATACATTGCATCTTGTCGATCCTGAAAAACTTTTGTAATACTTGGAATGGAAAATTGAAGTTCAGTTCACCCGCAAAAAGTTCAAACTGATAGATGTAAATTACAAAATATAACTCATAACAGTTTGTCACAAGGGTATTTTCATCATTTTTTTAATATTTTGAAACTTCAGTATCGCAAGCACAATTTTGTCATTTTTTAAAATTAGAGGTCACGTACACGATATATGACCATAAACATTATCTTCCCGTTATTTTTATGGGGTGTTTGAATACATTAAAGTGATGAATTGGTATAAAAATGACATTTATCTAGATGAATTAATACATATTTCAAAGACAAGAATACATGTAACATGTTAGAGGATATTATTGCTGAAGGAATATTAGTGTGGATAGCTTGACACGGAAGCTTCCTTGGTCAAGTACTCAAACAATGACCGTTGAATCACAATGTCATTTAAAATTACTTTTAGTGAGACTTGGCTCATATCTTTGACTCATATTGATTTGCTTCTGTCATGGCGATATTGTGGACAAACATGACTTTGAGAGCCATGAAGATATTCCTAAAGAAAAGTCTTTATCATTGACTTTCGGGAATTCTTTGTGGGTAGCTAGGTTAAGAACTGAGAGCACGAGCAGTCGTTATCGGTGTTTTGTCATTGACGTTTTGTTATCACCGATAAAAAACGACAGGTACACGTAGATTTTGTTAGTGTTTTAACAATAGCGCCATTGAAAAACGCCTAACCCAATATGCCAATTTCATCCTATCTGTTAGCTGTGAGAGACTAATGGACTGAAAGCCAGGTTGTTTGGGAACTACAAAACAAAAAACAAAAAAAGTATTGATAGTCATTGATTTTTTGTAAGTTACAATTATTTTTTCCGATAACTGAAAAAATATCGTACATATAACTGTATAAGATTACCATACAAAAAGTATTGTGTGAGAAGCTTGAAGATTTATTCTGATAAGACATTGTTTTCAAACTACAACAACAATATATGACTACTTCACATTACACAGTTGTTGTAACATCTAAACTCAAACCATGCCACTTGCAAGCAAGGCCTCCTCTTGCTTGAGTTCAAACACCTTGAGAAGAACATCTTCCACAACCTGGATTTACAAACAATATCAGTCACGGAACTTGCGATTTCGAGTCTTTTTCATGGCACAATTGAAAGAAATTTTTCAGCTCGTATGAACAACATAAACACCACAAGTGCATATAAAATCAACCGTCGTATTGTTTAGGGATAATCTCAATGAAGTACAATAATTCTATCCCATTTACCATAATAGAATAAAACTTTCCGGGTTGAGCAGAAATCGTGTATTAAGTTCTATGGTGGAAGCGAGTTTAAGATAATTACCTTATCTGGGGTAGAGGCACCAGATGTTATGCCAATCGTGATGGGACCTGCTGGTAGAAAGTTTTCCTTCTCTACCAATTCACCATGCTGTTGTAACGAAGGAAAAAAAGAGAGGATCGGTTATAAGTAATGACCAAAATCAAGAGTTTATTACTTGTATCGATCTAATATGTGGAAAGTTATGCATTCATACATTCAACTTGAAGGCGATTTTGTTCCCGGGGCCTATTCTCTGCTCGTCATCGACCCAGTATGAGGGAATCCCACGAAGCTCTGCAATTTCTTGCAGATGAGAGGTGTTGCTTGAGTTCCAGCCACCAACTACTAGCATAAGATCGAGCTTGTCCTCCACAAGTTTGTACATTGCATCTTGTCGCTCCTGAGAAACACATATGTTTGGTCAAATGATGTTGCTTTTTGATCTTCTGGCTTTATCACCAACAAGAAAGAGTAGAAAACACCGACTATACTCCATTTATTTAACATAATTGAAGACTAAACGAGTGGAGCAACGGAACAAGGGGAAGAATATTACTTGAGTTGCATCACATATGGTATTGAAGCTTATGAAATGCTCATTGATGTTTTCGACTCCATATTTTTGCATCATTGTTTTCTCTGCCAGTCTCCCTGTGAATTGAAAAACAAGCTCGATATTATAATCAATTTGAATTGAAAAACAAGATTGATATTAGGGATAATTGCAAAAAAAGTACCCTGAGGTATTCACTTTTTGCAACTTGTTGCCCTCTTATTTGCAATTATCACAGAAGAGGGCTACAGGTTGCAAAAAGTGAATACCTCAGAGTACTTTTATGCAATTATTCCTTGATGTTATAATCAATTCTGAGGAATGGAGGGAATATCATATCCCTATAGAAACTTTGCCACTGACCTATCTCTTCAGTTTCCCCCTTGAGCATTGTAGTTTGATTTGCAATGCCAACTTTTATGAGGTCGCTGTCCGGGTCAAACCCCTTAGAAACTGCAAATTTGAATTTCTGCAGAATAGCAAATAATTATCACAAAAAAGTTTTGAAAATCAGCCAATGCAAGAAGGTAAGGTTAGATCATAAATAAGCAATGCGATTTATTACCTCCATGAAATCTTCTTTTGTTGAGCTGGATCCATTGAGCTTGCCTCCAAGAATGTAATCGTACACATACATCGCCTGATATAAGTCAAAGAAATTAGACTGAAACGAAGTTTATACAAAAAAAGAAGCCTTTTCTTCTGGAACAGAGTCGTAATTAAGACATACCTCTGCCATGTTCTTTACAATGATATACTTTCCTGCAAAAGACGCAGTTGCTACAGTTTCTTCATGAGAATATTTACCATGAATGATGGAAGTGTAATCTCCTTTCTTGTGTTTCTCAACGGTATTCCAGACCTTAGATACCCATGGGCAAGTTGTATCGACAATTTGAACATTTTTGTCGCTCAAAACCAGCATTTCGTCCACGCCAGCTCCGAAAGCAGGTAAAATCACAACATCGCCCTTATTAACAAGATCAAACTCTTTCTTACCATCTTGGACGGGGATGGTTTCCACTTCCATCTCCTCTAAGCGCTGCCAAAATGCAAGAACTTTAACAATATAGTATAACTGATTGAAATAAATTAAAAAAATCAAACACGGGGTAAATCCAATAAGATCGCGGGTCTAGAATAGAAAAACAAACTAGTCCTAAAACTACAGCCACTTCAACTTAGTTGATGATGTCTTAAGTCTAATTATCTAAAGTACTAAACAGTTTTTACCAAGTAACTCAAAATGTCCACAAGGATAGGCAATATATTTCTGATATCCACATGGGTTAGAGTCTACAGCCTTGTGTGAGTTCATGAAACAAGATGTGCCAATGGACAGAAACAAAACAAGATCTTGAGCTCTGTCCCGTGATCCATCACACGAACAGAAGTAACCTTGAATCTCATGTTGTATAGTGGAATCAAAGCCTTCAAATACAGATCCAAATTCAGATTATGAAGTTTCTACAAGTGGGTATTTCTTCTTCAAACAATTTGTTCATTCTTCATTTTGACATGAACAAGACAACCATTAGCTCAAAAACCGAAACATTCCACAGTAAGCAACATCAATTACAGGCATGCATCAATTATCATCGAGTAACTAACTAACCCATAAACCAAATTTCTACAACTGGGTACTTCTTCTTCAAGCAATCTGTTCATTCTTCATTTTGACCCGAACAAGAGTTACAAGACAACCAAATTAGCTCAAAAAACAGAACATTCCACAGTAAGCAACATCAACAACATGCATGAAATCAATCATCATCGTGTGGGTTGTGCAAGCTGTAAACCAAATTTCAACTGTGTATTTCTTCTTTGAGCAATCTGTAAATTCTTCATCTTGACATGAACAAGACAACCAGAACAGCTCAAATAACATTCTAATCAGTAAGAACCATCAACAACATGCACGAAATCAATGATCATTGCATGATATTGTGTAAAATTCAAGGCACAAACCTTATTAACAGTTGGGTTGTGGATGATTTCATTAGTAATCCACATCTTCTCCTCAGGAAACTGCTTCCTAGCTTCATAAGCAATCTGAACAGCTCTCTCCACTCCCCAACAAAACCCATAAGCTTCAGCCAATTTCACAGTCACATCTCCCCAAGTATACTCATATCCATTTTCCTTCAATTTCTTTATCATGTCACCTGAAAATTTCCCAATCCACCACAAAAATCACCACATATTCAAACAAAAAACACTAAACCCGACCAGGTTCCGAAATTCAATTCAACTTTCTCGGCAGCCAAACAGTATCACGTGAGCTGAGGAGAGGACTTACTGGTTTGGTACTGGCGATTCATGAGCTCAAGAG
This sequence comes from Erodium maritimum, assembly GCA_963921825.1. Taxonomy (NCBI): domain Eukaryota; kingdom Viridiplantae; phylum Streptophyta; class Magnoliopsida; order Geraniales; family Geraniaceae; genus Erodium; species Erodium maritimum. The sequence continues at coordinate 2,413,315 of OY997590.1, read as the reverse complement.
TCTCCTCCTTGTGTCCAAACCCTTTCCGGTTGTAATTCTTGCTCCGGGTGAGGTTCTTCCGGAACACCTTGGCGTCGAAATCGGAGTCAACGGCCGCCATGGACGGAGGCTCTGCGTCGCATCGGACCGAGACGGAGCGATTGTAGCGGCGTGAAGGACCGAACCTGGCGGAGGAGTCGGGGAAGACGAGATCGGCACGGGCGTAGAGGCGACAGAGTTGCAGAGACACAGCCATGGCCGTCGAGCGAGATCGACAGAGAGAAATGTGCGCACGTTAGCGGAATGCAGAGGTAGGCGGTATAGTGCGCACTGGTTAGCGCATTTTATTATCTCCTTCAGTCCTTCGTCAACTTCATGTTTCCAACGTTTTTGATTTTTTTCTATATTTTAATTATTGGTGTCATTTCCCACACGCAAGTATTTTAATTAATTTTTTTTGAAACGAAGAAAAATCGGATTTGTGTTTCAGATTATAGTCCGAGACCCCTTACATGCACCGATGTTTTTGGACTTATGAAAAGAATGTACTTTGTATCGTAGAAAAGAAAAAAGAAAATAAACACACTAACGAGCATTAAACAGGGGAGCCTTGCGATACCAGTTTTTCTGAATCTCATACCTTTTATGATGGGGCATTATGATATTGTCAATTTGTTGTCTTGATTCATCGGGTTATCGACTTAGGATGTCGTAGGACAATACACCATCTTACCGTCCCGTCCTCTAGATCCCAAACCCATTGATCAAGTAGCTCTTATAATTTCTTCAATCAGCTCGTACGGATGTAGTTATAGCTGACCTTCTCCTTAACCAGCAGCGGACTTGTGAAGGGGGTTGGGGGAACGTGCCTCCTCAAATTTTAGAAATTTCTTAATTACATATAATTTTTTGTATTTGTTTCTATAAAATACTGTGTTTTATTAAAAGTACCCCCTTCAAATATAAAAAATATATATTCTTACTTAATTTCTTTCTATTTTCGTTCATAAAATTATATTTTTTTTATTATAAATATTATAATTTCTTAATTTATTTGCTTAGATTTTAAATTTTTTGTTTTTTATTACGTTAAATTTTCACTTTCATAATTGTTTTATATTTTATATTTTATTATTTATACTAATGATTAATTTAAGTCATTATTTTAAATTCAAGACTATTATTACTTTGAGTTTTGAGTTTAGTTTTTTCTTAACATTTGAGAGTAAGAGGCCAGCGAATATTGTATATGTCGAAAGAAATATTTTTTTTATTGTGTTGACAATTAAAATGTCTTACAAAAATATCCCTTAATTCTTTTTAATTTTGTAGTTGTGCATCCCTCATTTTTTTTACCGTCATTTATTATCACTGAAAAATTTCGACTCCCTCACTGAAAAAAAGTTAATTCTGCCACCGACCGGCTCGTATGGATAAGATTATAGCTAGTCTTCTCCTTAACCCTTACCTTCCATTCTTTCGACTTCTGTGGTTCCAAACCCATTAATACCTCATTTGTCTCCAAGACATTCCGTCGTTTGCATTTTGTGATCGTCGCATAGAAAACGACATTCACGATAAAAAACCGAGAGCCATACCTAGCGTTTATTGAAGAAGCGACGTTCAAAACTTAGTCCTAAACGTATGTCTATTACTCTCATCATGAAAAAGAAGTGGCAGACGACATAGAAGATTGAAAAATCACCCATGAGAATCTTAGACTCTGTCTTGGACTCTAGTATTTTAATATTGTTAGTTCAATATTTAAGAAGCAGCCGGTTATGAAAAGACGTTTCTGTCCTCGGGACATCTCTTAATTTACGAGTGGCTTTGTTTTTCTCCGGTGGGACCATCATATCCACAGCCAGCCACAGCGGTTGGAGAGCGCCAGAACTGCCAAAGCTTAGCTCACAGTCACAGAATGGACCGATTTGATAAAGCCTTCTCCTTTTCATCTTCTTCGATTCCGTTTCTGTGAACACAAAGCTTTCCTCTGGAAATGGAGACCCTCACCACCGTATCACCCTCTCTGTCCCGAGCTGGGCTCGTCGCGAAACCTCTTCGATTCCAGGTCCTCAAGTTTCACAATGCACGAAGGAGGTACCCACATGGAGGAAAGCTCAGATTCCTCAGCGTCAGAGCTCAGTCCTCAGGTACATTGAGATCATAGATTTGTAGTTCCTGTGAAATGGGTTGTGTTTGCATTTGGGTTTTGCTGCAATTTGTGGGTCAATTGTGATTGGTACTTTGAAGTGTGAAGTGGGTTGTGATTGCATTTGGGTTTTGTTGTAATTTGTTGGTTCAATTTTGATTGGTGGTGTGAAATGGGTTGTGTTTGCATTTGGGTTTTGCTACAATTTGTGGGTCAATTGTGATTGGTACTTTGAAGTGTGAAGTGGGTTGTGATTGCATTTGGGTTTTGTTGTAATTTGTTGGTTCAATTTTGATTGGTGGTGTGAAATGGGTGTTCTGTGTCTTGATTCTTGTATTGGGGCTGAGAATGTGGAAGAAGAAGTGAAATTACACATGGGTTTTGTTGCAATTTGTTAACTTTGAAATGGGTGTGTTATGTAAGATCACCACATGAACATTTGGGGATTATTGCAAAATTTGCAACTGATGTTGCTCAATGAAAATTGAGCATTGATTGTTAGATGGGAAAACGTCATTTCTTAGCCCAGTTAGAAAGGTCATTCACACATCCTAACCGTGCCCCACCTTTTGTGACAGATCCTAACACAAATGTGCTATTTTGTTACAAATCCTAACATGAAGGTGGTATTTTTTTACAAAAAGTAGCATAAAGGTGGTATTTTGTTACAAATCCTAGCCCCCTTTTTTCATAATTATTTTACACGTGATTGGTACTTTTCGTAAACGTGTACCACCTTTGTGTTAGGATCTGTCACAAAAGGTGGAGCACGGTTAGGATGTGCGAATGACCTTTCCGACTAGGCTAGGAATCGACGTTATCCCTTGTTAGATACCATCATCATGAAGCACCAACACTTTCAGTTGCAGTTTTAGCCTGCTTTGATAGTTCCCATGAAATGGGTTGTGATTGCAATTGGGTGGTGCCATTTTGATTGTTAATGTGACATGGATGTTTCTTGTCTCGATTCTTGACTTGGGCTTGTGGAAGTGGAAGTGAAATTGCATATGGTTTCGTTTCAATTTGTTACTTTTGAAATGGGTATGTCGTGTTTTTTGTTGTTTGTGGCGTCCATGTTTTCTATGTGGGCATTTGTGGGTTATTGCAAATTTGCAATGGATGCCATTCTATGAATATATAGAATTGTTTGTTAGATATCAACATCATCAAGCATCAAGGTAATTGATTTTGAGGGCTGGCATTTTGAGGTTTTCGAAGTGAGGCAAGTAATGCAATTCGGGCTTCATGTAGGTACTAGAAATATCAGTTCAGATGTGGTAGAGGCAGCTGCGAACAAAGCTAATCCGAAAGATGAGAACATTGCATTTGTCGCCGGTGCCACCGGTAAAGTTGGTTCACGGACTGTGAGGTTAGCATGCACTCACTTTACTTCAGATCGAAATTTATAGACGGAAATTCTCTCAAATCGTTGCAACTTTCTTCAGGGAGCTATTGAAACTTGGTTTCCAAGTTAGAGCCGGCGTCAGGAGTGCTCAGAGAGCTGAAACTCTTGTTCAAGTACACCTCTACTTACTATTAACTTGAACGAATAAATTACTTTTTCATTTCCCGAACTATATGTACTAATAGAAACCATTTTATATGCAGAGTGTTAAACAAATGAAACTTGATGTTGAAGGGCCTCAGCGTAAGAAGAGATAACTTTGGATACATCCCCTTTTTTTAAGTACAGTTATGCCATGAGTTCTAAATAGAAGACTTCAGATTTAATATACATTGTTGAGCTCCTATAGCAAATTACAGATTATTTTGGGTTGTAGCCCAGCTGTAGAAAAGCTTGAAATTGTGGAATGCGACCTGGAGAAACCGGATCAAATTGGAGCAGCAATTGGCGATGCCTCAGTGGTTCTATGCTGCATTGGTGCTAGCGAGAAGGAGATTTTTGATATTTCGGGACCCTATCGGATTGACTATCTAGCCACCAAAAACCTTATTGATGCAGGTACCCTATAAATAGATCAGTTCCTTGTCTTGTTTGTTAATATTTTTTAGGGATACTCTCACAAAAGTACACTAATTATTCTGTCCCCTTTCTTACTTAGCTACACTGACTTTTAAATTTTCTCACTTACCTACACTAAACTTTCAAATGTTCTCACTTTACTCTATTTTTATAATAAATGACAAATATACCCCTCCATCAATTAGGAAACTTTGGGAAATCTAGCATTGGCATATTTTGAATTTTGAAGGATTTTTTATTTGTCATTTATTACTAAATTTGAAAGTTTAGAACAGTTGGATGAGAAAATTAAAAAGTCAGTCTACTTAAGTGTGAACTGTGACAAAGTTATCGTGCTTTTGTGAGATTTTATTTAAGTACAAGCCACTCTACAGATCTTATAAAACCAGTGACTTTACACACAAAATAAGAAATAGCAGCTGAATTTTTTGTTTTTTAACTAATTTCTCTCCTCTTTTTAGCTCGTACTGTGTCAAACTTCGGGTCTCGTAAATGATAGAAAAATGAAAAACAAAAACAGGATAAAATTGCAATTATCTTCAGCTTTGATGCTAGCAAGCCCATCATTTCTGACCATTGCGCTCAAAAAATGAATATGTATTCCAATGTGCAGCTACTGTTGCAAAGGTTAAACACTTTATCTTGGTTACATCTCTGGGAACAAACAAATTTGGATTCCCCGCAGCTATTCTGAAGTAAGTTCACGGGTTATTCTGTCAAGTCTTGGACGTTTATGACAATATTTTGTATATTTGCTAATAGCTTAATGTTCATTGGATCTAATTGTTATTTCCTTCTGCTGATGAAGTTTATTTTGGGGAGTCCTATGTTGGAAACGGAAGGCAGAAGAAGCACTCATTTCCAGCGGCGTCCCGTACACCGTGAGTAAACATTTCCCTTTTTAAAATAAGGGACAGTTTCGTCATTAAACTTCAAATTAGGAGAAAACAGAGTTTATGAATTGATACAAAATAAGTACATGGTAGTGAATTGATAATCATGCGAAGTGTAGGGTAATGAACTGTAATTACCCCTTAAATGAACTCGATTACTCGTCTTATGATGGTTTATTCAGATAGTAAGACCTGGTGGAATGGAGCGGCCTACTGATGCTTACAAGGAAACACATAATGTCACCCTTTCACTAGAAGACACTTTATTTGGTGGTCAAGTGTCAAACCTTCAGGTATTCCTTCTGTAACATTCATTTCATGTTTCGGTATCCTTTTTCGTATTGACCATTTTTTTCTCGAGGAACTAAAACTTAACATATGATCTGTATGCATTTGAAAAACTCAGTTTAGTGATCAAGAATGAACACATGCTCTGTTGATTTTTTTTGTTATAGACTAAATCAGGTGTATTGAAGTATTTTGGGCTTGAGACCTTGCTTATGTAGAAGTAAGGTAGCACCAAACAATTTTTCATTTCTAAAGAACTTTTTAAGATTGATGTATCAAGCAAGAAATGGACTCCCTTAGAGCATCCACAGTGGCTAAGCCTTTGTTTGGCTTCAGGAGCTTGACTTAACTACTTTTCAGTTTCTCTCTCCTGAATAAGCCAAGCTATTAGACAGTGGTCTCCAATGCGTAAGCCTTTGCTTGGCTTAATTGTTTGGCTTCTTGCAAATTTCAAGACTTTTTATTGTTTCACTCTCCTCAAATCATTGGTTGAGCCAAGCACTTGCTTAATTGCTTGGCTACTATTTTAGCACCAAGCTCAGTTTCTCTCTCCTCAATAAGTCAGACTTATAGTTAAGCACCTGGTGTTTTGCTTGGCTTAACCAAAACACCAAGCTTTACCCGACCACTGCAGATACTCTTATGTAGAAGAGAGCACTAATTTTGACCCCCAGTTAGAGAGAGGCTTATCATAAGTTGGGAAGAGAAATAAGAAGTGAGGTACCACTAAGACTTGAACCCAGGTCCCAAGACCCAAGTTCAAGTGCTTGATGAGTTGGACAAACAAACTTTGGTCATACTGTATCGATAAATTGCAGGTGGCAGAACTTTTAGCTGTTATGGCAAAAAACCGCCTCCTTTCATACTGCAAAGTGGTGGAAGTAATTGCGGAGACAACCGCGCCTTTGACTCCTATGGAAGAGCTTCTGACAAAAATACCATCCCAGCGTACCCCTCCTAAGGTAATTTTCCTTCTCTATGCACCTTCAGATAGAGGGCACCTAACCTTTGGAATGATCAACTTAACATGGTCGATGCTGAGCTAAACATCCCAGGATGTTTCTGAGTGATTTAACTATGAGTTGGGACGGTATTGAAACAAGTTATTTCTGACTTCAGGAACCAAATGTTGCTGCACCAGAGCCTGCACCTTCAGAGGGTGCCATATCCGAGGCTGTGAGTACTCCTATTGAGAAGGAACCTCCCGTAGTGAAAGCGAAGGAATCAACTCCAGAGAGTGCCATATCCGAGGCTGTGAGTACTCCCATTGAGGAGGAACCTCCCGTAGTAAAAGCGAAGGAATCAACTCCACTCTCTCCTTATGTCGCGTAAGCCAATCTAATTAATGTCCCTTATATAAGTAAGGAATAATTGCAAAAAAGTACTGTTATGACCCTGCGTGATCGATCGCGTTATGGGATAGGATACGGGCTCGTTAGAAGGGAACCCGAAGACCTTTCGATACAAGCTCATGATTATCGAGGGAACTCGAGGACCTCGTAGGAGAGACCAAAGTATTTTATTAATTCTCAAGTCTGATTTATTCAATAATACCTCTCTGGTATATATAGCCAGAGAGGTTGCCTAAAACACAAATCCTACCTTAATTTGCTACTTACCCAAATCCTAATACAACTTGACTACCAAGCAATAATAAAAGGAAACCTAATTAATTCCAAAACCTAATACAATTGTATTTTAATAAAACTATTAACAGGAAATATTAAAAATCAGCCGACTCTGCCCTATTCCCTCTTGTGCGCGCGCAAGACTTCTCCAATTGGGGTGGGCTTATCCCATCCCATTACGGTCCGTAAGGCCCGTAACAAGTACCTTGAGGTATTCACTTTTGCAACTTGTAGCCCTCTTTTTTATGTATTATCCTCGTGTGAAAAATTACATTTATGTATTGTCCACGTGCGAAAAACTACATTATGCATTGTCCATGTCCCTAATTTTAACGGAATATTCCAAATTTTGTAAGTAAACGACCATGGTGAAAAGATAGTGTAGTTTAAAAGCGTGGACGATACATAATGTAGTTTTTCGCAAGTGGACAATACAAATTAACCCTATTAATTATCATGAGTAACAATCATGTGAAAAATGAAAACCATCTGTGTCCATTGGATTATAGTTTTTGATGGTTGAGATGTAGTTTGGGAACTTTACATTGGAAAGATAAAAATTTTGGAAGTTCCAACCTTAGAGTTTAGAAAGTTCCAATCTTATGTTCAGAAACATCTCAAACGTTAAAACTGTAATCAAATGGCTATGATTAGTTTACAGTTTTCATATTTAACCATCCAATCTTTGGCTTTCACCCGAATGTGCCCTAATTATCATTATTTTTCAACAGTTACGAAGATTTGAAGCCACCTTCTTCTCCTATGCCAACTGCACCTACTGGCGAAAAGAAAATTGTGAATGTTGCAGATACAGTGTCAATGCCAGCTCCATCAGATGTTGAAATTAGCACATCAGAAATCACAAGTGATGTCACTGAGACAGCTCCATCAGATGTTGAAATTAGTATATCGGAAATCACAAGTGACGTCGCTGAGACAATATCTATCCCAGAGGAAGCACAGAAAGCAAGGCCTCTTTCCCCTTACGCAGCGTAAGCCGCTTTTAATTCTTTCCTGTCAAATCATAGACATGAAATGGTTGGGAAACACTCAAGTGAAAATCCGAAGGCTGGAAAGTTAAATATGAAAACATTTTTAATGGTTGAGATTAAGTTTGGAACTTTCCAAAGTTCGAAAACCATGTTTCCAATCATGAGTTTGGAAACAGCTCGGCCTTTGAAATCTTCAATCCAATAGACACAAATGGTTTTCAGCTTTCATTTCAGTTTTTGGTTTTCACCTGATTGTTAATCTGGTTGATATATATGTTGGTTTGATTTGGTAGTTATGAGGATTTGAAACCGCCTACCTCTCCAAGACCAACACCAAGTGGTCCAAAAGATAAGCCTCTTCCAGTCTCAACATCAGAAGACATTGTGTTACCTTCTGCT